>JALMGF010000123.1:1887500-2487500 GCA_023333645.1 Sceloporus occidentalis
TAGATTTGCAGTGAAATAAAATATGCTGGTGTTATCAATACTGCCAGTATTACATGAAATATTACATAATTGTAGTGCATTCCTTATATAGTTCCTTGCATGAGCATACTCCATAGACTATAATAGGTAATTTGCATTATTTATGTGCTGATATTAGTAAACTATGTGCGGAAACTTTCTAGTATATATTCTTTTGAACCAATGACAAATTATTTAGAGGTTTCACTGCTGTTTCTGGTTTGAAAGATAATAGATACATTTGTCAAACAGAAAGAGATGACCCAAAGGCAGAAATGCTTATGAATGTTTTACACCACTATATTAGCAGAACAAAATTAACAAAGCAAATGTTTTATTAGGGATATTTATCTAATATTATATGTTGAAGCTAGTGTGAATGCATAATGTAAGTCCAATTTTTCTCTATACACAAGGCTACCCATAAGTATTGTGTAGCTCCAATTTCTATTCATTACATAGTGACACATGTATTGGGAGTAGTTTTGAATGTGATTTAGTTATAAGATTTAAAATTAATAGTGTAATTTACACAAACAGTAAGTAAACATGCCTTTCAACAATGACCAAAATGTTTGTTGATATTGGCTCAACATACCCCTCTGAATCATCAGCAGTCATGTTGGATGTAGGGGTTGATTAGCATACATTTTAATTATTACATTTGCCCCCTGCCCTCTCATCAACATGCAGAATTTCTAACACCATTATCTGAATAGCTAATAAGGAACAGAGATAGGTGAGTGAGAAAGAACACATTTTACCATGTGAATATTTTTTCCATATTGGGAGCTAGGCTAGACAATGCTAACATATATACACTATACACTGATCAGCAGGCCCAGACTGGCCATCGGACACACCGGGCATTTGTCCGGTGGGCCGGGCGGCGGCAGGGCTAGATTGACGTAGGGGCTAATGGAGCTGCAGCGCCAGGCCCCTATCTTAAAATAGGCCCAGTCAGGACCGGACTGACTAGGTCTATGCAGCAGTCCTTAACGCAGGGAAAAAGGGGCACCTGCCCCTTAAGCCCGCAGAAACTGCGACTTACCTGACAGACCCGCGCGAGCAACGTCTCTTCTACCGCCAGGGGGACGCAGGAATCCAACGGAGTCACGTTACCTAAGTCACATGATCCTGCTGCGCGTCTGCTTCCCCTGTGCAGTAGAACAGGTTGTCCGCGGAAGTCTGCGAGCGGCGTACATCATCAGTTCAGGTAAGGGGGGTGAGGGAGGCTGTACAAAGGAATATGTGAGTAAGTGAGTGAATTAATGAGAAGGAGTAAGTGAATGAATGTTTGTGAATGAGTATATGTAAATGAGTATCTGAATGAGGGAATTAATTAGTATCAATGTATGAATGAATATCTGAATGAGTGAATGATTATCTGTGAATTAGTGAATAAATATTTGTGAACGAGTGAATGAATATGTGTGTGTGATAGCATGGATGTGTAGGGGGGGAAAAGATGCCACAGTCAGGTTGTTTTGGTGGCAAAGATGCCACAGGCAAGCTGTTTTGGGGGCAGCGACCATCACATAAATAAATACCAAAGTGAAACCGTCCGTGGAAACCCTCCGGATGCGGGTGTCAGAGCCTGTCCTGGTGTTTGTGTTTGGGTGTCAGTGTGGCAGAGCCTGTCCTGTTGTGTGTGTGTGTGTGTGTGTGTGTGTGTGTGTGTGTGTGTGTGTGCTTGGGTGTCAGTGTGGCAGGGCCTGTCCTGGTGTGTGTGTTTTATTAAAAGTGTGTAACACACCAAAATTGGACAGGAAAATTCAATTACAATAATATATATATATATATATACACAAACCAAAGAGAGTGGCTGCACACTCAGAAATATTGTTAATATATACAGGCTTTTATTTGCCCGGAGAAAGGACTGGAGGTGGTCTGAAACGTTAAAAAGGCTGTGCTGATTGAAATAAACTAGTGTTTAATGCACTTTACTACAAAGACCCGTGAGTGCACATTTTTCTTTGGTTACATATATATATATATATAATTGCTAACAGCAATCACACTCCTATCATGCTAAGTCAGCCAGTGCATGCTGTAATCTGGGTATGCCTAGACATGATAGGAGGGTGATTGCTGTTAACAATATATATATATATATATATATACACCGTATTTGCTCGATTATAAGACGACCCTGATTATAAGACAACCCCCCCAAATCTGAATATTAATTTAGGGGGGGGAAAAAAAGCCTGAATATAAGACGACCCTATAGGAAAAAAGTTTTACCAGTAAATGTTAATTCATGTAAACTATTTTTTTTTAATAAAAGCTATGATTGAGAAAAATATTTTGGTTTTATTTCCTTCTATTTTCCAACCTGCCCCGCAGTTATGCACATCTGCCCCAGAAATGCCGTATGCCCCCTATATGCCACTGTGCCCCATGATATGCCTTTTTACCCTATATGCCACTGTGCCCCATGATATGCCTTCTAACCCTCTATGTACCACTCTGCCTCCAGAAATGCCTTATACCCCCATATGCCACTCTGGCATTAAGGGGGTTAAAAGGCATATTATGGGGCAGAGTGGCATATAGGGAGGTTTGAGGCATTTCAGGAGGCAGAGTGGCATATAGAGAGTTAAAAAGGCATTTCTGGAGGCAGAGTGGCATATAGAGAGTTGAAAAGGCATTTCTGGAGGCAGAGTGGCATTAAGGGGGTTAAAAGGCATTTCATAGAACACTCTGCCTCCAGAAAAGCCTTATACCCCCATATGCCACTCTGGCATTAAGGGGGTTAAAAGGCATATTATGGGGCAGAGTGGCATATAGGGAGGTTTGAGGCATTTCAGGAGGCAGAGTGGCATATAGAGAGTTAAAAAGGCATTTCTGGAGGCAGAGTGGCATTAAGGGGGTTAAAAGGCATTTCATAGAACACTCTGCCTCCAGAAATGCCTTATGTCCCCCATTTAACAGTCCCTCCCCCTCCATCCTCCAAACGTACTCGTGCTTCTGACTCCCCTGTCATGTAACCGGGGCATCGTGTAGAGCTCTACGCAATTCGCGTAGAGAACTTACGCTGCAGCTGGAAGGAGGTGTGGCTAGCAGCAGGGGTTGTCTGCGTCCATCGCGCAGACCTTCCCCGACTGGCGGGACCGGCACCGGTGCGGGGAACTCTGATCTCTGACAGCCGGGGAAGGTCTGCGCGATGGACACAGACAACCTCCGCTACTAGCCACACCTCCTTCCGCTGCCCCGGCTGCACACTGGGGACTCAGAAGCACCGGTAAGTGGGGCGGGGGGGGGACAGGAGGATCCAGGTCCCCTGCAGCTGCGGGGGATCTGGATCTTAGTCGTCTCATAGTCAGACCTATTTGAGGTCTGATTATAAAACGACCCAGATTATAAGTCGAGGGGTATTTTTCAGAGCATTTGCTCTGAAAAAAACCTCGTCTTATAATCGAGCAAATACGGTATATATATATATATATATTGTTATTGATTTTATTTTGTGTAACTTACTTTTAATAAAAGTGTGGTGGGGGTTCATTTTTGGTTTTTGGTTTCGGCCCAGAATTTTCATTTCAGTGCATCCCTAATATATACATATATCCCACCTCCCTCCCACCCCTGCTTACCTCTCACTGCTCCTGCAGCTTTCCTTCTGGCTGTTCGCGCAGAGTGTGCAAGCAGCCTCTGTTTCACCGCTCCTGTTTCCTTGTGCCGATTTAAAATAATTTAGAAAGGACCCTTCCAATCTGTGCGGTCCAGATTGGATGGGCCCTTTCTAAACAATTTTGAACTGTTACGAGAGATGGGAAGAAGGGGTCGCAAAGGTGGCCCCTGTAGTTATGCCAGAGCTTGTGGGGTATAAAGTTTGTATTAAAAAATAATGGATAGGATGGAGTATGATAAATTGTGTTTGGTGTTATGGGGGGGGGTTATGTTTATGCCTTATACCCTCCTATATGTCACTGTGCCTCCAGAAATGCCTTATACTCCCTTTATGCCACTCTGCCTCCAGAAATGCCTTGTAACCCTATATGCCACTCTGGCATATAGGGTGTTAAAAGGCATATCATGGGACAGAGTGGCATATAGGGGGTGTAAGGCATTTCTGGAAGCAGTGTGGTGTACAGGGGGTTAAAAGGCATATCATGGGGCAAAAAGCCACCCATACAACACCCCCCCCGACTTACCATTGCTTCTGACTCCCTGGTGTCTAGTGGGGGCAGTAGGTGTTCCGGCTGAACTTCTATGAGCACCGGAAGCGCTGCAGGGAATTATCCTCTCTGCCATCCGGTGAACGTCCGCTCGATGAACGCAGACAACCCCCAAGGATTAGTTAGATTAAAAACAAAAGAAGTTGTTCAGCGTCATATCCAGAAGAAGTATGAGCAGTGTTCCCTCTAAGCTGTGCACTTGTGTGCTTGTGCGCGGGCACATAGCTTTCAGAGAGAGCACACAGGGCCGGCCTTAGGGGTGTGCGACCTGTGCGGCCGCACAGGGCGCCATGGCAACAGGGACGCCTGCCCGGGACTTATATTAAAACATAGTTTTTTTTCGTTTTGTTTGTTTTTTAAAACTTTATTTAAATCCTCCATATTAAATAAAGTTTTTTTTTAAAACAACAAAAAAACCCCGATGCTTTAAGTCCCGGGCAGGGGGTTGCTCGTGAAGTTTTCAGCAACCGCTTGGCGCCCCTCACTCTCCGTGACTCAGTCGCGGTCCCGGCGTTTCATACTGAGCAATATGCGCGCACTGCAGCAGAGCGGGAAGACGGACGCCTCCTGCTCCCACCGTAGGACTCCACTAGGTAAGTAAGGATAATGAGAAGTAGGGAGAGGGGGTGAGGGGAAGGCAGTGAGAAGGGGCAGAGGGGGGGGGAAGGAAGTGAGAAGGGGCAGGGGGAGGCAGTGAGATGGGGCAGAGGGGGGAGGCAGTGAGAAGGGGCAGAGGTGGTCAGCAATGTCCGCCACTAGAGGAGCAGGCTCGGTTGGGGAGATCAAGGATCCCCCTCTAACCAGCTTAACCCCTTCGAGACAAAGGCTGATTTTACTTTTTGTACCCTTTGTGACAATGGCCTTTTTAACATTTCTGCGCTGCTTGTGTTTAGCTGTAATTTTCTTCTTTCCCGTTTACTGAACCCACACACATTAGATATTGTTTTTTTCAGGACAAGAAGGGCTTTCTTTAGATGACATTGTTTTGATTGTATCATATTATTTACTATTAAAAAAATTATAAAATATGGTGAAAAATTTAGAAAAAAATGACTGTTTCTAACTTTTAGTTGAAAAATCTTTTACTCATCTATAAAAGGTAATGAAAAAACCTGCTAAATAGATTCTACTATTTGTCCTGAGTTTAGAAATACCCAATGTTTTTATGTTTTTTTGCTTTTTTCTACCCATTATGGGGCAATAAGTACAGGTAGCGTTTTGCTATTTCAAAGCCATTTTTTCCAAATCTGGTAATTCTTCCCCCCATGTGCCATTTCGGGTATCTTTGAACCCGGCCAATGCAATTTACCCCATCAAGTCATATATTTTTGAAAACTAGACAGCCCAGGGTATTCCAAATGCTAGTATTTTAACTCTTTCCATGCACCATATCTACCACCAGTCTTTGTCAAACTTTATGGTAGTCATTTTTTTGCATTTGTTTTGTCATACACATTTTACTTCAGGTATGAATTAAAATGTTCTAGTTTATGTCACTATCACAAAACACCCCAATATGTGTTCAGCAACATCTCCTGAGCGCAGCGATACCCCACATGAATGATTTTGCCTGGCTGTTTGGGGGCAAAAGGGCCACATTTGGGGCATGCGCATTTTTCAATGTTGAACTTTGGCATTTGGGGATCCACTGCCCATGCCCTATTTGGTACATCTTTGAGCCGGGCCATTTCAGTGTGCCCAATAAACCCATATATTTTTGAAAACTAGACACCCCAGGGTATTTCAAATGCTAGTATTTTAACTCTTTCCATGCACCATATCTACCACCAGTCTTTGTCAAACTTTGTGGTAGTCATTTTTTTGCATTTGGTTTTCCACACACATTTTAATTCAGGTATGAATTAAAATGTTCTCGTATATGTCACTATCACAAAACACCCCAATATGTGTTCAGCAACATCTCCTGAGTACAGCGATACCTCACATGAATGATTTTGCCTGGCTGTTTTGGGGCAAAAGGGCCACATTTGGGGCATGCGCTTTTTTCAATGTTGAACTTTGGCATTTGGGATCCACTGCCCATGCCCTATTTGGTACATCTTTGAGCCAGGCCATTTCAGTGTGCCCAACAAAACCATATATTTTTCAAAACTAGACACCACAGGGTATTTTAAATGCTGGTATTTTAACTCTTTGCATGCACATATTTTACCACCAGCATTTTTTCAAAGTTTGCAGCAATATTTTTGTGTGTGTATTTTTCCCACACACACCTACTTTATGTATGAATTTACAGCTCCTGGTATATGCCGCTGTCACACAACACCCCATAATGTGTTCAGCAACATCTCCTGAGTGCAGTGATACCCCACATGCATGGGTGTGTCATTTTTTGGGGGAACTAAAAGGCCACATTTGGTACGTGTGCATTTTTCTAATTGGAAATTAGATGTGTGGCCATCCTTCCCCCCGTGTTAATTGGGACGTTGTTGAACCTGGCCCATTCAATTTACCCCATCAAATCATACATTTTTTAAAAGTAGACACCCCACGGGCATTTAATATGCCAGTATTTTAACTCTTTCCATGCGAGAATTGTTTTAAGCTAATATGCTAATTTTAGGACTTGCTCACAAAAATATATTTTTTATATATATATATATATTTTTTTTATTTTTTTTTTAAAAAAATTTAACATTTTTTTTCAACTTGGAGGTTCCCCTGATAGTGACATCAGTGGGAAATGATTTTTACATTTTACTGTTTTTTTACTATTTTTTTCTAATTATTATTAATTTTATTTTATTTTTTAATTTATTTTTACTAATCACACTGTGATTAGAAAGCTGGGCTCCATTGACTTGCATGGTGAATGCAGTACCTGTATTCAACCTGCAAGTGGAGCCAAAGTTCTCTAGATGGTCTGGACTATCTAGCGAACTTTTAAAATTTGTGGTTCCTGTTACAGGACGGCGGCCATCTTCCTTGATGGCGAAGATTGCCGGCAGCTGCGGCTGTGACCGCTCTCCGGAGCGGTCACAGCCCATCAAAAGGTTAGTGTTTGGTGTCGCTGGATGCCTCCTGATCGAGGCATTCCAGCGACACCATTTAAGTTTAGGAGGCGATCGTCGATCGCCTCCTAAACGCTTTTAAAACGGGCGTCCGCCGCCATACAAAGTATGGCGGATGTTGACGCCCCGTGGAGGGGCCAGAGATGGCCCCTTCGTGCCGATCGCGGCGTTGCTGAATGCCTCGAGGTCGAGGCATTCAGCAACGCTTTTTGGGTGCAGAAAGCGATAGTAGATCGCTTTCTGCACCCGTTTAAAGACGTGCCGGTCCTGGCACGTCAATTGTCGTAAAGCACATGCTTTTCCGTGCCGTGCCAGGACCGGCAATTGTCATTAAGGGGTTAAAGACAATCAAGGGAGCAGGAGGTCTGTAAATAGAGACCTCTGATCCTGCTCCTTTGCGATGCAATACTTAAGCCACGCCCACCGCCTTCTGCACTCACTGCACCGGAAGGACAGGATACAGAAGAAGAAGAGGAGGAGGAAAAGTGACATGAGTGCTGCCGGCACTGGGGAGCTACAGTTCATTGAGGGAACCATAAATACCAACATGTACTGTGACATACTGAAGCAGAGCATGATCTCCTCCCTCCGGAGACTGGGCCGCAGGGCAATATTCAAACATGATAACGACCCCAAACACACCTCCAAGAGGACCACTGCCTTGCTAAAGAAGCTAAGAGTAAAGGTGATGGACTGGCCAAGCATGTCTCCAGACCTTAACCCTATTGAGCATCTGTGGGACATCCTCAAACAGAAGGTGGGGGAGTACAAGGTCTCTAACATCCACCAGCTTGTGATGTCGTCATGGAGGAGTGGAAGAGGACTCCAGTGGCAACCTGTGAAGCTCTGGTGAACTCCATGCCCAAAAGGGTTAAGGCAGTACTGGAAAATAATGAGGCCACACAAAATATTGACACTTTGGGCCCAATTTGGACATTGCCACTTAAGGGGGTACTCACTTTTGTTACAAAGGTTTAGACATTAAAGGCTGTGTGTTGAGTTATTTTGATGGAAAAAACTAATTTACACTGTTATACAGGCTGTACACTCATTACTTCACATTGTAGTAGAGTGTAATTTCTTCAGTGTTGTCACATAAAAAGATATAATAAAATATTTACAAAAATGTGCGGGGTGTATACTGTATATACAGTCATGTAAAAAAGAAAGTACACCTATTCATCAGTTCCATAGCAGGTCTAAAAATTAGTTAAATACATCCTCAGATGGACAACAACACATGCCATATTACACTCATGCTTTATTCAACAAAAATAAAGCTAAAATGAAGAAGTCATGTGTAAAAAAAAAAAAATTAGTACACCCTTACTGCTTCCATAGGAATGAAAGATGCCGACAGTTGCTGCTAATCAAATGCCACTGATTCTTAGACTCTACAAGCCACATGAAGCATGTTAAATGTTAAAGTTCATGACAGTATAATTAGAAAAAGATTAGACAAGTATTGTTTGTTTGGAAGGGTTGCCAGGAGAAAGCCTCTTCTCTCTAAAAAGAACATGCCAGCATGGCTTAGGTTGCAAAGCTTTATCTGAACAAACCACAAGACTTCTGGAATAATGTCCTTTTGGCAGTTGAGATGGTTGGCCATAATGCACAGTGCTACATTAGACAAAAACCAAACACAAACACATCATACCAATTGTCAAGCAAGGTGGTGGAGGGTTGAATATTTGGGCTTGTTTTGCATCCACAGGACCTGGGAACCTTGCATTCATTGAGTCGATCGTAAACTCCTCTGTATACCAAAGTATTGTAGAGTCAAATGTGAGGCCATTTGTTCAACAGCTAAAGCCAAAATTGAGTCATGCAAAAGGACAATGATCCCAAGCATACCAGCAAATGTAAAATAGAAAGGCTGAAGTAAGACCTCAACCCACTTAAAATGCTGTTGTAGGACCTTAAGAAATGCCTGCAAACCTCAATGAACTGAAGCAACTTTGTAAAGAAGAGTGGGCCAAAATTCCTCCACAACAATGTGAGAGACTGATAAAGCGATAGAGAAAACAATTACTTCAAGTTATTGCTGCTTAAGGTGGTTCTACAAGCTATTGAATCATAAGGTGTACATGACTTCTTTATTTTGGGTTTATTTTTGTTGAATATTTCGTGGCACAGTGTAATATGTCATGTGGTCATCTGAGATTGTATTTACCTAATTATTAGACCTGCTAAAGAACAAGTGATTGTTATGTCCTGATATGTAAAACCACATAATTTAAAAAGGGTTACTTTTTTTTTTGGTTTTTTTTAAATTTATTCAAAGAGGATAATGCACAGATGACGTACATAAAAGAGATACAAAGGGCAAACTGAAATACAGTGTACAAATACAATAAGAATGTATCAGCATCACAAAAGGCCCAAAAGGGTCAAAACGTCAGGACGGAATGCTTGGCAGACCCATGTGTAAGAAAATACATATAAAGAATGAACCAACAGGAAGGATACATAATACAGGCAGGTCTGACAGTAGCCATTTATGAACGACGTCCGTAGAGAAGGCTTGGTCGGTAAACAAGACAAGCAAAAATATAACGAACATGTAGTAACCTAGCCCCATCACAACTCCTGAAGCATCCCCCCCAACCATAGCCTGAGAAGGACGAAACCCTGGAATGGGGCAGATCCCCTTCAGCGCCTGAAGACAGAACCAACCAGTGGAATGAAAGGAATTATAAAGGGACAATTTTACAGAGTCATCTAGGACCGCAATAAGGGAAGACCATTTTCGGAAGAAGAATTTAGCTTTAACTTCCCTATGCATAGCGGCCTCTAACCAGTCTAGTCGAAAAATACTATGCAATCGGGAAAGAACCATGTCAAGAAGAGGCGGGGAGGACTGTATCCATTGGGTCAGAATGACCTTTTTACCAACCGCTGATACAATAAGCAGAATAGCTTTTTCTGCAGCAGAAAAGGGACGAGTATCGGAAGGCGGCAAAATACCAAAAAGAGCCCACTCCACTGTCAGGGGAAGGGGTAAACCCAAAACAGTAGTAACATATTGGTGAACGGCTTTCCAAAAGGTGGTAATAGAGGAACAAGCCCAGAGGTTAGGATAGAGATCGGCATCAGGCTCTGCACACTTAAAACAATTAGAGCTATCACCCAACCGGGCCGCAACATAAAGTTTCGGAGTCATATAGGCTCTGTGGAGAATTTTCAAAAACATTTCACTATATGAGCGGGACACCAAGAGCTTAGAGTTGAACACCGTGGCGTCAACCAAGGTATCCAGGTCTATCTCCGGGAGGTCCTTCTTCCAAGCAGGCAGGCCCTGTCTAAGGGACCCCCATGTAATAATAGGGCGAATTTGCCCATAGAGAAAGGACATGGTGAGAGAACTGGTAGGAGTACGTAGGGTCACATTATCAAGAGGATTATTGTGGTCTTTGGGCGATAGCATAGCAAGAGTACTCACAACAAAACTGCGAAGCTGCAAATAATGTAGAGGGGGAACAGAGACTGAGGAAAATTTCATACGGAACTGCTGCCAGGTAAGAACACACGAGGTAGTAAGGGAAAGAAAATCAGTCACAAGGCGTCCCCCAACACATTCCAGTCTCCTGAAAACAGGAGCAGATTTGCCATGCTGGAATCTGGGATTACGTACCATGGTCACATAGGGAGAGTGCAAGAATCCCAAACCCAAGCGCTTCCGCACCTGGGACCAAGCCCTAGACGTGTGATACAGCAGCGGATTTAAGCGTAAGTCACGCAGCCACAGATGGGTAGGCATATGTAGGAGGGACGGCAAACGGATATTAGGAGAAAGCTGGGATTCCAGCCCAGTAGAGGCAAAACGGTGCCTGTCTAAAATCCAGTCAACCGCATATCTGTAATTAGCCGCTAAATTATAATCAGGCAGGTGAGGGATATTCAAGCCACCATTGTTAGTAGGTTGTTGTAATTTGACCAGTGCAATCCGAGATCGCTTACTGCCCCACAGAAAACGCTGGAGAGAGCGATGGTGGGCATGTACATCAGCCCGCCGTAGCGTAATCGGGAGCATATGAATAGGGTAGAGAAGTTTAGGGAACGCAGCCATTTTATACAAGTGGCATCGTCCCGTGAAGGAAAGGGGAAATTTGGCCCACGATTTAAACAGTTCATCCACTTGTTGGAAAAGAGGACGAAAATTTCGCTTATACAGTTGGGAAAGAGAAGATGGGATCACAAGACCCAGGTACTTGATAGCCGAGGTGGCAGTCCAGCGGAAAGGAAAACGATCGCCCCAGCCATTCCTGGCCTGAGGGAAAATTGAGGGCTTCTGTTTTGGTTGCATTAATCAAAAACCCCGAAGCCCTATGAAACATCGCAAAAAGGTCCATAAGAGGAGGAATGGACTGCTGAGGATCAGAAAGAAACAAAAGCAGATCGTCGGCAAAAGCAACCACCTTCAAGTCAGCGCCACCCACAGGGATGCCCTTTAGTTGGTTAGAGCAAAGAATCAGACGAAGCAGCGGCTCAATGGCTAAATTAAATAGCAACGGGGAAAGGGGGCAGCCCTGACGTGTACCCCTTCCCAACGGGAAGCTGTGACAGGGCCAGGCTAGCTGGCTCATATGTCATATGAAGTTTAGCCGGGTCACGGAGCACTTTTGTGTCCGGTTCTGTATACTGTGACCCGGTAATATATTATATTGTGTTTATTGTGTAACCGGCCCAGAGACTGATGTGGATTCAGCCCCAGCCTTCAAAGAGACGATCCTATAATCTGGCTGGGGCTCTTAATCAGCCAAAACAGCCCTGTCTGCCCAGACGGCACCCGCACTACAGGGGGGATAACACAGGTGGGGGAACCCATTGTATTCTGTAATCCCCTCACTTGATACATCCCCTGTATACTGATGGGATTTGTGATGGGATGTGGCTGATGGGATTGGGGGTTGGGTTCGGTACACATTGCATTGAGATGGTATATAAGTTCTGTGTGTTTGTAAATAAAAGAGTTCTTCTTGGTTTACTACGAATGGTGGTCTGGATGATCCGTGGATAGCTGAGTGCTATCCGTATGAGGGACTGACTGGTGATTCCTCAGCCCTCAAACAGGGGTACCCAGCCTTGGGTACGGTGACCCTGTAACAGAAGCGTGGTGAGTTAAGCCCATTAATGAGGAGTTGGGTGAGAGGAGAGCTATATAGAGACTGAAACAAGTGAGTAAAACGGATGCCAAAATGATAGAATTTGAAAAAGGACGTTAAATAATGCCACGAAATACGATCAAACGCCTTGTCAGCATCACAACTAATGACAATGGCAGACTTGTTTTTGGTCAACTTAGTGGAGACAATGGCCGAGATCAGACTGCGAACATTTTGGGTAGAATGCCTCCCACGAAGGAAGCCCGTCTGGGATGGTCCGATCAACCGAGCTAAAATGGGCTGGAGGCGAGAAGCCATTATAGCAGTCAAAATTTTAAAATCCTGATTGAGGAGAGAAATCGGGCGATAAGAAGACAACAGCTCGGGGTCGCGATTGGGCTTAGCAATAAGGACCGTCTTAGAAAGATTAAACTCTCGCGGGGGAGGTTCACCTGCAAGTTGACGGTTATATAAGTCCTGGAGATGAGGCAACAGATGGGGTGATAAAATTTTGTAGTACTCCGCACTGAGGCCGTCAGGCCCCGGCGTCTTATGAGTTGGCAGGGACTTAATAATGGACCTAATTTCTTGTAGAGAAATAGGTGCTTCTAGGTGATCCCTATCCTGTTGGGTGAGCTTAGGGATTTGAGCCCGGCTAAAAGTGTCAATCATTGCATCAAAAGCAACAGGTTCCTCGGTATAAAAGCTGCTAAAATAGTCAACAAATAGTTGGGAAATCCTGGTAGGGGACGAGGTACGAGTTTGATCACGATCCCTCAAACGGGTAATAAATTGTTTCTTATATTTAGAGCGAGTGACTAAATTAGCCAGGAGTTTCCCCGCCCTGTTGCCCCAACGGAAATATGTATTGCGCATATAGGCACAGGAGATCTGCGCCCTCTCAGTGGCCCAAGCATCATATAACGCTTTAGTCTCCCTATAAACCTTCGCAGTTTCAGCAGATTGGGACAGGACATGGTTAGAGTATGCCCGAGACAGATCACGACCCAAGTGCAGGAGCCGCTCAGCAGTCTCCCGCCTACGTCTTGACACATAGCTAATAATATGTCCGCGCAACACAGGTTTAGATGCCTCCCAAAATAGGTTCATATCATCCGTATGAGCGAGATTATCATCAACATAATTAAGCCACTCCCGTTCCAAAAAGGAGCGGAAGTCGTCGGAGTGAAAGAGATTAGAGGGGAATCTCCAATTGTAGGAGAACGATCGAGGGGCAGCAAGCCGAAGATCTAGCCCTATTGGCGCGTGGTCGGAAATAGCTATAGGGAAAATGTGGACAGCCTTGATCCTATATAGCAAAGGCTCCGGGAGAAAGAAATAATCTAGTCTAGAAAAGGAGTCGTGGGGATGTGAGTAAAATGTAAAATGCCTGTCCACCGGGTAAACATGTCTCCAGGTATCTACGAGATGGAAGTGGTCTAACAGGGGTGTGGAAAGGAGTCGCGTGGGGCGAGAATCTGAGCGGGAAGTGTCCAGGCCAGGGTCAGCGGTAAGATTAAAGTCACCCCCCAGAATAATATTAACAGCAGACAGTTCTGACAATACAGCATATACTCGAGCCAGGAAGGAATACTGGCCTGAGTTTGGGGCATAGAGGTTGACCAGAGTAAAGGTGTCAGCCCCCAATCGTATTTTCAGAATCGTATACCTGCCCTCAGGGTCATACCTTTCCCGCTTCCACAGAGAACGGCAACCGAGTCGTGAGAATAATAGAGGTACCCCTGGATTTTTTAGAAAAAAACGTAGAGTAACAACTAGCAATCCAAGGGGTGGTAAGTTTATTAGTTAGCGGATCACACCAATGAGTTTCCTGTAGATAAATTATATCAGGATGGAGTTGGTGGAGACGGGTGAGAATTTTTTTACGTTTAACAGGAGAGTTGAGACCCTCCACATTCCAGGAGATAAGTCTAAAAGAGTCGACAGTATGCACCCCATCTGCGGAAGCGTGTAAGGCAGAAGAAGCAGAAGCCATCAGCCTAGACCCTTACGGGGAAGCAGGATTCCAGTAAAGTAAACAGTAAACAGTAGTCCCAGGGAGTCCCAGCGAGCCCCCATCGAGACAGACTTATCAATGCGAAAATATAATCGACAAACAGGTTGCCCTAAGAATGAACAAGACCTCTCAATTTTTTTCCCCAATTTAACCCACCCCATGATGCGAGAACAAACGCACCAAAAAACCCAAACAAAACAAAAAACCCTAAAACAATAGTACCGAAAACATAACAGATTCCAAGAAACATATGGAATGCAGCAGGCATTACTTGGAAGTAACCAAGGCAGAAGGAGGAGAACGAGGAGAAGGAGAAGAGGCAAGAGGCGAGGACCCGGTGCCCCTTTGTGAGGCTTGCAGGTGAGTCAGTAAAGCCAGGTCATCAGCCATGAAGCGCTTAGCATCTTCCGGGGAATCGAAGAGAAAGGACGTACCAGCATGATGTATTCTCAATTTCGCTGGGTACAATAAGGCAAACTTTATCTTCTTGGAATACAACTCCATGCAAACCGAGGAAAACTGCCTTCTCTTCGCGGCAACAGCCGCAGAGAAGTCTTGAAAAAGCAAGATCCGATGTCCTTGGTAACGAAGATCCCGCACTTTACGGTATGCCTCAAAAAGCCTGTGTTTGTCCTGGAAATTCAGAACCCGAAAGATAAGTGCGCGAGGTCGAGCTTGGGAGCTCTTAACGTCAGGCCCGATCCGATGCACCCTTTCCACAAGCACTTTATCATAGGGAGAGGGAAGACCTAATTCTTTCGGCAGCCAATTACTGACAATGTCCATCAGGGAGGAGGCCTTCTCAGTTTCCGGGAGACCCAGCAGTCTGATATTGTTACGCCTGCTACGATTTTCCAAATCTTCCAGGCGGTCCTGTAATTGAAGGATAGCAGCCGCTTGATCTTGTACAGTAGCCGTCAAAGATGTGCGGTCGTCCTCCAGGTCAGAAATGCGTGACTCCAATTCGCAAATTCGTTGACTCTGTGAAGTAAGCTCGGCCAACGTACTATCTATGGAAGCAGTCAGTTTGTCGAGTTTCACATCTAAGAGGGGAGAAATCAGATTGACAATATCTTGAGCCGTAAGTGGAGGTGGAGGCGTGCAATCGTCAGGGGATGCCGCAAGTGTAGCCTGCTGCGGAGAGTGAGGAGCAGGAGCAGATCTGGAGGTTCCATGTGTTTTGTCCCGTGCCTTCCCTTGCCTGGTAGACGATTTCGGTGTCGGATCCATGTAGCGTTCCATGGGGCCCAGAAGGCACCGGGCACCCCTCGTTAGGAAAGAGGGGAGAAAGACGAGAGGGGAGAGAAGAAGAAAGAAAGAAGAGAGACGGAGAGGGTAAGAAAGAGCAAGGTACCAAGAACAGCTGCCAAGGTGGAAAGCAAACTGTAAATCAAGTGGTAGGAGATACACCACAACAGCCGCAAAGTAAGCAAAATACAAGTAGCACGGTATATAGTGCAATATATGGTGCAGTGCAAACAGAGACGGTGAACCACGCACTGAAGAATTAAACACAGCGTATAACCTATTACAGTTCAGGGCAGTGATAAACAGCAGAAAGCAAACTGCAATGGTGTATGAAGTCCAAAGGGCCGGTTAAATAAGTCCAGCAGCAGGAAGGAAACCTTTAGTCCCAAGTCCCAGTCCCACCACCCAACCTATCTAGAACCCACCCCACACCCCTACCTAGCTAGTAGCACAGGATAACAAAACAAAAGAAAAGGAAAAAAATTAAATAAATAAATAAATAAAACAACCCACCCAGAACCCAGGCCAACCACCCAACCTAACTAGAACCCACCCTAAACCCCTAACTATCTAATGCCACAGAGAAAAATAAACACAGAAAGGCCTAATAGCCACTTAGAGTCCAATGCCTACCCCAGCAATCGTGCCAGGTATGAGGAGCAGGTGGGAGAGGAAATTAGGAACAGCCGGGCACACGCTGGAATAAAGGTGATCACTCCCGGTGGCAGCAGCAGGGATGCGGAGAAGAGGACGAGGACCAGCAATCGGATCCACCGCTACGGAGCAGGTAAGTGCCTCGAAGACGCAGCCCCATCCGCAACACCTCCGGCAATGCAGCAGCCAGGCCGGAACGAAACAAGTGCGTCGCTGGTAGGGCAAAGCAGCATCGAACCTCAGCAGCACTGGGGAGGGAAAGGGCCGATGAAGGAGGCAGGTAGGGACCCCGAACGGGGAAGGCAAGCGAGGTCTTGTGGCGTCGGGCCTAAAGCCCCAGACTAGGCCTTGACTCCCGGGCCGCAACCACGTTGCGGTTTAAACAATGTCCCAGCGACCGAGGAAACAAAATAACGGCAGGCCAACAAAGGTGAGCAGCCCACCAGGCACCCTGAGGGGATGATTTGGCGCAGCAGGGTCAAAATACCCGCGGATGGGAGCAGATAAAAGCTTAGGTAGCGGAGCGCAGCTAAAAAGCGGCCATCTGTAGGGCCCGCCTCCCGGAAGTCATATGTCGGGTTACTTTTTTTTAACACAAACGTATGTATAAACCAATATTGCTTCATAGTATTATAGTATCAAGTTATTATTATTTTTGTCCACCTGTTTTCCTTGTTAGGCACCAAGGATATAAATTGTAAGTGTAAATTTACTTATATTACACATGCTACTATAAATGTTTAATTGCCTTTTGTGGAATAATATGGTACGCCACTGCTAAATCAGAGCTTGCAGGTGGATACTTCCTCCCTGAAAGTAGCAGACATCTCCAGAGAAGCAGAGATCACTAGGGCCTTTTGTGAGAAAAAAGTAACCATTGTTTTTTTTTTTTATTAAAATCACATTATGTGCATAATAGACCATTATTTTTATTCTTGTTTTTTTTTGGTATCAGAAAGCAAAGATTTATCAGCTTACAAGCCTGAGCTTTAAAATATTAATATTATTTTTTCCTTTGAATAAATATTATTTTTAGAAATTGTCTATGGTTTATCAATAGATAAATCAATATCCACAATACTAGTGTGGTACTATATTTAGTTTTCCTTGCTTCTTTGTTGAATATGAGTATTCCATTCTGGCCACTGAGACAAGGTCAATTTAATGTTGACATAGGAAACAGCTTTTTAAACAAGCTGTGTTTATTATTTAAAAAAACCCATCTTAATTTATCTGGGAACAGCTGTTCAGTAGATTTGGCAAGCTATCACTGCCTCAGGATATCGGTGTTCCCTGGTCTGGTGGTAACTGGGAGTAATGCATAATTTCCTCTTCCTTCACAAACCTTCTAGGCATCAACAAAAGGTAAGTGACCTGTAAGCACAACATAATCACACAATAGGGGAAAATAACTTTATTATCGTTAAAAGTAGTTACAGCTACATTTAAATATTGCACTTAAATTATACATTTAATTTCTTTGAACTCAGATACCAATAATATTTTAAATGATTTTCTTCTACATTAGTCCTAAATTATTTTGTTTTAGACTATTCTAGCATATTTTTATTTTGTGAGCTCCTACTATTGAATGTGAGTTACTATAGTAATATAGCTGTGTTTCTGCTTATACTAAATATATATATTTTGAAATGTGCAATATAATAAGCCTACATACATCCTATAAGCTGAGTTGAATACGTAGGTTTTCAATATATACTGATTCAATTTTCAGTCACTGCCAAGTCATTTTACCACCAGGACTGCATGTTTTTCTGTCACCAGGGGCAGGCTCTCTGGGGTAATCTAATTTATACATTTTGGGCATAAAGTTTTTGCTCGCATATATTCACTAAAGTATCTAAAGTAACAAACTTTTCATATGTGTTCTTCTGTCTGTTAATGTGTTAGACCAAACTGGATTTTCTCCATTGAGCATATCATCTGCTAAATGTGTTCTAGACTGCTTTCTTACTCAGCAACTCGACCCCCTCAGGTTGGCTGTTGCCATACCTCCTTTGTCTGTCAGTGAAAGGGTCAAAAACGCAGGTTATGACATGAGGTGAATGAGTGAATCTGCTGACTAATGAGATACAATACAAATGAGAGGCATTTGGAGAACGCTTAGGATGTTAACTTAGCCTGAAGTTGTTATTCCTTTTGTATCTGTTTTCATATATTTTTAAGGCACCAAGATATCCTGTATCACTTTACCACTGAGGGGAAAAGACACATTGTATGAGCTATACATCCAACTGCTACAATAAATCCCAATAATAGAGAGTTAATGAGGCACATAAGTAATGGCAGACCTTCCAGAAAAGCAGTGTTTGAATATTTAGTTTTGTACACTATTTTCAGAATCATTTTAATCGTGTTGGCTGTTTGAATTTATAAAGGCAAAATAGCATATATCTTTTACTTTACAATAAATGCTTTCTGTAACATCTGAAACAGTCCATTATCTATTTTTTATATACTCGAATCCACTAATATGTAGGGGTATGGTTTCATTTTACTACATATCATCTACCAGTGCCTGCCCTGGCCTACTACTGCTGCTGCTCCTCTCTCACTCTCCTTACTCTGAGAAATCAGTTCTTATTTTTTATAATATGGAGGGAGGACAGTCTTATGGCTGGATGTGTCTGCCATTGCCTGGTCTGTGCCCTGGCCTGTGCCTTAACACAAGTCTACTGGTGTAAGAAAGGATGACCCTCTAACAGGGAATGTGTGACTTTTAATTTCTCCTTCATCCTTGGGAAACCTGTCTCAGCTCACAGGATTCTCCCAGACACTATATAGACTTCTGTTCACTGCGTTCTCTTTTCTTAGACTGACTATTGCATCGCCTAACTAATCATACCAGAGTCCCTTGTTTTTGCCTAACCCCTCTTTCCATAGATTTCTTGTATGACCCAGTTATGGAGGAGATAGACAGTCTATGTGAAAAAAACACATTTAGATTAAAATACACCATCTTCTGCTTCAGCTGTCTGACCCCCTGGAGAGTTTCCCATTTCTGTTGGAGCCTTTCATTCCAAACCCTTTGTAGTGCATCACTATGAAATTGATCTTATATTTTAAAACTAGATTGCTTATCTTACACATACCCAAACCTTCCCAAAAGTTCCGCTGCAAGAAAGAGGAGGAGTGGCTTGGAACAGTGGCCTTCATAGACTAAGGATGTCTTTTATTGGTTCAAAAGTTTAACTCTTTCAGTGCTGCTGTTTGGAGTGAGTATAGAAAAATAAGCAAAATATTTGCCTCCTGGCATTATTAAAATTAAGATTATAAGTACACTAAAGATAGCATAATCTTCAATTATACGTTTAAGTGTCAAAAATGCCATCCTTCTCACAAGTGTCAAGAAAACCACTAGATAATATAGAAGCTAAACTAAATGATCTGGAAGAAGTTTCAAGTAGAAACTACTTACGTGTTACACTTTAGAAAATACACCCAAGATAAACTAAAAGATTTCCTCTTAGGGATCCAAAATTATCTAAATGTGGACAACCAGACTGCGCAAATGGAACCATTACATCATATGACTAACCCAGAAACCTACTAGAACATATCCCAATGGACATCATAGTGAGTTTCTTCTTGTTCCAATTTAAACAAATATTAAGAGCGAATAGCGCTAACAGATGATACCTATAAATCTATATACATATTCCCTGATTTATCATACCCTTACGAAAAAATTACTGCAGTTTTTCTGAAGTAATACTGCAGTTTTTTGGACATGAAAAAACTGCAATACTGCACTTTTACTGCAGTATTACTGCACATTTACTGCAGTTTTACTGCATTTGTACTTCACTGTACTGCAGTTTTACTGCAGTTATTTTTGTACGGAAGTACAAATGCAATAAAGCTGCAGTACATTGAAGTTCAACTGTAGGTTTGCAGTATAAAAAAAAAGTGCAGTAAATGTGCAGTAATCCCGCAATAAAACTGCAGTACAGTGAAGTACAAATGCAGTAAAACTGCAGTAAATGTGCAGTAATACTGCAGTAAAAGTGCAGTATTGCAGTTTTTTCATGTCCAAAAAACTGCAGTATTACTTCAGAAAAACTGCAGTAATTTTTTTGTAAGATACTATACAAGAACCTGGAGGGAAAACATTACAAGTTAACCTAGAACTTTAAAAATATTATATGAACTGAGATGGTTTTACAGTAATTTTGGGGATTATTCTTCTCTGAGGTTGAAGGAAACAATTATTAATGGTTTGGCTACCTCTACAGTATAATAATTATTATATCGGAATGTGCTGTGATTTTTAACATCTTTGAGGGCAGTGAGATAGGAATTACAAGTATTCCTGTAATTAAAGTAATACTCTGGTAATGGTACAGGCAACAGATTACTTTCCAGGCTATATCTCTTATACTTTTTTCAATAATAAGTGGGCCTATCATCTGAACTATAGCATTTAACATAAAACAAAGCAAGAATTCAGTGCATACCCAGTGAATACCATTCGAGAAACACCTATCTAAAGCATAAATATTGGGTATTCTGTCACACTATATGGCCATATATTGCTTAGTTTGTCACTACGTCAAAGTATCAAAGCTTAGAGAGTCCTATCTAATTTCTAAACACCATTCATGAGGCACCTGTGTGGCAGGAGGGGCTGCTGAACTTTTGGGTTTGGTCGAAACCTGCAAAATAAGCATAGCACAAAAAATAGAGAAGCACACAACCTAAACTAATCATTTTGATTAGGTGCACCCGGCCTGTAGAGGTTAGGTTTAAAAGATTCCTTGTTTTAAGCTCTTGAAGAACATTCTTAATAATAGGGTTAATGTTAGGCATGTATATTATACTGGTGCTTGGGAAGTTTTATACCTAGGTAATCAATATTTTCTGGGGCCCATCGTAATCCATAAGAGGGAATATGGGTTTGTCACAGTCTGTGTCTCAAGTGCATCACCTCCGAGACATACAGCAGC
This sequence comes from Sceloporus occidentalis, assembly GCA_023333645.1. NCBI lineage: Eukaryota > Metazoa > Chordata > Lepidosauria > Squamata > Phrynosomatidae > Sceloporus > Sceloporus occidentalis. The sequence continues at coordinate 1,908,729 of JALMGF010000123.1, forward strand.
ACATCATCCGCGAATGCTGGTAACTAGAGTTCCTCTGATCCAATCTCTACCCCCGTGAACATAGGACTCAGGATTTTGAGCAGCGGATCAAGGGTCAGATTAAACAGGAGGGCGGACAACGGCATCTGGATGGCCCCCTTTCTCCAGAGTAATGAACTCTGTGTCCCTCTAATTTACTGTTAGGGTTGTCTGGGGGGCATCATAGAGGTTGCGTACTAAGTTTAAGGATTGTTGCCCCCCCAAAAATCCAAATTTCTAATTCCTGATAAGATTTAGCCCTGCTACAGTATCAAAAGCTTTCTCACCATCTAAGTTGAGAAGAATACTCGGGAGAGACACTTGACTTTGTACCACTGCACAGATGGCACTCATTTTATATTTTTAATGCACTCATAAGATTAAAGTGACCCTGATATTAGCAGGGAAAGCACTGATTATATCAGATACTAGTGGGGAATTAAGGAGCAAGGGAGAGGGGAATGTACGTTGTACATTGTTTGTAAATTAAATGACTAATTATACACGTTGGTAAATGTAAACCTACCCAGTGTTGTCCCAGTGAAATTGTTAAAAACAGTGGATAAGGTGAAAAAATATATTACAGGGGATTATAATTGCATTATAGACACAGAACTAGATGAAAAAAAGTTCCTACACCAAATGACAGACAAGAAAGTCAGAAAGCAATCGAAAGTAAGTAATATAAGTAAGTAATCTTATTAAACCTTCAAATGTATTCGATATTTAGTGTATATACTAGACTTGGGCACCGACCATCTCTTCATGTTTGTCTTCTTGTTCGTCTTTGTGTGGAAAAAATCTTTGTATTCCACGAATATTTGCCCGTTCCTGTGTTCGGTTCGAGTGAATATTCGTGTACATTCTTCGTGTTCGTTTTTCTCTTGGTTTTTTGTAGAAGGGGTTAATACGGGGTTAACGCGTACACACTACGCAGCAGCTTTGACGCCAGGATTTTAAAGGTCCGTACAAGATACTCTATTGGTTGCCGGCAGGGGCCTCCTTTGCCATCAACCAATGTAAAAGAGTAAAAGGTCCATATGGTTGCCATCAACCAATGTAAAAGAGTAAACGGTCCATACGCTGTGCAAGCGACTCTATTGGTCGCCTGCATGGCCCTTTAACTCCTGACGGGGAACTTGGCCTGTCTCCCTGCTCCAAGAGTTAAAGGTCTTTAACTCCTGACAGTGAACCTACGGATTTCTACGCAGCATCTCAGGGGTTAACAGTAGGTTCGCTGTCAGGAGCTAAAGGGCCATAAGAACGACTTGATTGGTCGCCGGCAGGGCCTCCTCTAGCATCAACCAATTGTTTGGAAGAAAAAATCATGCATGCCACATTTCACAAACCAGCACTCCCTGTAAAGTTTAAAACAATTTCCCTGTTCTCTGATCTCTCCTCCCTCACACTTCAAAGGTGCAAATTGTTCCACCAAATGCATCTGAATCTCCGGGATAAAGGCATCAAATATCACTGGGGATATCACTGGTTACAAGAGATGGACGGACCTATACCTTAAATACACCTCAAGAATGCAGGAGGAGCCTGGTAAACTGAAACTTCTTGCCCCCAACTCTGCTTCCAGAGTCTCCTACCTACTCACCTCACCCGTCTCCACCCAGGATTGACCCAGAACGGACCCTGGTGTAAAAAGAAAAGTGGTCTTTAAGCTACTTAACTTAGGCAGTCTTCAGTTGGATCCTGTTCCTCTTCAGATGAACTCGCCCTCTCTGTGCTTCAACACTGCTGTACACTGGCCCTACCCAAACACCAGAACTCTGTGTCATTTGGTTGGGACAGCAACATTTTCTCCAAGGCTCCCGTGGACCAGCTGGACTCTCACAACTTGCATCATCTTGTATCAGCTTGCTGTGCACTGTTTCCAGGTGTCATAAGGTAACCATGGCACACACTTGGCCTGGCGCTCTTCCTCTTTCCTAGAGATGTCACACCCCAGCTAAGACTTCGCTTCCCACAAATGTTCTTTTATAGATGGAGGTTCAGTGTTATTAGGCATCTTTAGCTTAGGTTCACAGTGTGCTTACACACATACTCACTACTCATTATGTCAGTTACAATGTCAGAGATCAGAACGCATAGCCATACCTACAGATTTACTAATTCATACCCCTACCAAAAGTGGCGCTACTGTTGGGCACTTTACTCTAGAAGCCAAGGTTATGTTTGTTTTTCAGTTTTTTATGTTTTTTTTCTACTGGTATGTTTTGCATTTCTCCACTGCAAGATGGTTTGTCTTGGGGCTGGGTCAGGGGCACAAGATGCTGAGTGGCAGGACACCTGACCACATCTTCCTGGGTGCTGGACATATTAGTTGTAACATTCTTTTTCATTTTTACCCATGGCTCACCTTACTCTTATGTCCCTGAACATTAAGGGTCTGAATTCCCTGATCATGGGAGGAGATCTCAACACCACTCTAGATCCTGTTCTAGATAACTCAACAATTTCAAACTCCAAGCATTGCAAACTCTTAAAACAGCAAGGCTCTAAATTGTCCCGTCTGCTTCATATACATCAACTATATGATGTTTGGTGCATTCAGCATATAGGAAAGAGGGATTTTTCTTGTTTTCCCTCCACACAATTCCTACTCAAGCATTAACTTCTTCTTTTTAAGCAGGGAGACTCATGCCATCATGCCATCAACAGAAAAATAGCTGCAATCACTCGGATAATGCCCCCGTAATCCTAACAATTAGGGAACCTCTACCTTTTTCCGGCGCCTCAACAAGTCTTTTGGCCGTGGAAAAACATATGTCACAAATATCTGACTGGCTAGCAGATTGTTTTCAGACAAACTCCTCTGAGGATCTCTCACCAGTCATCATTTGGAATGTGCACAAGGCAGTCCTCAGCCTGAGAAAGACCTGTATGTTGAAACTCATCTTACCACTTGAGTGCTGAGCCTTTGCTTCTTTATTCTGGATTTATTGAAGGGCTTGGTGGTACCCTGGCTTGTATAGTCCCCTGTAATCAATGCATGGCCTGAACTCTTCTTTTAGAAAGAAAAAACCTAATAATTTATATTGTTAAATGATTATTTTATGTGGAGCTTGAATTTGCTGATACTTATTAAGCAGCACCTGTTAAATTTATTGGGCTCTGAATGCCCACCACATGTGTCCACTTTGAATCTGTACCCACATAAAACAAATAACCTAATTTTCTAAAAAATACTGCCACAAATGCTAATCATTGCTTATTTAAGCCTGTATGGCCCCGGATAAAGCAACATTTTGTAATTACTAGCCACGTCTCAGAAAATGTGTAAGAGGGAGAGATAACTCATCTATAGCAGGCAAACTAAAACTTTAATGAGATGTCAGTGGTTTTACAATTCGTTTTCATTTAGTTTAGTCAGGGATTGCCCTCATTCTCAGAGATTCGTAGAAACAGTCAATTTTCATTAAACAAACAAGTTCATATGAATCTTAGTGAATAAGTCTTCTGCTTATGCTCCCCATCAAATGATTTTTGAAAATGGACAATACACTGTACAAGATCAGATAAGCAGCATGTAAAAAAATTAACTTATTGTTGCACTAATAATTGAATAAATATGTCCCTTGTGAATTATAAAGTGTTTTCTGAAAAAAGAATTATCAGATCAGGTCTACTGCTAATTATATGTGATTTGCTCTGTAGCATATTACAGACATTTTTAAAATATTTTATGTACAGCTAACACAGGGTTCCCACTAGCCCAGGGGTATTGAGGTTAAAACACTGGGTTGGTGGACCTGTAAGTGGTACACATTGGAAGTGAGGGATAGCATTCAGAGTTGATGAGGTAGAGTGCTGCTGTGAGTACTTGTACTGATGCATGGGAACAAAGTTGAGCTACAGTATCTATGAATGCATGTGCTCTAGATTTGTAAAGTGAGGACATGTCTTATAATCCTGTATGTGCAGATTATTTAGAAACAAGAGGGTGCTTGCTAGACTTGGGCCCTGGCCAAGTCTTTGTGTTCGTCTTCGTGTTTGTCTTCATGAAAAAAACCTTTGTATTCCACAAATATTCGCCCGTTCGCACGTTCTGTTTGTGCGAATATTTGTTTCTTCGTTTCATTGGTTGATGCCAGAGGAGGCCCCTGCCGGCGACCAATAGTCTCTCTCATACGGACCTGTTAACCCCTGCAATGCTGCATAGAGAAGGTAGGCTAGAGGCAGTGGGACAGGACCAGGGAGATTAGCTAGGAGATATTATTCTTCGTCTGCAGGTGACCAATAAAGTCACTCACACGGCCCTTTAACTCCTGACAGGGAACTTGACCATGGTCTCCCCGCTCCAAGAGTTAAAGGTCCGTACAAGCCTTTTAACGGACCTTTAACTCTTGGAGCGGGGAGACAAGGTGAACTTCATTGGTTGATGGCAGAGGAGGCCCCAGCCGGCGACCAATAGAGTTGCTCGTACGTACATTTAAAATACAGTCACCAAAGCTGCTACGTAGTGTGTACCGCTTTAACCCTGTAATTAAAAAAATGAACACGAAGAATGTACACGAATATTTGCCTGGATCGAACACAGGAACGGGCGAATATTCTTGGAATACGAAGATTTTCCCCCCCACAAAGAAGAACATGAAGAGTTGGCCGGCGCCCAAGTCTACTAATTACTCATAATTGAGTTGCTCTAATTAAGCAAATGAAGCCTTTAGATGAAGATGATACCTTTTACTGGATGAAGGAATAGTGCACCAAGGTCCCAAAAGCTTGTTTGCCAAATAAAAGGTATGAATGTGAACTAAAGACTCATGGGCTTATACGGCTATATCCATTTTCTTACCAAATTCAGTGAAACAGCCTCTTCATTTCTCATCAGCATTCACGTTCCTTAAAATTACATTATTTCAACAGCATTGTTCTCGGAGAGGTAAAACAAATAAGGAACATTTTCTCGTTTGCATTTTAATAGTGAGATATGCTAGTATAAAAAAAATCAAAATGTTCATATAAATGTTAAACTAGTTTGTTTTATGCATTCTGGTTTTGTAGAATATACTGTGAAATTATTTATAACTGTTTTTTAATGTTGATTCACACAGATGCTCCAATATGCATCAAACACTTTTGTTTGTTTTCCTTTGTACAGATATTTACATAAATACATGTACTGAAAATTATGACTGTTGATGTGAATCTGTTTTCATTACTTCTACTAAACAATATTGTTGAGACTTGTTATAAGTCAGCAATATATAGTGGAAATTATACGATTTGAATTTGGCACTCAGCTACATATGTGTTTGCAATCAATTAAGTCTATATTTTATTATGCTTTGGCCACAGTCAGGGATTTATGCACATAAACGTGCTCAAGGAAGCCGCACAAGGTTAAAACATCTCTCAATGTCAGCGCAAAACATAGCGATATTATCATGACAAAGCATAACATAACTGCATACACTTATGACATAACATGGTATAACAGGCTATTTTGAAGTTAAAATCTGATATTGTAATAAACATCTGCTTTTAGTTACAATGTATGATTGTTCTCAATGGAACACCAACAGCTTTGAAAGATTTAACACATTGATCTTAACTATATTTACTATTATTTATTTTCAACGTACAGATTTTTCTGTAACATCCGAACTTATGTATGTCCTTTGTTTTAACATGTGGAGCATATTAGCCATTTTGGCTGTCAGCCAGCAAGACACAAAAATAAAATATTATAACGATTATTACAGTGATTAAGCGATCACTGAAGCTATTTTTATTCATGTCACTGTATTAGATCTCATCAGTGCAGATCATGTTGGCTCCTACTGTGCTCTGCAAGCACATTTGCATCAGACACATATGCTGCACAATACGCACACTGTAAATAAAAAGTATAAAATAATCTACTTAAGCAATCTAAAGTGAAGTGTCTAATCTATAACATTTTTAAAACGTCATATCATCGCATTATGATGAGTTTTTTGAAGATACCTTGTGTATTTTATGTCTTTGCTATGTATATCTAACACAGGGCCGGACTGGGAATGAAAAGCAACCCAGGAAATATTTGGACACAGCCCACAGGGCACACTCATTATAATACCTATTTGAACCTATTACACTATTTGCTATCCAAATAGCTATACATAATTCTTTTGAAAATTATATTAAAATGTTCCTTAATGACTACAGAATACCACATTATTATTATTATTAAAATCCCAGGAACCAAACGTGTCCCAGAGTGCAACCTTTGACCCCTCAAACAGCTTGTCTGTGCCATGTTTGTTGCTTCAGTCCTGCTTCTCCTAGGCAGTAAAAGAGAGGTTGCTTGCACAGCATGTGAGCGCCACAGCGGTAAGCTGCGGGCCGGTATGGTTGTTATGTCACATTAATTAAGCTACATAGAGGTCAGTGCGTCCCCAGTGCTACTCCAATAGTCCCTAGAGCGTCGTCCCACCAGGAAATCTTCCACGTTTCCCTGTAGGCCAGGGAACTATCCAGCCTACTATCTATACTGAAAAATACTTTTTTTGTTTGTTTTATTCTTGACATATCCTTGTCAAAACTGCAAGTACTGGGTCAGCACAGGGACAGGTGTTCGTTCAGAACCCCTGTGTGGGGCTGGTAGATCTCAGAGTCCCTGACTTGGCATCATCTGTCATCATAACTAGGAAACAAGAATGACTGTTACCCGTAGAAGGAGCTTGGCAGGTTGTAAGACTACTAGGCAGAATAGCTGTAACTATGTCCGTTGGAGAACACACAACAGAAATGTAAGCCAAGTAAGACTGTCCAAGGTCATAATCAGAAGGAACCAGAACTAGGTACACGTCACGTTAATGAAGTATAAGGATCCAGGGTCGGAGATAAAACCACAGGATATCCTATATAAGTGCAAACAAGGCAGGGAGTCAAGAAGCCAGGGGCAGGAACAAACACAGAAACCAGGTCAGAACCAGGGCAAGTGCAGGGAAAGAACCAAATCCGAAGGCAAAAGTACAAACGAACCAGGTCAGAGCCAAAATATTAGGAGATACAAGGCTAAAATATGAATCCAAAAGTGAAATCAGAAAAAACCAGGTCAGGAGTACCAAACATGGGTCATACAGGACACAAAAAGTGATACTGAAGATACATCAATCAAACAGTAAACTGAAGGCTTAAACACCTTACTTCCAGATTAATTTCAGGTCAGAAAGGGGTAGTACCAGAAAATGAGCCTATTGCTGACATGATTAGGGGCATGCGCACGTGAGAAGCTACCGCAAGTTAGCCCCGGATGTGGCCTGATCGCATGCGCCATTACAGAAGAAGGGATCTGTCGCTGGACGGTGCCAAAATTCGTCAGGTAAGTCCTTACAGTACAAAAGGGTAACTGGTAAGGATCAGTGCTTTTTGTTGTAAAAAAGAAATAGGTGCTGGTTCCCATGAACACACACACACACACACTCCCATATCAATATCTTTATACAGTAACTATACTTAACCCACATACACTCACTTTGGCCTCCTGCATGGTCATCAAACAAATGCCCCTCTCCACAGCCACCACATTTTTACACTTCCACAACCCTCAAGTCACCCCTCCACAGCCCCGGTCAGCCCTACACAGCCCCAAGTCACCCCTCCACAGCCCCTTATTCCTACCCTAGAGCAGTTCTTATTGGACGCCACTAACTTTGTCTTCTTTTCATCCTACCACATATGGGCTGTATCTCGCAATGTCAGGATGACATCATGACGTCAGAGTTACGTGAGAAATGGAAAGATTTCTGGGTGGCCATTAAACGCAAGTCGCAGCCAATGCCGTATCTGAATACTGATCATGGGAGAGGGACTCAGACTAACACACATGCACAAACACTCATACTAACATACAATCACATACAAGCAAAGGCATCTCATGATTCCTGACTATCCTGTAACATTAATCAGTGGAAGTAAATAATAATAATGTGTCAGAAAACATAATGATAAAACAATGATAAATGACAAAATGTGCGCGAACCCAGTTACAATAACCATAACCTTTTCTCATATAATATAATCTTGTTTTAATCGAGTATTAATTGAGATTACCGACATCTTTTGGTCTGCCTCATATTTGTAAAAAAACAAAACAAAAAAAAATTACAAAGGCAAGAGTACAATGTTGCCTTCTATCAAACGATAAGGCTATGCCATTACACAATGTTATTTACCTAGAAAGTGTTGGCCCCTTCTGCTTCAAATTAAATATTGTTCAGGATGGCTACTCTTTAAAATAGATTTGTGCCATTAAATAAGTAAACTAACTCTGTAAAATATCTGTGAGATATACTTTTAAATACATTCTCCACTCTTAATGGAAGCAATGCTTTAAAGGTGTAAACATAATAAGCAATTTTATTCTATACAATACATTAAAAGCCTAAAAACAAATGCACATCATGCTTCCTGCTTCTACATATTATTTAGGTTCAGTCATGACAGATTAGGAATCATATCTGCAAATGACAAATGACTGCTACCCAAGATGGGACACAGCATAGATTGATCATCTTATTTGGAAAACATGCTTATGTTTCAAGGTGAACAAATCAATTCATGACCTTTAAATCAATGAAGCCCTACATAAGGACCACTTTGACCTATTGCAGTTGCTCAAGTGACGAGGCACATATTTTTCAAATTTTCTGTAAAGCAATTTTTATGTTTTGAAACAGAACAGAAATTATATACAGTTTAATTCAGAAGCTCTTTCTGAAATTGTATTTCTAGGCATGTGGTCCCACATATTTCATATAGGTTTATCCACATATCTCTCTATCTCTCTTCCAGTTTTATTTAGCACTTTTTGAAACATAGAATTTAGTATGCCTATTTTTTCTGATGTAAAGATTCAATCCATAATCCACCCTTGGTCTTGTGTTAGATTTCCAATAACTTTATGCCCAATGGAGGGCTGTCACCTTCTAGCCTGGGGGCAGGTAAAGTCCTACTGGCTCCTTGCGCATCCCCATGTAAATTAACATATGCACTGTCCCACATATTTACACAGACTCACATTAACACCCACTTACACACAGTCTAATGCACACTTTCATATTTATGTTAACACAGTCCCTCTAACACTTCCTTATACACACACATGCACATACACAACACATGCAAACTTACACATACACAATTACTCTTAACATACATACATACACTATATGGAGAAAAGTATTAGGACACCTGACTATTACACCAACAGGGGCCTTTATGACATTGCATTCTATATACTGTACATAGTTATTAATATGTAGCTGGTCCCCCCTTTGCAGTTAAAACAGCTTCCACTCTTCTGGGAAGGCTTTCCACAAAATTTCTGTGGGAATTTTTGGTCCATTTATCTGGTAGAGCATTTGTGGGGTCAGGCATTGATGTTGGACAAGAAAGCTTGTCATGGAATTAGGACTGCAGAGGACTTTTAACCCCATCTTCGGTTGTGTTTACCTGTTTTAGTTGTTCCCAGGAGTATAATGCCACCTTTGTGGCACCCGGACCCACCGGGTCTTAGCCCTAATTCTCTGGAACGCTTTGTCGGCTAGGATCCTTGGAGTCCCTGCTGGACTTTTTAACCCTAAATATCTTGGATGCCCCTGGCTCCACTAGAGCGCTATTTTGCACAAACATGTGGTGGGGCTCAGACGAGGGTTGGTTGGGAGAGGGAGCCCCTTGGGAACCCGGGTTTCTTAGCACCTTTTGTTGACAAGGGTTTAGCAGCCACCGCTATGGAGCCTCTGCCTGGTTGCTTTTTTGGACCTAATCATCTAGAGACCCCAGGCTATCCAACGATACCCCAGGATCGCCACCACTTTCTTGGGATCACCCGGAAAACAACCATTTAGTGTTACATGGGCAATGTTGTACATGTTGGCCTGATTGTGGCGCCGGGCTGTTTTGGCAGGGTATTGTTTGTGGTGATATCAGATAAGGATTATCTCCTTATCTGATATAGTTTGTATATAAGGCTGTGTGTTTTCACAATACAGTGTTCTTTGTTTTCACCTCAACATTGGTGCTGTCCATTGCTTGGGGTTGGCTGCTATAAACACTTCCTGTCCTTGTCAGGACAGTATCAACGCTTTATCAGCTAGATTTTGGTCAGCCACAGAGCCAGCACTGCTCCATTCAAGCGCTGAGAGGGTTAATCACCAGTCTCGTAAAGGAAGCAACAATCTGGCGGGTGTACCCAGGCGGGATACAGGATCTCCTCTTACATGGCCTGGCTTGCAGAAGTTAGAGGCATAGCTGTTGTTCAAAATGTTTTGGTATGCTAAAGGGGACATGTCTGACCTCACAAATGAATGGGCAAAAATTCTCACAGAAACACTCCAAAATCTTGTGGAAAGCCTTCACAGAAGAGTGGAAGTTGTTATAGTTAAAGGGAGACCATACAAATATTAATCTCTGTTTATTTAGAATGTAATGTCATAAAATTCCCTGTTGGTGTAATGATAACGTGTCCCAATACTTTCATCCATACAGTGTATATACTTACTCACTCCTTGCCTACTCACTCTGCAGAGTGTTACCAAAGTTATATTACCAGAGAAATAAATTTCCTTATACAAAGCTTTGATTGTGAACTCATTTTGCGTACATAGAAAGAATCCTTTCTTTTGCAGAACATTAAAGATATAGGTATTTTTCATGCCTTTAGCAATCACACAAATTAAATACTAATATTCAGTAATATTGGTAATTATTTACTTAAAATAGGCCAATCGTTTAATTTTATAGTACTGAGTACTCCTGACCTATAGACTTTAATTACTATAAGCTGTTTCTTGAAAGGATTCACTAAAGCTCCAAAAAAAAGCTTACAGACATAAAAAAATAATAATATTTTAAAGCAAAGGATGACATGATATTCCGGTTCAGCACTATTACTAAGTCACAGTAAATTGTCTGCTTTATTTATTTATTAGTTTGTTATTTTTTTCAGCACAACTCCACAAGAGTAGCTACTAGTTGGGCAGAAATTACAGTTATTAAACATGACAAAATGAAATTATGAAATCAAATAGCAATTAAATTCTATTTCTAATACGCAATGGATTTTAGTCACTAGTGCTATCTGTGAAACTGTGCACCTGCATCACAAATTGTATGGCAAGACAGGAGCCTTCATGTTTGCATTACTTCTTTACCACAAAAAATCCAGCAACAAAAACAACCAATCAGGAACAGAAAAGAGTGCGGGGATTTAGCCACGGGCGGCCTGTGGACAGACGAGGAACGGGGTTTTCACATAAACTGTTTGGAACTGATTGCCGGGTCTTTCGCCATTCGAAGCTTTACCAAGAACATCACCCACTGTTCTCTGGTTCTCAGGATGGACAATGTATCTGCCGTCCGTTACATCAATCAGCTGGGTGGCTCAAGGTCAAAGTTCCTATCAGATCTCACCGTTGATCTGTATCAGTATTGCCTGGACAATCATCTCTCCATCAGAGCGGAGTACATTCCGGGGAAGGAGAACCTGGTGGCAGACTTTTCCGGTTTTCCAGGTTTTCCTCACCCGCTGGTCCTCCTCGATCAGTTGTTGTTGGTGGCCTGGATGGTTTCAGGGGATCCTGGAATCCGTCGGGCCTATCAGCTAAGGCTAGAGATCTCATCTGGGATTCCTGGACACCGGGTACTAGACGATCCAGGCGTGGGGATCCTGGAAGAGCTGGTGTGTGGAACAACATGTGGATCCCTTTATGGCACCTGTGGTGATGGTTTTGAATTTCCTGGCACATCTTTTCTCGCTGGAGAGTCTTACCGTACCATCAACGTGGCCCGGTCAGCCGTTTCTGCCGCTCACGTTCCGGTTGCTGGGATGAGTGTCGGGAAGGATCCGACTGTTTGTCATCTCCTTAGGGGGATTCGGCTTTCCAGGCCCACGTCTTCAAGGTATGTTGCCTTTTGGGATGTCTCTGACTCCCTTCGGTTTCTGGAGGCATGGCCGGATAACGACATTTTGTTGATGTGCCAGCTTTCAGCGAAGCTAGCTCTCCTACTCTGTCTGTCGGACATTACGGCATTCAATACGGACTCCTTAACTTTCACCCCGGACGGAGTTACGGTTTTCATTTTGCGTAGAACCAAATGTTTTTCTTCCACGGTATCTTACTCCTATTTCCCTTACCGTCCCAGTCTGTGTGTGGCCAGGTGTGTTCGTGCTTACTTGTCAGCCACGGCCTCTCTGAGGCCAGTGTCGTTGGTTCTCTATTAATTTCCTAGGTTTCTCCTTTTAAACTGGTGTTGTCTCCTACAGTGGCTAGGTGGATTAAGTGGATTCTGCGTATGGCCGGGGTGGATGGCTCCTTCGATGCACATTCTGTAAGGGGTGCAGCTACTTCCGCTGCGTTCGATTTGAGAGGATCCCTGTCAAATATGCTTTCAGCAGTGGATTGGTCTAGGGACTCTACCTTCCGTACCTTTTATTATCATCCTTGCGCGCATGCTTCTTTTGCGTTTAGGGACGCTTTACAATTGCAAATATGAAGCCTCCTGTCTTACCATATAATCGGGGATTACTCTAGCCTTAGTGTAGAGCTAATCTAAATTTTATTAAAGACAAGAGGCGAATATTTCCCGCCCTGTTTTCTCTCCCTTTCTGGGTTTGTTGTTTTTCTTGCTCTGTTGCTCCCCTCAGAGTTTATTATGTTATTTTCGGGTGCTATTTTATTACTGCTTTGGTCTTTTACGCTTATTTGATGTTTTACGTATACAGTTTACTTTCACAATGTTTTCTGTCTTCATTTACAGCTTGATTCCGCTGGGGTTGTTTTCCAGTTTGTTTTGAGGATCCGTGTTTTCCGTTGTTTCTTTCCTGAGTTTCTTATATAGGGATGTTTTATGGTGCTACCTGTTTCAGCACACCAAAGAAGAGGAAGTTGGGCGTTCCGAGGAGTCATTTATGGACTCTATTCTGTTCTTGATTGGTTGTTTTTGTTCTGTTTTTAACTGTTTCTTTACTACAAAACATCCAGCAGCAAAGAAGTAGTATAACATTTTGATCTACACCAAGACTAGAGTAATCCCCAATTATCTCCATGCACATAAATTCATGTACCACCAGTGTCTTTGTGGAACATCCTACTTATCAGCAAACAAGGTGTTTGCCAAAAGAACTGCTGTAAATTCACATGGTCGGCAATCTAGATCACCAATGCAGGAGTAGACTACCCTTGGTCACCACTGAGAGTACTGGGACTATACAAGGTAGCAGGAGCAGAAGCACTGAGGTCAGCAGTCTAATACATAGTACTAAAGGGCATGAATGGTGAGGCAGTCTGAATGCCAGGACAGGCGGCTTATTACTTATAAATGGTAGAATGGCATAGGTTGAGACAGGCAGCAAGAATGGTAGACCAGGGGCAATCCAAAGTCAAAACAGGGGGCTATTTTACTAGTGCAAAGGCAGTAGTAAAGGGATCAGGAATGAAGTGATGTGATGTACTTTCACTGGGACACTGGAATAACCAAGCCCTGATGATCGAGCTTGGTATCATACAGATTAGAGTGCTAACAGATGACGTGTTTGCGCATTCTGGCACCTATTAAACTGTACATTTAATTGAATGGATGCATGCACCATACCCTAGGTGTACCCTCCATTAATTAAGAGCTTGACAGAGGCAGGGACTCGCTGCGCAGTCTGGCAGGCAAACCGTGAGGAGCTGGTCAGGAGCTGGTTAAGAAGTGGTGACGACTGTGACAACTGCAATGTGCAGTGCATTGTATTGTTTCCTAATTAGATTTACACAAGTGAGAAAATAAAAGGTTGCAATAGATATAGATATAGTATATTTTAAAGTGGTAAAAAATATATGAAAACTACATGGAAATTTTGCTTTAATATCTGCAATGTGAAACAAATGTGGCAAATAAGTTTATTATACGTTAGACAATAAGACTTGGTAAATTGTTCTAAAAATAAATTAATTTTGTATGCAAAACAAAATGAGATATAGTACATATTTACCTCGGAAATATCCATAGCAGCTCCTTGTCCTAATCAACATATATTACTTGACATTTCATTTATAGAGAGCTAACAGATTCCAATGTCCTTTTACAGCAGGAAGCGAGTGAAAATTAACTAACATTAAAATTGGCAACATACAATATTAACTATAACATTAACACATGTTAAGACATACTGATACACAAGGAGAATAGAGGCTTTTGTCAATTGTACAATCTATTACATAATCTATAATAGATTTCTTGCACACATCTCTGGGAGCTCCTTGCGAGCAATGCTTTTTAAGATATTTTTGCACAGCCTAGCAATGTAGTAATCCAGTAAAATAATTGAACCCAGTAAATATTTATTTTTCCTTGGGAAAAGATGTATGGTTGCAACCTATGTATGTACACGTGTGGAAATACATAACTTTGACAGGTTAATAAACAGGAAAATAAATAACAGCAGACATAAATATTTGGGATTTCTTTTGGAAATATGTTAATTAGTTTGATTTTAGAGACATAACGGATAGCGGTCAATTCATTCAAAAGGTGATTGGAAAGTTATTGTTGGCAATAGAATTTAACATTTATTAGCAGATAGTATTAGTATGAATTGCAGTGAATATAGTAGAAAGTCATTTTATAAATATTAATGATATTATAGTATGGCATTTCTTCTGCTGATATCATTAAGTGCCCTGAGGCTTTCAGATATGACACAACTCAGAAGTGTCCCCATTTTCCCCCAAAGGTGGTAACCTTATTAGGAACACATCGGCTATAAAAACAGCAAAAAACTGCCACAAAAATACTTCCTCGTTGTCAGCATGTATTATTTTCCTCAAAGTGTATGACACTGCATCTGTCCGTGCTTTTCATTTAATAGCAGACTACATTTCCCTCAAGCTTTTTGTGAGCTTGGTTGAGGGTAACTTAAAAAAAACAGATAACATGGTATGATTTAGGCATCCTTTGGTAGTAATATTTACCTAACAACATGCTTTGCACTACACTACACACCAAAGTTAAACTTTATATGAGATTCCCTGGTGACAAGAAAACTGCCAAAATCTTGCTTTTCCAAAATGTATGATCATTGAGCTTTATAACTGAATGACTTGGTAACACTTAAATGCATCTGCCAAAACCTTACTAGAAATAGCTTTGCTCTTGGCCTTGCTAACATTCGTTTTTTTCCCAAGACGCATTTTGACTTCTAAAGATTGCTGCACCAAACTATTAAAACAATCTGTGCTACATCTATTAAATTGCTCTCTAAAGAGCACAACAAATGTGGTCAAAAACCTGTGAGAAGAGGAAAATAGTTACTGACCTACCGTAATACTAAATTAAATAAAAACTTCGAAATAACAAATGAGCAGATGTAGACATGCATAGACATGGGCACATCTGTCAATTCTTTATTTGCCAGGTTTCAGCTGAAAAATCAAAGTATTCACTTATATGGTGCAAAGTATCTGGTCTTTCATAACATTGAGCTTCTTCATTATTCCATGGTGGTGAGTGAAAAGATTTCACGTTGCTATGCCTTGTAAATCCCATTTAGTTTCCCTCCACAGAAAGTGCTGATTTGGCCATGCACAATGCATAATTAAATCAGGAGAGTCCATCAAATAGCTGTCACTGATTTAACTATGCATTATGCAGATCTGCAGCCAGAGTGTAAATCATTTTCTCTTGTATCACTTGTCTGCTTTATTATATATATATATATATATATATATATATATATATATATATATATATATATATATATATATTAGAAATAGCACTGTCAGGATTCGTATTTATAAAGACCATCATGGTGTCCTGGGATTTACAAAAAAAAAAAAAACATACTCCAGTGTCATTTAGTTTTATGAAATCCCTATTACTTTTACATAAAATGCGTTAGGGAGGGAATGAAATATATTTTATTTTACAGCATTTGACAAACAGGTTGGGCCTTAACTATTTTATTTTAAATTGTATTTTAAGTAGTATAGACACTGATTAACATTTCTTTTTGTCCTTTACTGAAAACCTAAAAGTGATTTGCAATTGGATCATGTAAATCAAATTGTAAGAGAGAGTAAATGCTGAGAGATGACCTGCTTAACCATCTGATGCCCCTCTACCTTGGAAAAGAGGCATCAGAATCATTGTTGTGTGTTACTTGCTGTGTTGTTAAATTGAAGGCAAGACTCTGATCAGGCTACTATTTGGTTGAAACTATATATACTACTCGAAAAATATTACATATAAATAAATCATTAAGCCCATTATATTGTATCTTTGTACAGGATTTGTATTCAAAACTGCAACTTTGTGTTTCAGGAACTGGGGAATACATCATTAGTTCAAATTACTTACCAACACCAGATCGACCCAATAAATGTGTTATCTTGCAATTCAGAGTCTGGCATCCATTTAAAGCATAACTCTATTACTCATCATGGAACAAGAATTGCTAGTAAATTATCAAACTACATTAACGTGACAGGCTGAAACAATAAATCACTATAAAACAGTGCTACTGGTTAACATAATCAACAACTTTTAAATAAACGATGAAGTGATATGATAAACATAATTTTGTTCCACTGACTATTAAGTTATACTCATGTTCATAGCCCTTGGAATATTAAAAAAATACAGAAACATAGAATACGTCAGCAGATAAGAACCATTAGACGCCTCCATTCTGCCCAATTTCTGAATACTTTCCTCTGTCCATGGCCTTATCTTATATTTAGCACAGCTTTATGCATATCCCATGTTTAAACTCCTTTGCTATATTAACCTCTACCACTTCTACTGGAAGGCTATTCCATGCATCCACCATACTCTCAGTAAAGTGATATTTCCTGATATTACATTTAAACCTTTGCCCCTCTAATTTAAGATAATGTAATGTTGTGCTGGTAGTTATTCTTCTTTTAAATATACTTTCCTCCTTTTGTCATGTTGATTACCTTTGTGTATTTAAATGTTTATCATAGGTCTCCTTTCTCATCTTATTTCCATGCTATACATGTTAAGATCCTTTAACCTTTCCTGGTAATTTTATCCTGCAACCCATGAACTAGTTTGGTAGCCCTTCTTGGGTCTTCTAAGTATCTATATCCTTCTGGAGATATGGTCTCCAGTACTGTACACAATACTGCAAGTGAGGTCTCAGCATTGCTCTGTACAACGGCATAAGCAGTTTCCTCTTTCTACTGCTAATAACTCTCCCTATGCAACCAAGCATTCTGCTAGCATTTTCTGCTGCTCTATTACATTGTCTACCTACCAACATTTAGGTTAAATAATGAACCCTAAATCCTCAGATGTTGAGGTTAGGACAGTATCAAATCATTCTATATTTCGCCCTTGGGGTTTTATGTCCTAAGTGAATTATATTGCATTATATTCACATTAAACATCAGGTGCCAGAGAGCAGACCATTTTTCTAGTTTGCCTTCAAGACTTGCCATTTGGCTTATCCTGTCAGGGTGGGTTGCAGAGAGGCTCATGGACCAGGGATCTGGGATTTCTACATTTCTTTGGACTCATTCTGGCAGATTATCACAGTATTATGTGGATGTCACAGGGCCAGGCTCCCGGGAATACCATCCTGACCTAGCTACCACCAAAAGGTATCCCTCACGTGGAACTCCAAACCGGGCAGCCTGGTGACTTTTGCCGGTATATAAACTTCTTATCGAAAAATATTATGGCACACTTATTGGCACCATCTGGTGCAGCTTATCCAAGTCATGGAGCACTTTTGTGTCCATTGACCGGCTCCATGCATCATTAAGCTTTTGGACTTCTTTTAAGTTTTTAGCAACCCCATGGACTAATATTAGCCGCCTACCCTTCCAGCCCCTCACCTTGACATTCCTAGTAAGGTCTGGAACTCTAAGTCGGAGTGCACAGCCTTCCCTGATCCGCTGACTCCTTTCCACAGGGTATAGAAGGAAGGCACCAGCCTGGTAGCTGGGAGATAACACAGGCAGGGAACTCTATTATATAAAATAATCTCCTTTCCTGAACTATTGTCTATGTACTCCCAGAGTTAAAAGGATTTGGGGTTGGGTTATGTACCTATTTGCTCTGTTAGCTGTGTTAATAAAGTAAGGGAACTATATAAGTTGATGTCTATCTCAATAAAGGTTGTTCTGGTTTAACCATATGAATTGTGGTCTGTCTGTTCCTTGGGTAGCAGGAATTATCCGTATGAGGATCCTGACTGGTGATTGCTCAGCACAAAACAGGGGCATTCGGCCTTGGGTAGGATAGACTCTGTAACAGCAAAAAGTCATACAGATCCCTGAAGTACCTCACTTTGCTCCAAATATACTCCATTGACTACAACCCTCTCACTCCCAACCATCAGACAGGACTCTTGTTGAGGTGAAAACAGGACTCAGTTTATTTGGAAACAGTACAAGGGGGTAATTTACATACAACAGACACAGCAAGCCACACAAAGTTCTCCATCAGGTCCTCCTTTGCACACGGCTCAGTATTTGCACTCAGCCCACCTCAGCCCAGTAGGGATTCACTATTGTAGTCTGTGGAGAGGATGGTAAACACGGGTGCTTCCCTGACTTCTGGCTGAAATCTACTGGATATCAGATCCTGGTGCATATACTGGTCATAGAGGTCTCTATAAGTCATGACCCCCTAATATTAGCCCCTGCTGCCAATATATATTAATATTAGCCCCTGCAGCCAATGTATATAAATATTAGACCCTGTTGCCAATATATATTTTATTGAAAAAAATGGACACAGGAAAGCATTTCCTTGGGCCCCGCTCCACAACATGCAATCACTCCCTCTGCTCCCAAACCAAAAAAAAAATATTTGCCACACTGACTGCAGATTAGGGGAAGACTGTAAGAGTCAGTGCAGTCTTCCCTCTTTCTGACCCTACGGTGACACTGAGAGGTCCTCTCCCCCGTAATCATCCCCAAAGTCCCTTTGTCCCCCCATTCACTAAGCCACACATCTATTTTACTTACTCCCTGTAGTTCAGGTATAGATTAAATAAACAATGCATGTAAACAGCACATGAATGTATAGATCAACTGAATAAGACAGAAAAACCCTGTATTTGCAAGTATGCATAAATAATGTATGGAAACATAGCATTGCAGGTATAGATGAACAGAACACACAAACCCAGAAATGCAGGTATAGATCAACTGGAAATAACATGTAAACTCAGCACTGAAGGTATAGATCAAATAAACATCAGATGGAAAAGGCACTGCAGGTATTGAACAGCTGAATAAGACATACAAACCCTATATTTGCAGGTATATATAAATAATGTATGGAAACATAGCATAGCAGATATAGCTCAACAGAAAAGCACTAAAACCCAGCTTTGCAGGTATAGGTTTTATCTATACTTTAAATTCAGCATTTAAGGTATAGATAAAACCCCTTAAATTACAGGCATAGATCACAGGTTGTACACCCCGAAGCCAGCCCTGGCGTCCACACATTAATTCATACTCTCACTCATTCACACAATTCATCCACAGATTATTTAATTCTCTCACTCATTTACACAATACATTCACACATTAATTCATTCTCTCACTCATTCTCACTCTTTCTTTATTTCAATATGCCCTTCTTTCTCACTATCTACCCTGTCCCCACTTTTCTCACTAGCTCCCCCCTCTGCTTTTCTCCCTATCTACCCCCTCTCCCCCTTCTCACTATCTACCCTCTCCTCCCTTTCTATTTCACTTACCTTGCAGAAGTCCTGCGGTGGGAGCTCTGCCGTGGTGTGGGCTGCTTCACTGCTGAGCGCCGATATATGACGTCATATTACGCCGGTCAGCATGAATTGCCAGCACTGTGACCAAGACAGAGGCCTTGTGGAGGAGAGTGAGCGGTTCCTGAAAACGTATTCATGAGCGACCGCTTGGCACAGCATGATGTAGGGGGCCGCATGGCCCCTCTGCCCCCTGCCGACACCACTGTATGTTTGCACCTATGTCAGTTACCCTACTTCAACATTGGTGCATGCCTCCGTTCTCACCCAAAGGGGATTTCCTTTTTTCTTGCATACATGGCATGGTTTCCCTGAATTTTGGCACAAAGTTTTAAATGTTTTTGGTGTCTCTCTTTCGCTTGCTAATTTTTTCAAATGTGCTTAGTGAATATACCTAGCAGTTAGGTGAGGTGTTAGGGTATATCATAAGGTGTAACTTGATAGTAAAAGTGTTAGGTGTTGTTACATAATGACGTGAGACAGGTTAATAATCAGTGACCTAAAGTGTTACTGATAAAGGATAAGGTAGTAATTAACTAAATATTTGTTTTGTTATTAATGTATGTGGTTTTTTTTATTTTTTTATTTTAAATTGGATGACCCCTCTCTCTCTCTTTCCCTCTAGGGCACCTGCCACTGATGGGAGGAGTGGTCACCATGTGTCTCTCATGCATGATTACAGGAGTGATCTGATCATCATCATCATCCCCTCTCAGTTAAAGCTGTACAAGATTGACTTCAATGCTAGTGCTCCATAGGAGCACAACATCTACTGTGATTTGGACTCCACAAGCTTGTGGTCACTGAATACACAAATAGTAACCCTTAAAATGCTGCATTTGTGTTTAGTCAGTTTGTTATGTTACATGCTACTTGTTATGCCCTGTCTACCCATTGTACAGCACTACGGAAATTGATGGCGCTATATAAAAAAATATATAATAATAACAATACTAATAGACACGATAACGACCTTAAGGGGGTTAACACTGCACAGTCGCCCTCATGGAGCAATTATACAGCAACAGAGGATCAGGGCTGCTCCTAACACTTGTGATAATATAAGAATATAGGAAAGTCAATGTGACTACCTTCAAATTCCCTCACTATATTAGTCTTTATGGCTTCTGCTGGGAGATTGTTCAATTTATCTACACACTCTCAGTAAAGTAAAATCTTCTTACATTACACTTTCCTAGTTTTCTCCCTGATAACCACCCACTGTACCTATTTGTTGCATGAACATTGATAAACACAGAAATATGTCAACAAACAATAAAGGTATTTTACAACAATATAATCCCCAAAAATTACAGAAAATTTCAAATGTATTAAATGGTATTAAAAGATTTTACTCATCTTAAATGTAAGGTTTCAGAATTGTCTCCTTAAGAGTATAGATGAAAAGCCCAGTTTATGAATTTGTCGTCTTGTCCCTGGTCTTCAGTGCACAAACCAATCTCTGACCATACACCTTGTCTATGTTCAAATGCACTCGGCTTCTGTACAATGAAAAACCAGCTTGTTCACTAAAAAACAAACACAAGATCCTAGGCAGGAGTGAGTACGGGCAGGTAATTAAGCAAGTGTTTTTCATCTATGCTCTTTCGAAAACACTGCTTTATTTTAATAAAATAAGACTTGCCTAATCGTTTTCTAAAGACTCACAAAAAACACTTTCAAGAATGTATCTTGTAAAGCTCTTTACTGTAAATCCATCATTTAAACTACAAACAAAGAGCTCTTCTATTACAGATACTTATAATACATTCATCCTTTTGTAAAACAAGATACTCACTGTGTGTAATAATCTCATGCAAAAAAAACTGACAAATGGATTTGTGCTTCTTATTATAAATAGACAGTTGAAATTTATCTCCTTGAGTAAAGCTTTTATTTAGTCACAACTTGCAATGACAATCAAAAAGGTTTTGGTACCTCACAAACAATATAGCACACAACTTACACATGTACATTGCATTGATAAATGTCTGAATAATTATTGTTGTATATATACACAAATTACTTCAAAAACAAAGTAAAAGCTTCTTAGAGCAAGCCAAGGTATCAAATGTAATTTGCTTTCCATTGAAGGAAAAATGGAATTGTAAAATGTTGTAATTAAAAGTGCATATCTCAACATCTAAAAACTGTCAAAAATAGACAACTTTGTTAAAGGTAATATTATTAGAAACTGTTTATATTGCTTTGTAACCTTATATAGATGAGTAAATCACTTAGAAAAATAATGTTATTTAGAAACTTAATTTAGCATATTTTTTCATGTTCAGTACTGTAGGACACTATAATACACTAACACTCAATAAACATTCAACGATCCTAGGAAAGAGGGACATCAGGGGAGAGATTTAGGTCCTAAATAGGTAATGCCCCATCACCCAAAGAGTGACAAATTGGAGGGATGCGATTGGACTTATGAAAGAGGTAATTTTCAAAATGATTAAACTGATCTGACAAGTGTCCCAAATAGGACATGGGGCAGAATGACCAGTTTTGAAAAAAATGTTTTGAAATAGCAATATGTTACTTGTACTTATTACTAGACTTGGGCACCAGGGGGCTCTTCGTGTTCGTCTTCGTGCTCGTCTTCGGGGGGAAAAAAACCTTCATATTCCGCGAATATTCGCCCGTTCCTGTCTTCTCTTTGGGCGAATATTCGCGGACATTCTTCGTGTTCGTTTAATCTTCGTTTCCTTCCCGGTTGCCTAGCAGGGGTTAATACGGAGTTAACAACACATCGGAACAGCAGCAGCTGCCGTGAAGGAACGTGTGTGCAACTCTATTGGTCGTTTCGGCAGGGGGCTGGTCTGGCATCAACGAGTGAATTGCAGAACGCACTTCATTCGTTGATGGCAGGCCAGCCCCCTGCCGAAACGACCAATATGGTTGCACACACGTACTGAGGTATACTGTACACAAAATGACCTAGAGACAAATGCTCCAAGGAACTTGGCCTCCGTTTATCATACACAATCACACATCCATAGATGTTTAATAAAAGAATAGGGATTATTTTACATTTTTAACTTGATTTTGGACCACTTGTAATACATGGCTAACATTTGCTACCTATTCACAATGGCATACTTTGCAACAACCCAACTTTTACTGGACAGGACTGGAAAAAAGCAGGACTGTCCACCCAAATCTTGGGTGTGTTGGCAGGTATGCGGATGGAAAAATGTTGGACAAGAACTAAAAAATAGCTTAGGGTTAATGTACGGTTATGTTTAAGATTAGTAGCAGTGCACTGGTTTGGTTAAAGATGTATTATGTCTAAATAATAATTTAATTTTAATTTTAATGGGTTTTAAAAAAAAAATTAGGGGTTTATTTAAATGTATTTTAAAGTTAGATTTATTATTTAGTACTTTATTATATTTATTTAATGTTTATACTAGTGCTACCTACCGAGCTATAACTACCAACGTGTATTTGCATACCTAGATAGCTAAATTAGATGGGACAGGACTGGAAAAAAGCAGGACTGTCCCTGAAAAAGTTGGGTCTGTTGGCAGGTATGTGGATGGAAAAATGTTATAGTATGAAGTGTGAGTTATAGCGTTAATGCTAGTGAGTGTAGAAGTGAAGGCCAGGACAAATAACAAGAGGAAAGGTCCTTGTGATTTGTGCATTGTACGTGTATGTGTTATGTGTGTTATGTGTGTTGTCACTGTGTGTTATATGTGTTGTGTGTTATGTGTTATGTCACTGTGTTATTTGTGTTATTGTGTGTGTTATGTTTGGTTGGTTGGTTGTGTATCAGAAGGAAAATAATGAAATGGAAATGGAAAAGCAAATGGAAAAGGCGAATGAGTGGGCAATTGGCGTCCCACTCACCTGTTTCACCCCAGAGCAAAGCATCCAAACACTGTCAGTCCTAGACATTTGGCAGCGGACTTCCAGAGCTCAGACACAAGGCCCTAGCGTAAGCTGGCCACTCCGGCGGAGGTAGCAGGCGTTGCCACACCGCAAACAGATGCAGCCAGGGGGAGAAACTGCCCTTACCATTAGGGACATTTTGGGCATGACTCTAGCCAGGAAGCGAACTGGCACAGAAGAGATGCTGGCACCACCAACACAACCACCACCACCAGCAGCAGCACTGAAAAATGGGAAAGGCGAATGAGTGGGCAATTGGCGACCCACTCACCTGTTTCACCCCAGGGCAAAGCACCCAAACACTGTCAGTCTTAGACGTTTGGCAGCAGACTTCCAGAGCTCAGACACTAGGCCCTAGCGTAAGCTGGCCACTCCGGCGGAGGTAGCAGGCGTTGCCACACCGCAGACACAGGCAGCCAGGGGGGAGAAACTGCCCTTACCATTAGGGACATTTTGGGCATGACTCTAGCCAGGAAGCGAACCGGCACAGAAGAGATGCTGGCACCACCACCACAACCACCACCACCACCACCAGCACCAGCAGCAGCATTGAAAATGACTCTAGCCAGGAAGCGAACTGGCACAGAAGAGATGCTGGCACCACCACCACAACCACCACCACCACCACCAGCAGCAGCATTGAAAAATGGGAAAGGCGAATGAGTGGGCAATTGGCGACCCACTCACCTGTTTCACCCCAGGGCAAAGCACCCAAACACTGTCAGTCTTAGACGTTTGGCAGCAGACTTCCAGAGCTCAGACACAAGGCCCTAGCGTAAGCTGGCTACACTGGCGGAGGTAGCAGGCGTTGCCACACCGCAGCAAGAGCAACCAGGGGGGAGAAACTGCCCTTACCATTAGGGACATTTGAGGCATGACACCAGCCAGGAAGCGAACTGGCATTGAAGAGACGCTGGCACCACCACCAGCAGCAGCAGCAGAATTGGGAAAGGCGAATGAGTGGGCAATTGGCGACCCACTCACCTGTTTCACCCCAGGGCAAAGCACCCAAACACTGTCAGTCTTAGACATTTGGCAGCAGACTTCCAGAGCTCAGACACAAGGCCCTAGCATAAGCTGGCTACACTGGCGGAGGTAGCAGGCGTTGCCACACCGCAGCAAGTGCAACCAGGGGGGAGAAACTGCCCTTACCATTAGGGACATTTGAGGCATGACACCAGCCAGGAAGCGAACTGGCATTGAAGAGACGCTGGCACCACTAGCAGCAGCAGCAGCAGAATTGGGAAAGGCGAATGAGTGGGCAATTGGCGACCCACTCACCTGTTTCAACCCAGGGCAAAGCACCCAAACACTGTCAGTCTTAGACATTTGGCAGCAGACTTCCAGAGCTCAGACACAAGGCCCTAGCGTAAGCTGGCTACACTGGCGGAGGTAGCAGGCGTTGCCACACCGCAGCAAGTGCAACCAGGGGGGAGAAACTGCCCTTACCATTAGGGACATTTGAGGCATGACACTAGCCAGGAAGCGAACTGGCAGAGAAGAGACGCTGGCACCACCAGCAGCAGCAGCAACAGAATTGGGAAAGGCGAATGAGTGGGCAATTGACGACCCACTCACCTGTTCCACCCCAGAGCAAAGCATCCAAACACTGTCAGTCCTTGGTGTTTGGGAGCAGACTTCCAGAGCTCAGACACAAGGCCCTAGCGTAAACTGGCTACACTGGCGGAGGTAGCAGGCATTGCCACACCGCAGCAAGTGCAACCAGGGGGAGAAACTACCCTCTCCATTAGGGACATTTGAGGCATGATTTCAGCCAGGAAGCGAACTGGCAAAAGATACTAGCACCACCACCAGCAGCAGCGTTGGAAACGGAAAAAGGTGAATGAGTGGGCCATTGACGACCCGCTCACCTGTTTCACCCCAGGGCAAAGCATCCGAAGACTGTCAGTCCTTGGCGTTTGGGAGCGGACTTCCAGAACTCAGACACTAGGCCCTAGCGTAAATTGGCTACACTGGCGGAGGTAGCAGGCATTGCCACACCGCAGCAAGTGCAACCAGGGGGAGAAACTACCCTCTCCATTAGGGACATTTGAGGCATGATTTCAGCCAGGAAGCGAACTGGCAAAAGATACTAGCACCACCACCAGCAGCAGCGTTGGAAACGGAAAAAGGTGAATGAGTGGGCAATTGACGACCCGCTCACCTGTTTCACCCCAGGGCAAAGCATGCGAAGACTGTCAGTCCTTGGTGTTTGGGAGCGGACTTCCAGAACTCAGACACTAGGCCCTAGCGTAAATTGGCTACACCGGCGGAGGTAGCAGGCATTGCCACACCGCAGCAAGTGCAACCAGGGGGAGAAACTACCCTCTCCATTAGGGACATTTGAGGCATGATTTCAGCCAGGAAGCGAACTGGCAAAAGATGCTGGCACCACCACCAGCAGCAGCGTTGGAAAAGGAAAAAGGTGAATGAGTGGGCAATTGACGACCCGCTCACCTGTTTCACCCCAGGGCAAAGCATGAAAGTCTGTCAGTCCATGGCGTTTGGGAGCGGACTTCCAGAACTCAGACACTAGACCCTAGCGTAAATTGGCTACACCGGAGGAGGTAGCAGACGTTGCCACACCACAAACACATGCAACCAGGGGGAGAAACTACCTTAAACATTACAGAGAAAAAAAATTAACTTTCCAAGCTAAGAGCTGGGTAACCCAACTTGGGCATATTGAATTTAAGAAAGGCAATCTGCTCCATCAGATGAGGTGCCATGCGTGAGCGCTGTGGACTCAGTATGCTTCCAGTCATAGAAAACACGCGCTCACTTTGAACAGTGGTTGGCGGACATGATAGTAGCTGCTGCGCAACCCATGAGAGTGCAGGCCACACACTCTTCTTTTCATCCCAGTAGCTAAGAGGATCAACATTAGGCGCAGAAGGAACTTCACAGAGGTAAAGTTTGACCATTTCAGCAGCACTACTCTCCTTTCTGCTGCTAGCTCTGTCAGATGGTCCAACTATACTCCCAAGTGCCTCTTCCCAAAACGCAGCTGCTCCACTCAGCTGTGTTGTGCTGCTTGTGGCACTGCTGCTGATGCTGCTGCTAGGAGTAGCAGACCACATCATCTCTTCCTCCTCCTGCACCTCTCCCTCCTCGGACAGCATTCCCATTTTACGCTGCCAGTCACGCACCTTGTTGACCAATTGCTCCCGGTAGCTACTGAGAACATTAAATTTCAAAGCTAGCTTTCCCTTAATTCTTGGATCGCAAAGGCACGCTAGCATCATTTCGTGATTCTCTTCCATTCGTTTGCGAAGTTGTACTTTTAGCAGATCCTTCAGCTTCCTGACTATGGCTGCTCACGATGTAGAGTGCCACCTTGAACAGCCTCACGGTTTCCAAGGAACACAACCATCTTGCTGCCTAGATGGGAGAACACTGGGATTACCTGGGCCAGACTGGCAGTGTTTGAGCTTAAATTTTCTGTGGCATCCCTGAATGGTTTAAGGACTGCCACTAGCTGGCAGGGCCGGACTGGCCCACCGGGATACCGGGAAATTTCCCGGTGGGCCGGAAGGTCCGTGGGCTGGGCGGCCGGCAGACTTACCATGAAGACAGCCGCTGAGCGGCTGCAAATGGCAATGAACGCCTCCCTCGGTGCCAGGGGCGGGCTGGGCAGGGGGGCAATTGCCCCCCAGGCTTCCCGAAATCTAATCAAAGCGGCCGCTGGGTGCTGATGCGGCCGGCCGGCATCAGCACCCAGCAGCCGTGTGCGATGGCCGTCTAGTGATGGGAGCAGTGTGAGGGGTGAAAGCTCCGCCCCCTCGCACTGACCTTTCACCCCTCACGCTGCTCCCATCACTATGCGGCCATCAGATTGCTGGGAATGTAATCTAAACGGCCGGTGCGTGCTGATGCCGCCGGCCGGCTCTGCTTTAATACTTTTTTTTAACTTTATATGGCAAGCCGATCCAGCTTACCATATAAATTAAAAAAAAAGTGTTAAAGTAGCTCCGGCCGGCGGCATCAGCACGCACCGGCTGTTTAGATTACATTCCCAGCAGTCTGATGGCTGCATAGTGATGGGAGCAGCGTGAGGTGGAAGCTCCGCCCCCTCGCACTCAGACTGCTGCAGCACCGGATGTCAGGTCAGTGGCATCCTGTCAGCATAGAGGAGAACAGTGTGCAGCTACCAGGAAGTCAAGAGAAGTAGAAGGTGAGTAAAATAATGTATTTTTTGTACTGTATAATGTTTTTTGTATTTGTTAAAAACAAAAAAAAATCGGCATGTGTGTGTATGTAAGTGTGTCCCCCTATATGCCACTCTGCCTCCAGAAATGCCTTATACCCCCCTATATGCCACTCTGTCCCATGATATGCCTTTTAACCCCCTATATGCCAGAGTTGCATATAGGGGTATAAGGCATTTCTGGATGCAGAGTGACATATAGGGGGTCAAAAGGCATATCTGGAGGCAGAGTGGGATAAAGGGGGTTAAAAGGTATATCATGGGGCAGAGGAGCATATAGGAGGGTATAAAGCATATCGGGGAGGCAGAGTGGCATATAGGGGGCATAAGGCTTTTCTGGAGGCAGAGTGCCCCATGATATGCCTTTTAACCCCCTTCATGCCACTCTGCCTCCAGAAATGCCTTATACCCCCTATATGCCACTCTGTCCCATGATATGCCTTTTAACCTCCTATATGGCAGAGTGGCATATAGGGGGTTAGAAGGCATATCATGGGACAGAGTGGCATATAGGAGGGTTGAGGCATATCAGGGAGGCAGAGTGGCATATAGGGGGTGTGGCAGGGTTATGGAGTCTGTCTACATAAGTGGCAGATTGGAACGCTCATTATTCCCAGCATGAGGGGGTTAATTGCTGGAGGTCAGCAAGGTGGAGCCAATTAACCTGCACTCAGGTGCTTAAAGGGCGGCCGTTAGAGGCATTAGGGGTCTGGAAACAGGGAGAGAGGCAGTCAAGCCAGAGGCCCTCAGACTTTATCAAAAGGATTTGTTTTTGTTTTGGTTTATTTACACTATGAAGTGCAATACTGTGGACTATTCAAAGCTACAATAAACCACATCTTGCTTTTATTCTGCTGGTGTTCGGAGTTTCTTGTTTTGATCGGGCCGTCCTGCCACAGGGGGTATAAGGCTTTTCTGGAGGCAGAGTGCCCCATGATATGCCTTTTAACCCCCTTTATGCAACTCTGCCTCCAGAAATGCCTTATACCCCCCTATATGCCACTCTGTCCCATGATATGCCTTTTAACCCCCTATATGCCAGAGTGGCATATAGGGGTATAAGGCATTTTTGGATGCAGAGTGACATATAGGGGGTCAACGGCATATCTGGAGGCAGAGTGGCATAAAGGGAGTTAAAAGGGATGTCATGGGGCAGAGGGGCATATAGGAGGGTATAAAGCATATTGGGGAGGCAGAGTGGCATATAGGGGGCATAAGGCTTTTCTGTAGGCAGAGTGCCCCATGATATGCCTTTTAACCCCCTTTATGCCACTCTGCCTCCAGAAATGCCTTATACACCCCTATATGCCACTCTGTCCCATGATATGCCTTTTAACCCCCTATATGGCAGAGTGGCATATAGGGGGTTAGAAGGCATATCATGGGACAGAGTGGCATATAGGGGTATAAGGCTTTTCTGGATGCAGAGTGAGGATATAAAGAGAGGGTATAAAGCATATCAGGGAGGCAGAGTGGCATATAGTGGGGCATAAGGCTTTTCTGGAGGCAGAGTGCCCCATGATATGCCTTTTAACCCCCTATATGGCAGAGTGGCATATAGGGGGTTAGAAGGCATATCATGGGACAGAGTGTCATATAGGGGGTATAAGGCATTTCTGGAGGCAGAGTGGCATATAGGGGGTTAGAAGGCATATCAGGGGGGCAGAGTGGCAAGCCTGGGGGCAGAGGTGCATAACTCGGGGGTAGGTTGTCAAATGAAAGGAAATAAAAACCAAATATGTCTCAATCATAGCTTTTATTAAATATGGAAAAAAATAGTCTACATGAATTAATAAAGAAATAAAAAGTTTCTTACCAGAATATCGTGAAGAATAATGTGATCAGTGTTTTGTTCCACTAAATAAAATGGAACTCTTTCATCTAACAATGTTCGCAGTAGCAAATGTTTTGATCCTATTATGTGTAATGTATTTAATTTATTAGGGCCTTTTAACACTTTTACTTTCTGGCATTTTAATACAAATAATGAGATAAAAAGAATTGCACATAGTGTGACTCGGGTGTGTATAAGGGGTGCGTGTGGGTATAAGAGCTTCACCGTGAGATAAACTATATGGGGCTGGTCTCCAAATTTTTCCAGGGCTGCTTTTCAGTCCCAGTCCGGCCCTGCTAGCTGGGCGATCACTGTCCAATCCTCCCTATTCAATGGAGAGGTAATCCCAATATTGTGCTCTGAGGCAAGATTATGGATTGCCCTCTGCTGCTCCAAAATCCTCTCCAGCATGTCTAACGTGAAGTTCCACCGTGTACTGACATCCTGACGTAGGCAGTGTACGGGAAGACCTGACCTCTCTTGCTCTTCCCTCAAAAGTTGGCTAGCCTTAACACTATGGTGAAAGTGCCCAGCGATCTTTCTGCAGCGGGACAGAACTACTGCTGCCACATTAGTTCCTTCTGACATTGCTGCCTTCACTGCAAGATGGATGATGTGGGCTGCACAGCGCACACCAACAATATGACCATCTCGCAGCGCTTTCACCATATTGGCACCTCCGTCAGTTACCACAAAACCAACTTCAACATTGGTGCCCGCCTCTGCTCCCACCCAAAGGCTAAACATTTTCCTCATTGCATGCAGAATATTTTGGGAAGTGTGCTTTTCATCCATCACTTCTGCATGGAGAAGGAAAGATCGGTAGCCTGCTGCAGCAGCTTCCTTAGACACACCGGGCTGCCACCAGTGTGCTGTCAAAGAAAGAAAGGCATGCTGGCCGCTAGGTGCACTCCACAAATCTGTAGTGAAATGAACAGACTGACCAGAAGCCTTGGAAAGCTCCTCTTTCACTGCTGCAACACAGGACCGATACAATGAGGGGACAATGTTCCTGCTGAAAGTGGAATGTGACGGAACTGTATATTGTGGAGCCACAGCCGCCATCAATTGTTTGAAAGGCTCCCCTTCGATCATAGAGAAGGATGCCCCTCCAACAGCAATGAACTGACCAATCAGTCGCGTTACTTTATTGGCCTGCTGTTTGGGCATTGACCTTTTGGATTGGAATGCCACAAATTGTTCCAGGGTGGGCTGGACATGCAGTGCTCCAACCTGCCTTGGTCTCTGGCTGCCAGCACTAGCTGCTGCTGCTGCTGCTGCTATTGGCTCAGAAGAAGAAGCTGTTGGGGTTTTTCCACGGCCACCAGCTATGCTGCCTGCACTAAGTTTTACTTCTGCATCTTTCCCCAATAGCACAGCGTTGTGTTGAGTGCTGAGGTGATGCTTCATGCTAGCACTGGTAAAATGGCCAGACACTTTCCCTCTGCTTATTAGCTTCCCACAATGTTTGCACTTTCCATAGCGCCCTTCTTCAACATTTTCAAAGTGCTCCCAAATTGGGGCACGCATAGCCTTGAAGTGTGCCTTGGGTGCTGCTCCTACTGCTCGGGGTGGATGAACAGAGGCAGAACTAGTGGTGGTGGGACTGGTGGTAACAGTACTGGCCATAGTGGGACTGCTAAATGCTTTAGATTTGCTAGGTTTTGCTGCTGCTGGTGGTGGTGGTGATGGTGATGATCGTAGCGGAGAAGGTGGAGGCTCAGGGAAAAATTGTGCACTAGTCATTTGGACACTGCTCCCTGAGGAATCTGATTCCTGACCACTCATCTCTTCTACTTCCTCTGGCTCATAGTCTAGCTCTTCATTAGCCAGATCGAATGGAATTCCTGCTAGGCTGGAGCTAAGACTGATATCGTCGTGAGACTCGTGACTAGTAGTAGTGCGAGCAGGAAGAATAGACTCTGCACTTGGCCTCTCAGTCTCAGGCTCCTCTGCTACCTCAGTAGGTGGAGTTCCACTATGTGTAGCCCTCTCTCTAACTGTCTTTACAAAAATTTTGTAAGGACTTGGTGGCTTGCTAGAGGTACTAGGAGGACATGGCGTGGCGGTACCAGTGGGAACAGTAGGCGCAGCACTAGTGGTGGTAGAGGCGGCGGGGGTGGTGGTGGTGGTTTTCCCTACAAAGGAATGAGATCGCTTTGGTTTGGGACCCCTCTGAGTCTTGCTGCTAATTTGGCTCTGCTTGGTACCTTGCATGCTGCTTGTGGATGGGGAAGATGCTGCTTGGGGCAAAAGGCACTTCTTTTTAGTCACTGGGCTGGTACTACTTGTGCTACCCTTTAACTTTGAACGTGCTTCTGGTGCTTTAGGCTTTCCGTAAAAAACCATAGAGCTTGTGGGCCTAGCCGCACTACTACTGCCTGCTTTTGGTGCCTTTCCTTTACTTGATGATCCTTCAAGCAATGCTTCCCCAAATGATAAGCGAGAGCTTGGCCTACTTGGCCGACTAGACTGACGCAATGGCTGCATCTTAGAACTGGTGGTGGTGCTGGTGGTGGTGGTGGTGGTAGATGGAGCTTGTCCATCCTTAGTCCCAAAAGGAGGATCCATTTCAAATTTTGTGTTGTGTGTGTAGTGTAGTGTAGTGTTTAAAAAACTATAAAAAAAATAAAAAAATAATAAAAAAAAGGAAAAACGAATTAAAGACAAAAAAATTAGAGGAAGTTCTCTTCAGTGCTACTGCTTAAAAAGTAAAACTATGCACTACTGCACTGTGCTGTTGTGTGCAATCTGCCAACGTGCTAAAGTTATTTAAATTATTAACTCAAGATTAATTATTTAATAACTAGCAGTATTTTATTTTTAATTTGAATTTACACGGGCCTAAGAGCTTAGCCTACTACTATGCTAGCCTAAAGCTATATTTCCTTACTATAAGTCTACCTCTAGGCAGACGCTCTCAAACCCACTAAGCTAAAGTGAGGTTAAATCAGATTCAGTATATGATTTATTAATTAATATTAACTTATATAATATTAATAGATTAGAAATAATTTACTTATATATTGTCACGCGCGCCGCGGTACCTACCTCTGACGCCAGGGCTGCCTCGCCTGGTCCCGACTCCTCCGTCGCTGCGGTTCCCGCCGTACGCACACGGCAGTGTCGCGGTCCCGCCTCCTCCACCTCGGCTGGGATCGCGTCTACTTGCCGTGGACGCGCCGGCACGTCCCCCACGCGTACCGAAGAGGACGCGGTTATGACGCGGCGTAGGTCCGCATCGGGCGTACCGCTGCGTACACAGCGTACGCAATCTACGCGGCGTACGCAATCTACGCAGCGTACTCAGCCTATGCAGCGTACGCGGCGTACGCAACGTACGTAGCGTACGCTGCACAGCCGTTTGCAATCACTCACCTATTTAAACGCCACTTTTCTCTCCTGTCTTCACCCGTTCAAAGTGTAATACTTATTGGGTGTGCTGATTGCTTTATATTATCTCGATTTCCTTGTGTACCGACCTTTGCCTGATTTTGACTACGATTCTCGCTACCTGCCTACGACCTCGGATCTGTTTACCCGTTTTGCTCCTATTCTGCCTGCCTCGACCTCGGATACGTTTGACCTCGCTGCCTGCCTTTGCACTTTTTGATTACGGACTGTATACTGGACTTCTCTACAGTGCTTATTTGCCTATCTGCATAGTAGGATCCTACACCTCTCCCTGATCCCGTGACAGTTTTGAACGGGTCCGTAACATGGATCCCGCGGATATGGCGCGGTTGCAAGCCCGCCAAGACCTACAGGACCAGCGTCTGGCGGCGCAGGCCACCCAGCTACAGTCCCTGGAATAGAAGGTGGATGCCATGACGGACTTGTTGCGTTCTCTGACGTCTCTCCCAACTGTGGGAACACCCCATCACAGAGACGCTCAGCACGAGGACACAGGTGCTGTTACCAGGCTCCCTCTGCCAGACAAATATTCTGGAGATCCGAAGGAATGCCGTGGCTTCCTTAATCAATGCATGCTCCACTTCCGAAACCACCCCCAGGCGTTCCAGACATCCTCCAAGAGGGTCTCGTTCATCATTTCGCTGCTCAAAGGTGATGCCTTACTGTGGGCTTCTCCCCTCGTGGAGCAAGATTCATATCTCCTCGAGGACTGCCCTGCTTTCATGGAAGCCGTGCGGACTGTTTTCGATGCGCCAGGTCGTAAAGAAACAGCGGAGTCTTCACTGCTTGACATTCAGCAAGGCCGCAAAACCTTGGCTCAGTATACGGTGGAATTCCGCACCCTGGCCCATGAGACCAACTGGGAAGAGGGCGCTCTCAAAGCCGCCTTCCGACGAGGCCTTAATGAGAAGATCAAAGACGCCCTCGTCTTCCATGATACCCCTGCGGATCTTGAGGATCTCATAGCCCTATGTCTCAGAGTGGATAAACGTATCCAAGAAAGGGCGAACGAACACTCCCGTGGGAAAAGACCAGGACCGCTCGCCTCTGGCAACACAAGGCCTCCGGCTGCCACATCTTCCTCCTTCGTGGTCGACGAACCCATGGAAATAGGGACAGTGTGCCATCTCACTGAGGCCGAAAAGAAACACAGACGGACACAGGGGCTCTGTCTATACTGCGGCCGAGCTGATCACCTGTTGTTCTCCTGTCCCAGCAGACCAGTAAAAGACAACGCTTAGGTTGCACCGGAGAAGGCAACCTAAGCACACGTCCTTATTCTTCTCCTCCCGCTACACGCCTGACAGTGCCCGTCTCCATCCGTTGGGAGGACCACGTTTTAGCCACCCGCGCCTTCATAGATTCCGGGGCTGCGGGCATATTCATGGATCACCAGTGGGCGAAGGAACACCACCTACCGCTTCGTAGCAAGACAGCTCCCTCCCTGGTCGCTTCCGTTGACGGCTCCCTTCTGGGATCAGGACTCGTGACACAGGAAACCATACCTCTGACCCTACTGGTAGGGGTAACCCACCAGGAACAGCTCACGTTTGAGATAATCAAGTCTCCTCATGCCCCTCTAATCTTGGGACATCCCTGGCTGCGACAGCACAACCCACACATCGATTGGGTAAAAGGAGACATACTAGCGTGGAGCAACTACTGTCAAGAGTCCTGTGTCATGCCTTGTCGACGACTCAATTTCGTTCTCGAGATCGCACCCACAGATCCCAAGACCATAGTACCTAGACACTACTGGGAGTATCTGGATGTATTCTCCAAAAAAGATGCAGAGGGGCTACCACCACCCCGTTCCTACGATTGTGCTATCGATCTGTTGCCTGGAACCGATCCACCACGGGGACGTACTTATCCCCTCTCCGAACCGGAGAACAAAGCTCTGGAACGATATATCCAAGAAAGCCTGGACAAAGGCTTCATCCGCCCATCCTCTTCTCCTGCTGGAGCTGGATTTTTCTTCGTGGCCAAGAAAGAGGGTTCCCTACGACCATGCATCGATTATAGGGGGTTAAACCGTATCACCATAAAGAACCGGTACCCACTTCCTCTCATCACAGAGATCTACGACCTCCTGAAAGGAGCCAAATACTTCACTAAGCTAGACCTTAGGGGTGCTTACAATCTGATCCGTATCAAGTCCGGGGATGAATGGAAAACGGCCTTCAACACCCGCTTCGGGCACTATGAATATAAAGTCATGCCCTTCGGGCTATGCAACGCTCCTGCAGTATTCCAGTCCTTCATAAATGACGTCTTCAGGGACATGCTCTTATCTCATGTTATCGTGTACTTGGACGATATTCTCGTTTATTCTCCAACACTCGAAACACATCGACACCACCTACGTGCTGTTCTACAAAGGCTAAGGGAGAACGGGTTGTATGCCAAGGCTGAAAAATGCATATTCGAGAAGACATGTCTGCCCTTCCTTGGCTATATCGTCTCATCCGAAGGGCTTCACATGGATCCTACCAAACTCGAGGCCATCACAGCCTGGCCCCTCCCTAGAACACTCAAAGCCGTCCAAAGGTTCCTGGGCTTTGCTAATTATTACAGGCGATTCATCAGAAACTACGCTACCATAGCAGCCCCTATTACCGCCTTGACGAAAAAAGGAACCGATCCGTCTCAATGGTCCACACACGCCCGACAGGCGTTCGAACGGCTAAAACAAGCCTTTGTCTCAGCTCCCCTGTTACGTCGGCCGGATCCTACCAAACAGTTTCTCCTGGAAGTAGATGCATCCGAAACCGGAGCAGGGGCTGTCCTATCGCAACGTCATGATCAAACCACAAAATATCATCCCTGTGCCTTCTTTTCTAAGGGTTTCTCCGCAGCCGAACGGAATTACGACGTCGGTAACCGTGAACTCCTAGCCATCAAAATGGCACTTGAGGAGTGGCGCCACCTTCTAGAGGGTACAGAACAACCCGTGGTCATCCTAACAGACCACAAGAACCTGCTGTATATCGAGAACGCCAAGAGATTAAGCCCTCGACAAGCACGGTGGTCGCTGTTTTTCAACCGGTTCAACTACTACATCACCTACAGACCAGGCTCCAAAAACATCAAAGCTGATGCCCTCTCTAGACAACACGATAACCACAGGGATCAGCACATCAACGAACCCATCATTCCATCCACACGTCTTGTTGCCGGTCTGTCCATACGCACGATGAGCAGGATCCGTATGTCCCAAAGGGCCATCCCATCTTCTGAACGTCCTCCTCCGGGGCGTCTCTACGTTCCTCCCGGACTTCGTGCGGCTGTTCTTCACTGGGGACATAAGTCCTTCCTCGCTGGTCATTCTGGGTTCCGATAGACAGAATACCGCATCCGCAAGTCGTTCTGGTGGCCATCACTCACCAGAGACGTCCGAACATATCTTGCCGCCTGTCACACCTGTGCATGCCAGAAGACCTCTCGGAGTCGACCTCAAGGTCTCCTGCATCCTCTTCCCGTTCCCACGGCTCCCTGGACACACGTGTCGATGGACTTCATCGTGGATCTCCCCAAATCACAGGGTAACACGACTGTCTTGGTGGTCGTCGACCGTTTTTCTAAGCAAGCTCATTTCGTCGCCTTACCTCGCCTGCCGTCCTCTTCGCAACTTGCCGATGTTTTTCTCAATCACATCGTCCGTCTTCACGGTCTTCCGCTCCACATGGTGTCCGATCGCGGTACACAATTCATATCCCGCTATTGGAGACACCTCTGCCAGAGACTCGGAATCCAGCTCCACTTATCGACTGCGTATCATCCGCAGACCAATGGACAAACCGAAAAGACTAACCAAACACTCAAACAGTACCTGCGTATGTTCAGCACCGATAGCCAGGACAATTGGTCGTCTCTCCTGCCGCTCGCAGACATGACCTATAACGGCTCTCTGCATGAGTCCATTGGATGTACCCCGTTTTTTGCCGCCCTGGGCTATCACCCTGTCATACTGCCTCCTCCGTCTTCTCGTTCCTCCTCCATGGTACCCGCGGTCGACAAGCGTGTATCTGACATGGACGCTCACTGGAAGAGACTCCGAGAGGTTCTCCTGAAAGCCCAACTTCGCTATAAACGTTTTGCTGATGCCAAGAGGACTCCACCTCCGGACTATCATGTGGGCGACCGTGTCTGGTTATCTACGCGACACATCCGTTTGCGGCAACCTTCCCGGACCCTGGGGCCTCGTTTTATTGGTCCTTTCCGCGTTCGTGCCAAGCTCAACGACGTGACGGTGTCCCTTGCCTTGCCACCTACCATGCGGATTCCGCGGTCCTTCCACGTCTCCCTGCTGAAACCCTATGTTTCCAATCGGTTTACCGTTCCCGTCAAGCCTCCAGCCCCGCTTGCCGTCCATGGTCACGAGGAATATGTCGTCGACAGAATCCTTGATTCCCGTAGGGTTCGTAACGGCCTTCAGTATCTCGTGGCTTGGAAGGGGTACGGTCCTGAGGAACGGACGTGGGTGCCTGTTCGCTTCGTTCATGCTCCCCTTCGTGTCGCTCGGTTTCACGCGCTCCACCCTCTTCGTCCGGCTCCGTCTCGCTCGGGTCGCGCTCCTGGAGGGGGGGGTACTGTCACGCGCGCCGCGGTACCTACCTCTGACGCCAGGGCTGCCTCGCCTGGTCCCGACTCCTCCGTCGCTGCGGTTCCCGCCGTACGCACACGGCAGTGTCGCGGTCCCGCCTCCTCCACCTCGGCTGGGATCGCGTCTACTTGCCGTGGACGCGCCGGCACGTCCCCCACGCGTACCGAAGAGGACGCGGTTATGACGCGGCGTAGGTCCGCATCGGGCGTACCGCTGCGTACACAGCGTACACAGCGTACGCAATCTACGCGGCGTACGCAATCTACGCAGCGTACTCAGCCTATGTAGCGTACGCTGCACAGCCGTTTGCAATCACTCACCTATTTAAACGCCACTTTTCTCTCCTGTCTTCACCCGTTCAAAGTGTAATACTTATTGGGTGTGCTGATTGCTTTATATTATCTCGATTTCCTTGTGTACCGACCTTTGCCTGATTTTGACTACGATTCTCGCTACCTGCCTACGACCTCGGATCTGTTTACCCGTTTTGCTCCTATTCTGCCTGCCTCGACCTCGGATACGTTTGACCTCGCTGCCTGCCTTTGCACTTTTTGATTACGGATTGTATACTGGACTTCTCTACAGTGCTTATTTGCCTATCTGCATAGTAGGATCCTACCTCTCTCCCTGATCCCGTGACATATATTATGTATTATAGATAGAAGAATATAGATTATGAATTAGAATCTAGAATTAGAATTACTTATATTATAGATTATGAATTAGAATTGATATTGTTATATATTATTTATAATATATTATAGAATAAGATTAAAGAAGATTAGAATTATTTTAGTACTACAGCTAGTAGCTTGAAGCTTTGCTTAGTACAGCTCGTCACAGTCAATTTTTCTTGAAAAGAATTAGAAATAAAATAAAATGTCACAGCAAAACAGTTAGCTTCACTCAGTGGCGACTCTAGAAACAATATATAGGGGGGGCACACAAGATACCACAGTCAAACTGGGGGGCATTAATAATTTCCACCATTAAATCATACCACTGAAAAAACATATATATATATATATATATATATATATATATATATATATATATATTGCCAAAAGTAATGTGCTATGGAATGATACTTTTGTTATTGGACAATAAAATACTTGATCATTCAACATGGGAAGCCTGAAGCCACAATTTAGTACGACTAATCCTTGTAATCCTTTAAACAACACAATACCTTAACTTTTGCACTAAATGATTTCAGGGCCTAATATTAGATCCTGCTGCTGATATATATATATTAGCCCCTGCTGCCCATATATATTAATATTAGTCCCTGCTGCCGATATATATATATATATATATATATATATATATATATAAATATTATATCCTGCTGCTG
The DNA here is from genome assembly GCA_023333645.1 of Sceloporus occidentalis. NCBI lineage: Eukaryota > Metazoa > Chordata > Lepidosauria > Squamata > Phrynosomatidae > Sceloporus > Sceloporus occidentalis. The sequence goes on from JALMGF010000123.1 coordinate 1,947,815, forward strand.
ATAGGAGGTATAGATCAACACATTAACACACAAACCCAGCTTTGCATGTATAGATCAATTGAAATTCACTTGTGATCTCAGCACTGAAGGTATATATCAAATAAACAGAATCAGACATACAAATCCTGTATTTGCAGGTATACAATAATAATATATGAAACGTAGCATTGCAGGTATAGATCAAATAAATACATGGAAACAGCATTGCAGGTATTAATCAACTGAACAAGACATACAAACCCTGTATTTGCAGGTATACATAAATAATGTATGGAAACATAGCATAGCAGATATGGATCTACAGAATAACACAGAAACCCAGCTTTGTAGGTGCAGATCAATTGGAATTAACATAAAAACACGGCATTAAAGGTATATTTAAAACCCCCTAATTTACAGGGATAGATCACAGGTTGCACACCCCAACCACGCTGCCCACATAGAACCTGGCCAGCACCCAGATAACACACATAAGATTTGGCATCTTTGTCCCATATACACCCTGCCTGTGCCATCTCGGTCCCCAAGGCTCAAACATCCTGCTAGTGCCATCTTTTCCCTTCCACAATTATACATCTATGATACACACAAACACATTAACTCATGCTCTCCCTCATTCAGACAATTCATCCACACATTAACTCATGCTCTCCCTCATTCAGACAATTAATCCACACATTAACTCATGCTCTCCCTCATTCAGACAATTCATCCACATATTAACTCATGCTCTCCCTCATTCGGACAATTCATCCATTTTGAGAAACTACACCCCTTGGAGCTTCAAATGAGGGGCTACATGTATTTCTAGGACAAAAGTTGAGTGCACAAATAATGATGGAATATGTCGCTTTGGCTAGAAAATATGTTTTTTCTGTCCATAGCGACATGTTCATTTGTGTCTTGCGCACTCCAGGTTTGTACTAGAAACACATACAGCCCCTCATTTGATGCGCCAAGGGGTGTAGTTCTTGCAAATGTGTACTTTTTGTGCCATAATTTAACTTCCTACATGAGCAGTAATGCCACGTCAAGGCTTCAACCCTAATTACTGACCGCTCACACGCCTTTCATATCTCCATTCACTCGCAGAAGCACACACCATACTTTACATACATTCACTCACAGAAGCACACACCATTCTTTCCCCTTACAATCCCAAAGAAATTATGGTAAAGGGAGAAAAAAAAATCACTTTTACAGCAAAAATAAGTTTTGCAGTAAAAATGCAAGGCGCTCCAGGGATGAGATGGTTACTCACGTACCGCACAGGCTAAATGGCTGATTTTAATAATATTTGCAGTTCATCAGGATTTCAAAAATTGCCTCCCTCTACCGTTGACTAAATTTAACCCCATGATCAAAGGGATCATGGGATTAAAAATTAGTATCGGCCATTTTTAAAAAGGGAATGTGACTTTTTATAGCTATATGATCACTGTGGTAACATTGGCTACCACAGTGATCATTTAGCTAGAATACTTAAACTTTATTTATTTTTTTTAAATTAAACTACTTTATGCTTAAATAATTTCATTTGGGGGTCTCTAGGCAATTTTGCTCTTTTTTTATCTGCCTTTAGAGACCCCCAAATCATTTTTTTTTACTTTTTTTTACATTTTTATTTTTTTAACTTAAGATTTTTTTATTCTTTTACAAGTTATATACCGTTGGAAAGTATATGTTGGGGGTCTGTAGCTGCTTAGATGCCTGAGATACAGGCATCTAAGCAGCATGCCCCCATACCGCTTTAACTGACAATTGTCAGTTATTAATAAAGTTGCGCGGTGACGTCATCGCGTCATTGCGCGTGCCGTCACCGGCCGGATCGGGTGGCCCCGGTGATGCCCTTCAGTGTGAGGGGCAGATCGCCGGGGCAGGTGGTGATGGGGGTCCACAGACCTCCATCAAGGTAAGATACTGCTAGCGACGGCACCATGCCGTCGTTAGCAGTCAAGGGGACTGTCCTGTGTGGCTCCAAAATCGGCGGGGGGGCAACAGGGGGGGCAAGGAATATCCTAGGGGGGCAATTGCCCCCCCTTGCCCCCCTGTAGCGACGCCACTGGCTTCACTGCTTGCTGAACAAAAACACACAGCACTTATGCGGCTGCACTCACTAGCCCAACAAGTTCACTTCACTGATGGACTGAGGTGAGCAAAACACTAAGGGTACTTTTAATAAAATTTAAATAAAATGTAAAATAAATGAGAAAATCTTTGCAAAACAGTTAACGTCACTGCTTGCTGATCAAAAAAAACCACAGCACTTATGCGGCTGCACTCACTAGCCCAACAAGTTCACTTCACTGATGGACTGAGGTGAGCAAAACAAATGAAATAAAATGAAAGATTATTAATTAAGAAAAATTGACTTGGTCTCTTGCTGTTGCTAAAACAAAGCACAAACTATAGAGCTGCAGCAAAAGTACTAATAAGATTAGCTGAACTATACGCTAGTAGTAATTAATTAATATTATTACTTTTATTTATAGCTAATTTAATTAACTATTAAGATAAGAAAGAATTATAGAATTATTGATATTACTGATTTTAGATTAGACACTAGTAGATGTCTTGAATGTCTACAGTACACGCTACACTAGTATACTATTACTAACTATAACTGAAAAATATATATATAAGTTTATAATGAATTCAATTATTAATTATATTAATTAATATTACTGATTTTAAATTAGACACTAGTAGATGAATGTCTACAGTACACTCTACACTAGTATACTATAGTATATATATATGACTGACAAATATATATATATATAATATTATAATGAACTATTAAATTATAGATTCTATTAAATTATTATTTATAAATTCTATTTAATTTATTTAAGCAGGACAGGCAGTATGCAGTGGGTGCACTGTCAACTCAACAGCACTTACACTACAGTTGATGACAAATTAAATAAAAAAAAATTAAATTAATCAAATTATTATTATTAATTATATTAAGTAGCACTGAAGTGAGGATGAAGTACACTGTGAGAAATGGCAGGCTAAAGCTTACCAGTCTCACACAGAACAGAACAATCTCTCTGTAACGCTCGGATGCAGCACAGCAGTGTTGCCAAAGCAGTCACAGCGAAAAATGAATGGATCTCTCAGGCAAGCTCTGGTCTTATAAAGGCGCCTTCAGAATTAAAAAAACAGCAGCACAGGCATTGGACGAGACCCTTAGCGTGACGTCACAAGAGTGAGCTGATTGGACAGACGAGATCAGCTCACTCCTGTTTGAAATTTTGGCGGCTGCGCGGCAAAAACGAAGATTCTTCGATTCTTCGTGGATGTGAGTCTTCGTCTTGTCCTACGTTTTGCCGGCACTGTATTCTCTTCGGCGTGTCTTCGGAACGAACAAAAAAACGGCCTCTTCGTGCTCGTTTTCATGTTCGCCCGAAGACGAATGCGCAAGTCTACTTATTACCCTATCACTAAACAAAATAAAACCACTGGGTATTTTAAAACTCAGTACAAATATATCTATTTACCAGGTTTTCCAAAGACAGCTCTGCTTGTCCTGAAGAAAAAAAAACCAATATATAATTTGAGTGGGTACAGTAAATGAGAGAGAAGGAAATTACAGCTAAATATGAGTACCGTGGAAATGTTAAAACAGCCATTGTCAAGTAGGTTAAAAAAGAAAAAACAACTCTGTATGTAAGGGATTAATTAAACCACATAACTAAATAAACCATATAAACCATAGGGGCTGGTATGGGCATAACTCTGCCCCACTACCAGCATCCAAAAGCACAGAAGCCAAACCACACCATCAGTATCACCTGGGTGTTATAAACTATGGCTTCACACAGACATAGATGGACCAACAACACAGGGTGGGAGGATAGTAATTTCCTCCTCTCACACACAAAACCCAAAACTACCCCTCAACATTTCCTGTTATATTATCACCAATTACAGCCCTTAGAATTCCTGGGTCAAAAGTTCACTGAATCTGATAGGCCACCTTATCACTACAGGCCAAATTCTTCCCAGTTTCAAATTTTTACCAGGGAATGGGAAAGTGATCTTATTCCTAAAATATGTCATGTTGACCCTCCACCCAATTTTCTTTGCTACTGGGCTTTCTGTATCTTCCTTCTACATCAGATGAACTTGGCAGTTCATAATGTATTTTGTATTGCTATGCAAGTAAGATTGATCTGTCATGATTGTGTTGTGATAATGGATTTCTGACTTGCAACCTGCTTCTCCATTAATTTTCCTGCAAGTCTGCCACTCCATGAAATCCACTCTCCGGTAGGCTAGGTCAGTGGAGCTGATGCTGCAGAGAGGCCGATGAAGAACAAGAAGAGGCAAGACGAAAAGCTGTGGGAAAGGAGACAGGGACGCGGAAGTCTTCGGTGGAGACGCCGCATGCACCCCCATTTTTTAGAGTGCCAGGATGTGGTGCATCCCGTGCACCCACTTAGGTGTGGCCCTGCATCCACAGATGCATTCTCAAATTATGCTTGTTTCCCGCCACAAACAAATACTGGCTTTGAAATGCCGGTATTTTACATATAATGGCACCAGCTCCAAAGGGTGGAAACACCAATTAGGTGGCAACTCTTATTCCCATTGTACACAAAATACATGAGATTTCCGAGGGAAAAACAAGCCTTCTGGCTTGTCTAGTGTCTGTAGATGAGTTTAATAATGCTTCTACTACCCCCCCTTTATCTATATATATATTTGCACATACACCTTATAAGTCATGTGATAAAATGTATAACTGATACAAGTGCTACCAATTAAATATATATATCTTTAAACCACTAAAATGTTCAAGCTTAACATTAATCAAAAGAAAATGGATTTTCGAAAAAATAAGACTAATTTCCTTTGAACTAAGAAAACAAACACAAGGGTTGAGTTAGAAATATTTCCTTATTGTTCATATAGCTTAATTGCTCAGGGCACAATAGGATATCCATATTATTGCTCAATATAAATCCATCCAGTACTCGCCATGTACTCATGTGATAATTTGTCAGCATGTTTCACTGCTTAAAGTCACAGTACTGCCCTATGCAGTCTCACCATAAACAAATTTAAGTATTTAGTCAATATGTACCGTATTTGCTCAATTATAAGACAAGGTTTTTTTCAGAGCAAATGTTCTGAAAAATACCACTTGTATTATAATCGAGGTCGTCCTCTAATTAGACCTCGGATAGAGGTCTGACTATGACACTAAGACCCAGATCCCCCGCAGCGCTGCAGGAGACCTGGATCCTCCTGCCTAGTAACCTCAGCTACTGCCACTGGGCGTTCTATGATGGAGCACCGGCGTCACATGACCTTCGGGTGCTCAGTCATAGAAGCCCCGATGGAACTAATGCTGGCCTCCACCCGCTGCCCCCACCAGATACCAGGGAGTCAGAAGCGCTGTTATGTCGGAGGAGGGGGGTGTTATATGGGGGGCGTAAGGCTTTTCTGGAGGCAGAGTGCCCCATGATATGCCTTTTAACCCCCTTTATGCCACTCTGCCTCCAAAAATGCATTTTAACCCCCTATATGCCACTGTGCCTCCAGAAATGCGTTAAACCCCCTTATATGCCAGAGCGGCATTTAAGGGTATAGGCATTTCTGGAGGCAGAGTGGCATATAGGGGGTTAAAAGGCATATCATGGGGCACAGTGGCATATAGTGGCAAGCACAGGGGCAGATGTTCAGAACAGGGGGGGGGGCAGGATGGCAAATAAAAGGAAATAAAAACAAAAAATATTTTTCTCAATCATAGCTTTTATTAAATATAAAAAAATAGTTTACATGAATAAATATTTACTAGTAAAACTATTTTCCTATAGGGTCGTCTTATATTCAGGCCTTTTCTTTTTTTCCTAAATTAATACTCAGATTTTGTGGGGGTCGTCTTATAATCGAGCAAATACAGTATTTTTTATTTTCTTCAAAATAACTTACAAACTATATAATAACTAAAAAATGCAATATATCATTCATTCTCAAATGGTTTTTTTTCAACACAGTTTTTAGTTTTAATATAACCACTCTTAATAAGGGAACGCTTAGAGAAAAAATAATATGAATATAATATATTGTTGGTTCTTATAAAATGTTTAATTATATCTTAGTTAAAGATTACCTACAAACTATCTGCACAATCTGGGCTAAAACAGAATATAAAAAAAAGAAAAATAACTCAGTGTGTGCATGAGACTGGAAGGAAGGTTCATTAAAGAATTAAGTAAGTACACTTAAGAATGCAAAGTGAATTAAATAATTGTGCTAATAGAACATTGCAAAGAAACAAGCATAATATTCTTACTGCTGCAGTCAAGAGTAATAAAAGTCTATCTACTGTGTGTCTAAATATAATAGAGTTATCAAAGAAAAACCTTTCTTAATTGTCAGAACAGAACAACTTCAAAAGACATCCTGAAGCATCTATCTAGTAATATAATTCCGGCAAGCTTCTTATCTATTCAGAGTTGTCGAATTAAACTATCTTGTCATATATCCTAGTTCACACCATTATAAATCAAAGGACTGACAAACTTCTGATCATTGAGCTGTTACATTTAACATCACTATAACAGGTACAAGACAGATCACATCCAGCATCCACCTCTTTATTATCTGAGAGATAGTATGTCAGCTGCTGCATGTAAATTACCAGTGAAACAGTTTAGCTTATCATTACAAGAAAAGCACTCAGGTTAACCAAAGCAATGCACTGTGTCTGCCAACAGATGGTATACACAATATATCCATAGTGGTCAACTGCACTTTACTTCAACCTAAAAAGACAACAAAGAGTAATCAACACATAAATTGATTGATTTCCAAAAATTGTATATTTACAATTTACAAGTTATATTCTGCTATAGCAAACATATTAACCTATTAACACAACGTGATGAATTAACAGCATCATGGGCCATAACTGGAAAAAAGTGACACCATTTTTATAAAGAGCATTTTGGTGCAAAGTAGACACCATGCAGATGTTACTGTCAACTGGCTCACACTTAGCACTTTGCAAATATGGTTGTTATTAGACTTGTGCATTTGTATTCGGGGCGAACATGAAAACAAACACGAAGGGTGTGTTTTCATTGTTAAGCCCGAATACCGAAGAAACAAACATGGCGGTGGCAAAACGTACACGAAGACGAAGACACACAACACAAAGAATCTTCGTGTTCGTCTTCGTTAATATCTCCAACTAATCTTCCTGGTCCCTTCCCCATCTAGCCTACCTCGTCTACACAGCATTGTCAGGAGTTAAAGGTCGCTGCAAGCGACTCTATTGGTCGCCCGCCGGTTGAGCTCAACCAATGAAGGAGCTCCCTGCCGGCGACCAATACAGTCACTCGTACGGACCTTTAACTCTTGGAGCGGGGAGACCAATAGTCTTTCCAGGCCGAGTTCCGCCGTCAGGAGTTAAAGGTCTGTACGAGCGACTCTTGGAGCAAGGAAACCAATGGTCTCCCCAGGCGGAGTTTCGCCATCAGGATTTTAAAAGTGAGTTTGAGCGACTCTATTGGTTGCTGGCAGGGAGCTTGTCTAAAATAAACCAATGAAGAGCAGCTGCACTTCATTGGTCGATGGCAGAGGACGCCCCTTCAAGCAACCAATAGAGTTGCTTGTATGGACCTTTAAAATTCACTTTACCACTTTAACCCCATATTAACCCCTTCCAAAAAAAATTTACACGAAGAATGTACACGAATATTCACTCGAACTGAACACAGGAATGGGCAAATATTCGTGGAATACCAAGAATTTTTTCCCCACGAAGATGAACACGAAGAGTTGGCCAGCGCCCAAGTCTAGTTGTTATGTCCCGTTTAACGGGAGTTGTGGAGTGAGAGCCCAAAGGCAGGGGAATGCCCACACTGCAGCAGTATAAGGTAGAATACAGTACTCACGGATCACAAATACCGTATTTGCTTGATTATAAGATGACCCCCAGATTTAGGAAAAAAGAAAAAGCCTGAATATAAGACTTCCCTATAGGCAAAAAAGTTTTACTAGTAATTAAATTCACTTGTACACTATTTTTTCATATTTAATAAAAACTATGATTGAGAAAAATTTATTTTTTGTTTTTATTTCCTATTCTTTGCCAACCTGCTCCCCAGTAATGCACATCTGCCCCAGGCTCCCCCCAGATATGCCTTATATCCCCTTATATGCCACTCTGCCTCCCTGATATGCCACTCTGCCCCTCAGATATGCCTTATACCCCCTATATACCACTCTGCCTCCCAGAAATGCCTTATACCCCTTATATGCGACTCTGCCCACCCCCCAGTTCCCTGCAGCGCTGCGGAGATCTGGGTCTTAGTCTTATAGTCAGACCTCTATTTGATGTCCAATAATAAGACAACCTCGAATATAAGAAGAGGGGTATTTTTCAGAGCATTTATATTGAAGCAAATACGGTAGTTTCAATGGGATAAACCTGGACAGTCTGAGGTCACATAGGCAGGAGGCACACAGGTGCAATCCGATGTCACTGAGGCAGGCAGCAAACAATAGGTTAACAGGTATGATGCAAGGACACAAGGGCAGGTAGAAGGCAAAGGGTTAACAGGTATGATCCGAGCTCACAAAGGCAGGCAGCAGGCAAAAGGGTTAACAGGTATGATCCGAGGTTACAAAGGCAGACAGCCGGCAAAGTGTTAACAGGTATGATCCGAGGACACAAAGACAGGCAGCAGCCAAAGGGATAACATACAATTATAAACTAAGGCTCTTGTTCATGCCTTCATCATCACCCGCCTTGATTGTTGTAACCCTGCCTTAGCTGATCTCCCTCATACCCGTCTCTCCCCTCTGCAATCCAATGAATGCTGCTGCCAGACTTATCTTCCTCTCTCATCACTTTGCTAACACCCCTGCCCTCTGTCAGCCCCTTAACTGGCTGTTGTGCACTTCAGGATTCATATAAAAATTCTGACACTCACTTTCAAATCTCTTCAAGCCCTACTTACATCTTCTCGCTCATCTCCAAATATGCTCCTGCTCAGTCTCTCTGTTCATCCCATGATCTCTATCTGTCCTGTGCTCTGATTTCTATTTTCTCGTGTATTTCCCCCTGCCTTCGGTCCTTCAAAGTAATCCCTCAAGATCCATTTCATTAAGGGTGCCTACAAACTTACGTATTAACGCCCTTCTTCTTTTATCTGACTTTTCCTAGTCCCTCTCCTGCTTTCGGACAATACTTATACTAGTGTGTCTTCTCCATCCCTTACAGTGACACATTTACCTCAGAGTCAGAAAACTGTCTAAAGCTTATGTTAGCTACTTCATCTAGATAAAGTAAATCTCAGTGAGCTGATCTGCTCTTTTATTCAATGTCAAATAGACACAAGGGACAGAACCAGTTATGGATGGTCACTCCTTTTTTTCATGAATTCAATTGTGACTGGGATAATTTAATCTGTTTTACCAGATGGGCATCTAAATGATCTAACATGCTACCATTTGTTACCATATGGTCACATCTGCTCATTGCTACAATTGTTCAATTATTTTGCCTACCATTTATTTTTTAAGATCTTGTGATGCTTTTCAAAATATTTTCATATGCAAACAGCTTCACTAACATAGACAATTTTGATTTTATTTCAAGACATGGAGGCTCATATTGTGCATTAACCCTTTCTTTACTCCCAACAGCAGCAAAGAAAAAACAACATTAGTTAGGGAAAAAATTCAAATAGGAGTGTACAACAATAATCCCTCCCACATAACAAAATCCCATAAAAGGGCTGACACATCCATAATCCTCCTATTTCTTTGCTGCTCCCAGACAGCAGATAAGTGCCTTGTTTAACTGGTGTATGTGGAGCCTTTTCGGTTTCTGGAGTGTCTGACCGCGTGCTTCTCTGTAGCTACGCGGCCGGGTCCTCCCTCATGTTGGTTCTATTTGTTTCTCCCATTGAGTCTCATTTCTTTATTTATTTATGTTCGTATACATTTCCCTGTATTTAACAATCTTTATTTACCTTTCGGTGTTTCCCCTTTCCGTGCCCGTTCTTTCCTTTCCGCCCGGTCCTCCTAGTTGTGCCGTTCGGTCCTCTGTCTCCCGTGCCTTTTCCCCCTCCCTCCCCCTCGCGGGGTCCGTGCCCCCTCCCTCGTCTTCCCCGTTCCGTTCGGCATTTCGGCCTCTCGGTTCGGTCTTCGGGCTTGCTCCTCGTGCTCTCTATGGTCTCCGGGCGTCGGGGCTGCAGTATCTCTCTCTCTGTAGCCAACGTCCATTGATCCTCCGTCGTTTCGCGTGTGACGGACACTTACGTCCGCACGCTCGCTGGCTCCCGTCCCCTGACTCTGCCTACTCGCGCTCGCAGGCTTTTATCTTCTTCCCGCGTGTGAGTAGGAGCCTCGGGATGTGCAGCCGGTACTTCTCGGTACTTTTGGGCCTTTTTCTTCTCAGTTTTGATCTCGGTAGTTGGGGCAGCTATCTCCATTAAAGGGGCATATCCCTATTTCGACTACTTGTTCTTCGTTTCCCTTCAAATTTCCTTGCAGTCCGATTACCAGTTTTTTGTTTCTTAAAGGGACATGTCCCTATTGTGTTTATACATCATGGCTGGGCACCAATCTCCCTCTGGGGGTTTTATCTGACAATGAAGCTTCCTTCAGGGAAGATCTTCTCTCTCTTCAATACCTCCTACTGATCCTTTAAAGGACTTAAATAATTCAGTATCCCTGGCTATTGCCTCAGCTATGTCTTCTATGACTTCTACTCTGTCTGCATCTCTGACTCAAGCTATCCAGAGATCCATGACTGTCCCATTGCAGACTTCTATGGCCCCAGCTGACCCTGTTCCTCAGACATCTGGGGGTAAAAAAGCCTTATTCAAATCGTGTCACACCAATTTGCCATCCTCCAGAATTGACTTGACTGATGAGGTTAATCCCATCCGTGATAGCGTTCCTCCGAAACGCAAAAGAGCCCTTACCCGCCGGGCAGAACAGGCGCGGAAATGGAAATGCGCTAAAGCGCAATCCTCTACTTCGTCCGATTCGGACCTGGATTCTATAGAGGAGGTTTGGGATGTGTCTGATTCTGACTCCAATATGGGGGTAGACAATGACGCGGGTCACCCCTCGGAAACTGCTGCACAGACAGGGTCCTCTCAGGCTGATTGTCATCCTAAACATTCTGACTCGGCTATTCTGGACCAATTTGGGGAACCATACTTTGACCCGGAGGAGTTTCACCATCCTCGCTCTGCCGAGTGGTTACTCTCTGATCATGTCGCCCGCTATCTGCAGGCTAGGGTTCGTAAACCTTTAAGCAAGGATTCACGCAACAAACTTCGCCCTGAATGTCCCCAGCCGATCATCCCGGGCAAAGTTTGCGAAACTCCTGTGGTGGACCCTAAGATGGTCCAATTCCTAGCTAAGTCCGGCTGGAATCCTCGTAAGGGCCTTGAGTCTGCGCTTAAAGCCACGCAGGACAAGGATTTAGATATTTTTGGCCCCTTGACCAAAATGTTCCAGCTTATAGAGGACTGGGTGGAGTCAGGTTCCCCCCCTGATCCGATGGTCCTTCGGGGTTGGGTGCAAAGGGCCATTTGCATAGCCGGAAGTACTAACGCCTCTCTGTCTATTGAAAGGCGCAAGGCCATTCTGGCTCTTACGGAGATGGGCAGGGAGGCCCACGGCTTATTGTTTGGAGATTCCTTTATTAAGGATCTCGGCCGATATGTGGGGGCCTTCACCGCGTTGGATAAGGCACAGTCTTCTATGCGGAAGGTTTTCAACCCTCGGGTTTCCACCAGGGCTGGCAGAGGCAGGAGCCGTCTGTCCGGCCGTGGATTCCAAGGCTCAGTTCGCTCGAGCCGAGGCTCCTACTCTCACTTCCAGCTCCACCGTCCCACCTTCCAGGGTTCCTTTACCACGCAACCTTTCTTCCCTCAACGTGGGCGCCCGTGGAGAGCGAGAGGCCAGCGCGGATCCCAGTTCACCCGCAGACCTACCGCTAAGTCTTCCTTTTGTTCACCCTTCTTCCCTGTATCCTGTAGGGGAAAGACTCACCCATTTTTTACAGGTCTGCCGGTCCATAACCTCCGATGCATGGGTCCTCCAGACAGTGAGCGGTTACGTCGTAGAACTGGTAGGTTATCCTCTATCCTCTTCCCCTCTGCGGCCCCTCGTTTTTTCCCGGCTCGACATGGAGCTCGTGGACTCCGAAGTCACTTCCCTGGCACAGAAGAACGCCATAGAACGTGTTCCCCCCGGTACCCCCGGCTTCCTCAGCAACATCTTCCTTGTCCAAAAGAAGGGAGGCGGCCTTCGTCCGGTCATCAATCTCCGGCACCTCAACGGGTACGTCCGCTACCGCCATTTCAAGATGGAGGGGATCCACCTCTTGCGGGACCTACTCCTCACGAACGATTGGCTGGTGAAGATAGACTTCAAGGACGCCTATCTCACGGTTCCTGTGGCGGCCGAGTCCAGGAATCTCCTTCATTTTCGTTGGTGTGACGAGCTCTGGCACTTCACTTGCCTACCTTTCGGGCTATCCTCGGCGCCCTGGTGCTTCACCAAGCTTCTCCGGCCGGTGGTAGGCCTGCTCCGTTCCAGAGGTGTCCGGTTGATCATTTATTTGGACGACATGCTTCTCATGGCGCAGGACAAAGACACTTTACATCTGCACATGCAGTGGACGTTGGATCTGGTCCTTCGCCTGGGTTTCCTCATCAACGAGGAGAAGTCCCACCTGTTCCCGTCCAGACGGTTGGAGTTCCTGGGGTTCGTCGTAGACTCTGTTCTCCGCCTACCTTCCTCCAAGATCCATTCCATCAAGAAGGAACTGCGGAGAGTCCTTCGTTTGCGCGTTATCTCACTTCGTCATCTGGCTCGGGTTATCGGCTTATTGGCAGCCTCCATCCAGGCGATATTTCCGGGGCCCCTTCACTACACGGCGCTCCAACGGCTCAAGATCCACCATCTTCGCTAAGGCGCATCCTACGCGGACAAGATCAGCCTGGACGATCAGACCATGGCGGAACTTCGTTGGTGGCTGGTGAACATGTCTGCCTGGAACGGCAAGGCTATCTTCGGCATGACGCCGGATGTCTCCATAGATTCCGACGCCAGCCTTCACGGTTGGGGTGTGCGGTGCGGTGAGATTTCCACGGGAGGCCCTTGGTCACAGTCGGAGACCGGCCTCCACATCAATTGCCTGGAACTCCTGGCGGGCTCCTTCGCCGTCAAGAGTTTTTCCAGGGACTGCGTCAATTCTTGCAGCAAACTCCGCATGGACAATGTGTCTGCGGTGCGCTACGTCAATTGCCTCGGGGGCACTCAGTCTGCTACTCTGGCGAATCTGGCCAAAGATCTCTGGTCGTTCTGTCTGGACCGCAACATCATGGTGCAGGCAGAGTATATTCCCGGTCTTTCCAACTCTGTGGCGGACTGGAATTCGCGCTAACTTTCGGATGCCAGCGATTGGACCCTGGCGAGGTGCGTATTTTCCTCTATTATGGCTCTGTGGGGTCCGCTCCGCATAGATCTTTTCGCTTCTCGCTTGAACACCCGGCTCCCGCTATTTTTCAGTTGGCGGCCCGACCCGGCGGCTCTGGCGGTAGACGCCTTCCTTCCGGACTGGTCCGGGGGACGCCATTACGCTTTTTCCCCCTTTGCTATGATCCCCAGGACGCTCCTGCAGACCCGCCGCCATCAGGCCTCCTTGGTCCTGATAGTCCCGTTTTGGGCCTCCCAGTCTTGGTTTCCCACTCTGCTGGACCTGTTGGTGGCGATACCTCGTTTGCTCCACTCGCCGGGCCCTCTTCTGCGGGATCCCTCCGGCGCTCCGCATCCTCTCATCCAGGACGGCAGCCTTTCGCTCTTCGCGTGTTTGGTTTCCGGGAGTCTCAGGCCTTTCGGTCTCGGCTCAGCGGCAGGTTTGGGCTTCTTGGTGCCTGCAACGGGATCTAGATCCCTTTTCAACCCCTTTGACCTCCGTGATTCACTTCCTTACTCACCTTTTCGATCTGGGTCGTGCTTACCGGACGGTCAACCTGTATCGTTCTGCCATATCGGCGGCGCACCAGGGTTTTGACGGCGTTCCTGCCGGCCAACACCCCGTCGTTTGCCGCCTGCTGAAAGGGGTGCGCTTATCTAGACCTCCTCGACCCCGGTACTCCTCCATTTGGGATGTTACTTCGGTGTTGAACTTGTTTCTGGCTTGACCTCCCAATTCGGAACTTTCCTTACGCCAGTTGTCTGCTAAGTTGGTTATGTTGTTCTGTCTCGTGTCTTGTAAACGTGTTTTGGACGTTCGGGCGCTGGATTGGAATGCCAGGTCCTTTGTTCCGGAGGGGGTGCGTTTTGACATCTCGCGGCGCACCAAGACGGCGATTCGGTCGGTTACTTACCCAGCTTTCCCGGCTAATGTGGCTCTCTGCCCCGTCGCTTGCCTCCGGGAGTACGAGGCCCGCACTTTGCGGTTTCGTACTGGGGATTTGCCTCAGCTGTTCTTGTCCCTTCACTATCCTCACCCGCCTATTTCTTCGACGACTCTGGCGCGTTGGGTTAAATGGGTCATGGGCCTTGCGGGTGTGGACACCTCTAGGTTTGGGGCTCACTCTGCTAGGAGTACGGCGGCGTCCAAAACCTTGTTGTCGGGTGGCCGCTTCTTCGTGCGGCGGATTGGTCTTCGGAATCCACCTTTCGGGAGTTCTATTTTAAACCCATCGAACACCTGTTACGGTTTCCCGTCATTTGTGTTTTTCAGGTTGATCTTCCCCGTGTCTGGCTGCGGTTTTGCGGATCGGTTGCTGCGGTTCGTCCTTCCGTCCTCAGGCGTTTGGTTCCAGTGTTCCTGAGTTGATGCCACCTCGGGTCCTTCTGTTGTTGGTTTCTGGACGTTTCCTTTGATGAGTCATGTTCAGTGGCGTCAGCAGGGGGGGCCAGAGGGGACCATGGCCCACCCTACATTATGCTGTGCCCCCCAGTGTGCCCCCCCAATTGAAACGCTATACCACCATGAGTCCATGACCCGGCCCACTGCCGGGAAACCGGGACATTTCCCGGTGTGCCGGCACATTGAGCTGAAATTGCAGCCGATGCGGCTGACAGTTTCAAAGCGGCTGTAAAACCGAAGCAGTTTTACAGCCGCTTTGAAACTGTCAGCCGCCGGCCACTTAATGGCTTGCCGGCATGCCGATCACTGAGGCTCTTCATCCCGCCCCTTTGAAGATGCACCGTGACGCTCAAGGGGGCGGGCACTTACGGAACAGATGCTCTGTGACAGGGAGCACGGGGTAGAAGAGCAAGAGCAGCGGTGTTAAGGTGGAAAAACGAAGACCTTCAAAAAAGGAATTATTTCATTTAAAAAAATTGTTGAGTGTCATTTCAATTTAGAAGGAGAACCCCCATTAAATACGTTTGGGTATTTTGTTAAAAATGCCGTTATTTAAGATTTGTGTTATTTGCTCTAAGAGTACTAACTTATACCTACAGTTCTGCACGCGAAATTTAGGGAGTAATGCACTAGAGTAAGTACACCAGATCTCACTGGAGGAGGCACATTAACAAAAGCTTCACTGAAGGAGGGACATTAACAAGGGGGGGGCTGCCTTGGGAAAATTAAATACAAAAAGATGGTGGCTGGCAGGCTGGGGACATAATTACACATCGGGGGGTTAATACACATTTGTATGCATCAATACACAAGGGAGGGGGGCAGGCTGGGGGCATCAAATAAATCAATACACAAGGGAGGGGGGCTGGCTGGGGGCATCAAATAAATCAATACACAAGGGAGGGGGGCTGGCTGGGGGCATCAAATAAATCAATACACAAGGGTGTATAGCAAAAATGCACAAAGGAGGGTGGCTGGGGGGCACAAATACACAAGAGGCAATACACACAAACAACAAAGCAATGTGGAAAGCATTTTTATACTAGTAGTAGTATATAATTAATAATTTTAGTAGGTTATCCTATCCTGATGTGGGGGTCCATGTGGCAGCAGACCCTGTCCTGATATGTGTTTGGTCATCTGTTTCCTGGCACTTTACTTGCTGTAGAGGGTTAAATCGAACTTTGTAATTTTTATTTATCTGGATCTTGTGGTCACTTCAGAGGACAAAACTTTCTAGGCCTAGAAATCAGAGGAAAAGTAAAGGTTTTGTGTTATTTACTCTTATTTCAATCTGAATATATTATTAAAAAGGAAACGTAGATGTTGGTTCAGAGTTTGTGAAACTCAATTCTTGATTTCATTATACAGGACGCTATTCCCCTTTGGTTTCACAGGCTTTCACAGACCAAGTGGTATTCAGCTTAGTTATATGCAGCTGTATACATTTTGTTATCTGTGATGAGGTGTTCATTTGGTGACGCAGTGCTAACATGGTTGTGTTGCATTAATGGCTAAAAGTTTTGTTGAAGTTTCATATTTAGTTTTCAAGAATATTGTTAAGAATAAGGCTATCACTGTTTTGTTGCGCTGAATAAAACTGGACTTTTTCATCTAAAAATGTTTGCAGTAGCAAATGTTTGATTCCATTATGTCTAATCTTAATTTATTTGGGCCTTTTAACTTTTTTGATTTTTAATAATGTGATAAAAAAGAATGATTTATAGTTGTTTGGATGTCAAATAGTGTGTAAAATTCTGTTGATCTGTATCGGCTAAGTTTCCATACATTATTTATGTATACATGCAAATACAGGGTTTTTTTTGTCTAATTCAGTTGCATGTGCTGTTTCCATGTGTTGTTTATTTGATCTATACCTGAACTACAGGGTGTAAGTAAAAGAGCGGTATGGTTTAGTGAATGAGGGGACAAAGGGACTCTGGGGATGATTACAGGGGAGAGGACTTCTCAATGTCACGGTGCAGTCAGAAGGAAGGAAGACTGCACTGAATCTCACTGTCTTCCCCTAATCTGCAGTCAGTGTGGTAAATATATTTTTTCGGTGTGGTAGCGGAGGGAGTGATTGCATGCAAGGGAGCGCTGAGCAGGGCCCAAGGAAATGCTTGGGTAGGGTCCAATTTTTTCACTATAAAATATATTGGCAACAGGGTCTAATATTTTTATATATATATATATATATATATATATATATATATATATATATATGTATTGGCAGCAGAGGCTAATATTTATTTATATATTGGCAGCAGGGTCTAATATTTATATATTGACAGCAGGGTTTAATATTTATATATATTGGCAGCAGGGGCTAATATTAATATATATCGGAAGCCGGGACTAATAATATATACCGGCAGCAGGGTCTAATATTAATATATATCAGCAGCAGGAGCTAATATTAATATATATCAAAAGCAGGGGCTAAGATATATATATATATATATATATATATATATATATATTGTGACAGAATACCCCTTCACTTTGGTACTCTGTCCGGGAATCTTTACTTACACACAGTCTTCCAGGCTGCAGAGACGGCTCAGACACGAGGAGGGTAAAATAAAAGGCTGGGCCTGTTTTTATTTTTCGTCACAGGCATAACAGAAAATAAATAAATCAAAACAAAAAGCCTCGCTCTTGTGAGCACTAACTAATACAAGTTACTCCAACCTAACTGCAGTTGGACGGCTTATCCGTTCCAACAAAACAAAATAACACAATATATGCAATAATTGCAGCAGTCAGTGTTTTTGGCAGCTCTCTCTCAGGGAGCCAAATGATCTCTCTTGCACTGAGACCAGGAGGCTACTTAACTGCCTCTCCCATTAATTATTGGAACCAGGTGAGTACTAGGAGAGTATCCGATAATCTCCGGACTGGATTCCCACCTGCTGGTCTTTGGCTGCTCATAAACTGTGGAGTGGAGCACTGGCCCACCCTACTCTCCAAATGCTCCACCCAGGGACCCAAAACACACAAATAACAGCAACAGACGTTAATAATTCCAATATTAACAGTGCATCTTCCTGGGGCTAGTAAAACTATTGTGGGTAACCACCCTTCAAAATATAAGGGGATATATACACTCCCTCCATTATCATCCCCTGCTTTCTGTCACAATATATATATATATATATATATATATATATTGGCAGCAGGAGCTAATATTAACATATATTGGCAGCAGGGGCTAATATTAATATTTATTGGCAGCAGGGTCTAGTATTTATATTCATATTGGCAGCAGGGTCTAATATTTATATACATTGGCTGCAGGGACTAATATATATTGGCAGTAGGGGCTAATATTAATATATGTTGGCAGCAGGGTATAATTTTTATGTATATCGGCAGCAGGGTATAATATAAGTATGTATCCACAGCAGGGGCTAATATTAATATATATCCACAGCAGGGGTTAATATTAATATATATCGGAAGCAGGGTGTTATATTTATATATATTGTCAGCAGGGGCTAATATTAAAGAATGAAAAATAACTGTCACTTAGCTGTTATTTTGAAATCTTTAGTCTTTACTTCAAAGAGATAAGTGCATATTATGTAGTTAAAAATGCACGTCTAACGTGTGTATGTATGTATGTATATATATATATATATATATATATAGTGTATATGTACCGTTTTATAATTGGCCCCCCTACTTTGGTCCCTGGCCCCCCATGTGCCCCCCCTAAATATGAAAGCTGGAGACGCCACTGGTCATGTTCCGTCGCAGCCAAGAAAGAGGAGGATTATGGATGTGTCAGCCCTTTTATGGGATGTTGTTATGTGGGAGGGGTTATTGTTGTACACTCCTATTTGAATTTTTTCCCTAACTAATGTTGTTTTTTCTTTGCTGCTGTTGGGAGTAAAGAAAGGGTTAATGCACAATATTCGCCTCCGACTTTACGTCATGTTTTAGTAAAATCCATCAATTACTGCTTTCTACATGATGTACATTTGCAGGTTCAACATAGAAATAGATTGAAGAAACATGTAGAAAGAAGATACATTTTGTACATTTCACATGTTGCTAAGGAGCGTTGCCTCACAGCATAAATGAGCAACTTATTCTCTGTTTTAACTTTATATATCCCAAATACTGCAAGGTAGCACTTGACATGGGCTGGTCAGCAGGACTAATTTTGGACACCCTTTGCTAAATACACAGAAAGACAGACTCTAAATAGTCAAATACATGACAATGACATTCACATTTACAAATTTATAAATCTATATGCTGGCATATAAATATATGGGAAAGGAAGACAGAAGATCGGTGTAAATCATCAATGCGCCATCAGTAGGGGTGTACCTAAAGTATTTGGCACCCAGGACGGATACTATATATGGCACCCCCTCATTGGCCAATTGCCCCTCCATGCGTAACTCAAAAATGCACTAGCGCATATTTTTACACTCACTCTCACATGTGGATAGACTTATATACACATGCACACAAACAAGTACACTTACACCCTCATGCTAACACGCTCTTAAACATCCATGCTCACACTTACATATACACAACCATGCTCACATACATCCATGCTTACAAATTAATGCTCATACACATTTAAACATATATATCCATGCTCACAAACACACATACATGCTCACACACAAGCATTTGTAGTTCAGAAATGGAAACTCGCACTCACAACACTTGTACTGTATATAAATCACACTTTATTCTTCAGTTACAAAATATTGATGGATCATAGTGTGGTCCCTTGTCAAGATGTGAACTGTGCACACACAAATATCTACACATATATTCTCACACACTTACATATACACATCCATGCCCCCACATACACTTTCTGGCTCACCGACTTAGACATCCATAGTCACACACACTTACATATACACATCCATTCTCACACACAAACACTTACACATATATGTTCACACACATTTACATATACACATCCATGCCCTCACATACACTTCCTTGCTCACACACATTTAGACATCCATGGTCACACACACTTACATATATACATAAATGCTCACACACAAAGATTTACCAATACACATTCACCCTCACACACACCTATACATACACATCAATGGAGACAAACATTTACACATTCATGCTCACAGACAAACTCCTCTTACCTCATACAGCATCTCTCTCTTTGGCACTCACACACTACTCAAGCAGCCTCACGCTATGTTACCCAGCACTATTCCTGGCTTTTTGGGCTGGTCAAAAATTTCTCACAAAAGGCTGGTCCAACCTGGACTGGCTCGGCATTTTATAAACAATTTCACAACCCAGGGCCAATTGTGGCAGCACCCTGATGAGTAGTACCCAGGGCGGCCCCCTTCCCCACTCCCCTCTTACTCTAATCATCAGTGTCCTTCTTGAAGATATACATACATCAATGTACACATGCATAAACTGCTATCAAACACACTGCCATTTCTCATGTGTGCTTCACTACACTAATGGTCCGCACAGAGCCGGGTCTTACATGGGTATCTTACAATTTGCTGCCTCAAAGCATGTTTTTTGGAATATATTTGTGAAGAAACAGAAGCATTTCTGCACCTTTCTTGCAATTCTATCTGCATTATTCTGGCCCTCCCGGAGTACTTCTGCAAAAGGGGCCATTTTCAGAACTGGACCAGGCAGTCATGTTCACAGCGAAGAGGGTGAAGAAAGAAAACATGGGAGAAGCAGATGAAAAAATAAGACAAAAAAGACAAGGACAGGTAAGAGAAAAGGCGGTGCTGGCGGAAAGGAGACAGGTACACGGAAGCAGTCAGCAGAGATAGTAAAAGGAGAGCAGGAGAGAGAGTCAATGACAGTGTGAGAGAGCATGAGTGAGTGTGAATTTATTAATCATGATACAACTTAATGGATGTGGGAGTGGTTTTGTTGGCAGTGGTTTTGGGGGCGGCAGCATTTCATCCTTGGACATAGGTAGCACAACGTCTGGCCTTGGGTCTGCATGATCAATGTGTTCATAAGGTGCCCACCCCTCCTTTGATTGCAGAGGTTATTTCCCTCTCTAGATTTTATTTTTCAGCTTGTGGACAAGGCCTCAAAAAAGTGGGGCTATGTCAAGTTTAGTAATCTTCTACGGGTTGTATGATACAACAGAATATTTATGAACCTCACCTTAAGGCACTATGGGATAAAAAGCCACAATGGTGTAATACAACTGTATTACATTATGTATATACATAAGTATACCTGCAAAACAATTACATTTTGTAAAAAAGGTTCACTGTGGGTTGCCTACTTCACTTATATTTATATTGTTCAGAACCTTGGTAATAAAGTTTGCCAGATTGACTGTTGTCAGTTGCTACAGAAGAACAGGAGGCCATGATGATGCAACTAGTGGCATCACTATTTTAAGCCTCTGTGAATCCTTTTGCTAGCCTGGTATAGCAAAGATACTGTGAGAACACATCACTAACAGGTTTATTCTCTCATTTTTTCTTGGCTGAGAAATGTACTTAGAGTGTGCTCAGCGGAAGAAGGACAAAGACATATTAAGTTGCTATTTATGTTGATACTTAGAAGGTACTAAAACTACTGTTCCCCCAATTCTACATACAGCACAATGAAAACTCAGAATTGTTGAAGATGAAAGGCATATACAGTTGTGATCAAAAGTTTGCATACCCTTGGAGAATTGGTAATATATGTACCATTTTTAAAGAAAACAATGAGTAAGCAGGCAAAATGCATTTCTTTTATTTCTTATGGGATTCATATTCAACTATAAATTATAACAGAATGGCACAATCATAAAACAAAACATGGCAACAAAGAAAAAATGAAATGGCCCATGCCTGCATACCATTAGTTCTTTGCATTGCCACCTTTAGCATCAATGACAGCGTGCAGTCTTTTTTAATAGTTGTCTTTGAGGCCTCAAATTCTTGCAGGTGGTATAGCTGCCCATTCCTCATGGCAAAATACCCCCAGGGCATGCAAAGTCTTTGGTCGTCTTGCATGAACCGAACGTTTGAGATCTCCCCGGAATGGCTCGATGATATTAAGGTCAGGAGACTGTGATGGCCAGTCCAGAACCTTCATCTTTTTCTGCTGTAACCACTGGATGGTCAACTTGGCCTTGTGTTAAGGGTCAGTGTTGTGGTTGAAAGTCCAAAACCGTCCCATGCGCAGCTTTCATGCGGAAGAAAGAACATTTTCTGCCAGTATTTTCTGATAACATGCTACATTCATCTTGCCATCAATTTTCACAAGATTCCTTGTCCCTTTAGAACTCACACACCCCCAAAAGATCAGTGAGCCACCATAATGCTTCACAGTGGGGATGGCATTGTTTTTGCTATAGGCTTTGTTGATCCCTTTCCAAAAATAGTGCTTATGGTTGTGACCATAAAGCTCTATTTTGGTCTTGTCACTCCACATTACAGGGTGCCAGAAGCTATGAGGCATGTCAAAATTTTCCACTTCTTAATAAGTGATTAAACAGTACTGACTGGCATTTTCAAGGCCTTGGATATCTTTTTAAAACCTTTTTCCATCTTTATACAGTTCAATTAATATTTTACACAGGTCTTTTGACTATTTATACACAGACACTAATTGCAATTTAAAAAGCCACAGGTGTGGGAAATTAACCTTTAATTGCCATTTTAACCTGTGTGTGTCACATTGTGTGTCTGTAACAAGGCTAAACATTCAAGGGTATGTAACTTTTTGATCAAGGCCATTTGGGTGATATCTGTTTTTATTAAGATTTAAAATGGAGCCAAACAACTACGTGATAATAAATGGTTTCATATGATCACTAGCCTTAAATAAAAGACTGTGTTTTTGAATGATCAATCATATTTTAAAAATAAATGCCAACATTTCATAATTTCTGCCAGGGTATGCAAATTTTTGAGCACAACTGTATTTCTTCCAAACATTCGATGTCACTAACCTTCTGCATACCTGGGAAAATTTATATTTTAAAGTTTCCTTATGTCAATAGTTCTGTGCAAGGGTTAGACACACACTGTAATGCTGTAATAAACAGGTAGACATTGGTCTATCATCTGATACAGACATTTATGTTGAACTTACAAGCACCAGGTGCAATATTACAGCATGTCTGTATAAAAAAGCCATAGTTTATACAAATTCTTGTATTCGGCTTTCGAATGTTATGATTTTACTGTTATTGCGTCATTGTGGTGAGTGTTGCATTTATCATCCATTACTGAAGGATATGCGCTAAAAGAGCAGTGTTTGCACACTGTTTAATCCTATAGTTGTCACATTTTGTTGAATTATTTCCTGGAAACTCTTGGAGGGGTTGTACCTGCAGTGTGGTCAAGGGTTTGGCCACTAGTGCTGTTTCACTCAGTTGTGGACTGTCCAACCAGAAGATTTCCCGGTGGGTCGGCCAAGTTTGGGGGCTGCTGGAGCAACACTGGGGCTTGGCAGACATCTATGCGGCCTGACAGCCACCTAATGTTATTAATATGGGACCCAGTGGTGAAACAACTGCGGTCAAATGGGGCATCCCTTTTAGGGGACCCCTGCAACCAGTTGTCCGTGTGCATGGGCCCACAACTTACTGCTGTGACGAGCTGCCGCAAGCTGTGCGAACAACGCATGCTGTGCGAGCAACGCAGGGAGGTCAGGTTGCATGGGACAGCAGGTGAGGTAAGGGAGAGGGTGCAGCAGGGAGTATGACGAGTGAGTGAATTAGTAAATTAAATGTATAAGTGGCACGGGCAGGCTAATTGGGGGCAGAATTGGCACGGACATGCTGTTTGGGGGCAGAAGTATCACAGATAATCTGTTTGGGGGCAGAAATGGCACATAAATGGTACAGGCAGGTTGTTTGGGGCACACATAAGACATGCAGGCTATTTCGGGGTAAAGCTGGCACAGACAGGCTGCTTTGGGGCACAGACAAGCTGTTTGGGGAAAAAAAGATGAAAGATGTAAAAGGCAAGCTATTTGAGCGTAAGGATGGCACAGACAAGCTGCTTGGGGGCAAAGATGGCTTAGACAGGATGCTTGGGAGAACAGATGGCACAGGCATGCTGTTTGGGGCAAATGTGGCAGTGTGCTCTGATTGGAGCTCTGCAGAGGCATATTGAAACATTGAGAGAGATTGACAATCTTGAGAGGAGTTTCTTGATCACTGAGAAGAGTTTAGATGAGGGCCCATAGCAAAGATGGAGGAGATCAGTGTGAAGGGAGCCAGGCACACAGCTGGGTGACAGATGTGGATGCAGTGGGGAACGTATAAGAAGGGAGAAGCCAGTCAGGAGATTTTCAATCCCAATAAAATTGCCCACTTATGTTGGGGAGGCAGATTGCTGGAAAAACTGTTCTCCCTAACAGCCAGGAGAGCAGCTCATCCAGTGTACAGGGTATCCAGAAGAAAGAGAAGGCAGGTTGTGGTGGTAGGGGATTCCATTATTAAGAGAACAGACAGGGTAATCTGTGGCTTTGGTCTGCTGTCTCCTGGGTGCCCAGGTTCCACATGTTGCAGAAAGAGTGGATAGATTATTGGGAGGGGCTGGTGAGGATCCAGCTGTCTTAGTGCACATCGCCACCATTGAGAGAGTAAGAGAAAGATTAAAAAAGGACCTGCAAAGTAGTATTCTCGTAGATTCTACTTGTGCCATTCGCACCGAAAGACAACAGAAGATTAGGCAGCTAAATGCATTGCTGAAGTATTGGTGTAAGAAGGAGGGCTTTGCGTTTTAGAGAACTGGGCTGATTTTGCTTTGGGGTATGATCTGTATAGTCATAATAGATTGCACCTGAATGTAAGAGGGTCCAATGTGCAGAACCAGGTGGGTGGATCTAGAAGCATATTTTGCCCCTGAAAACAAAGACAGAAGGCACTTGCAGTATGTGTTTTAAATAACAAGCTTAAGGTCATGTTGAATGCTCGCAGTTTAGGGAATAAAATCCATGAATTTGTGACAGTAGTGGCAACTGAGAATGTTGATTTAGTGGCTGTTACTGAGGCATGGTATAATGATCCGTGATCACTGGATTTTGGGGGTTTAATACTAGACGTGTGCATTTGTATTCAGGGAGAACATAAAAACAAACATGAATGTTGCGTTTTCATTGTTCAAAGCGACTACGGGATAAACTAATACGGGGTAAAAGTACATAAAGACGAAGAACCACAACACGAAGAATCTTTGTTTCCTCGTGTTCGTCAATATCTCCTAGCTAATCTGTCTGGTCGCTTCCCCCCAGGGAGCTACTCTGGCATGAACCAATGATACCAGAGGAGCCCCCTGCCGCCAACCAATAGAGTTTCTCTTACGGACCTTTAAAATTTAAATCCTGGTGCCGAAGCCATTGGTCTCCCCAAGCCAAGTTGATCCGAGGTGTACCTTGCCCTGCCCTTTCCCAGGGGGACTCAAATCCCCATTCCTCCCAAGCCAAGTTGCTCAGTGCGGTTGTCTGAGTCAACTGTCCCCTGCAGCCCGATTGCTCCATTAAGAGTGATCGTCCAGCGTTAACCCCTTTAATTCCATTGTGTATATTTGTCTCCACAGTCTCCACAAGCTTGTGGGGACTAAATAGCAGCCAATACAGTATCAGAATTGAAAGAGTTGAAAAAGAAAAAGAATAGCACTGACCTGGAAATCATCACAATTCATCACAATTGCTGTGAGTTCAGGATCTCCTGCAGAACTAATTAAAAGTGGGCTGACGATGATCACTGGATGACCCTACCCTAGAAAGAGAGATAGGTCATCTAAGGTAATAATAAAAAACTAAAATTCTTAATAAAAATCTCATACATAACTATTGTATGATTATGATCATTGATCTAGAACTATACAGTACTGTAACCTGACATCTAACCGTACCTATTTTTATCCACCAACAAGATTCTAGTGTTATCCCCTATTTTCACTAAACTGAAAGGTAAAGGGGTGACTTTGTGGTCCTTGGGCTTTGTGCTTTCAGTGAATATAGGTTTTATGGGGTTAAATTGATATTTGAGACCTTTACTGTGTCTGAAATGAGGCATGGGCCCAGTAAAGTGATCTGTCAAAATTCCAAGTTTGAAAACTGAAATGAGCATCAAGACATATATTGTTCTCTAAAATGTTTTCTTTTTTTGTTAGGCTAGCTGGTGTGGAATCAGCTGCATGGAATAGCTTGATATGCCCCTAACTAGATTCCCTGAGCTATCTAGCAATAGTTGTATGGGGTTAAATTGAAATATGGGACCTCTACTGTGTCTCAAATTAGACCTGGGCCCAGCAAACTGATCTGTCAAAATTCCATGTTTGAAAATTGTAATGCGCATGTTCCAATTTTGAACCTGCTGTTTCAAAAAGACATGCCCTGCCCATCTATATGGGGTACTCCTGTACTCGGAATGTGTTTCTGAATACAAATAACAAGCTGTTTCAGTAATTTCACATACTCAGGGAAAGAAATGTACTGAAATACTTTAGCACTTTGTCAACTTAAAAAAATTCTCTACTTTTGTTCAGCAGTTTTTCTTTTTGTGGCTGCTACTGAGGCCTAACTCCCAGCATACTACATTTAAAAAAAAAAAATCTTCTTTAGAAACAGTGAAGCGTGTCGTTCATATTTAACCCTATAAGTGCCAAAATAAATGTAAATACCAGGCATATGAGGTGTTTCCAAAAACACGATGAATACCTAAATACATTTTTGGAGTTTTTTTTCCATTTGCACTAGTTTTTATAGATGAAACTGTGAGAATTTTGCCTTTTGTTTACTATTTTTCCCCACATTTTTATATATTTTTCATTCTAGATGATGGTTTATATATATATATATATATATATATAATTATTATTTCAAAAGAAAGCCCTACATGTCCTGAAAAAACAAAGTGTATTTTGTAGGGGTGCACTAAATGAGTTAGTGAGCACAGTTGAATAAAGACATATAAAGTTGAATATGACTATATCTGGTCATTTACCGCAAACATGGTAAAACCCCCCCTGTCCTGAAGGGGTTAACCAATCAAAATATGTGAGAAAAAATTGCTTAATATTCTTATAAAAATTGAATTTAAAACATTATATTACTATTTGAATGAATGTTGTGAAAAGGAACATCATGAGGTTTAGATTTTTAAGAAGAAGAATCATTTTTTATAATAGAATAATAAATATAGATGTAATGATGATCATGGATTTGATTCCATTGGGCTTGATTAAATATATGAATCAATGAATTGGATTATTATTCAATGAATAATGAAAATGAAAACCCATTAGAGTAATAAGTTTATAAATCCACAAACTCTCGGTTTAAGGAATTTTCTATTTAGGTCATTTTAGGCATGATAGGTTGCCCCCATGATGTTCACTTACATGCCTGGAAATCAATGTTTGGAATGATTGCGAATTGAGTTAACATGTTCTAGAATTCTAACTCGAAATTATGATACATTATACTGAGATATCAAATAATTCATAATCATTGTTCACAGTTTAAAGTATGATCTGAAACTACTGTATTTGCTCGATTATAAAACGACCCCCCAAAATTTGAATATTAATTTAGAAAAAAAAACAGACTATAAGACCACCCTTTAGGAAAAAAGTTTTACTTGTAAATATTAATTCACATGTAAAAAAAAAATCATATTTAATAAAAACTATAAGAAAAATGCATTTCTTGTTTTCATTTAATTTTCTTTGCCAACCTGCGCCCCAGTTATGAACATCTGGAGCCTGGCAGACTCTGAGCTCAACCTGGGGATTGATGCCAGTCCCTTGGACCCCCCCTCCGAAAATAGTGACTTTTTGTCGGGTGGTCATTGCTGGCCATAGAACTGTATAGAGGGGCCGGGCTGTTTGCTAGTTGATGGGATTATACTCCTGATCCAGTTATGTTGTCTGTAAAAATATATGTGCTGTTTCCAATAAAGTCAGTTCCTGTTTTACCTAAAAATGAGTTCTGTCTTGTTATTGGGGTAATCATGTCCCTGTCAGGCCAGTAAAGCACTGTATTGCTATGTTACAATGCCACCGAGGTCCCTGAGAGACTGTATTTACTGCTGTCTTCAACGCTATTTCCACCTGATGATCCAATTCTGGCGAGTATACCCAGTCACGGTATAGGTCGTTCCTGTTAAAGGGTATTTTTCAGACCATTTGCTCTGAAAAAACCCTCATCTTTTATTCAAGCAAATACTGTACTACAAAAGCTTTAGAAACAACATTATTTGCAATTTTGTACTGTCCATTATAGCCTGCTGCATATTGTCCACACATTTGAAGCCTCTTTTCACTGAAATATACTCCTATCATGTAGTTTGTTGAACCTACTTGTTATATACGTTAATATAAAAGTATATTAAAATTTTTCACTTATTTAGGGAGATTCCTGGCTAATCATGATTCATTTCTAGCTGATGATGGCTATCAATTAAAATTCATATTAAGGACAACCAAACACAAATGTTTCTGGATTGTTCCAGAATGTTTAAGGTGTTCACATTGTTGCCAAAAATAGACAAAAACCTAAACTGTACAAGGCCGCTTTCCACGTTTTTGGTACAATTAGAGTAGCTATAGTAGCCTATCCTATGCATGTTTAAACTCACCGAATTAACCTCTACCGCTTATGCTGCTAGACTGATCCATTGGTCTACTACCGTCTCCGTTAGGTAAAACGTAATTACACTTTATCTAAGCCTCTGCCTGTATTTCCGACTATGACCTCTTGCTCTAACACTTCTCTTTTTTAAATATACTTTTCACCTGCGTTTGTTAAATCCATTTATGTTTTAAAATGTTTCCCATCTGCTTTGTCTTCTCTCCCCCAACAAATATTGAGATTCCATAGTCTTTCTTGAAATTTTTATCAGATAATTTATCATTTTATTAGCCCTTTTCTGAACTCTAATAAGAGATTAAAAAGACATATGCATTGTGACTCTAAAGCCTCAAATCACAATTGAACTAATGTACAATCTTCCAAAGCTTTCTTGTCTCAGCAAGAATCAAGCAAGTAGGAGAAAAGCTATAATATGAGTTTATCAAGCAATATAACCCTGATCTGCAGGGATCATGTTCTTTAGTGATGTGGTTCAATTCGGTCTGCATGTTAGTATAGTTTCAAGTCTCTCCTAAACACAGGCTATCAATCATGTCTAACTATGGTATTAATCCTCCAGCTCAAAAATGTAGTGTACACTGGAGACCAAGCTGATACAATCAAACTCATTTCATTTAGGACTTAAGGCTCGTTCACTAAAGTACAAACAAACGTTATCTCACATACCACCCAGTTTTTCTAGTTTCTGAAAGAAAAAAAAGAAAATGACGGCTTGTTGTTAAGGGGCATTGCCTTGTTTTCAACTGTAGCTTTACATTTCAGTATGTGAAAAACAAAATGTCAGATAACTGAATATGTAGCATAATTAGTCTCTTGAGAAAATGTGGCCTATGTAACGATTGATTTATGTGATGAGAGCAGATTTTGGGAAATTATAATATAATGCCTAACTATATAGCATGGATCCAGGATCATAAAATGTAATTTTTGTATTAGATACTGTGCTAATCAAAACATTTTCACCTCACTATGTATGTCACTATGTTTTTGTATTTACTACAAGCGGGCCATTTTTATTCTGCTGGAATCTAGATTCAGTTGGTGAATACTGTGCATAACCATAAAGGTGTACCATTTTATTGAGAATAGCATCAACGCAAATCAGCATTAACCCCTTCATTCCCCTATAGACATACCGGGACATCCAAAAAACGCCCGCAAAGAAACCCCTATGGACGTCCCGGTACGTCCAGCCCTTCGTGCAGGGATCTCCTGCCCTCCGATGAGGGACACAGAGACGCTGCGATCTCTATGCAGGTCTTTGAGGACCTGCATAGAGATCACAGTGTGATCGGTGCAGGGGATCACGGGGAGGGGAGTGAGAAACCATCTCTCTCACTCCCCCTCCCGTCCTGAAAGAGAAAAGCAGAAAAAAAAAAGTTAATTCATTTAAAAAATAATATTAAATAAATCATTAAAATAATAATATATATAATACAAAAAAAAATTATAATGTGAGCTGTGATGTCATTGTGACATCACTGGCATGTTCAGGAGGTCCCTAGGAGGACCTCTAACCATTTCTGTGTAAAAATAATATATAAAAAATTATATTAAAAAATATATAAAAAAAGATAATTAAAAAATTATTAAAAAACCTTACTTCCCATTGCCCTAGCATAACATCTAGCCAGTATAACCCTTCTGCCCCCGTTCACAACCCCCAAACCCGTTAAGCCATAGGCATAAAAATTATACAAAATTGTACACCTTATAGTATGCTCCCTGGTGCTGGGAAAGTCTGGAAAATCTATATAAATTAGGTATTTCTGAAATCAGGGCACCTGAATTGATAAACTTGGAGGGGATTTTCCATCACTTTACCTAATTTTGTGAGGATTCAGAGGGAAAATGTAAAAAAAATTAGTTTAATTTTCTAATCTTTGCTAGTTTTTACTAAATTTCTCATTCTAAATTTTCAGCTAATCATCCAACTATGGTATCAAACGAAAGCTCTATCTCTCCTTGAAAAAACAATATATACCGTATTTGCTCGATTATAAGACGAGGTTTTTTTCAGAGCAAATGCTCTGAAAAATACCCCTCGTCTTCTAATCGGGGTCGTCTTCTAATCAGACCTCAAATAGAGTCTGATTAGGAGACTAAGATCCAGATCCCCCGCACCGCTGCAGGGGACCTGGATCCTCCTGTCTCAACCCCCCCCCCCCATCATACACACTTACCGGTGCTTCCTGCTGTATTGCCGGGGCAGCGGGTTGACGTCTACGCGATCCGCGTAGGCAACGTCCGCTGCAGCCGGAAGGAGGTGTGGCTAGCAGTGGGGGTTGTCTGCGTCCGTCGCGCAAACCTTCCCCGACTGTCAGAGATCAGAGTTCCCCGCACCGGTGCGGGGAACTCTGATCTCTGACAGCCGGGGAAAGTATACGCGACGGACGGATACAAACCCCCGCTGCCAACTCCACCTCCTTCCGGCTGCAGCAGAAGGCGACGTCAACCCGCTGCCCCGGCTGGAAGCACCGGTAAGAGAGGGCTGAGAGGGGAGGGGAGGGGAGAGTGTGTGTGTGTGTGTTAGTTAAATGGGGGTATAGGGTGTGTGTGTGTGTGTGTGTGTGTGTGTGTGTTAAATGGGGGCATAGGGCATTTCTGGAGTGGCGTTAAGGGGGCATTTAATAGAGCACTCTGCCTCCTGAAATGCCTTATACACCTATATGCCACTCTGCCCCATAATATGCATTTTAACCCCCTAAATGCCAGAGTGGCATATAGGGGTATAAGGCATTTCTGGAGGCAGAGTGCTCTATACAATGCCTTTTAACTCCCTTAATGCCACTCTGCCTCCTGAAATGCCTTATACCTCCCTATATGCCACTCTGCCCCATAATATGCATTTTAACCCCCTAAATGCCAGAATGGGATATAGGGGTATAAGGCATTTCTGGAGGCAGAGTGGCATATAGGGGTATAAGGCATTTCTGGAGGCAGAGTGGCACATAGGGGGTCAAAAGGCATACCATGGGGCACAGTGGCATATAGAGGGTTAAAAGGCATATCATGGGCCACAGTGCCATATTGGAGTGGCAAGCCTGGGGGCAGATGTGCGTAACTGGGGGACAGGTTGGAAAATACAAGAAATAAAAACAAAAAAAATATTTTTCTCAATCATAGCTTTTATTAAAAAAAATAGTTTACATGAATTAACATTTACTGGTAAAACTTTTTTCCTTTAGGGTCGTCTTATATTCAGGCTTTTTCTTTTTTTCCTAAGTTAATATTCAGATTTTGGGGGGTCGTCTTATAATCAGGGTCGTCTTATAATCGAGCAAATACGGTAGTTTATATGGGTACACTATTCACAGGAAAAGAGAATCATCGCTAAACCGACATACCCCAAAAATGGCAAAATTGCTCTGGGCTTTGAGGTACCAAAAACCCCTGGGATTGAAGGGGTTAATAAAGTAACAATCCTATGAAAAAGCACCTTGTTATGCAGTGATCCCCTTGAACCGATGTAAACAACTATGAAGAAATACCGGCATTTACTAGGGCAAGATATATTGACAGGTTCTGCTTAGCGAAAATTGTCTATCTTGAGAGCTTATCATCTTGATGTTGAGGCTCTTAACAATGCAAACTGACAGGTTATTTTAACCTCTTTACTCCCCATAGGATGTACCTTTTGCAGTGGCAGAGGCATCTCCAAAGGTCTGGACTCCCCACTGTTAGCAGATGCCAGAATCGCTGGCTTACTGCTGACAGAACGGTGTGTTTGCATGTGTTCATTACAAAATGAATCCCCAAAGGCACAATCAGCATCCCCTTCTGGTAGGTGTAAGTGCTGACAACCAGAAGGGCTTGAGAGGAGAGACCCAGGAGGGTCTTTTAGACCCTGCTGAGATTTCTAATTGCTCCCCCCTGTTCACTTTATCACACATACTGCAATCCGTGATGCAGGGGGAACAAAATATGCAAAAACCCCAGAGGGATGTCTATCCATACTGCATTCAGAACCCTTTATCTTTTTCACTAGAATTAGACACTTGTAAAAAAGAAATCCCATTGCTGCTTTCTAATCCTTTAAGCCATAAGTATTAAAAATATAATTTAGAGTACCTTCCAAGGGATGGATGTATCCATCTATAACACCCAGGTAGCACCCAGTGGGTGTAGTAGCAGCAGATAGCACCTCTGTGTCAGGATAAAAAGCTAAGAAATTAAGCATGGGAACCGTACTGTAAAATAGGGGTAAGTTGAGAGGGAGAGGATGATGGGGAAAAGGGAAAGTGAAGGATTAAACGGAAAAGGTGAGACAGTGTGTATATACTCTCACTGGCGACTTTAATAGGTACACCTTGCTAGTACTGGGTTGGACCCCCTTTTGCCTTCAGAAATACCTTCATTCTTTGTCGCATACTCTCTAGATCAGGGGCGTCCAACATGCGGCCCGCGGAACCTCGAGGTGTGGCCCGCGTGAGATCGGTAGCCAGGATCACAAGAGCCCTGCTGCTTACTTGTAGGAGGGTCTATTCTCTGCTCCAGTCCTGCTTCCTCTGTGGGGAGAACGAGGGAGGCCGCGCCCCCTGCTGAAGTCTGTGAGCGGCATCGAGAGCTGTAGAGCAGGTAAGGGGGTGGGGTAGGTTGTGTGAATGAGTATGTCTGATTGAGGGAATGAATCTGTGAATGAATGAATTTGTGTGTGTGTGATAGCATGGATGTGTTGGAACCTGGGCTGTTAGCAATCACACTCCTATCATGCCAAGTCAGCCAGTACATGCTGAAACCTGGCTAGCTGCCCCCCTTGTGTATTGATGCTGCCAGCAGTATGGGGTCTTCACTTACAGCCACCCTGTACCAGCATGTATCACAGTCCCATCATGCCTAGGTTCCAGCATTCACTGGTTGCCTGGGTATAAAAAGAGTGTGTTTGTGGATTTTTTTTGTCCAATTGTGGTGTGTTACTTTTAATAAAAGTGTGGTTACACACTAAAATTGGACAAAAAATACAATGCCCAGCCGACCAGTACATGCTGGAATCTGGGTATGCCTGAGATTGCTGTTAACAATCATAATATATAATTTTTTGTATAATTTTGGTGTGTAACTTACTTTTATTAAAAGTGTGTGTGGGGGGGCACTTTCAGTTTCGGCTAAGTGAACCCTGAATTTTCGGTTTTGGTCCAGAATTTTCATTTTAGTGCATCCCTAAAATAAATAGAACTATTTTATTTTTACTTATCCAGAATCCTGAATTTGTAGGCCCAGAAATCCCAGAAATCAGTGAGAGGAAAAGTAAAGGTTTTGTGTCATTTACTTTTTTTTAATCTGCATATTTTATTAAAGGCCATATTTTCTCTCAGTGAAAAATGAGTGCGGCCCTCGTACGTATACAATTCTGATGAAGTGGCCCACTGCAGAAAAAACTTGGACACCCCTGCTCTAGATGGTGCCATAAACACTCCTCAAAGATTTTGGTCCATATGGACATGATGGCATCACGCAGTTGCTCCAGATTTGTGGGCTGCACATCCATGATGCTAGACTCCACATCCCAAAGGTGCTCTATTGGATTGAGATCTGGTGACTGTGGAGGCCATTGGAGTACAATTAATTCATTGTCATGTTTAAGAAAACAGTTTGAGATGATGCGAGCTTTGTGACTTGGTGCATTATCCTGCTGGAAGTAGCCATCAGAAGATGGGTACACTGTGGTCATAAAGGGATGGACATAGTCAGCAACAATACTTAGGTAGGGGTTAATGGCAAAGCAAACCTGAT
Organism: Sceloporus occidentalis; assembly: GCA_023333645.1. Classification (NCBI taxonomy): domain Eukaryota; kingdom Metazoa; phylum Chordata; class Lepidosauria; order Squamata; family Phrynosomatidae; genus Sceloporus; species Sceloporus occidentalis. The sequence goes on from JALMGF010000123.1 coordinate 1,982,025, forward strand.
CACATTTGTCCAACTTTTCTAGTGCCTGAATATAGTTTGAAGTGCCACATCTGGCCTTTATTAATACATTGAATTGGATTTGGTGCTATATGCCAATATAGTACCACCAGATAAACATGGACAAAATTAGGCACTATAACCACATTGATACCAGAAATGAAAGAAGGAAAAAAAATGTTGATATCATATAATTTAGCCATTTAGTTTACAGATAAATAATTGAACACACCATGAGGGCTCCTTTAATATGCATATCTGTTTAGTAAACCAGACAACATAAAATCCCAACAATTGTTTTAAACTGTTTTCTCTGATCACATTATTTCAGTCATGTATGCCACTGAGATTATTAGGTTAACAATTTTTATCAATACTTGTTTAAGAATATTATTATTAATAATGAGTTAATTTGTCATTTATGCAGATGTAAAATGAAAGTATTGAGTGATTGAGTGTAACACTGCACTTTAGTACTTAATATATGCTTACAATAACAGATTTTTTCATTAAAAGGTATTTACTACATTTTGATTTATGGTTTGTAACCTTTCTTAATGAACTATAATATATGATAGGGTGAAGCATCAGTGTCCCTCTGAATGATTAAATTCACTTTTATTTTTGCCCCAAGGAACATCAACAGTACAAATATTTCATATAAAATGACATAATAAAATAAATTAACCAGTTTTTTTACAACCAAAAAGATCTCAATATATGAACAGAAACATTGCTGTCAGTGATATATGGCAAATAGTTCAGCATGAAACCTTTAATGATGCTAACATTATGAACAACAATATAACTGTGTCCTGGGGAGAAAACAGTGCATGCACATCTCACTTGGCTTACCAATCCTGTTCTTGCAGTCTTTTGTGCTCAAACATACAAAACAATATATTTACATACAAACTCAATAAAAGAAATACAGAATTCCCTAAATTATAAATATGTGATATAATTATAGGTTTAATTAAATTAGTTAATTAAATTAAAGTATTTTAGTTCCACTTATAGGGGATCTACAATTCCATATACATACTATATAATTTTTCAATCTATACTATATGCTGGAATATTTTATGTTATGTTTTATACATAGATTTTCCGTACAACAATAAATGCCCTATTATTCTCCCTATGTTCATTATTGTTGTTATAAAAATGCAAGCCTTTGTTAATGACCATTACGATAACAATGTTGACAATGTCTTTTGAATGTCATCTGAACTATGGATCCCATCATGCAATAAATAAATTGTGGCAGCTGTTCAAATGTTTCCTATCCAAGAGTCTTTCAGAAATGTGTTCTAACAGATGTGCTTGTTAAGCACAAGTTTATCATATGCAACTGTCAAACCTGCAGACACCATACAATTACACACAACATCACACATGAAACACCAGGGCACTACATATGAGGTAAGAGAAATTACTGTTTTTGTTAAGAACACACTTAACATGGCTATATATGCTGCACAGTGCATTCCTGACTGTAAGGATCAAACAAGAGGAGAATATGTTTTGAAACTCCAACCAAATTTAAATGCACTTTATGAATGAAAAATGTATGGTAACTTAATAAAAGAAATTCGTATTGTTGGACAAATTTAGTTTCTAGATGCAGAACAAGGAGAAATTAGGTCCATACTCAATTCTGTAAATGCAAGAATAAATGATAAACCAAATGGAATAATCTTGAGTTGTACTCAACTTTACTGTTCATGTCTTAATATTCCTCAAAGAAAGGGTTTGGGATGTTGTGTATGCCAAAGAGAATAATATCTTAGTAAAACACAGTCGAATATTGTTACAAGTGTTTAGTGTTTTCTTTTGTACAAAAGTGGGAATATCCATAATTGTTTTCATTATTAATACAGTGCGGTTTATTTATGTGAATTAGCTAGACTAACTTTTCTGCAATCTTTATTCACACCAACTGCCCAATTATGAGGTAAATGTAAATCTTAGCCTTGATGGAGAATAATGTCTGAATACATATGAAATCCTTTTTATTGACATTTGCAAGAGAATGTAAATTGCAAAGCATTAATATTTATTTGGAAATAATCAGAAAAGTACACAAATCAAATAAGCCGATAACTAAATAAATTCTGCAAAATAAGTGTAATGGTCCCAAGTTTGGAATATGGGCCTCATGGAGATTTGTTGGTGGTTCCCCCAGAACCCAGAAAAAATTAATAAACGTAATGCTGTTAAAAACAGCTGAAGACACAGTTATGTCAAAATCTACATATACTATATGGACAAACGTATTGGTACACCTGACCATTACACTAACAGGGACTTTAAATACATAGACATTTAATATGAAGTTGGTCCCCCATTTGCATCTATGACAGTTTTGACTCTTTTGAGAGGCTTTTGGAGTGTTTCTGTGAGCATTTGTGAGTTTTTCCACAGCATGTCTTTAAGATTTTCCTTCAGTGGACCTAGCTAAAACCCTGATTTCACTAATTAAGAGGTGTATCCCAAGTGGAAGAACCTGACTGGCACGCACAGAGCCCTGACATTACCCCATCGAACATCTTTTGGATGCACTGGAACAGAGATTGCGAGCCAGACCTTCTTGTCCAACATCAGTGCCTTACCTCACAAATGCTCTACTGGGCAAAAGGTTCTCCAGAATCACTCCAAAATCTTGTGGAAAGCCTTCCCAGAAGAGTGAAAGCTGTTGTAGCAAAGGAGGGGGCAATTTCATGTAAATGTGTATGTATTTAGAATGTGGTGTCATCAAAGTCCCTGTTGGTGTAATGGTCAGTTGTCCCAATACCTTTGTGCATATAGTGTATGTGTAACACAAATACTAAGTTTGTATGTTACAATGTGGTTATGTGTAGGTTTTATTTTGCCTGATTATGTGTATTTTAAAAAATGCACATAAATTACAGAAGAAAATTCCCTTTGTTTCAAATTATTAGAAAGTCATATACTATTTTTGTAGTCCAAATTAGTCTTGTATATTCTGATTCATACTCATTTATATAAAATTGGCAAGTTTCATTAATTCGTACGAATGTCCGAAAATGAGGAGGAATCCCAACGAAATGTCACATTACATTCTCTGCTGGCTGCTTCTGTGTCCCTGTCTTCTTTTCCCAGCTCTACTTCTTCTCTTACCTCTTCTTGTTTCTCTGTCTTTCTTCGCCCGCACCTCCATGGTATCAGCTTCGTTAATCAGGCCTCCTGGAGCGCTTCCTCAAAAGGGCAGAAACGCTTCTCTGAAAATCCATGTGTAATCTTCTAGCCTCATGCAAAAGGGTGGAGCCACAGGGACAGAGTGTGCGTGGAGCCTCCAAGAGGCCTGGTTAATGGACCTGATACTGGGGAGAAGCGAACAAAGAACGAAGACAGAAGAACAAGGAGAGGCAAGAAAAGAATCAGAGCTGTGGAGAAGGAGACGGGGACACATAAGAGTAGGTAGGGAGACACTGAGAGAGAGCGTGTGAGAGCATGTGAAAGTGAGTGTGTAGAAACAATAAGATTTATTCACAAAAGGGAGGAGTTGCATAAGAGTTGTGATTTGAACTCTCTAACCTTCACCATTTGTTATATAGGGCCAACACCGACAAGTTTCTTGATCAAGAAGGGCTGAGCTGGCCCTGTATAATGTATAATTTAATTGGTGAGCAGAATTTGAAGAAGTCTTGTTGATTTAATTATATATTATACAGGTCCAGATACGCTCTTCTTTTAACAGTGCTTCACTAGTCAGTATGTGTTTACATGTTTAACACGATTAAACATGTGAAGATAGTAACCATTTTTTTGATTGTGGTGTAATTGTTTATTTTTTAAATGTTTTCCTCAATGTCACTTTAACAAATCTTAATACATATTTAACTGTTCCAAATATTAGTAACTAATCTTTAATTTAGTATACATGCTCAGGCACTATATCGACATTGTTTTAAAAGCTACAACCTCCCCTTATCTTTACTTATTTTATGATACAATCAGACGAATTTAAAAAAAAAAAGACTGCCAAAACACTTCCCCATTTAGAAAACATCAAGAAAATGTAATTTCTAATTAACTTCTGATAAAACCAAATCAGCAGCTCTGAGTAACATCTAGACATCAACCAAATGTTGAAAGGAAGCATTTAAAACTCATTACCATTAGGTTTTAACCTAGAGTGGATTAAAATGCATAAAAGATTAACTAAGGGACACCAGTATAAATATTTTTCATATTTGCACACAGTTAATCTCCTCTGATATTATCAGTTGGTTGGATAGTTCTAACAATATAATATTGTTTTTTTAGGACAAACCGGGCTTTCTTTAGATACCATTATTTTTATCGTATCATCTAATTTCCTATAACAAAATGATAAAAGGGCGATTTTTTGTTAAAAAATTACTTTTTCTCACTTTTTTTAAAAAAAAATATTTTACTCATCTGCAAAAACTAATGAAAAAAAACTGCTAAATAGATTCTACTATTTGTCCTGAGTTTAGAAATACTCAATGTTTTTATGTTTTTTTGCTTTTTTCTGCATGTTATGGGGCAATAAGTACCAGTAGCGTTTTGCTATTTCAAAACCATTTTTTCCCAAAGCTGGTCATTCTGCCCCATGTGCTATTTCAGGTATCTTTGAAGCTGGCCAATGCAATTTACCCCATCAAACCATATATTTTTTTAAACTAGACAACCCAAGGTATTTCAAATGTTGATATTTTAACCATTTCCATGCACTAGTTCTACCATCAGCCTTTGTCAAACTTTATGGTAGTAAAAAATGTTCACACACGTTGTACTTTAGGTATAAATTTACTGCACCTGGTATATGTCACTGCCAAACAACACCCCAGTATGTGTTCAGCAACATCTCCTGAACGCAGTGATACCCCACATGCATGGATTTGTTAGGTTGTTCGGGGACTAAAAGGCTCTTTTTGAGAGGTGTGCATTTTGCGTTATTGACCCGGAAAGATAATTGATGCCGGCACCACTTTCATTTTTGAAACTCCAGAAGAGGTGTCAATTTGGCTGGATTCTAGAACTAAATAAAAGCAAATAAAATTTTTTTGTCTTCTCCCCTCTTCCACTCTTCCCCCCTCTCCTCCCACTTTTTACCATTACCGTCTATAATATGGTTCTGTGTTCACTGATTATTTGCCCAGTTTTAGATTTATATATCTGGCATTAAGGTCTAATGAATGCTCAATTGAATACTGTGATGACTAAGGAATTAAAAACCTTTTCTTGGAATGTGAGGGGCACAAATGATAGTCCAAGTAGAGCTCTGATATTTAAATACTTGTAGTCTTATTACTTTTTTTTTGGAAGAGACATTTGTGTTGCAGGAAAAGCCGGACTTTAAATAAGTATTGGGTGGGCCACCAGTTTCATTCTATTTTCTCCACTTTCTCAAGGAGAATTCATAAGAATTTACCATTTACTTTAAATAATTCCAAAATTTATGAGAAAGGCAGATATGTTTTTCTAGATTGTACCATCTATGGTATGAACCACCACATTTTGGCAATTTATATTCCGCCCCCTTTTCATAGTGAGTTTTTGATCGAGTTTTGTAATTTTGTATCACTGAATACTACGCTGAAATCATATGTATTGGGGATTGAAACATTTGCTGTGACACTAAGCTGGATAGATTTGACACTGTGAGTTCTATGAATAGATCAAAAGTACTAGAATTTAAAGAACTGATATTTGGCGGCTGCAAAACCCCAACAAAAAAAGAGTACTCGTGTTTTTCATCAACATATAGAACAATGTTTGGATTGATATGGCTTTATTTTCTTACACTTTGACCAGTTGTGTAAAAAGGGTAGTATACCTCTCTAAATCAATTTCAGAAAATTCTCCATTACTTTTAATTTTGGGTATACAAATGGTCCCGTGTAGATTCCCATGGAAATTGAATTATAAATGGCTATTACAACCAACTATTATAGAGGATTGTAGTAAAGTGATTGAAGATTTGGGGGACTATAAGAGTCAGCAGGTGAACCCAAACATTTTTTTGGAAACACTGAAGGCTGTGGCACGTGGGTTTTTTTATTGCAAAGATCTCTGGGATAAAAAGGGGGAAGAAGGATGAGATAAGACTCTTGGAAAATCAAGTGACTAAAGCCAAACACAAGTATATATTATATACAAAATACAAAAACTGTCTGCGCTTCTCACCCTAATAAAGTTGGCAACAAATATATAAACATAATATAAATAAGAGGTTTTGGTTATGAATTGGCCAAAGCATAATTAAGCTCACCCGCCACGTCAAAGCTCCCAATAGGGTGAGAACCGTCTCTCTTTGTGTGCCCACTCCTACATAGTGGGTACACAAAGCAGTTTATACTGCTACCAAAACCTAATTAATGTGTTGGGGGAGGTGCAATTAAACCTCCTCCCATTTAACCCCTGGACAGCAAGCTGCAACCAGACTGATGAGGAGTATATATTATGTCCAACACAGTCCAATTATGATCTATGGCTACAAACTGAAAGGATGTTTAAACTTTATATGGAGGACCGGGTGGCTTTTCATTATAAAGGGCAAATGAGTTTTCAGAAAAGGATAAGGCTGGGAAATTGCTGGCTCTGTTGTCCTGATAAAAGTCCAACACAAATTACAAGAATACAAACAACTGAGGATAGTTATACTACAGACCTAAAAGCAATTAATGTTTGTTTTGAGAAAGACTATAGCGAGCTATGTCGATCAAGACTCGCTGTCCAACCTTCTCGGATAAAAAAGTTCCTGGGTCAAATCTCATGTAGATATCTTAATTATATTGATAGAAATACCCTGGACTCACCCCTGACTCTGGAAGAGATTTTGAAAGCAATAGATTCTTTACAGTCTCAAAAAGCTGCTAGCCCAGAGAGTTTTCCATCTGATTAGTATAAAGGTCATAAATCTGTATTGTCTAAGCATTTGATGAAAGTTTTTGAATTTTCTAAACAATTTGGTTCTCTTCCAGATTCGATGTATGAAGCTGATTTAGTTGTGCTTCTGAAACCTGGAAAGGACCCGGCCTTATGTGATTTATATAGACTGGGAGCGGATATAAAGATTTTGGCAAAAGTGCTAGCTACTAGATTGTACAAAATTATATACAAATTTATACCTGTGGATCAAACAGGATTTATGCCTGGTAAATCAACTGCTACAAATCTGAGGAGATTATTTACTTTGTTACAAAACCCAATATATGCTAATGCTGATTGAGTAGTAGTTTCTCTTGAGTCAATCAAGGCATTCGTTTCAGTAGAATGTGAATTATTATGGGCAGTTTTTTAATTTAATTCAAGGTTTTATTAATTGAATCAAGATTCTATATAAGAAACCCAAACTTAGGTTATGTACTGGCAAGGCGGTATCAAATTAAATTGAGCTGGGTAGAGGAACTTGTCGGAAAGTAGAGAAGGTTGCTCTTTATGGTGATTATTTTTTTATTGTTTTTGGAGGATCCATGTTCTTCATTGGAGAATCTTTTACAGATTATAGAAGAATTTGAGTTGTTATCGGGTTTAAAGATAAACTGGTCTAAATCAAATATGATGCAACTTGATAAGGGAGCTAGTGAAAAGAGCTTAGTGACTTGTCCTCTAACTATCAAATGAGGTGACATCATATTTTAAACTAAATGTCCAACCAATATTGGAAACAACGGTGCAAAAGTTTGCTTGGAAACATTTGCCAATTAATGTATCTGGAAGAGTTCATTTGATAAAGATGATGATTCTTCTACAATATATTTTTTTTTTCAAAACTCTCCGATTGCTCTCCCCAGAATCTTTTTTGAAAAGATTCAATCTATTGTTAATGCATTTATTTGGGCAGGTAATAGAAGACGAGTTGGCAATTATTTATTGACTTTACCAGTTGGAAAAGGTGGTTTGGGTCATCTCAGGGGTTGGTTGACAAATGATGAATCACTTTCCTCTGTTCTCTTAGAATGTATATATAGAGACTTTTTAAAGTTTGGTCTAAAGGACGGTGGCTTCTCAATATTCAGCAACCATCTTACTTTACCCCAATTTGGGGAAATACAAATCTGAAAGAATTTGTTAGTACTGATGCTGCCAGATTTTGGAAAACAAGGGATGTCCAATATTTGGGTAATATTGTAAGAGAGGGTAAGATTCTTTGTCTTAAAGAACCTGCAAGGAGGCCTGACAAAATTTAGTTATTTTCAGTTACAAAACACCATTAAGTCACAATGGAAGGTTAAGCTGTCTGTCCCTGTAGTATTGGACTTGGAATGTCGGGCTTATGTCTAAAATATATGCCGTGATACCAAATATGAGAGGGCTAGATAGACTTGAACGCTTATAAATAAGTGGATTGGTGATGTTAATGACATTAGTAATCTGGAATGGGCTATGGTGTTGAATCTGACACAGAAAGTTTCCATCTCTGAATCTCATAGATTGACCCAACTCTATATAATTGTCAGGACCCTGGTAAGCAGGTCAGGTAGGAGCCCAGTAGCAGGGGATACAAGGGGTTCTGTTTGCACCCCACGATGCATGACGGTATGTGATGTGGTACGGACAGGCGAAATAACACACGGCACAACAGAATACGAGGAAAGGTACTGTATTGATGAAGGATATCACCAGCAAGAAAAGGCAGTAGTTTCTAGGCAGGATGCCTACTGTCAGGGCTGACGGCAGGAAGCCCACTGGCAGGGCTGACGGGTACGGAGACCCACTGGGTGGGCTGACGGCAGGAAGCCCACTGGCAGGGCTGACGGGTACGGAGACCCACTGGGTGGGCTGACTGGTACGGAGGCCTACTGGGTGGGCTGACTGGTACGGAGGCCCACTGGGTGGGCTGACTGGTACGGAGGCCCACTGGGTGGGCTGACGGCAGGAAGCCCACTGGCAGGGCTAACGGGTACGGAGACCCACTGGGTGGGCTGACTGGTACGGAGGCCCACTGGCAGGGCTGACTGGTACGGAGGCCCACTGGCAGGGCTGACGGCAGGAAGCCCACTGGCAGGGCTAACGGGTACGCAGGCCCACTGGGTGGGCTGACAGGTACGGAGGCCCACTGGGTGAGCTGACGGCAGGAAGCCCACTGGGTGAGCTGACGGGTACGGAGACCCACTGGGTGGGCTGACTGGTATGGAGGCCTACTGGGTGGGCTGACTGGTACGGAGGCCCACTGGGTGGGCTGACTGGTACGGAGGCCCACTGGGTGGGCTGACGGCAGGAAGCCCACTGGCAGGGCTAACGGGTACGGAGACCCACTGGGTGGGCTGACTGGTACGGAGGCCCACTGGCAGGGCTGACTGGTACGGAGGCCCACTGGCAGGGCTGAGGGCAGGAAGCCCACTGGCAGGGCTAACGGGTACGCAGGCCCACTGGGTGGGCTGACAGGTACGGAGGCCCACTGGGTGGGCTGACGGCAGGAAGCCCACTGGGTGAGCTGATGGCAGGAAGCCCACTGGCAGGGCTGACGGGTACAGAGGCCCACTGGGTGGGTTGACAGCAGGTACAGGCAGGTAGCTCAGGAACTAGCAGGTAGCTCACGGTACAGGGCCAAAGCAGAGCGGTCCATGCACTTCAATGCAAAGGCCCTGACTACAGGGCAGGGCAGGTTCATAAAGGCAGGTCCTACTCAGGTGATCAGACCCAGCTGACCTGGTAATCTGATCCTGAGCACTGCAGAGAGAGGGAGAGGGTGGCCACTAGTGGTAGCAGCCGGACATAACGGCAAAAGTAATCCTACATGGTCCGGGCTAGCAGGGTGGAATCCTGACAATAATTCATAGAGCATATATGACACCAAGTAAGCTGTTTAAAGCAAAGTTAAATTTGTGTGATATTTGCTCCCACTGTTTTTGTAAAAGTAGGCAATTGGATCCATATGATATGTGAATTTTGGTTTAAGGTTTTGAAAATGATAGGGTCATGTATTGATACAGTTTTGACTGTTGATCCCAAATGGTGTATTATGGGTTTGGTTGATAAAAAAGTCATCTACATAAGTACGCTTCTACTCTAGTCTCTACACTATATTTTTATGCTGGGAACACAATTGTTATAAATTGGATCATGCGAAATCCACCATCTATTATACAATGGTTTAATGTGATGAATAATGACCTACCATTGATTAGGAAACATTATTTAGTAATTGGGAACTGGAGGAATTTGAGGAAATATGGAACTGGTTCTTTTAAACCACCATGAGTCTACATACTATAAATAAGTACATTTGATTGATGATCATTTATTTTTCTTCCCTGATAGCCATGACCATATGATAGGTTTGAGGAAGTTTATTTTGTTCTTTTCTCTTTTCTGTTTGTTTTGGTGATGTAGGCTGGTCAGAACATATAAGATAATAAAATGATACTAAAATGGTAGGGTCTCTGCAACTGGGATGAGGTGGGGTGAATGAATTTGCTTAAGGATGATGAACTCTAATCATTAAGCTTCAATGAGAATGAAATCTGAGAAGGAAAAAAAAACAAACAAAAAAATAATGATTTGGAGGACCCTGGAGATGCCCATCTCCTGGGCCCAACAGAGCCATATGATAAACACAGTAATGAGCACAACTCCAAACACTCTTAGGCTAAGAACAAGCAAAAGCTCTTTGAAGTCATTATGGGCCTGAAATTCCTATCGATTAATACTGAAGGTCTTAATTCTCCATACAAATGCCGTATGCTGTTCGAGGCTCCTTAACCAAAGGCCCCAGTTCTGTGTGGATAAATAACAATGGGTGCTGATAAGTGCAAAATTTTATGTGGTTTGTGAATAAAGCCACCAAATAAATATTTAGTGAGTGCAGCACACAAAAGAAACAGTCTTCTCCATTGTTCACAACATAATGGAAATAAAATACAATATAACAAAAGTGGCGCACATCTATGTGAATATAAAATATACTTCCCACTTCTAAAAAGATTTCTGCAAATTTCTTTACACAATCCCTGCTTAGAGGAATGTTGTTCACAGAGTCTTTCCTTAGAAACACTTCTCTCCAAGTAGCGGTATTCTCAACTGAAGAGGGTTTTCAGACATATATGAAGACAGACAGCAGCATAATGAGTATAGCAGGGGTTTAATATAAAAAAATATAAATAACATCCACTCTTACATTTAAGAAAATGGAGTCCAGTATCCACAGTCAGCCCTTACTCCTCCCTGTTCTGTGTGTTCAGGAAACCCATTTTGGAACGCCCAAAATTTCTTCTATTTATTCCCGCCACTTTACTACAGTTTACCACTCAACAGCTCAATTCAAAAGAGCCGGGGATCCAAATGCCAATTCAACAATGTTTTTTGGGAAGGTTATTGAGAATGCGGGGGAACCACATACAGGGCTCCATGGTGATTTGTGGAGATTTTCTAGACAAAATAAACCTTCAAAAAACAAGCTGCTCTATAGGCTCAGTTATTTGGTCCAACCATGCCCCTATCACCTCGGACCTAAGTGTGTGCCCTCATGTAAGATGTGGGTCCTGGAAAATTAATGATCGATTACTAACTATAAAACAGTGATCAGGGGTCAGAGGAGAGTGTTACTTTTTTTAACCTTACATAACTGAGGAATCAGGGGAAAAGATGTTGAATCCTGCATATATCCCAGAGGTGTTTGCAAACTATTACTTAAAACTATACAACATCAAAGCAGATAACACCTCACACCAGCTGAGCTCCAAAGAAATTTGATGTTTTTTTAAATCAGATGAACTTTCCCCAGCTCTTATCGGTCCAAAGCAGATCCTTAAAAGAAAACATCTCCGAATTAGGTACTCAAGGCGATTAGAAGTCGACCCCTAACCAAAGCCCCAGGGCCAGATGGGTTCTCCAACTTATATTATAAAATAAATGTGGGTCTTCTGGTGCTATATCTTTGCCCTTCAACACATGTAGCTCCAAACAGGAACTTCTATCCCCCATGGTTCTAGCTCACATATCCATGATCCATTAACCGGGAAATCCACATTAGATACCCAATTTCTGCCACATTTATTTTGCTGAACTCAGATCTAAAGATATGTGCAGGTTTTAATTCAGAGGTTCATTAATGTGATTCAAGATGCCCAACTGAAGAAATCCCAGTGTCTTTTATTAGCTCTGGATGCGGAGAAAACATTTGATCTCTTACACTCGAGGTTTCTCAGAGCTGTGCTACACAAATAAAAATTTTCACGGGAATGTATTGGATCGTTTATGGTGCTTAACGTCTGCCCATCAGCAAAGATCTTATATGCTTATATTGATTTTAACCAATAGGATGCCCCCTCTTGCTGATATTATTTGTACCAGTTCTGGAACCCTCTTTGCAATGCCCCTTTGGGCACTCATACAAATGCAGGGTTATGAATATGCTCCCCAGGGGAGGGAGGAACAGAGGGGTAAATTATATTGAAATATATTGAAATGAAGAAAGAGTGAGATTGAGTGAGAGAATACATGAATTAGTGTGTGTATGAATTGTCTGAATGACGGAGTATGAATTAATGTGTGGATGAATTGTCTGAATGAGGAAGAGTATGAATTAATGTGCGGATGAATTGTCTGAATGAGGGAGATAATTAATGAATTTGTGAGAATGCATTAATGAATATGTGTAAATGATTTGTGTGAGAATAAACGATTATGTGAATGAAAGTGTGAATTAGTGACTGTAAAACTGTATGATAGATGGATTTGTGGAAAATGGCAAAAAGTGACAAAGATGGCACAGGCCAGGCTGTTTGGTAACAAAGTACACTCATGCTGGGCTGTTTGGGGACAAAGATGGCAGGTCCTATGTGTGTTATCTGGGTGCTTGTCAGGTTCTATGTGGGCAGTGTGGACACCAGGGCTGGCTTTTTGGTGTGCAACCTGTGATCTGTGCCTGTAATTTAGGGGGTTTTACCTTTATTGCTGAGTTTTGCTGCGAATTCCAATTGATCTATACCTACATGGCTGGGTTTGTGTGCTTATTTGATCTATACCATCAGTGCTGTGTTTACATGTGATTTCCGGTTGATCTGCAATGCTATGTTTCCATACATTATTATTGTATACCTGCAAACACAGGATTTGTTTGTCTGATTCTATGCCTTCAGTGCTGAGTTCACATGTGAATTCAATTGATCTGTACACGCAAAGCTGGGTTTTGTGTGTTAATGTGTTGATCTATCCCTGCTATGCAGTTTCCATTCATTATTTATGTATGTAGTTATGTAGGTTTGTTGATCTAAACATGAATGTGTTGTTTATTTGATCTATACCTATTTTGTGGTGCTGGAACGGAGGGAGTGATTGCATGCTAAGGAGCCTGAAGCGGGGCCCAAGGAAATGCTTGCGTAGGGTCCAATTTTTTCACTATAAAATTTATTGGCAGCAAGGTCTAATAGTTATAAATATATATTGGCAGCAGGATTTAATATTGATACATATTCACAGCAGGGGCTAATATTTATATATATTGGCAGCAGGGGCCAATAATATATATATTGACAGCAGGGGCTAATATTAAAGAAACTGCACAGTTTGGTTGTTCCCGTGGGTGAGCTCTCCCGCTTTGAAAAAAATATTTTATTATTATATTATTTTATTGAGTTGGGTTAATTCCAACCTGGGCATAATAATGTTATACTTAACCTTTCTTGTGACTTTTTCCAGGGGAGGCAGCATTTCACACTTCGCCCCAGGCAGCACAATGTCTTGGGCCGGCCCTGAGCCCATTTATCTTATAAAGACTTTTATAAATACTTACAGATCCGGCATCTACTGCAATCTATACTGAACAGCTTAATACACTCCACACAATCACCATACAGGAGAGAAGAAATTTGCAGTAAAGCAAAGCTACTAAGTGTTTATCCCAATGTTGTAATGCTATCCTGTTGCTAACTTTGCCACCCAAATTCCCCTGTATGGTAGCCTTGGAAAAGGAGCTAGGGAGACAGTTCTCCGAGAGCCAGTGGCAGAGCGCAATGAAGAATCTTGCCTCCTGCTCTCACTGCTCGAATCACACCGCGCTAACAAGTAAAGTGTCCTTTAAGTGGTACCTTCTCGGTACTGTCTCGAATTTGTGCAGGAGAATTTGCAGAAAATGGGGTACGATGTAACATATTTGGTGGTTGTACCTTTATCTTGAGCAATTTTGGAACAAACTCTTTGCTATGCTCAAACAGAAATCAAAACTCGGTTTGGTTTCCGACATTTGAGACTGCCCTTTTGCACATCTTCCCGGACAGAATTTCTACTCCTCAAAAGCTGCTTCTCGGCCACATTTTATTTGCAGCAAAATCGAGGGTGAATGCTTACTATTACAATGCAGGTGCTACGAGCCCTGCTTACAGGGTCCCAATAGTTGACTTCAATTTAATGTATGAGCAATGTGTTAATGGGGATATGCCTTGTAGGCCTCACGTTCAATATAAAAGCATAGACCCAATTGTTTTTTTATGGCTTTATTATGATATTGGCAGTGTATTCTTTCAAAACTATTGTTACCTTCTTGCTATAGTCATTCCTTTATGAGTTAACCCCTTCAGTCCCAGGATTTTTTGTTAACTTACATTCCAGAACATTTTACCAGTTTAATTAAGATTCCCTATTTCTGTGTTTGATGAACCCACACAAACTACACATCATTTTTTTCAGAACCAATGGTTTTATATGAATCCATAGAAAAACATAATTATGAACGCTAAAAATCTTTCTCAGAATTTCTTCTACACTTTAGGTGTCCCTATTGAACAATTACCAAATTTATGTTCTGCAACATCCCCTGATTACAGACATACCCACTTACATATTTTTATGTTCTAGGTGGTCACATCTATCCCTTACATAGTACCCTATAGGGTAGTAATTTTAATACTTATGGCTTAATGGGTTTGAGTGTAGTGAACGGAGAGGGGGTTATACTTTTTACATACAGAGCTAGGGTAATGGAAGGGAATGCACGACTGGGCACTCCTTATGTGACAGGTTACCGTCAGCCATTACAAACAATCTGTCAGCAGAAAGCCAGCAATGTCAAACAAAAGCCTAATTTCCCATACAGTGGCACGGAGCTGTCCCTGCCGCTGCAAAAAAGTAAGGATATACCTATAGGTTCTAAAGGGCGTTATTTAATGCCTTTTTTAGGAAGTACAGGTATGTCCAACGGGGACTAAAGGGGTTAAAAAAAGAAAAGAGATGAGTCATATACATACCCATATAGTAATTTTATGACTGCACCAACATGTTAACTAGAATATTGAAAGACACTACAGAATGTACCTTTATCTAGATCAAATACAACATATCTATGCAGGCCTGAAATGGCCATCTGGCACACAGGTGTTTGGTTGGCTGGTACGGACGCATACCTGGGAACTCTCATGGCCTAAGGTCCCCGGGTCATAGGAGTGGCATTTCGATCCATCCCACTATCTACTCATTGCCATTTCCCCCTTCCCACCTCCATAGGTGGTTGGGGCTAGCCCCCGCTGCAGACAGACATCATCAACATCTGGCTACCCAAAAGGGGAGAGCTCCACGGAGCTGGAGCATGCAAGTCCCCAGGTATGCCGACACTGCTGGTATAGCAGCACAGCAGGTTCTGCAGTGTGTGGCCATCTGCTGGTATTCTTAAAGTGGCAGGGCAACGTACTCATTCCCAGTCCCGCCCTGTATCTATGCATATAGGTTTGTAGCTAAAAAAGTAATGCCTAGCAATGTAAGGGAATAAGAGTTAATAAGTAATATATTTCTGTTAGCTAGATACATTGCACATTTAGAAATGAAAAACATGTTTCAAACCGTGAGCACATGAAATGTGCATCTTATCATTTGGAGCTAATAAAATATTTACTTTTTAATTTTCAGATTCCATTTTTCTGATAGATGTGGTATGAGTGTTGCCAGATTTATAGCAGGTCAAAGCAAGGACTTATTTTATGAAATGTACTGTTTTATTTCCATGCTACTTAGCTTTTGTAGCAATGCATAAAGCAGAGCTTATTTGCATACAAATTCACGCAAGCAGAGATGAGCAACATTATCTTGCAAATGGATGTTTTTTGATAATAGCAAGGTAGGAAAATATAGTACACGGTACAAGATTTAGTTTTTATTAGGTTTATTATTGTGTAGCATTTTAGAAAATGCTGACACACCATAAGAGCATGGTTATAATGAATGATGAAAAATGTTACATTTCTCCAGGGGAATGACATGCAAGTCAACCTCCCCTCTCTACCACACTAAACAGTCAAAAACATATTTAAAATGCAAAATAATTAAACAAAACTGGGGTTCCCAAGATCATAAATAGTGACCATCTAGAGCTGACAAATAGCCATCCTGTTTCACCACCACATGTTCAGTTAGGCTTAATGTGAAAAATCAACCCTGGGGGGATATAGTGTCCACCTATAATCTTCCCATGCTCAGGGAGGCCTTGCCACTTCAAAGGATGATTTGAAACTATGACCAGTGGTCATAGATGGCATATATACAGTATATATATATATCCAACATGAGTATTTTGATACGTTTAGCCCTTCCATTCCATTTGGGAAGTGAGGGGAAGTATAGATGGGTGTTATACCTCCAAAGTTGACTTATTCACATGATCATTGCAGGATGAATCAAAATGTAATATCTATAGCCTTCTTACTTTTCTTATCTGCTGTCAAATTAGATGTCTTTTTATATATTATATATTAAAATTTTCTGCTTCGTTTTTGACCCTTTCTTTTTCGGACAAACAATTCAATTTTTCTGCCCGTTAGTTTTGGGTGAAAATCTGGGCCTATTTTTAATTTTGGGAACAAAATTTGTTGTCCAGCACCCATATTTACTCTCACTCTCTCACACTGTCATTTTTGCTCACTCCATCTCTCATGCTCTCAGAATGTCTCCCTACCTTCTCTGCTTCTGTGTCTTGCAGCTTCTTTGGTCTCCTTTCACCTCTCTTCTATCTTTTTTTTCTCTTGTTTTTCGTTGCACAAATTTCACAAAATGTGCACTTCATATGAATCTGAACGCACAAGTCTATTAGTAACTCATGTTCAATGTTTACCACTGACAACATAAATAACTTTCTGTTCTCAAGAAATGACTATTGCTCCTAATTATTTCTACCCTTTGTTAAGTTACCTCTGTGGCAGTTATTTTCTTGTGCTAAAAGGTGGCAGTGACGCTTACCTATTAAAGAATTGCTTAAAATAGTATATAAAGTGCTTTTTGTTAATTAACCCCTTCACGACAAAGCCTGTACATGCCCAGGCTCAGAATGCAATGCATTCGCGACAAAGCCCGTACATGTACGGGCTGCTGTTGTTAAGTACCTGCATTGCCGCAGCAGCCTCATGGGAGGAAAGCCCTCCCCTTTAAAAAAAATGGCTGGCTGGCTAAGACAGAGCTTCCTAAGCATAATCAGTGTTGCTGACATGCCTCGATATCGAGGCATTCAGTAACACAACCCCCCTTCCTCAATCGCCTTGTGATTACTCTGAAGAGCAACCACAAGTGCCAACAGTGAATGGCAATGCTGCCCCTCACAAGATGTCAGCGCCAACTGTCAGAGTTCACAGAGGGTCTATCCAGACCCTCCTGAGAACTCTCAAGCTCCGGTGATGCATTCAACCATGCAAGTCAATGCAGCCCAGCTCACTAATCACAATGTCATTAGTAAAATAAAAAAATAATAAAATAATATGGGTAACTTATAAAAATAATTCCCCACTGTCAACGAAAAAAAAATAATATATATATATATATATCTATATCTATCTATATCTATATATATATATATATATACACTCATGTGGAGACCAAAGAAATCTTTATCCCTGTCCCTGAAGCTGCCTCTGGCAGCAGGGACACAATTGCGGGGAGGAGCCTCTTTGATCACTCTTGTAGGAGTGATCAGAGGGCTTGAGGGGGCTCTTTTTTGCTGTTGCAGCAGCAGCAGAGCCCTGTACAAAACAGGCATATACCCTTAAAATGGGGTGAAAGGGATAAAGCTGCACTGTCGCATGGAGCGATCAGGCAGCAGGGGAATGTTATGGCAGGTCCCCACACTTGTGTTGGGACCCAAGCAACAAACAGCCCCCTTCCCTGAAGCTTCCTGTGGCAGCTGGGAACACGATCGCCAGTTTACCCCTGTGCTCGCTGTGATTGGTCATCACATCGATCACAAGGGAGGAAGTGCACAAATTGGCTATTGCTGTGACTGCCTCAGCATCAAGGCACCCAGCAACAGCAAGAGCTGCAGAAGTCACACAAAGTTGATGGTGCTAAAGACTTTTGCTTAGGACGTTCCATGCTGCCATGTGGTCGGCATTACATCAAACTACATGACGGCAGGGAACGTCCTTTGGTCATCAACAGGTTAAGGACTAACTTTCTAAATCTGTGCTGGTGCATGTGTCTTTAAAATGTAACTCCCACCATCCTGTACAGTATTTCTTCAATAAAGCATTAAGTATGTAATAAAAAATGCTTTACTTGAAAACTATAATTATTGCACTGAAATATTTAATGTAAGTACTCGCCTAACCATGATGCTCTTGCGCTTGTAAAGCGTGTCCTCACAACCTGAAAGACTCCTTGAGATCAGAACACTACACAGATTACACACAACACATATTGTGGAGCATATTTATGTAAAGATTGATTGCACTAATGGTGTCCAAAGTCCCATATGCAAGCCACGTGTTGCAGAAAAACCCTTATTTTTATCAGTACACAGCTTTATGTATTTATGTATTTTCAGTACAGGAAACTGCCACCATGTTAAGTCCAGAGTCTGCCTGGAGGGCAACATTACAAGGTACCCTACTGACTAAATGACAAAAAAGTGTGCAAGGTTGCAAAAGAATCAATAGATATAACACTATATCACCTATTGATTCTAAGGCCATGAATATTAAAAAGGAAATCATTATGTTTACTTTAAGTGCTACAAAAAGTGCTCCAAGAAAATAATACAGTAAGTTTATTCCCCTTTACCCTTGACAAGATAGCTGTCAGAGCTTTTTTAACAATTCTTGCATTTTAACAAAGTATAACTAATAAATAAATTGCAATAGTCTATGGCATTTACATGAAAAATCTAATAACGCAAGCTGCCTACAAAATGTTATTCTTGATATTGCCAATAGGTTGAAAATGTAACAGGACAGGGCATAACTGCTAGAATTTTTAATGCCTTTGAAAGGTTCTTTGAAGTAGAAAGATCTCTTTCTCAACACTGTCACAGCAAGAAGAGAAAGACTCTTGAACGAATAAGAATGTGGAAACATTTGTACAAATGACAGAAAATATCAAAATATACATTTCAGTGTTACTTTAACCCTTTGAATGCCAGAGACCTGGAACAACTTTCCCCATGGGTGTCTGGGACACTTAACAGTTTTTCACATCCTTTGATTTAACCAAGAATCATGGGAAAACTTTTCAATTTACCCATGGAAAACTATGCACTTTTTTATCAGAATTATTTTCATTTCTAGCAGACTTTAAATGAAAATATGTCAAAAAAATGTACAAAAAAATATTGTCATACTATTTTATCTCATAAAACTACCAAAATGCATTATTGCAAGTTTGTTCAAATAAATGGTTTTTTTGAAAACTACATCACCAGAGTATATTTTTATGGGAATATGTATAGATATATAATATTTTGTAAACATGTATAGAAAATTGATAACACAAAATTTAAATGTATGCATTTTTTATATACAATTGATAAATTCCATGGTCAAGCTGGTCAAAATACATAAATAAAATTATATATTTACTAAGAGCTCACATCAAGAGCAATAACACAAGCACAAGGTTATCTTATTAAAGCAGTGTGTCATTACAAACATTGAAATATGTTTTGAAGAACACTTTTTATAACACTTTTATAACACTTTCAAAATATATGATTGACGTATCTCTCCAATATAAACTGAATGAAAGAAAAATACTGTATATTACATATGAATTTCCAAAGTCTCCTGAATAACACAATATCACATATGTGTTATATTATATAATGACACGGTTACATCCCCCAAACCACAAGTGTGCAAAGCAGTTTCAAGCTCTCAAATTCACATTTTCAGAATGATAACTACCTCTAAACATGAAAAACCCCAACAAACAACTTATTCTCTGAAAAGTACACCTCATACAGATCAAAGTGGTGCAAATCATGAGTACAAAGTGGTTTCAACTTTTTTTTTATAGTTGAACCCCTAAACACCAAAATAACTCCAATAAATTATATAATGCCTGAAAGTTCTTTGTCACAGGATTTCAGACTAACCTTTGTAGGTATCCTCCCACAAAAAAAATCTATAAGAAACAGGATTTCTGAGATTTTTTTCCTCTACCCTTTCACACATCAGCCATGTTTTGAGATTAATCCTAGATGCTAGACTACCTGGAATAAGAAAATACCCCAAAATTATATGGTAAGAGGTCCACTTTGCCTGCTACTTTTGACGTAAGGGATTAAAGAAAAAATGCAAATGCACATATGCTAATGTTGTCTTTGTGGTCATTCTTCATAAACATGTCCACGGGGGTCTTGTTAGATCGCCTTGGAAAACCCTTGATAGCACTGAAGCTCAATGTAAGGTAATGGGTAAGTATAAAAAAATTGAAGTAAATCTGTAAATCTATCAAAGTAATTTATCAAAACAAATACTTCTATAAAGAGCACTTTAACTCACTTGTTTATTTTATGGCTTATTTGCGTAGCAGACAAGATTTGATACGCTACACTAATAGATTAATGCACCTGCATCATGCCATTAAATGCTACTGTAAAGAAACTGCACTTATCTAATAGAAAAGTGATTTAGGGGAGGTACAGTAATGCAATTATATTTTATCAGGTATATTTTATTAGTCTGTGAATTAATTTGGAAATGTAATAAAAGTGAATTATTTATGGGAATATGTTTTGTAAATAATTACGTTTTTGTTGTAAATTTTACTAGTTTGCTTGATAGTATGTATAATCAAAGGTAATATAAATAATACAGGTTAATATCAAAACATGTCTCCACTAGCCTCACTTAAACGAAACAAAATAATTTAGGAAATTATACTTAACTTTGCAAGACCAATCTGAATTTGAAAAGTGGCAATGAACGAAGGCAAAATAATTTGTTATTACAATTCAAACCAGTGGGAGTTTTTGTCATGAGTTTTAGTTCTTCACAAATGAAATTTTTATTTTATCTATTTTGCTTTATCAAGAGCTTATCAATTATTTATCTTAATATAGGCCCCCGTGAATGTGACATAAATAACAATTTGGAGAGCCTGCTATTTCATCTTCACTTGATTTGTAAGACATTATTTGCGAACATGGTCCCTTGAAAATTTTGAATTATTAATCTGAAACGATAATTAGGTATAGTTTCGATCAGGATCAGACTTGCAATTAACAATTGTCCTTGGTGCTTTAAGGTTGGCGGCTGATTAATCACTGGTGTTAACTCACCTGCAGGACATATTGTATAGTAACTGCACTTTTGTAGTATACGGTATATCCAGCATGTGTACATTGATAGTCAAATAAATGGAACCGAGTTAGGAGTGCTGTTAAGCTGCCCATTGAGCCTTTGCTTGTTGCACCCAATGGTACAGATTTTGCCCATAAGTGCTTTGGATTGGTGTACAGAATATGAAAACATTTACTCAAAAGATTTTATACAAATCATTCAATAGGAAGATACAGAAAAATAGTTATTTTTCCTTAAATGGGAATTCATCATACCTGCAAGTGTTGAAGCTTGCAAGTCTGCAAATATTTGAAAAATACTTCACCCTTCTACAAAAGCTAATGACAAAACTTGCTAAATAGATTCTAATAGTTGGCCTGAGCATAAAAATACCCAATGTTTTATGCTTTTTTCTGTATTGCTTTTTCAAAACTATTTTTTCAAATCTGGTGACCGGGCACCCATGTCTTATTTTGAAGCTGGCCAATTCAACTTATCCCATCACACCATATATTTTTGAAAACTAGACACCTTGAGGTATTTCAAATGTTGGTATTTTAATACTTTCCACCATCAGCCTTTGTCAAAATGTGTGCTAACACTTTCTACCATCAGCCTTTGTCAAAATGTGTGGTAGTAACTGTTTGGGTCTTTTTTACACATATTGTACTTCAGCTATGAATTTACAGCTCCTGGTATATGTTACTGCCAAAAAACTTCCTAATATGTCTTCAGCAACATCGTCTAAATACAGTGATACCACCCATTTTTAATAAGGTTGCTTGGGGGCTAAAAGGCCACATTTAGGAGATGCACATTTTTCAATTTGGAATTTTAGCATCTGGTCAGTCTGCACCCATGTCCTGGCATTTTTAAAGCCGACCAATTCAATTTACTCCATCGATTTTTGAAAACTAGACACTTCAGGGTATTTCAAATGCTGGTATTTTAACACTTTCTGTGCCAGGATTTTTGGGAAGATCTATCGCCAATTTGAGGACTTGCTCATAAAATTAAACATTTTTTATTTTTTTTATATTTTGTGGAACTGGAAGTAACATTTAAAAATAATGCTCCAGTGATGTCGCCATGATGGTTCCCTTTATGCTGAGTGAAGAAAGTGACCATTGATTGCTTTCTAAGCTCGTTTAAACTCATGATGTGCCAGGTATGTCAGTTATCACAAACTGCATGCTTTTCCGTGCCATGTTTTGCAAAAAACAAGTGTTTTAGTCCAGGTTTGGCAGAGCATGCACACTAGACTCTGCTTGAATTCCCTCTGCCAGATATATTAACCCTGGCAAAGCCAGAGAGCTGCAATCACTACTCTGGCACTGCAGAGGTTATTTATTCTATTCTGACCAAACAGACAAACTGCTTCAGTTCCTCCACCTCCCTCTCTTCTTCCCTACTCCCCTTCAGTGACATCTTCTCCCTTTATCTATATTGGGAGAGAAATGTCTGAGATGGCAAGTGGCTAAGGAGGCTGAAAGGCCAGTTACTGGATAAGGGGGTTTACAGGGGGACTCAGAGATCAGATGGGGCTGAAGGGAGAAGTTGGGGGGGGCTGAAGGCAGAGGTGGAGGTGTGGGTGCTGAGGTGGCTGAAAGGGGCATTTGTGAGCTTGAGGGTGTAGTTGAGGGGTAAGAAGGGAAATGATGGGACTAGTAGGGGTGCTAAGGGAGGCTGAAAGGTGGAAGTTGGGGTGAGGGGACATATGTGGGATGATGAGGTAGGTTGAGGTGGTTCAAGCAGGTAGAATGGGACAGTTAGGGGCCAAGCCATTTGGAGGGTGAAGAGAGCAGTTGAGGGGTCAGGGTAGATGGGGCTGAGATGGCTGAAGGGTGCATATGGGGAAATAAGCAAGGGGGCTGCATGATTGAGCAATGTTAACCCCTTCAATGTTGGTGCTGAATATTCAACAGCACTGACATAGAAGTGCTTCCAGGTCAGTTGCTGTCAGTTACACTCTGTATTAGATGACCCTTCCCCCTCCATCAGTTAGAGTCAGAGAGAAAGGGAGGGTCATACAAGTCAAAAGGTTAAAAAATGCATTATTAATAATAAAAAAATATTACTTTTAATTTTTCATTATTTTAATCACTTATTACTGACATTTTAGGTCAATGATTATTGATCAGATTTACCGATCAATGTATTTTTTAAAATTGTTTACCCTAATACATTGCTATCTGAACAATGATTAATGAGTCTTTAAGTCACTTATAGTTGATCATTCTCACTGATTATCAGTCATCGACCTAATCTGGTGGGTGCATATTGTTCACAATACAAGTACTTAATATATATATATTATACCTAAGATTTTCCAGAAGTTGTGTACATTTACAGTGCTTACATTATTGATTCAATTTAAGAATATCTATTAATCACTAAAAATGCTTAAATCTCTATAAACATAATCAGAGATATGGCATTTACAATAGCTGATTTTAAGAGGGACTTCACTTTTCACAACGGAAAACTGAGATAGAGACTGCGGCAAGGGAAGCAAAGCAAGCTCTAATCTTACCATTAGGGAAAAAAACTAAATCACTTGACAACAGAACAAAATGGATCAGCGTATTAGCAACTGAGTGCTTAAAAACCTTAGAGCTTGTACTCTGTAATCCCATTTCTTTTAAAATCAAATAAATACCACAGCAGAAAAAGCAGAGGCATGCAAATCCATAGCTAAAGTGATTGGCTGTAAAACATTTCTCTTGCAGTTTCATTTACTATTTTTTTAATCTCTGATTTCTATTTGAAGAAAATGTGGCTTAACTGACCAAGATGCATACTATTTCTTCATATGATAGCAACTTAACTCATTGTTGTTTAGTGTAGAGAGATCTATTATAGTAATCACAAATCACCCATAGGAGCTCCTTAACATTTGTTCTGTATTATACAGATTGACACAAAGTTATGTGCATTGTGCTCGTAATTTATTTAAAAAAAAAAGAAAATATTGACAGGCAAAATTATCCCAATTAAACTATGTTTATTAGAAGCATAGAGTTATTATTTTATTGACACTCTATTATCAAGTGTTTCTGTAAGTAAGACTCACAAAATACATCAAGCCAGTGGTTGAGGCAGGCATCACTTATCAAAATCGGGGTCACTGTCCAGGGGTCCAGGTAGGGAGTAGTTATCAATATCGGGGTCAAAATCCAGGGGTCGAGACAGGCAGCAAACAAACAGTATCGGGGTCACAATCCAGTAGTCAAAGTAGGTAACAGGATCAAAGTAGTCTGTAATGGAAAGCCAGGGGTCAAAACAAAGAAGACTTAAATGACTAATAATAAGACTAACCTATAGGAAAAAAGTTTTACTAGCAAATATTAATTCACATGTAAACTATTTTTTTATATTTAATAAAAACTATGATTGAGAAAAATTATTTTTTTGTTTTTATTTTAATTAATAAGAAAATGTATTTGCCAACCTGCCCCCAATTATGCACATCTGCATCAGATATGCCTTATACCCCCTATATGCCACTCTGCCCCCCAGAAATGCCCTATACCCCCTATATGCCACTCTGCCTCCTAGATATGCCTTTTAACCCCCCCATTGGCCACTCTGCCCCCCAGACATGCCTTATACACCACCATATGCCACTCTTACCCCCCCGATTTACCAGTGCATCCCTAGACTTGTCCCCCGTGCTTCAGATTCCCTGGTATCTAGTGGGGGCAGCCAGTGGAGGTCTGTGCGATGCGCGCAGACAACCTCCGCTGTTGCCGGCACTTCTGACTGAGCACCGGAAGGTCATGTCACGCTAGTGCTTTGTCATAGAAGCCCTGGCGGAAGTGCCGGCAGCGCTATGTGCATCCAGCAAACATGTACCGACTGCCAGAGAGGAGGATCCAGGTCTCCTGCAAGAAATAAAGAGAACAGTAAGGATAAAAGGGAGAGATAAAGAGAAAAAGATAGATAATTAGAAATGGGAAGATAAATAGAAATAGGAGGAGAGATAAAGATAAATGGGAGCGATATTGAAAAATAAGAGAGATGGGTCAAAAGAGGTTAGATGAGATAGGGCAGAAAGAGGAGAGAGAGTGTTTGTATATTAGGACAAAACATAGAAACATAGAAAGTGACGGCAGATAAGAACCAGTAGGCCCATCCAGTCTGCCCAACCTCCGAGTACTTTCCTTTAGTACTTGCTCTTATCCTATATCTAGCTTGGCCTTATGCCTATCCCATGCTTGCTTAAATGACCTTACTGTATTAACATCTACCACTTCTGCTGGAAGACTATTCCATGCGCCCACTACCCTTTCCGTAAAGTAATATTTTCTGATGTTACCATTAAACCTTTGCCCTTCTAGTTCATGGTTGTGTCCTCTTGTTGTGGTAGTATTTCTCCTTTTAAATAAACTATCTTCCTTTACCTTGTTGATTCCCTTTAAGTGTTTAAATGTTTCTATCATATCCCCCCTGTCACGTCTTTTTTCCAGGCTATATAGGTTAAGATCCTTTAACCTGTCCTGGTAAGGTTTATTTTGTAATCCATAAACCATTTTAGTTGCCCTTCTCCAACATTTCTATATCCTTCTGGAGATACGGTCTCCAGTACTGTACACAATACTCCAAGTGAGGTCTCACCAGTGATCTGTATATCGGCATGAGCACTTCCCTCTTTCTACTGCTAATACCTCTCGCTATACAACCAAGCATTCTGCTAGCATTACCTGCTGCTCTACTGCATTGTCTGCCTACCTTTAAATCCTCAGAAATAATTACCCCTAAATCCCTTTTCTCACACTATGAGGTTAGGACAGTATCAAATATTCTATACTCTGCCCTTGGGTTTTTATGCCCCATGTGCATTACTTTGCATTTATCTACATTAAATGCCAATTGCCACAGCTCTGACCATTTTTCCAGTTTACCTAGATCGTTTGCCATTTGGCTTCTTCCTCCAGGAACATCAACCCTGTTGCAAATTTTTGTATCGTCAGCAAATAAACATACCTTTCCATCAAGACCATCTGCAATATCACTAATAAAAATATTAAAGAGAATGGGTCCAAGTACAGATCCCTGAGGTATCTGAATATGTTCTAAATATGTCTAACAGCACGGCTGACCTTAGGGGTGTCCGACCTGTGCGGCCGCACAGGGCACCATGGCAACAGGGGCACCTGCCCGGGACTTAAATTAAAACAAATCCTGTGGGTGCAATCTTTGTTGTGGATAAATCCTGTGGATGTGGAACTTCTGTTTCTGTGTGCAATCTGGTTGTTGCGGCAATTCCTTATGTGTGCAATATGGGTGCTGGGCAAGTCCTTTGGATACAACCTGGGTGCTAGGGTAAATGATGAGGATGCAATATGAGTGCTGGAGCAAGTTCAATTTTTGCAATATGGGTTTGGGTCAAGTACTTTGTGTGCAATATTGTTTCTGTGCAACTCCTATGTTTAGGATATGGGTGTAGGCAAGTCCTATATATGTAATATGTCATATGTAACTATGTAACTATGTTAAAACATGAAAATGTAACACAGGATTTTATTAAAAAGCAATTACTAGAAACCATAAATATTTTTTTAAGGCACAAGGTTAAAATGACTGGCTTCAGTTCATTGAAAAAAAAGGACAAATATATGAGGAAAGTGATCACAAGCAGGTAGTGCATACTGATTCATTTCACAGGGAGTGAGACTAAATGGATTTATACATCCACTGGGAATCAGAATAGAGGAGCCTTTATAAGATAGGCATCAACTCTAGTAAGTTAATAAGGCATTAATAATGTATTTGTATTCTTTATAAGTTCATGGCCACAAAGCATTACAATCACATACAACATCTCAATTCTATGAGGTCACATGTTCAACTATATGTGATCTAGCTGCAAAAGCCTACTAAGTGTACTGCTAGATGCAAAATGCCACCATCTTAAATTAGCTCACAGCACCTGCATGGGTGTTTTCACAAGATACAATATTTCAATGTTTGCCATAGAAGAAATAACTGAGCATGAGTATATTTAGTCCCATATATATATATATATATATATATATATATATATATATATATATATATATATATATATATATATATATATATATGCTATAATGCAATATGTTATATATTAACACTTCAGCATCAAGGACCTGCCTTGAAGCTTTAATGATTAACATAAATATGCATTTTTGCTTAAGATTTACAACTAGAGAATTTGCCTGTTGAGAAAAAAAGTTCCATATGCAGGACCAAATGCCACATTGTACAGGGTAGAACTCTGCATTATCTATGTTCTCATTCTCTACCTTAGTGGACATTTCAAATTGATCCGAATGAATAAAACTTAGTGACATAGAATAAAATACATGACCCAGGTATTGTTTATCGGGTTTCATCACCTCTTTACTATTGTTTTATTTCTTCATATTAATTTATTTCACTTCAAAGCAAAAAAAACAGACTAATCAATTTGGAATGTGTAGGACACAGCACTTTATTAAACAGGAAACCACACTGTGACACTAAGGGCAGATTGCCCTGTAAGCCCCCACCATGCTGACCACCCCCATAGTGGAGAGATGGGTTAGAAACATCAGCCCCTTAGGTTATCAACTACATAACTTTTATTAAGTCTCAAACGGCAACTGAAACACTTGATGCCACCTGTATGGGAACAATAAAGCTTTCTAAGCTTAAGTCCCATTCTGTTGCATAGGAAGTTATATGAAACATTCATAGCACCAAGGTGTCAGATGGAGTTGGAGTATGTGAGTGCAGTCTTAACTATATATATACATACTCTCACTGCAGTCATCCCCCTTTCCTTTAACACAGAGTCCCATACCCCATTTACTCTTCGTGAAAAGAAGGGGGTGAGAGCCCAAGCAGGAACGTTCATCATTAAACATGCACAACGCATCCCATTTGCAAGGCCCTTTGTTGTATTGCCAACAGTAGTGCTTTTTCTGCATTGCTGACAACAGCAGCACCTAATTGAAAGGGCTGGCCAGCTCCATTCATTGGTGCTGAGATCCTTAACCATAGGACTATGTCTTTATGTTCACAGGTAAAAAAGGGACATAGGAACTTCCACTGACATAATTTCCATCATAGAAGAGCCATGACTGTCCCTCATTAAACTGATAGGCTTCCCCTATGTGGTCCATGCATCAAAAAAGTTGCAAACAGTTCTATGGGACCTTTTCACACTGCCTAAAATCACAAATGCTTGCAGATAACTATGAAATGTATGAGGGATCTAATGCAATGAGGGATTTCTCCCCTTAAATACTATTTTAAACAGGGAGAGCATAAAGGCAGGGTACAATCTCCACCCACTCATACCATTGTTCCCCCAAGTCAAACCAACAACCCTATGTTCCCCCAACTCAAACTTGGCCATATCACCCCTCCCCTTATTGCTGTGAGGATCAGGTCAAGGCTCCCTTTTATTCTTTTAAGTGTATAATTATGTATTGTTTATATGTATTGTTTATGTTTGGTTATATTACATATGGTTCAATACTAAAAAAATCTTTAATAAATAAATACACTAATACAATTAGCTCTAGTTAGGAAATTCAGTTTTTGAATAAATGCGGCAAGGAGATTGACACGTTTCTTTACACATAATGAAAATGCTTTTCGATCCAAACTTTCTGAAAGTAAGCTTATAAGGAATGTTTTTCAATGTCCTAGTCAGGGTCTGGACCTGAATCCCATTGCTGTGGCAGCCTACACAGCACTGTGGCATAACCAATCAATTGGGTGTTGTACACATTTCTTTTTTTTTAAAATGACAAGCATAAAAATAATCTTCTGTTTCTTCACTCAGATTTTATACCTTTAGTCCCAGAAATATAAATGTCAGAAAATAAGACAGGAGCAAATCATCCATCGGTACGTATACAAGCTATGGCTGTCATGAGCATTGCTTGTGTTTTGTAATGAATAATTTGAATAGCATTTTTTTTAATTTAAAAATATATATATAAATTATTAATTCAAATTAATACAAGTAATACTTTATAACTCAATATCATTAACCAACATCTTAAATAAATATATTAGAAGCAGTCCTGCACCTAACAAGTTATACTGATATGTACATAAAGAAATCAAGTTTACGCATTTAATATTTCATTTATATGCCATGACAAGAAATACACAACCGTCTTTTAAAATGTGAAATAAAATATAAATTATATAACCAAGAAACATGAAAATGAGCTAGTGTTTGCACAAGTGCAATTTATACTAAAAATGTGCTAGTACCTTATATTACAGATGCAGTTAATAGCAAGCAAGAAGAAAATTATTAAAAAGAACACTGAATATGAATGAAGTGGCAGCTAGTAAAGGTATTTCTGTATACTGCAATTGTTCAAATATAACAAGAAAATCCTGTTATAAGTCAATAATTTTTCAGACATGAAAGCCCCAATGCTTACAGAATTGTCTGTTTCAAGGGTGTTACATTTCATTCCAAACAGTCTGAAAGGCAGAGTGCACATTCTACTCCCTCTCCACTTTTGCACAGTGCTTGTAAAGTGATGTCTTAGCATATGAATGAGTCACATGTGCAGAAGCAGATACTTTAAAAATCTGCATTGCTGTACTGCTTCTGTTCTTTTTGGAGTGTAGCTTGACAGTACTTTGATGACAGAGATACTGAATATTTTTTTATTAGTGCTGCAGAAAAAATATAAAATAAAATATTTTTTTATTGTTAATATTAATGGTGAATGAATTATTTGTCCTGATTTCATGTTAAATGCTATGATCTGTTTGCTGTGACAAACCTGTTAGAAAACCTATCCAAGTTTATATTGGTTACAAATAATTTGAAAATCATCTTGGCAATGTACTATATGATGATTAATTAGACATTCAAGTTGATTTACTAAGCTTTTTTTTCTCCCCCAGACAGTCCTATTGTTTATAATTACTAAAATCACACCTCTATCTTCTGGCCTCTGCCACTTCATGCATGAACAGCAATCTGATTGAGCACTGTTGTAAGGATTCCATTCCTCATTGTAATTAGCCATAATCATAGCCTTCCTGGGTGCATGAGAATGTGCAAACGAATGATTCACAACCCTATCCTATTTGAATATGAATCTTTTTCACTAAGTAGCAATAAAATAGGAAAAACAAAGTCGTTTCTCTAGGGAATTTTTGTAAAGCATTCTTCCTAATTCTTCCTCTTCAAAAATGTTCCTCATTCAAAATCGAGTATTTGTTTGCTAAAACAAGGGTTGCTTAATGAATACAATGGTTTATTATTTCCCTTAAGTGACACAGCAGGGCCCAAGTTATACAGACCCAGCTCTTTCAGCCAGCGCCAAGAACACGAGAAACAAAGGAGCCAGCAGTTCCATACAACAAATAGAACTCTCGGCTTGGTCTCCGGTTTGAACAGTCCACATTGCAAGACCTCGGCACTGCTATTCTAGGTTCCCTAGCCCGTATTTTTTCCTCTGTTTTATCCTTCTCAATGACTCACACATAGGGCTCAGACAGTGCTGTCATGGAAAAGCACATAGCAACAGCAGAGTGATGACTGGGGGAGGGGTGAATGTATTTTTGTCATGTGCATTCATAGTGAGCCACCTAATGGTGACATTTTTTTTTTATGTTTCAAATATTTATTTATTTTTGAGTGCGAATTGAAAACTGATGTTTTGTAAACATGTCTGTGAACTGCTAGATGCATGTTACAAATGCACTATGCTAGGTGCATTTTAATCTGGTCTTACGTTACAACTGCAATGTGTCGATGGTAAGTGTTGTTTTGTTTTAACATGATCTCATAGGAGTATGTTCTTAAAGGTTTTATTCCGGATAAAAGACAAAAGATATGCCTGACAGCTGTGTTGGGCTACAAAAGTACTGTGACTGTGCTTCTGGATTTTATCAAAATGACTATTACATTTTATGAAGGTTTGACAAGAATGTAAAAATATTTATTAATAAATGTGTTCCATCAATGAGTTTGTATAATCCTGATCTTGTTTCTCTATAGTATAAGTAATATAGGGTCTGTTACAATGCAGAAATAGCATAGCAATAGGTCTAGGTTGTTTCTATCATTCGACACAGTCTTGTTTAAACAACAACTTGGCTTGCCCTTCAAACACTCCAATAAAATAATAAGATTAACCGCTTGGGAATCTAACTACATCAGCATGTTAACATTTAATTATAGAAGAGCTAGACAAATGTAAGCAAGCTGACCACCAAAATAATTATTGGCAGTTTACCAGGTAACATCTGAACAAACAGAAACACTGTAAGTGTCATTAATCATATCTGGTCCTGAAGAAAACCCTTTGTTATTTACAGATTTTAAATTTCTCATTACTACCAGAATCATGAACAAACCACATAACGCCCTGGCCCAGATCACTTTGTTAGAAAAAAATTAAAGGTATTGTGCACTGAATAAAAACTAAAATACTGCTGTCATGACCGTCTTTGCCAAATCTGCCAATTTGGCAACTATGGTTTCAAAGAAATGTATGAATACAATAAGAATAATTAAAAAATTATTTTTATATTTGGAGGTACTGTAGTTTAAGGTCAAAGCTGAAACAGATTGAATATTTTTGGTTGCAAATGGTATACGGTTGCGAAAGAAAGGATATATATATATTTTTCCCCCTTGTCAGTAAGTTAAATAATTTAATTTTTATTTTTAAAAATTGTTTGGCTTTTGCCAAGATAAATAAGAACTATTATTGACAGCATATTTAAAACAGAAAAAT
The DNA here is from genome assembly GCA_023333645.1 of Sceloporus occidentalis. Taxonomy (NCBI): domain Eukaryota; kingdom Metazoa; phylum Chordata; class Lepidosauria; order Squamata; family Phrynosomatidae; genus Sceloporus; species Sceloporus occidentalis. The sequence goes on from JALMGF010000123.1 coordinate 2,014,240, forward strand.
ATATACACAGCAATGCATGCTCTAATGTGAACCAGTCTATTGACTGAAGTACTTCAAGGAAACACAGCAATTGTTCTTGCAGGCCAGAAATGGTTATCAGGAATGACAAATGACAATTTAAATTTCTGATCATAGTACAATGTTATAAAAAATATATTTTATATATTTACTGTATGTTGTGTGAGAGAGCATTATGAGTGCATAGAATAAGTAAATGTTTTACAGAGCACTCTGAAAATATTTAATTATAGTAATGGGCCTTTTTTATTTAATTTACAAGAAAATATTTTTCTTTTGATGCATTACTAGGATGAAGGGCAAATATTTTCATAAAACACCAGACCTGTCTATTGAAAACCATTGTTTTACCTAAACCAGCACAGATTGAAGATGGAGGCTATTAAAATGTCTTTACTAGGTGAACATTTAGCAACCTTTGACCTAGTAATGCTGCTTCCGGCAAATGGTCTGTGCAATTGGCATACTAGTCTGAAAAACACATCAGCAAATGGCCAGAGAGATGGATTAAGCATTCCTGCAGAGTTTTGTTTTTTTTTTTACAAAGAAATCTTCTGCAGGGTGAACTGAGCTGAAGGTGAATTGTTATTTTATTGCAAGAGTCTGTTTTAAAAAAAATCACATTACTCTTTCTTTAAATGGGAGTTACTAGACATGTGTATGAGGACCAAAATAATTTTAGTCTATTAGATAACACTGCTCCCAGGGGCATACCTAGAGTGTTTGGCACCCGGGGCAGATCCTGTATGCACCCCCCTACAGAAAATTAATTTTGGCAAGAATATTTATTTCACAAATTTGTAAACTGTATGTCAACCGGAAAAAAACTAGAAATCTGAAAAAATAACTATTAGCTTAAATAAATTAAATATGTTTAAATACATAACATTCACTGAACAGATGTGGTACAGCTTGACTCCCATTACTATATACTGATCCAGACATTGACGGTAGTGCAGCATAACCCTTATCCCTATACAGTAAGCCGGACTTTGACGTGGTAGGCCTCTGCACCTGAAACAGCCTCCCCATGCCACAGCTTCACATAAAACAACCTGCCTGTGCCACTGCTGCCCCTAAAACAGCCTGTCTGTTCCACTGCTGCCCCTAAAACAACCTGTCTGTGCCACTGCTGCCCCTAAAACAGCCTAACACTCCATATCAGCTCACACACACAGAATTACACATCTATGGTTACACACACAGAATTACACATTCATGCTCACACACACACAGAATTACACATTCATGCTCACACACACACAGAATTACACATCCATGCTCACATACACACAGAATTACACATCCATGCTCACATACATAAATATATACAAACACATATACATACTCCCCTCTTACCTCTTCAGCAGCTTCCTGTTCAGCTGCTTGCACAGTGTGCGGGCAACCTTGGTTTCATATGACCCTGATGTGCTTCTTTCTCCCCTTGCCAGTTTAAAATAGTTTAGAAAGGCCCTTTCGACCTAGACGGGTGCAGTCCACATCGGAAGGACCCTTTCCAAACAATTCTGAACTGGTACAAGGAGACAACAAAAAGACGGCAGGACCCCGACGCAGCTGCGACCACTGCTTCCCCTGTAGTTACACCACTTTATGGTATAATATGTCTTTTTGCAGATGATACAAAAGTCTGCAACAGGGTAGACATTCCGGGTGGAACAAGCTTAATGGAAAGTGATTTAAGTAAATTAGAAGAATGGTTAAGAGTTCAGAAGCTGCAATTTATATCGTTGATTAGGAGAGGGTGAAGGTTGTTCAGGAAACCCCATCTCCAGAATGATATTGACAGATTAGAGAGTTCAGAGGAGGGCTGCAAAAATGGTAAATGGTTTGCAGGATACAAAATATCAGGAGATACTAACTTGGAGGAAAGAAGGGAGAAGCAAGATGTGATAGGACAATTAAATACTCGGAGTGTGGTTGATTAATAGAGCAGCCTTCCATCTAGGGTGCAGTATTGAGGATGTATAGATGTATAGAAACTACTGTGCATTTGCACTTGAGCTGGTCTCAGTGCCTGTACCAGTTGTAAGTTCATGCAATAAAATGTGTATTACAGATTCACGCTATGTGCTCTTTTTCTCTTCCCCATATGTTCACCGGAATCTCCACTTCTGGTTCTTCTATTGCTATCCATACTAGTGACACTCTTTTGGTACTATTTTGTCTATTGGGATCCGAGGAATCCTTGAAGAGTGGTCCATTAAGTATTTTTCCCCATATATATATATATATGTTTCTCTATATACCTCTTTTTTCTATTTGTAACTTTGCCAAGGACCAACTTAATTAGACCCTGTCAAGATTTAATTGTAACAGCTGCTATGTTACCATTTGCAAATCTCCCAGAAAATGTGGGAGGAAGGGAAAGTGAGTACTCAGCTACAACAAACTAAGGAAGCAATGAAATTGAGATTGTTTTTATTCATTTTTCCATTAGGGTCCTTTCTTTTTCAGAGAGAAAGAAAATGCTTTTATGGTTTCACCAAAACAACTGTTCAAAGAATGTGGATTATTTTTATCCCAGATAAAGTCTGCTTTATTTAATGTGTTAAGGTAATTCCAAAAACACCAAAAAGTAGACAAAAAAGATGGCTGACATTTAATGACTTTGGCAGAATAATTCATTGAACCAGAACTCAGTAGGCCTAAACAGTCAACCAATAATGGATCTATCAATCAGTTTTTATGGTGATATTTATAAAGGTCAATAGGGCAATAAAGCAGATCTATAGTACAGTGAAAGCAGATGCCCCACATGAAATGTAGCAGCTTATTGTACTGTTAAAATCTTTAGAAGCTAGAAATATATGGTTCAACATGTGGATTCTAAAGTACTATATAATATATGTATGTGTTATATGTAACTGCCATTTTTTCATTGTTCATTTATATGTGACAGAGAGATCTACAATACATTTGCTCCAATGTAAATAATTAGACAAACATTTTCTGTTTAAAAGCAGCATTATGTTATTATTGTGCATGTATGTGTATTAATATACTGTATATATATATATTAGCGTGTGAAAATAAAATATCAATGTGAGAATGTTTCCTTATGTGTGCTTATTAGCCTAATTTAATATTAATCCTAATTTACCCAGACACATTTATTGTCTGCTGTTATGAGTTTTTGAGTTATTCCATGTTTGTATCTTTGTATCATTTCTGTTACTAGGTGTAATGGAAGCAAATGACTGTTTACAACCTGATGTAGAAATTGGTATCTGCTTTCAGCTAGTATCTACTATACAATAAAAAAATTCACTAATGTGTTTTGAGGGGTTTTATTTTTAGATATAATAGTGTATAATATGAGATACATAAAGCCAATAGTCAAATTATAAGTGTTACTGATATTTACATACAGAGTTAAATAACTCCATTATTAATTCAATTTTACAACATACATATATTGGGCTTCATCCCGCTACTTGTAAATATGTATTGTTGTTTTGCCAGTATTATCTGATATAGTCCAAGTTGAAATAAAGTGGTTTATTAGGATGATAAAATATGCAGTCTGAAACATTAAGTGAAACAGACATTTATATTATTAAATTGAACATACTATATGCCACATCTTTAATTCATTTACTCTATGTAAATATACAAGCGGTCGTGTATATATTTTACAGGATGACTCCAGCTCTGTTTTCATGTTAAATTCATTTTGATGTCCATTTTGCATGGGCTCCAAAGCATTTTACTGCATGCAAATTGGCAGAGGCCTTCTTAAGTTATTCTAATTAGAAAGTTACATTTCTGTCTCTGTCCTCCCCCAACTGGCACTACTGAAACCAGCAAGCATACTGAAGACACAGCATTCTACACTTGTTAGCAAAATCGATTTGAATGGTTTTTGTTTTGTTTTCCTTGCATTCGTTTTCTGGCAGCAAATTTAGTTTTAGAAAATTTGGAAGCTTTTATTCATTCAGAAACAACATTTTGGGTGAGAAGGGGGCGCCAGAGAGGTAGTCCACACAGGGCGCCAGAACACTTAAGGCCGGCTCTGATCGTCACATCGGAAGAGAGCAGATAAAAAAAACACAAAGTTTAAGTATTACCCAAAAATAGGGGGTTAAAGAAAAGGAGACCTATATTCAAGGGAGAGGGGATTGCCTTGGGACATCATTAAAATTAAATAATACAAAAGGGGGGGGCTGGGTTGTGGCATCACAAAATCAACATGAACATGCGGTGTGTGGCTGGGAGTAATACACATGGCAGTGGGGGACATCAACAATAGACAAGAATCTGTTTGGGCATCACATTAACCAATACAAAAGTGGTGGGGGCATCAATAGACAAGGGAGGGGGTTAGTTGGGGCATCACATAAATGAATGCTGGGGGGGCAATACACAAGGGTGTGGGGGAATAAATGTACAAAGGGGGCAATACACAAGGTTGTGTTGTGGGGGGAGACAGTAATCAATACTAAAGGGGAACCTAGCTGGGGCATCAGTACACAAGGGGACATTAACACAATAGGGGAAGTTAATGACAAAGCAGTGTACATTTTTTTTATGCTTCAGTATGGCAGAGCCTGTCCTGGTGTGTGTGTATCAGTGTGGCAGAGCCTTTCCTGGTATGTATGTGGGTGTCTTTGTGACAGAGCCTTTCCTGGTGTGTATTGGGGTGTCTGTGTAGCAGAGCCTTCTTGGTGTGTGTGTATTTGGGTGTCAGTGTGGCAGAGCCTGTCCTGGTATGTGTCTGGGTGTTGGTGTGCAGAGCCCGTCCTGGTGTGTGTTTGGATGTGTCGGTGTGGTAGAGCCTTTCCTGGTCTGCATGTGTGTGTGTCATAAATCTACTCACCCTCTCCCCGGCTCCAGCGACGGCAGAACGCAGCGTCGGTTTTCCTCTCTGCCTCTGCTCGCCAACATAGACACGAGCAGAGGCTGCATGCAGGCACGCCCCCTCCGTTGCCAGCAGAGACCAGCAGGGAGGAGGACGCGTTCTCAGGCTACTATGGAGACGCGTCTACTCCCTGCTGCTGCAGATAGACACCGGCTCCCTAGAAGTCTCTCCGTATGATGTCATGCCTCTGTACCTAAGCGTTCCTGATTGATTCTACCTGTGTACCAGACCCTTCTTTGTGATTTTTTGACCCATGTTTGACCTTGCTGCCTGCCCCGACCATTGCGTTTGACCTGACCTTGTTTCTGGATTTTCCCTTTGTACCTCGCCTCGGACTTTGTGGTAGCCATCTGCTATTAGGAACCATCTACCTTCTTGGCTCACGGGTCAGCCGTGATAGTGTGTTTGGATGTGTCGGTGTGGTAGAGCCTGTCCTGGTGTGTGTGTTTGGATGTGTTGGTGTGGCAGAGCCTGTCCTGGTATGTGTTTGGGTGTGTCAGTGTGGTAGAGCCTGTCCTGGTGGGTGTGTGTTTGGATGTGTTGGTGTGGCAGAGTCTGTCCTCGTGTGTGTTTGGGTGTGTCGGTGTGGTAGAACCTGTCCTGGTGTGTGTGTGTTTGGATGTATTGGTGTGGCAAAGCCTGTCCTGGTGTGTGTTTGGATGTGTCGGTGTGGTAGAGCCTGTCCTGGTGGGTGTGCGTTTGGGTATGTTGGTGTGGTAGAGCCTGTCCTGGTGTGTGTGTTTTGGTGTCGGTGTGGTAGAGCCTTTCCTGGTATGTGTGTGTCGGTGTGGCAGAGCCTGTCCTGGTGTGTGTTTGGGTGTGCCGGTGTGGTCGAACCTGTCCTGGTGGGTGTGTGTTTGGATGTATTGGTGTGGCAGAGCCTGTCCTGGTGTGTGTGTGTGTTTGGGTATGTTGGTGTGGTAGAGCCTGTCCTGGTGTGTGTGTTTTGGTGTTGGTGTGGTAGACCCTGTCCTGGTGTGTGTGTATCTGGGTGTCGGTGTGGTAGAGCCTGTCCTGGTGTGTGTGTTTGGGTGTTGGCGTAGCACAGCCTGGCCTGGTGTGTGTTTGGGTATTGGTGCGGAAGAGCCTGTCCTGGTGTGTGTTTGGTGTGGCAGAACCTGTCCTGGTGTGGGTGTCTGGGTGGCAGAGGCTGTCCTTGTGTGTGTGTGTCTGGGTGTCGGTGTGTGCACTGTACTTACTCTAGTAATAAAATTATTTATTTAATGTTTACTTATCCAGAGATAAAATACCCTCCTGAATTTGTAGTCACTTCAGAGGACAAAACTTTCTATGCCCAGAAATCAGTGAGAGGAAAAGTAAAGGTGTTGTGTTATTTACTCTTATTCCAATCTGCATATTTTATCACAAAGGATTAATAACAGACACTTGAATGGTGGTTGGGATCTTCAGAGTGAAACCCAATTTAGTAGTAAGAACTGATTTAATTATTCCCATTGGTTTCAGTCTCTCTTCCTTGAGAGGATCTTTTACATAAACATACTGGCAGACCACTTTGTACTGTGTGCATTTAAAAAAAATGTATCTGGGATGAGGTATTCATTGGATGATGCAGTGCTAGAGCAGCTGTGTTGGTATTAATAGCCAAAAGTTTCTTACAAGAATATCGTGAAGAATAATGTGATCACTGTTTTGTTCCACTGAATAAAATGGGACTTTTCATCTAAAAATTTTTTCAGTAGCTAAGGTTTTGATTCCATTATGTCTAATGTATTAAGTTATTAGGGCCTTTTAACACTTTTGCTTTCTGGCATTGTGATAAAAAGAATGTTTTATAGTTATTTGTATGGCAAATAGTGTGCGTGTCCTAATGTTTCCAGGGCTGCTTTTAATTCCCAGTCCCTGTCTACAGCAGCACCATCTCAAAGTTTAGGAAGAGATCCAGACTCTATTTTGTACTGCAGGACCAACACCAGCAGCAGCAGCACTGCACCAATGGATACACACATCCAGCCACTTGCTATGGAACTGAATTCCTCCAAAATCGGACCATTTTGTTGAACTGACCAATCAGAATAAGAAAGGTGATAAGACAGTAGCAGCAGTAGTAGTAGAGTACTGGGAATATACTGGCAGGTAGTTATACCCAGGGTATAGAAGGACCCTCAATTTCTCCTCAAATCTGAAAAATAAAATATATGAATACATAAAATATATATCTCTCAGAGTAGGGAAGGACATAGAGGAGCAGCAATAGCAGGACACAGGGCAGGCCCGGGATTGGGCAGATAGACCCATCCAGCTACTTGGCGCAGGGCTGAATTTTTCCAATATTCAAAAAAAATGAAAAGCATTGATCCCTACGAGCAAGGAAAGGAGATAGAGTAGCAGCAGCAGTATAAATATCAGATATTGTAAGGGTTAACCGGTTTTAGATTATGGCCTCTTGTTCTCAGATTTCTTGGCACCAAGCCCTGATGTTTTTTCTGGGAATGTTGCCACTTAATTGGCATCTGTTACATGCATTTTAGTCATTCAATAAAGTTGTAACTGTGTTCTACAAGAATGAAAGATAATATAAAAACAGGGTACTTAGCTTTTTAACCCTCTATTCATTCATCAGAACATATATGTGGTAGCTTCCCCAAGGACTCTTCCTTCAAAAAGCCCCTTATAACAGATATATGGAAAAAAAACAGAACAAATTCTGGGGATACAGCTTTAAAAGTACTCTGTAAAAAGAATAAAAAACACAAATGGTGCAATAACATTTAAAAGGTTTAAAACAGCCCCCACTAGTTGTGCCACACTCACAAGATTGTAGTAGGTACTGCGCCTGTATCTTAGGAATCCTGGAGGTTTGCTGGAACTTTTAAAACCACCTCAAAGTTTTAAAAACCGGTCATTTGCTGGATACAAACAAATGACAGGCAGGGTAGCTTCCAAAAGCTCTATTTAAATAAAGAGCTTTTGGAAGATACCCTGCCTGCCATTCTTAAAGGTAATGGACAGACCGAACGCACCAATCAGACCCCAGAACAGTACATATGGTGTTTTACTACGTACCTCCAGGGTACGGTTTTTACCATTGGCCGAATTTGCGTACTATAATCTCACTCATAGCTCTACCAAGATGTCTCCATTTTTTATTGATTGTGTTTATCTGTCACGACCCTAGTAAGCAGGTCGGGTAGGAGCCCAGTAGCAGGGGATACAAGGGGTTCTGTTTGTACCCCACGATGCATGACGGTAAGTGATGTGGTACGGACAGGCGAAATAACACACAGCACAACAGAATACGAGGAAAGGTACTGTATTGATATAGGATATCACCAGCAAGTAAAGGCAGTAGTCTATAGGCAGGATGCCCACTGGCAGGGCTGACTGGTACGGAGGCCCACTGGGTGGGCTGACGGCAGGAAGCCCACTGGCAGGGCTGACTGGTACGGAGGCCCACTGGGTGGGCTGACGGCAGGACGGAGGCCCACTGGGCGGGCTGACAGTAGGAAGCCCACTGGCAGGGCTGACTGGTACGGAGGCCCACTGGGTGGGCTGACGGTTCAGGCAGGTAGCTCACGATATAGGCAGGTAGCTCAGGTACAGGCAGGTAGCTCACGATATAGGCAGGTAGCTCAGGTACAGGACACGGGTTTAGGTACAAGGTCAAAGCAGAGCGGTCCATGCACTTCAATGCAAAGGCCCTGACTACAGGGCAGGGCAGCTTAATAAAGGCAGGTACCACCCAGGTGATCAGACCCAGCTGACCTGGTAATCTGATCCTGAGCACTGCAGAGAGAGGGACAGAACGCAAAAATCATCATGCATGGTCCGGGCTAGCAGGGTGGAATCCTGACATACCCCCGCCGCTAGGAGCAACCTCTGGGTGCTCGTAGGACTGCATATGGCAGTAGTGTCACCGTCTGTGACGGGACAACCTAGTTCTGGCACGTAGCGCTTCCTCAAACACATGCTGATCTTCACGGCATATTATGGTTCCGTTGGAAGCCATTACACAGCCTGGTGGCAGCGCCTCAGGCGTGTTGGCCTGGGTGTTCCGGACCTTAGCCACTGGTGGCACAGGTGCGAACATCCCGGTAAGTACAGAAATCGGACAAGGCAAGCATTCGCCAGGGGATCGTAATACCCCCTGTACACTGTATCCCTCTGACTGGTGTTGACTAATACCGGGACTGGACTGGGTGGAAGCAGGAATGGAGGAACGCCTACCAGCCGTTTGATCACGCAGATGTTGCTCATAATATTTCAGCTCCTTTCTGTGCACGATTGTCCCATTGGTTGCTAGGACATAACCAGGAGCCCCAAGGGAGTGTCTTATTATTATTATTATTATCCTTTATTTATATAGCGCCAACAGTTTACGCAGCGCTTAATACAATACATAAATTCAAGGGATATGACAAGACAAGAATTGACAGACTAAGACAAACCGATACATTTGGTGGAGAGAGCCCTGCTCGCAAGCTTACAATCTAGAGGGAAATGGGGTGACAAACATAAGGCATAGAGAAAGGGTGAGAGGTATTGTGGGGGTTGTATCGATGACAAGGAAGTTCTAGCAGCTAAGATGGTATGCTTCTCTGAAGAAGTGGGTTTTTAGATGTTTCTTGAAAGTTGGGAGGGAGGGAGAATGCTGAAGGTTCCTTGGGAGTAGATTCCAGAGATATGGGGCAGCTTGAGTGAAATCTTGTAGACGGGAAAAGGAAGAGGTGATGAGTGAGGAGGAGAGCCTTAGCCCATGGGAGGAACGTAGGGATCGAGTAGGAGAGTATTTGCTAATGAGGTCAGAAATGTACGGAGGAGCAGTATTATGGATGGCCTTATATGTCAGTACCAGGATCTTAAATTTAATTCTAAAGGTAATTGGGAGCCAGTGGAGGGTTTCACAGAGGGGGGAAGCAGAAGAGGAGTGACGTGCAAGGAAGATGAGCCTAGCAGCGGCATTTACGATAGACTGTAAAGGAGAGAGTCGAGACAGTGGAGTGCCAACCAGAAGAGTGTTGCAGTAGTCAAGACGGGAAATGATAAGGGAATGAACGAGAGTTTTTGTGGATTCTTGGGTGAGGAATGGGTGGATACGAGAGATGTTTTTTAGGTGCAAGCGGCAGGATTTGGCGAGGGACTGAATGTGAGGGATGAAGGAGAGGTTTGAGTCAAGGATGACCCCAAGGCATCGGGCCTGGTTAGTAGGAGAGATAGTCTTGCGGTTTGGAGTCTCCCGTTCTTACTCCTGTGAGTGATGGGAGTGGTGGTCCCAACCGCACCAACAGCCATAGTGTTCTCGTTCTCAGGTGTATCCGCTATAGCAGCCTCAGAAGAAGCATCGTCCATGTCAGACCAGTCAGGGTCGTCAGACATGGCCTGGAGGTCATCTGACATGACTTCAGACGGTGTAGGCAGTTCAGGTACTGGGCGTTGGTTAACCCTTGGATCGCCATTCTGGGGAAGCGACAGGGTGTGCTCCAGCTTTGCTGCATTCTCTTTACATGCAGGTTCCTGGGCACGGGGTTTGTCTGAGTGGGTTGCAGATGGTTTGGCTGGTTTCAACGGACAGTACGTAATCCTATGACCAGCCTCTCCACAATAATAGCATAGGTTGTCCTCTCGTCTTTTCTGTTTTTCCTCCTTGGTGAGTGGCTCACGCTTGAAGCTCTTCTTTGGAGCTTTCTTACCTGTGGTCACAGTCTTTGGCTTCGGTTTGGTGCTATCACATTCTAACACAGTCCGTACAGATTTACAGATCTGGAGAAGACACTCCGCCAGTACTTCCAGAACTGCGGTTATCCCCGCGGACTCCTTGGTATGGCCTTTGCATTCTGTCACGACCCTGGTAAGCAGGTCGGGTAGGAGCCCAGTAGCAGGGGATACAAGGGGTTCTGTTTGTACCCGATGCATGACGGTAAGTGATGTGGTACGGACAGGCGAAATAACACACAGCACAACAGAATACAAGGAAAGGTACTGTATTGATATAGGATATCACCAGCAAGTAAAGGCAGTAGTCTCTAGGCAGGATGCCCACTGGCAGGGCTGACTGGTACGGAGGCCCACTGGGTGGGCTGACGGTAGGGAGCCCACTGGGTGGGCTGACGGTAGGAAGCCCACTGGCAGGGCTGACTGGTGCGGAGGCCCACTGGGTGGGCCGACGGTTCAGGCAGGTAGCTCACGATATAGGCAGGTAGCTCAGGTACAGGCAGGTAGCTCAGGTACAGGCAGGTAGCTCACGATATAGGCAGGTAGCTCATGATGATATAGGCAGGTAGCTCACGATGATATAGGCAGGTAGCTCACGATGATATAGGCAGGTAGCTCACGATGATATAGGCAGGTAGCTCAGGTACAGGCAGGTAGCTCAGGTACAGGCAGGTAGCTCAGGTACAGGCAGGTAGCTCACGATGATATAGGCAGGTAGCTCACGATGATATAGGCAGGTAGCTCACAATGATATAGGCAGGTAGCTCACGATGATATAGGCAGGTAGCTCACGATGATATAGGCAGGTAGCTCACGATGATATAGGCAGGTAGCTCAGGTACAGGCAGGTAGCTCACGATGATATAGGCAGGTAGCTCACGATGATATAGGCAGGTAGCTCACGATATAGGCAGGTAGCTCACGATATAGGACACGGGTTTAGGTACAAGGCCAAAGCAGAGCGGTCCATGCACTTCAATGCAAAGGCCCTGACTACAGGGCAGGGCAGGTTAATAAAGGCAGGTACCACCCAGGTGATCAGACCCAGCTGACCTGGTAATCTGATCCTGAGCACTGCAGAGAGAGGGAGAGGGTGGCCACTAGTGGTAACAGCCGGACAGAACGCAAAAATCATCATGCATGGTCCGGGCTAGCAGGGTGGAATCCTGACGTTATCACCCTTCCATGCTTCCAGGTAGAGGACTGCATTGGGACCCGCCGAAAAATTGTGGGCGCGGGCGGTCTTGCTGGTGTTGGGGGCGGGAGCGGGTGGCCAGACACTGTACCTGTGGGTCCCGTTAATCCCATGCAGTCCCGCAAGGCTGCCTTTGTGCTGCTCCCTTACAGCATCTCTTCTCTTGCTCCGCCAAGGAACACAGCGGAGTCACGTGATGTGACGTCACTTCCCGTGACTCCGCTGTGTTCCTGACCGTGGAGTGTTTTCTGTTTATCTGGTATCCCTGACCAGGACTGTGTAACTATTTTCCTGCCTGTTATAACCGCTGTTATCTACTCACTGTGCTGATATATATGGGAATTCCTAACCTGCATTGTGGGTTCCTGTCTGTTCTCTAACAAAGACATGTGGACGCCATCTTGGATTTTGATGTAAAAGGTCCGACTGGCGCAGGGGGCGGAGGACTACTGGTGGAAGGAGTCAGAGGGGGGGTCCAGGACCTCAACAGTGAAACATGAAACAATGAGTGAATCTTGTAGTAAATAGGCAGAGTCAATGCCATCTCCGCAGGGTTGACAACACGCCGAACCGTAAAAGGACTGGCGAACCGTGGCCCCAACTTCTGTGCTTGGCATGACAAAGCGAGGTTAAAGGTAGAAAGCCATACTTTATCCCCGACCAGGTAGGAAGGAGAGAGGGAGCGTTGACATAATGAGACTGGTATCTTTGGGTTCTTAGTAACGTATTCCTCAATAGTGTGAATGTACGGACCCTCTTTTGTAGTCGAGTAGTGACGTCAGGTGTAGGGTCCTGGATGAAAGAACTGGGAAACATGGCTGGATGTAAACCGTAATTGATAAAGAATGGAGTCATCTTGGTGGATTGATGTACCCGATTATTATAAAGCGCTTTTCTTTACTTTGTGGATGATTTTTTTTCTGTGGATTCCTCATTTTTCTGTGAATGCTTCACTTTTCTCCTGAGGAAGCCAAGTCCAAACTTGACGAAACACATTTCATAGAGGCTATTTCATAGATCGATTCTATATCTACCCCTATAATGAACAGTGGGACACAACCTATGTTAAAAAGCATTTGTAAAACAAACAAAAAATAAATAAAGTGCAGCGCTCCTTTTATAATAACTCTATATTAGTAGTGCTATGCAATTTTGTATCATATAACAATTGAATATGCCCGTTCTTACAAAGCGTTTGTGCATAACATTTCTGTTGTGCCTTTATTTCCTGTGTGTTTTTATACTTGTATTGCTAACATGATACTGTGCTAACATGTTGCTAACATGATACTGTGCCATTGGAGTTCTTTTATGGTTGCATACATTTTAAAGAGGATATTAAAGGGGTTTTCATCATATCTTTTGATGGGCTCTGTCTCTATACTTCATGTTTGTGAGCGCTACCAATAAAATAGTATTCTGTATTTTGTTTATACAATATTGCACTATTGTAGTTTTCTTCTCCCCCCTATGTATATGTGCCCCATGCTGTATCGATCACTATCTTAAACACCAGAGCAGTTTTTTCTGGGTTGCTGTGGTACTTTGGTAAAAAAAAAATATTATTCATTCACTTCAAGTGGGATTGTTCTTATATTATTAGTGTTCCAGTCATCCTGGACATGAAAGATAAAACAACGTAAGTATTGTTAACCTCCTTATGACAAAGCCTGTACGGGCTGCTGGGCTGCTGTTAAATACCTGCATCGCCGTGATCTCAGCGTTTTCACCGTGATGGGTGGCTTTGTAACATTCACTGAAGCTTTACAAGTGAGGCTGGGAGTGGCTCATGGGAGGAAAGCCTCCCCCCAAATGGCCTCTGACAACCGATAATCAAAGATGGCGGTGGTGGCCGGTTAAAACAATTGCTTACTAAGCATAATCGGTGTTACTGACATGCCTTGATATCGAGGCATTCAGCAACACAACCCCCCTACCCCGATAGCCTTGTGATTCCTCCTCCACAAGCGCCATCAGTGAATGGCATTTTTGCCACTCACAAGATGGCGGTGCCAACTGTCAACTGTGAATGAGTTCACAGAGGGTCTACCCAGGTACTGCATTCAACCATTTTGAAGTTGCTGAATGCTTCGACATCGACCGCTTAAAGCCATGACGGCCCTGGCACTTCAATTGTCACTAACTGGATGTTAGTGCATAATGTGCCCAGACCTTCAGTTGTCATCAAGGGGTTAATATAAGGTGTTTTACAGAGTGCACATGTGGAACAGGCTCTTACATATTTCTCAGCATCATTTTGCATAGATGGCCAGCAGAGCGTCTATACTAGATCCACCATCTTTTTATCTTCTCCATGCCCGGCTATAGGAGTATCGTGGAGAAGTTTGATGGTGGACGTCCACAAAGTAGGTGAGACGTAGATCTTGTCTTCGAAAATCATCATGGGAAGAAGAGGCAGTTGATGGTACATGGCATTCTTTCCTAGTCTCTTCTTTCAGGTCATCCCAAAAGGACATAGTCATAACTACTAAGCAAAATGGAAACAAAAAAGGAGATTCAGGTGGTTGGTCATGGATCCTAGAAAGGATATCAGCCTTCCTGTTCCTTGATACTGGACGATAGGTTATCATCAGGTCATAATGACTAAAATAAAGAGACCATCTAGCTTAACGAGAGCTTTGTCGTTTTTATGGTCTGTATATATTACAACCCGGATATTTTGCACCTTCTAGTAAGTGTCTCCAGTCTTCTAATGCCCACTTGATGGCCAGTAGTTCTTTCTCGTCTACCTTATAATTCCTTTCTGGAGATGTGAGTTGTTTGGAACAAAAGGCTATAGGATGTAGTTCCTGCTTGTCATAAGTTCTTTGGGAGAGGATGGCACCCATGGCGATATCGGATGTGTCGACTTCCAAGACAAACTGTCTTGTTATGTCGAAGAGAGACAAAACCGGTGCGGAAGTAAACACTTTTTGTAGGTGTACAAAAGTCTGTTGTGTCTGAGGATTCCAACAATTAGTTTTGTTTAATTAGGGCTGTAAATTGTTGTGTGATGGTAGAAAAGTTCTTAATGAATCTCCTGTAGAAATTAGCAAAGCCGAGGAATTAGTGGACCTCTTTTTTTGTTGTGGGTATGGGCTATTCCAATACATCTGTGATGTATCCATTGCATAGACACGAAAAAGACACTTCTTCAGCTTGGCATACAGATGATGAAGATGTAGTTATTCCAGAACCAGGGTAACATGTGTCATAAATCAACTCACCCTCTCCCCGGTTCCAGCGTCGGCAGGTCTCGGCGTCGGGTTTCCTCTCAGCCTCTGCTCGCTGACACAGACACGAGCAGAGGCTGCGTGCAGGCACGCCCCCTCCACTGCCGGCAGAGAGCAGCAGGGAGGAGGACGCGGTCCCAGGTTGCTATGGAGACGCGTCCACTCCCTGCTACTGCTGATAGACGCCGGCAACGTAGGAGTTGTGTACGCGTTGCCATGGCAACGCGTCTCTCAGTATGACGTCATTTTGGCGCCAAATTCAAATTATAAAAGCCCCTTCCACTGAGAGATCATTGCTCAAGTATCAAGCTATTACTGCCTCTGTACCTAAGCGGTCCTGATTGATTCTACTAGTGTACCAGATCCTTCCTTCTGATTTTTGACCTACGTTCCTTGCTGCCTGCCTCGACCATTGCGTGTGACCTGACCTTGTTTTTGGATTATCGTTTTTGTACCTCGCCACGGACTTTGTGGTTGCCATCTGCTATTAGGAACCATCTACCTTTTCGGCTCACGGGTCAGCCGTGATAACATGTTTAATGTTTTCTTGAAGTGATGATAAGAAGACTAATATATCTTCCAACTATATCACTACAAATACATCCAGGTAGTCCCTGAAAATGTTGTTTAGAAAAGCTTGAAACATTGCAGGGGTGTTATAAAGCCCAAAAGGAATGACAGCGCGGCCACCCACTGAAGTGCGGCCCACCCACAGCACCCGTGGTGCCATTGCAGCTGATGCGGCTGTGAGTTTTAAAGTGGCGGAAAGACACGCCAGTACTGGTGTGTGTGATTGGTGTGTCAGTGTGGCAGAGCCTGTCCTTGTGTGTGTTTGGTGTGTCGGTGTGGCAGAGACTGTCCTGGTGTGTGTGTTTGGGTGTCAGTGTGGCAGAGCCTGTCCTGGTGTGTGTTTAGGTGTCAGTGTGGCAGAGCCTGTCCTGGTTTGTGTTTGGTGTGTTCGTGTGGCAGAGCCTGTCCTGGTGTGTGTGTTTGGGTGTCGGTGTGGCAGAGCCTGTCCTGGTGTGTGTGTTTGGGTGTCGGTGTGGCAGAGCCTGGTGTGTGTATTTGGTCATCTGTTTCCTGGCACTTTAATTTCTGTAGGAATAAATTGAACAAATTACATTTTTAGTTACCCAGAGATAAAACGCCCTCCTGAATTTGTAGTCACTTCAGAGGACAAAACTTTCAAAGCCCAGAAATCAATGAGATGAAAAGTAAAGGTTTTTTGTTATTTACTCTATTTCAATCTGCATATTTTATTGAAAAGGATTAGTTGCGTTAAATTGTGGGTTCAGGCATCCCATGTATGATGACTTTTTTTTTAGTTTACTGATTACTCCCAGTCCCATCACATTACATCAATATGCGTTTGAAAATCAGGAGAAGATGGGCATGGATGGTGGGCTGATTTTGTGTAGAAGGAGGCCATGCTTACACATTCCAGTAGTTCAGGAGTAAGAGGTAGAGGGTATCATTTTTCATTGTGCTTTGATTCAAGGGTAGCCAATGCATTGACAGAGATCTCCATCTTTTTTGGTAACAAAAAGGATACCAGCCCCTGCAGGGAATGTAGACAATCTTAAATCAGTCTACTTTCCCATAATCCTAAATGTTTATTCTCCACTTTTAACACCCTTCTCAGGCCCACAGTACCTCCCTTGCCCTCCAACGTCTCTGCCCAAGAGCTTGCCACCTACTTCAAAAACAAAATTGACACATCAGGGATAACATCCTCCCCAATAGTGTCAATCATATGGTACCTCAACCTCCCTCCTCACCTCAATCCATTCTCGCCTGCTTCAGCCCAGTTACACCCTTTGAGGTTTCCAAGGTCCTGTTGTCCTCCCACCTCACCACCTGTCCCCTCGACCCTGCACCTTCACATCTCCTACCACCCCTCTCTAGTGTCCTTACCCCAACCCTAACCCACACCTTTAATCTCTCCTTTTCCTCTGGTGTATTCCCATACTTATTCAAACATGCCATCATCTCTCCCATCCTAAAGAAACCTTCCCTTGATTCCACATCCCCATCAAACTACCGTCCAGTTTCACTTCTCCCGCTAGCTTCCAAACTGCTGGAACAATTACCCTACAATCAACTAACAAACTTACTCTCTTCAAACTCTTTACTTGACCCTCTACAATCCGGTTTCCATCCACAGCAGAGACTGAACTCACTAAAATTACTAATGACCTCCTCGCAGCTAAAACGAAAGGCCAATTCTCACTGGTTATTCTCTTGGACCTCTCAACAGCCTTTGACACAGTCGACTTCCTCCTACAAACCCTCCATGCTCATGGCATCCGTGACACGGCCCTTTAATGGCTTAAATCTTATCTTTCTAACTGTACTTTTAGTGTCTCATTGACTGGAACTTGCTCCTCTCCCCTCCTGCTATCTGTTGGTGTTCATCAAGGCTCAGTTCTTCGAACTTTGCTATTCTCCATCTACACGTCTTCCTTCAGACAACTTATTTCTTCATTTGGTTTCCAGTACCACCTATATGCAGATGACACCCTAATCTATATTTCTGCTCCTGACCTTTCCCCCTCTCTTCTAACTCGCCTCACTGTCTATCAGGAATTGCATCATGGATGGCGTCCCGCTACCTAAAGCTCAACATCTCTAAAACCGAACTCATGGTAATCCCGCCATCTGCTATGTCCACTTTTCCTGACATCTCTATTACCATTACCATTATCCAACCAACAGACCAGGTTCGATGCCTTGGTGTCACCCTTGCCTCTGCTCTCTCTTTTATCCCTCACCAAATTCTGCCGCCTCCACCTGAGAAACATCTCCCAGATCCCACCTTTCCTCACACAAGAAACCACCAAATTACTAATCCACTCCCTTGTGATTTCCCGCCTGGATTATTGCAACTCCCTACTAACCAGTCTCCCCCTCCCCCACCTTTTACCGTTTCAATCCTCAACACAGCAGCCAGATTAATTTTTCTCTGTCGCCGTTCATCATCTGCTGCCCAACTATGCCAATCACTTCATTGGCTCCCCATAACCTCCAAAATCTAACTGGAGGATTCAAGCCATCTGAACAATCAACAGCTTCAACACATCATCGGAACCAGATCAACTCATCCCCATCCAAGCAGTCCGCTCCTATTGTCTCACCCCTCAACCACCGACTAGATTGTAAGCTCGCAAGAGCAGGGCCCTCTTCTCCTTTGCACCAGTTTGTTATTGTAGGTGTTATTGTATGTGGTTCTAAATTGTTCTACTGACTGTAACAGCGCTGCGGAATCTGTCGGTGATTTATAAATAAATGTAACGTAATGTTCTATGTATTCTTTTAAGACCTGGAGCTCTGATTCGGACATGGGATAGATGTGTCCAAATGGTATGGCAGCTTCTTGTATCAGATCTATTGGACAATGAAAAGCACGATGTGGGAGTAGTTTATCTGCGCCTTTTTTTTTCAAAAACATCTATATATGTTAGTGTAGTCATATAGAGGTACCATCTTTGGTGTGATGATGGAGGTATGTAGTCCAACCGTGCTGGGATTGGAAGTGGTGAGGCAATATGGGGAGGAAAAAGTCAATGTTCCTTGGCTCCATTGTATGTGAGGATTAAGGAGGAGTCATGGCAGACCCAATATGGCTGAAAAGAGAGGGGAATCCCTGACCTTAAACAACAGTAGTTCATGATGACGGGTACCCACAGAGAAAGAGAGAGGTTTGGTTTTGCGTGTGATAGGACCAACTGTCAAGGGACTTGTGACAGGGCCAGGCTAGCTGGCTCATATGTCATATGAAGTTTAGCCGGGTCACGGAGCACTTTTGTGTCCGGTTCTGTATACTGTGACCCGGTAATATATTATATTGTGTTTATTGTGTAACCGGCCCAGAGACTGATGTGGCTTCAGCTCCAGCCTTCAAGGAGACGATCCTATAATCTGGCTGGGGCTCTTAATCAGCCAGCACAGCCCTGTCTGCCCAGACGGCCCCCGCACTACAGGGGGTTGGGTTCGGTACACATTGCATTGAGATTATATATAAATTCTGTGTGTTTGTAATAAAGAGAGTTCTTCTTGGTTTACTACGAATGGTGGTCTGGATGATCCGTGGATAGCTGAGTGCTATCCGTATGAGGGACTGACTGGTGATTCCTCAGCCCTCAAACAGGGGTACCCAGCCTTGGGTACGGTGACCCTGTAACAGGACTCCCATCTATGAGTTGAATATGGAGCAGATATGTTTTCTGGTCTGTAGGTATCATGTTTTCTTGTTTTCTTACAGTACTGTCTATGAAACAACCACCCACTTCAGAGTCAATCATGGCAGGTAACACTGGCTGGGGGGTAGCTCTACATTGAAGAAGCAATGAACTAGCCAGCTATAGATAGGAAAGGAAGTATTAGTTAATTGAAGGACAATCCTACCATCAGGTGTCTTGCATTGGTTGCTAAGCTGTTGCTGTACACATTGGTGAACCAGTGATACTTCCTTATTAGGCCACGCCTCCAGTGAAGGAGACACTAAAAGTCAGAGAGGTAAGGTTTGAACCGGGAAATAGCTTTAGAACTTTGAGTCAGTTAAAATATCAAATTTATTTTTCACTAATGTTTCTTTATGTATGTCAGACCCAAAAATAAAAGCAACAGAAACGTAATATGTTTCTCATCAACTATATACCATATAAATGCCAGAATTATACCAAAGCAAAACAACCCAGCATAAAATCTATTTTCTTTAATTATGCTACCTTTGTATACCCTTGGCTGAGGATAATGGTACCTGTAGTCCACAAAAGTTAATTTCCCTATTTTTTGCAAAATAGTTTTTATAGAAATAAACATGTACATTAAAACCTTCATTTAATTGAGGGTAACATGTTTTGATGTCTGATCTCTACATGTAAGCTGCCAAGATGATCAGCTACCAGCATGCAAGGATTGATCCCTTTTTTTTTTTACGGTAACAGTAAACCGTTGGTCCAGTGCACTGATCATTGCTTACAAAAATGTGTGACAGGTAGGGTTTGGAAGTTACGTTCCCTATAAAGAAAAACTGTCCCTGTCAGAAACGTTACATTTTAATGCCAACTAGAGGCTTTCTAGTAAGGCTGAAGTCTCGCATGTACATTTACGCACACAAGCCTGACTGGAGATACAGGCAAAGTGTTTCACTTCATACAGAAGGGTGTAATAGGGTAGAACTCCATTAAGTACAATATGCCTGTTGGCTTCCTAGGTCCAATCACATATGGCATTCAGAGAGTTAATGTAAGTTTAACTACCCACGTCTGTAACACTTGCATTGCTTGACAGGCAGGAACGTGGAAATAATTAAATTCACATTTATATACTGTGTACATAACAATGAAACTGCTCTTGCTTCTGCCTAATCTTATTTTAAAACATCCAGTATTATCTGCAATAATTTGTTATAAAACATACATGATTGTTAACTGTTCTGTTAAAACTTTGACAAACTTTTTTGACCACAACAAAAGTTTATGTCTTGTTCATTAGTCTCCATCTCTCCATAGTGCACTACTCCTTCAATGGCTATAATTTGTAAATACATATAGGACTTTTTTATATTTGTTAAATATGTCAAAATGTCATTAGGTTTCGAAACCACCCTTTTATTTGGAAACTATTCAAAACTACAATCATGTAATGCAGAAAAAAGTGCTAGCTTTTTTTTTTTTTAATGCCGGTAAAAGTCACATATTTATACTTGTTTGAGCATTCCAGCAAGTATGAAATGTTGGTTTTGGAACAATGAAATAGCAAAAGCCCATTATACTTCCATTTCTGTGAATACTAGTAATTGTCCTTGACCTTCATTATGCACCTGTGCTTTTTATGTGGAGACATTACTTAAGTCACAGGCAATTATCTACCAGTAAAGCCTTCAACCATTGCAGCTATTAAACTCTTACCATTAATATTTTCTCTCTCAGTAACTTCTGTGCCACATAATTTTATTTATAAATCTGGCTTATTGCATTAGTTCATAATAATGGTTGGTTGTTTCTGTTCTTATAAAGCTAATAATATTGAAACATTGAAAGAAATTAAATCAGCAAGCATAGATTTCAGAAATACGTCACTCAGCTATTTTTGTAGTATCCAAATATAATAATAAAAAATGTCATTAAAGAAAAGGTACTCCTGTGTTTTAATCTGTGAAGCAAACTAAGATTGTTTCTCAGTCCCATCTAAGTAGTGAGTTCATAGATTCCAGTTAAATCAGCCCATCCACTCAGGACCTCCAGTTAACCATACATGCTATACTTTCTAAATGCATTTCATCACCACTGACCCTGATTGGAGGAATAGGGGGAGGGTGTACCCAGAGGCTCCACCCTTTTGTTGAAGTTCATTTGGAGGTTTGCTGAGAAAGAGAGGTGCAGAAAAGCTTCTCTTTCTCCATGAATCCATCTGCGTTATAGCCTCTTCCCCGTTCCACCAATCAGAAGAGATTATGTGCCCAGGTGCTCTGCTTTTTTTGCAGAAGTGAACAGTCTATGTCCACAGAGGAGTGGAGGCGGAATGAAGACACAAGAAGTGGTGCTGCGCGGGAAGGAGTCAATAGAGAAGATATGGAGACATCCAGAAAGAGCGTAAGAGAAAGTGAGTGAGAGTATAGGAGAATGTGAATGAGCATGAGAGAAAGTGTGACAGAGTGTGAAAGAGCATGAGGGAGTTAATGAGGGTGAGTGACAAGGAATTTCGTTTCCGAAAGTAAGATGCCCTCCGATTTTAATCTGAACTAAAAGCACCAAAATGGTTAATTTTTGCCAAATTTGCTCAAGTCTACTGTCCAGCCTGGGCCACTGACATGAATGCCTGTTTCATAAGTTAGGGATATGACAAGGGGTTTAGCAGTACTGCATACTGTTTGTGCAGGACTAAAATGTGTAGTGAAGCTTTTAATTATTTTTAAAAATAAAACTAAATAAAAACAGAGTAAATTTATGTAATGCACAGGTAGAAAAAAGCAAGCAGGAACGATGTCATATAAATCACAACCTGTATGTGTCTGAAATATTTTTTGGTGAGAGTAAACAAAATGGTTACTGAAATGGTGAATTTTTTGTAGAAGCAAAATTCATGAGGAGAAGATATTTTAAATGAGGAGACATGTTAGTACTAGAAATCAGAGAATCAGAGGCTTAAATGTAATACAAGGTAGTTGTCACGACCACTAACACCAAAGTTATTCTGCCCAGTAGCCCACCACCAAAGGAGACCCATAGCGACAGGCAGCTGGGACTTGGATAATTCCAACAGTGATGAGGCCAGGTGCAAGCGGACATATTAAGGGCCGAGGTTGGAATGCAATGTGCAGGAACCAGGAACAAACTCTGTCGTGCAGGGGTTAGAACAAACAGGATAGTCTGGATAGCCGGGTCGGTACACAAAAGCGGGTAGTAATACAAGCCAGGTCGGTAACAGAGCAGGTAGTCTGACGAGCCAAAACTGGAAACCAGGAGATACAGGCAAAGGTACAAAATCGCTAGGCAAAGAATCATCAGGCAGGGTCAAAAACACAACTTCAGAGAACACTCAGGCAACGAAGACCACAACAGGGTACTAGACTGAGCATTTCCGGGGTTTTTAAATCCGGCGCTCATCTCAAGCTCTTCCCCCCGGACTGCATCACAGCAGCTCTGGGCGGCCTCCCAGAACCCCTGCCTCTGGACCAGTCCAACCGCCCCCCCTTCACTGCAGCCATGAGGAACACCGCTGGACCAGGAGCGGGTGAGTACAGAATACCGGGGGTCAATGCTCCGTCGGGCATTATGATCCCCAAGATCCCCAGATCCCACCTTCTGACCAGCGGTCGGACATCCAACCGCCCGCATCGAAGGGATTAAAAGTGGTCCCTGTCACGGTCAGGACTAGTTGCCAAGCGTGACTGTGTGGAGGGCGTGGGCATGAAGGGGTTAATAGCACCAGGCCTCTGGATTTACTAACTTCACCCCTTGACAAGGCATAAATTATACCAAATTAATGCCCAAATCCTGCCTATATCCCCCCAGGTAGTCTGCCACCACTCACGATTTTGATACCGGATTTGTGAGAAATCCGAATTAGAACCTTTATCTCTATATATATATATATCAACCCACCCCGGGCAAACAACATATATATATATATCCTGTAGAACTTAATAACAATACGGTAACGTGGTATCCTCTCTTAGGGTTTGTGGATATCAATAGTAGAGCCCAAAGACAGACTCGGATTATGAATATTTTAATAACAAAAAGACAAAGATTACACAGTGCCACAATTACAAAAAAAAAGACATACAAAAGAATGTCTTCAATAAGCAGGCCTGTGGGAACTCCTTAAGTCCAGGCGGTTTCTTATGTTGTTCCGATCAGAGTATATCATGGAGTTCTGCTTTGAGGTCACTGCATCGCCCCTAAATCAGGCTCTTTTGCAAGAAAACACCCCTCTGACCACATGACCAATTATAGGACACCTTTTCCAAGAATTGGTTCCCATCTTTGATGTGCCAATAAGTTATGGTGGGGTAAAGGTGATGGAAACCCCTCCACTTAAGATAGGAATGGAATTCCTATAACTCAGGGTCCTTATTTGTTAGGCCATGAATCACCACAGGGGTCCTTTGGGAAGATGACCCCTCTAGCCAAAACAGATACAGAGGGCATGCACAAAGAAACACATTTAAATCAACATCAGATTAACTCATGGAATGCTTAACCAAAGAAACTAACCACCTCTGCTGGGTGGGTAACCCAGCAGAGGTGGTTAGTTTCTTTGGTTAAGCATTCCATGAGTTAATCTGATGTTGATGGAAGGGTATTCCATGCATCCACTATGTTATATGAGTTAATCATGACCCCAGTAACCGCCGCGCAGCATTAATAGTAGAGGTTAATTCAGGGAGGGAACTTAAACATGCATAGCATAGGGATGTGGCTATCGTGAATATAAAACAAGACTATGGCCGAATTTATGTTTGAGTCTTTACAGCAAGAATAATGGACAGATTAGATAGCCTGTATGATTACTTATACGGCATCAAATTTCTTCGCAAGCAGTCTAGTGTGATATCAGGCTGAATAATGGTCACACTTCCAATGCATGCATGTTAGAGTCAAGTTTTTTGCTTGCCAGTAAATGAGCAACAGCCACAAGCAGTGTACTGATCCCTGGAAAACAATATGGGCATTACTGCACCTTTAAATGTGATTATTTGTTAGTAATTCCAATTGCTCAACAAATACATAAATTACTTGCAACGTTTGACATAAAACTTTTTTGGACCTTTCAAATATTATTGCATTTTTGGTTATGTTTGTGCTGTCTATTAACTGATTATTTTAGAACCTGGAGTCATTATGCAAAGAAATTGAATAAAAGTCCAAAGAGGAATGTTTATTTAGCCTCAGGGTACCTAAATAATTGAAATTGGTGTACAGTATTTCTTTATCTTTGCATATTTCAAGCATCAATGTTACTTTTTTTAACTCCTGCACATTTGCTATACAAAAATATATTTTCTCATGTCATGCTACATCATGTTAGTTACTAGACTTGCAAAATCAATTCAGTTTTCAAATTTCAGGACTCACTTTTCACTTACAGCAGCCCCATCTCAAGTACTGGGAAGAGATGCAGATGCATTCAGCCACTTGGAGCAGGACTGAATGACCCTAATGTTTTAACAATTAGAAGATCTGTTCCCCTGAAAGATGATAAAGGCAGCAGTAAGGCACTGAGTCTGGATAGGCACTGGCAGACAGACACATCCACTCACTTGGTACAAGACTACATTTCCACAATATTTGAAAAAAATACCTCAAGATCTCCCAAACTAAGGATGCATAGGTGCAGCAGTAGGGAACTCACCTGGACAGACTAACACTTACAGCAACTATGTAATACTGTAGACTGAATTTCCTCAATATTTGAAAAACATCAAAAACGATCGCCCAAGAAGGAGACAGAAGACTGGCAGCAGCAGTAGAGCACTGGGTCTAGGGAGCCACTGGCAGGCAGATACATCCAGACACTTGGTGCTGGACTGGATTTCCCCAATATTCAGAAAAATAAAAGAACTGATGCTCAGCATAAGGAAGGGGACAGAGCAACAGCAGTAGGGCACTGGGCTGGGGCAGGAACTGTCAGACAGACACACAACCATTTGGTGCATGACTGGACTTCCACAAAACTGTGCAGATGTGGGTAACCTGGGGAGGACCTGGTAATGCCCTGGCAATGCCCTCCCATAATACAGGCTCAAGCAGCGCAGCTGCCATCACCTCAGTAGAAATGTTGTTCTCTTACCCACTTCTAAACTGCTGCAACAAATGTGCATTACTGAGCAAGATTTGCAGCCATTGATTCCCCATACTGCCCAGCAGCAGTAATGTCTCCCCACCCTTCATGATTATTCCAGGGGGTCTCGTTCTTATTACCCAGTTACTTAGTTATCAATAGATTAAAAGTCATATTGACATTGGTCCTGCTTCCTAGTCATTCCTTTAACCAAGCCACAAAAGTATACTTCTTTGGCAATTTGACATGTTTAGATATATGGAATCATATATTTACTCTGTGAAGCTATTATCACAATTATTATAAATAGCTGGATGCAGTAGTAATGACAACAGATGTATTTCATAAATAAATGAAAAGGGAAAAAAAACACTATTTGTTTTATATAGGCATAAGAAACATTTACCGAAATGTAATATTTCCTTTTAACATTGATTCATCATTTGTATTTTTTTTTCCTTTTTCCTAACTATATATCATATATAGTTGAAGATCTGAAAATAATAAAAAAAAATTATTAAAAATATCCTGTAAAATATTGTAGCTGTTTTCTCCTTTCATGAATGTATTGGAGCTTGAGAACTAGCCCCTAGCGCCAAACAGAGAATGATGTTCAGAATACCAATAAACCTAAAATAATGTTTTAAAGAAACTTAAAACAGTTTTAGAGCAAACTGTAACTATTATTTAGACATGTTAGACTACATCAGTCTGAACAAGTTTGACACATGTTACAAGGACATTTAGAGATGTCACCCGAAATACTTCTTACTTAATTGACCCACTTAAAAAAAACTTCAGATGTGCATTACCACATTTTATGTCAGTAAATATAGACATAGAATGCGCTAATGCACATCTGTTGTGCATTCATAATAGGCTTCAAAACATCTGTAAACATTTGTCGTTTCCGTTACTGTTCATAGTAATAAAAATACTAAATAATTGTGAAAAACTATACAAATAAATGGGAATAATTTCTGCCTTTCCTAATAAACAATCTTGATGTACAGGTTCTTTTTTACATCAGGGACCACCTGGGAGCTCTGACATCAAGAATATTTGGTACGAAATGTATAGATGCTAAGGGACCTTAACTGATGGCTTTAACATGATAGACGGGTTACAATTAAAGATAATTATTTTGTGTGTGTGTTGAATTTAAAGACTAAGGAATGCATGTTGCTAATAACAACCCAGGATACCTTTCACAAGGTCTAACCATTTATCACATATTTTTATTAGACATTACTAGGTGGATCATATCAAGAGCACCAATTAATTAATCATTAACTCTAAAATACATATGATTCTCAGTAGCTTCACACATTCATGCTTAATTATTTCTTGTTGCCACAGTGGTAGCATATTGTTTTGAATCATTATTATGCTTAATGTAAACAATCTTTGTAAAGCAGTCTCTTAATAAACAAAGTTTTGCTCAGTTCATGATCATTACTTGTTCTAGTGCCATATCCCCAGCTTTGTATCATTTAATTATAAAGAGCATAAACATTAAGCCGGTTTAATTTACAATTATCAATGTGCTTTAACTGATGCAGGACTTCTAGTTATGCTACCAGGCAAACCTCTAGCTTTTGGACAACACAACAAATATCATTGTATTGATTGATAAATATTGGTGACAAAATTATCAGTCATTGGACTGTGTGAAATTCCTGAGTACATTTTAATTTTATTTAGCATTTTTACAAAATACGTGGAAATGTCTGTAAGAAGAAGTGATGGGCAGAGCTGGAAGCAGGCGTGTATGAAAGAGTACTCAGATGACCCCTGGAATACCAGATTATGAGCCAAACTTGGATGAGTCAAGCTACACATTGTCCAGTAATGCGTTACTCCACCCCTCTCTTCAGAAGCACCAGTAGTGTTACCTCGTCTAGTGGGCCGTAATGAAATGTGGGTGCAATGTAAACTATTTTTTCATATTTAATAAAAACAATGATTGAGAAAAATGATTTATTTTTGTTTTTATTTCCTTTTATTTGCCACTCTGCCCCAGTTATGCACATCCAGATATGCCTTATACCCCTTATATGCCACTCTGCCCCCAGAAATGCCTTATGTCCCCAATATGCCACTCTGCCTCTCTAATAAACCACTCTGCCCCAGATATGCCTTTTAACCCTCTATTTGCCACTTTGCCCCAAAATATGCCTTATACACCCATATATGCCACTCTGCCTCCCTGACATGCCCTTTAATCCCCTATTTGCAACTCTCCTCCCCAGATATGCCTTATACAGTCCTATATGCCACTCTGCCTCTGCCTAGAAACTATTATACCCCACCCATGCCACTCTTACCCCCCCCCCGACTTACCAGTGCATCCCTAGACTCCCTGTCAGTGGAGGTTTGTCCTATGCACGCAGACAACCTCTGCTGCTGCTGGCCGGTACTTCCGCCGGGGCTTCTATGACTGAGCACCGGAAGGTCATGTGATGCTGGCGCTAGAAGCCCCAGAGGAAGTGCCGGCAGCAGCAGAGGTTGTCTGCGCGCATCGCACAGACACCCACCGGCTGCCAGAGAGAAGGATCCAGGTTCCCTGCAGCGCTGCGGGAGATCTGGTTCTTAGTCTTGTAGTCAGACCTCTATTTGAGGTCTGATTATAAGACGACCTCGAATATAAGAAGAGGGATAGTTTTCAGAGCCTTAGTCTTAATCGAGCAAATACGGTATGTTGCATTTGCATTGTAATGATACAATCTATAATTTGTATACCACACATTTTGTATACACTAATCAAACATGTATTTAAGCATAACTAGTTAAAACTATGTGCAGTATACATTGTTATTTCTGTCTTACAGTAAGTATAATTACTCTGGAGATTAAATTTACCATGAAGCTGAGATCTGTGTCTCAGAGTGGCAGGACATTATTTAGAATTTTATGTCCTACACATTCAGATTCCCTGGTTAGATAAGTGGGTTTTTTTTAATGTTTTTTGCTTGGTATGCACTGGTTGTGCACTCTTTTTTGTATATTTTGTGCTGTGCATGGTTTCAGTTTGTAACCAAACCTTTGGGGTTGAACAGCCCCTCCTGCCACACAGGTGTCCACATTAATGTTGTCCAGAAAAGGCTTGAGAGTCTCATTTGGGTAAAAATGTACAGCAATCCCACTGATTCAGCTCATTGATAAGCAATATAGCTATGAAAAACTAGATAGAATTCACCAAACTTGGGTTACTTTGACACAGTGGTGGGCTAAGCAATATATGGTCATATAGTGTGATAGACTTCCCAATATTTATGCTTTAGATAGAATGGCATTTGCTGGGTATGCACTGAATTATTGCTTTGTTTTAATGCAATATGTAAAGTGCATTTTTCCACTATATAAATAAAATATAATAATAATCAGGAATGTACATTAGATTGTAAGATTGCGATCAGGCCTCTCTCCACCTAATGTATCGGTTTGTCTTGGTCTGTAAATTGTCGTCTTGTCTTACCCCTTAAATATACGTATTGTATTAAGCGCTGCATAGATTGTTGGCCCTATATAAATAAAAGATAATAATAATAATAATAGATGATGGTACCAAACCTCAAGAACTATTAATAATGGAATTAAAAACCGCCACTTATTTTACATACAGCCAAATAAAAAAGTGTATTTCCACTTGTTAAAGACTTGTACTATATCTGTATCAAAAAAAAATTACATCTATGAAAATGCAAGTCAGATCACATTATATTATACTTTCAGCACATGAGATCACCTTACATCTGCTACTTTATACATATCCCACTGCGTAGAAATATTATACAATCACCATTGCTGTCTATCATTTCATTGCATCTAGAAACATTTTATGATAACCACTAAGAAATTCATGATGGTCAAGCCTTGCTAGAGAAAACAGTACTCAAAGAACACAGCTAGAAGAAAGATGAAGTATTTTGTGTGATCGTATTTTAAATCCCTGACACTTCACTCTGCTTTCGGAGGTAAAATAAGTGGTGTGTTCACCTTTTTGATACACTGTATAATGTTAAGTTGCTCTTAACTACAAACCACAAGCATAGCCAAAACTTATATAGCGCATTAAAGGATAAGAACATAAACATTCTGGTTGCAGAATGGACATAGCAAGTTCTATCTTTTAGCCTCACATTCCTTCCCAAGGGCTCTTTTTCTTTTTAGCTGCTTTCCTGCCTTCAAGCTTGGGAAACTATAGCACTAAACCAATCAAGCAAATTGAGAGCAGGAGTTGCAACACTTCAAAACACCTGAGTGTAACACATATAAAAAACTTGATTAAAAAATAGATCGAGAATAATTTGTTTTTTTGTTTTCTTTTACTGGCATGAGAATGACATCATTCAAGGGGATAGACATATCTGCAAATATGGAAGATTGTGGAATTGAGCTGTTTAAAAGAAAAGCCTAATGTCCTTGACACCCCTACTATAGAAGAATACATATTAACCCCTTTATGACCAATGATGTGCCAGACACGTCATGCAAAAATGATCAGTTAATGACCAATGACGTGGCTGGCACATCATGGCATTAAACAAGCTTAGAAAGCAATCTATGATTGCTTTATTAGTTTAAACCGTGTTGCTGTAATACCTCAATGTCAAGGCATTTAGCAACACCGGGATCAGCATCAGGGCCCATCCCTGGGGTGTCAATGTCCGCCATATAAGGTATGGTGGTGGATGCCAGTTTTAAAAAAGTTTATCGCCTCCTAGGCTTCAATGGTGTCGCTGAAATTACTTGAGAGGCATTAAGTGACACCGAACACCCACCCACCCCGGGACGCACTGTGGCTGCTCTGGAGAGCGGTCACAATGGCCACTGTGAGAGATTTTGCCACTCACAAGATATCGATGTCCTTTAAAAAAATAAACAAGTTTCCAAGATGATCTCTCCAGACCCTCCTGAGAAGTTTGGCTCCCCTTTCAGGTTGAATACAGGTACAGTATTGGAGTAGTTGGGTTCAAAGATAGGGCATAGACACAGACTGACCAAAACTGAAAAAAGCACGCTTCCCAAATGTGGCCTTTTAGCCCCCAGACAATGAGACACACCAATGAATGGGTGGTATTCAGCATAGTGGGGTGCTGTGAGACAGTGCTGTGAGAAAGCCGGCTTTAAAGATGGCCCACTTAGGACATGGGGCCAGTAGTACCAGATGTCAAAGTTCCAAGTTAAAAAAAATGCACACTTCCCAAATGTTGAACAGGTGTACCTAATAAAGTGGCTAGTGAGTGTATTTTGTAATGCTATCAAAATACTATTATGGAAGACAAAATCATCTAGCTCTAAACAAGCATTGATACATTTGCATATATAGTATATTTTTTGTGTTGCTCTGCAAATTCAAATACAGTTCTACATCTACTTTGTGTTATTCGACATTCTGTTAAAAAAAGTTTGTGAACACCTAGAAAATTGCCATTTGTGTATAAGTGTTTTCATGAAGAATGGGTTAACTGCTTGCAGGAGTCTAAGCCCAGTACGGCAATCTAGTTGATTGGTATCTGCTATTGATTGGTAACTGCTATAGCAGTTACTGGGGCTTAAAAGAAGCACACCTTCACTTGAATGGGAGGTTCATTTGCAGATCTCATGCCGGCAGTGACAACACTAAGCAGCCTGGATTTATGTTGTATGAAAGCCTTTTATTTTGCCCTTAAGTGGAGGGATAATTAAGCGGCAGTGAGGTTTTGTTATATGTGTAACCTGTATATTGTATATCACTGTGAATGCAACAGTGTTAAATCATTTGTATACAAGTTATATTCAGTTGCTGTTCCATACAACAAACATCCATTACAGACCACTACAAAAAAAGGAAAAAAAATACATATTTGGAAATATGTTCAGATATGTTGGTTTCATTTTAAACAATAAGTGCCAGTTTGTAATCCAGGAGCTACACAGACACACCAAGTTTAGCATAATGATGGTTTTTATTTTATAATACTTTTTTATACATTTCTAAGTGAAAAATGTTAATTGCATGTTAAGCATTTACTTCCTAAATCCTGATATGGGTATATCAGTTTTGTCAATAGTATATTTAATTTCCTTTGTGATAGCCTTTAATTCCTAATCAATTATGAAAAGAACAGTACAAGAGCTGAACTAGGCAGTGGTTGTAGGATTGTCTATTATCTTTCTATTATCTGCTATAAAATCCACATTATATTGTAAATAAATAATAGATTACATTATCACTCATATGGTTCCTACATTGCTAAACACAATATTTAGGTCTCGCTAAAATTGTAACTATTCATTGTAAGGTCCGGCTGGGAATTGATCTGAGAACCTGGCTACTACAACTTTTCCCGAACCATTGTGCCATCAGGAGCCTCTGTTCTTGCTTTGAAGGTTACGGGCCCTAGCGCTGCATTAAACTCTTCTCTCCACAGCTGTTCCAAATGATTCACCTGTCTTGGGTCCTAATTAGCAGCACTAATTTAACCAGGCTTTGCTACACCCCAGTTCTGCAACATTGTTTCAGACTAATCTACTGGTGTCCTCCTTGTGGCTTGTTACTTGTTACCCTGACTGTGATTGTGCATTTCTGTGTGCAGTGTGTACTAAAACATGTTGCCTTACAAAACCGGTAAGGGTTCTGCACATGGCAGCTCAAAGATAGGGTCTCGACAACTGGTGAAGAACCCTTAACCACTGAACTGGCGCTACCTGTAGGCAAGGAAGGCGATATTCCTCTAACTGGCGGTGCTTCCATCTGCACTGCTGAGCACAGGGATATGTCATATTCTGGTGCTCAGCATTACTCTCTAGCAGTATCTCAAGGGAGCAATGAAGCTCAAGGACTGACCTTCCCTTTCATTGTTCCTTCGCGAAGCCAGCGAGTGATCATTGTGCACCTGGACTCACTGCATAGAGCCAGGACCATGATGGAGGCCTGCAAGAAGAAGGACTTAAGAAAGCAGAGATGGTATAGAATAGATAAAAAAAAGAGAGAGATAAAGGGAAAGATATAGGGGAGATATAACAAGGAGAGACAAAAGACAGAATGGGAGAAAAAGGAATATATAGTGAGAAGGAGGACAAAAAAGAGAAAGAAAAGGAATAAGGAAAGGGGGAACAATATTGAACAATGAGAGAAAGCAGAAAAATTGGAAAAAGGAGAGATAAAGATAATTTGGAGAGATGAAGTGAAATAGAAGGAGAGATGAGAAAAAAGGAGGAGAGTAAAAAAGAAGAGGAGGAGAGCTAAACAGAAATATGAGGGGGGATAATGGGAGAAAGAGGGAAAGAGAAAATGGAGAAATAAGTGGAGAGATAGGGGAAAAAAGAGGAGAGATAAAGAGAAGGCAGGTAATGAGAAAGCAGAGATGACAGAAAGGGGATAGATAATGAGCCAAGGGGAAATTATGAGAAAGGGGGAGAGAGAGAGTATGTGTGTCTTTTGAATGTGTTTGTATGTTGGGGCAAACAAGTGTGTGACTGCAGAGGCAAGTGTAAGTCAGGATTTTTATGTTTAGGGACAAGAGTGAATGTGCATGGGTTTAT
The DNA here is from genome assembly GCA_023333645.1 of Sceloporus occidentalis. Lineage (NCBI taxonomy): Eukaryota > Metazoa > Chordata > Lepidosauria > Squamata > Phrynosomatidae > Sceloporus > Sceloporus occidentalis. The sequence continues at coordinate 2,047,055 of JALMGF010000123.1, forward strand.
GGGCAAGCATTTGTAAGGGTAGTATTTATGAATGTATTCTGACAGCCAATCTATTACTGTTCCTGTTTTAGGCCTTAAGGGTATGGAATGAATAAAGGGTGCATGTAAGCCAGACTGAGCGGAGACCTGAGACTTTGAGAGGAGGCCATTGTAGGTGCAATCTGTGTGCTGGGTATATCCTGTGGATGCAGTCTCCTATTTGTGTGTAATCTGGTAGCTGGGGTAAGTCCTTATGTGTGCAATGTGAGTGCTGTGGCAAGTCCTATGTGTGCACGTTGGCTTCCACGGCTGGAATCTGGTGTGTGTGGCCTGTGGTCTATGCTTCAAGTGTAGGGTTTCAATGCATTATTTATTTGATCCATACCTTATTGTTGAGTTTGCTTTTTCTGTTGATCAGTACCTGCAATGCTGTGTTTCCATATGGTAATTATTATATCTATACCTGAACTACATGGGGGGAGGTGTAGCACAGTGAAGGAAAAGGACCAAGTGTGCCGTCAATGCAGAGGAGGCGTGCCATGTGCATGACCTGCTTACATGACTCTACCCATAAGTGTAGGGCACAAAGGGAATGAACAAGGAGTGGAGCTAAGGGGGCAGCAAAACAAGGTTTTGTATTGCGTGGCAAAAATCCTTGCACCAGCCCTGCTTCTCCAGATTCCAAACCTGCCCCTGGGCTCTCTCCTGATAACCCTCCTGTGGGCCTGACAGTTATTTACTCAAAACAAAGGGGCTGATTTTTAAATCACTACTAATGTTTAATAATTACAATATAATTCATATTATATTTAGACATTTTAAGCACAGAGTAATTGAATTTTGAAGCTGACTTTTGAAAATGTGTCTAATTCGGAGCTACAAATGGTAACAGTAATTCACACTTATTAAACTAAAGTCTGCCAGTGTTAACAGCTGCTGTGTGTGAATAAATGGGTGAAAGTGGCACAATAAAGGCAAACAATGAGTGGTACTTGTATAATATGGCTTATATGTTAACCAAAGCAATTATTTTGCTGTTCTTCTGCTTTCTATATAACTAGCAACCCAAAAGTAGGCGCGCATGTACATATGTGGAAAGAAAAAATAAACGAAGATAGTGCAAATAATGTGGGATTCAAAGTGCTATGTGTGCGTGTAGTGTATGCACTCACAAAATTATAGATGATCAAGGCTCTTCAGAATAAAATTCTTTCTTTATTTCTTCTTATAACTAAAAGATTAATAAAAAAGAGAACGGCCAATAGTGCAATATATTCCTGTAGTTCTTATAGGAAAATAAAAATGCACTTACAAGATGATCGGTATTTTCAGGCACTTCAACTATAAGTCCGAAGTTCAGAGTAATAAAGTCCAAAAACAATAGATAGTCCTCGTGGGTAGTCCTCAACGCGTTTCGCCTGTCGGCTTCCTCAGGAGAACAATTTCTTTTGGAAAAATTCATAATGTTCGTGGGTGTGGAGCGTCTATTTATGTGTTTTGTGTCCGTGTTCCGTCTTTACTTCCGGGTTTGACGTCAGCGCGTTGTTCCCGTCGTTGCTCGGCAACGGTGACGCTTTAATGATTCATCCTTCCTATGTCTACGGCGTCTCCATGCGTCTCCTAGCAATTGGGACGCTGCAAACCTCCTTTCGTTTCAAGAATAGAAGTCCTCTCCCCTTTCTGCTTCCAAGTTCATCGGATCACAGTAGTAGTTCTCGAGCGAAATGTCTGAAAAATCTTTAGTGTCGCTCGTATTCAGAATGTTAGATGAAGGAGAGAGGGGATATATTAGGAGTTTTATAGTATATATAAATAGCATAAAATACGGATGGGGAACGGAACCATGGAAGTTGGAGAGTAGAAAAAAGAGATAGTATATAATGTATATATATGTGTAGAGATATGGTGTAACAATTTGTCCACAGAGAGACTCATAAAATAGATAGGAATGATCATTAGCTTGTATAAATATAGAGAGACATTAATATTATTTTATGTGATAAATGACTTGATTGTTAATTTATTAATTGATAAGAATATATCAAAATAAAAATAAAAATAAAAATGGATAAAAAGTAGATAGAATGAGGCAAGATTAATAGAATTACATAAAAAATTAATTTAGATAGATTTAAATAAATATGTTTAAATAAATTAATTAATTAAGCCCTATATCTATCTGGTTCCCTTACTAGTTTAAAAAGATTTTATAAGATCAGTATGTTAAAATATATATATCAAAAGATATATATTAAAAAATATATTAAGAAATATTAAAAAAATATTTAAAAAATATATTAAAAAAAAATAAAAAAAAATTAAAAAAAATCTTTTTTTAATCAGTCAATAAAAGCAAGTATATCTAGATCAGTGTTTAGGCCACCCTTTTTATATGTCTGAAATTTAAAAATCCATTCTGTCTCCTTTTTAGACAGTACTGTATTTATGTCACCTCCCCTCCAGTGTGTTTTTACAAGGTCAATTCCTAGAACTTTAAAGTCTGATAATGAGAACATTGTGCATGTGTTACAGTGTCTAGGTACACTGTGTTTCGTATTTACATTCCGTATTCCCCCTAGATGTTCCAGTATTCTGACTTTAAGTTCTCTTGTAGTGCGTCCAATGTACTGTTGGCCGCACTTACATTCCAATAGATATATCACATTTTTGGTATTGCAATGGATGAAATGTTTTATTGGGTATTCTTTCCCTGTGTTGTTGCATTTAAAAACTGTGATTTTCTTTTGTTGGGTATTGCACGTTCTGCACACTTTACACCTCCCACATTTATGGAAACCCGGGGATTTGTCCACTAGAAAGTTCTGATGTCCTTTCCTTTCATCTTCATTAGGTAGTAAACTGGGTGCCAAAATAGTTTTTAAATTAGCTAGTTTTTTGTATATAATTTTCGGTTTATCTGGGAGATGACCCTGTAATATCTCATCTTCCTTTAGAATAGGCCAGCATCTACTTAATGCTTTCTTGATTTGGGGTGCTCTATCATTATATTGAGTTAGGAAGGAAAACTCATACCCGTCTTTATTTTTTTGTTTTTTGTTGTGGTTTATAAATTCTTCCCTTCTTTTTTTCTGTATACTGTCAAAACTGTCTATCAAAAGATCTTTTGGATAGTTTCTTTCTTCGAATTTATCTAATAGAAGGTGGCTTTGGGTCATAAAGTCTTCATCATTGGTACAGTTTCTACGTACTCTAGTGATTTGTCCCTTGGGTATGTTTCTAAGCCAACTGGGGTGGTGGCGGCTAGAAAAATCAATAAAACCATTACCATCTGTGGGCTTAAAAAAAGTTTTGGTGTTTATTTTGTTGTCTCTAGTGAAGAGGGTAAGGTCTAAAAAATCTATTTGTTGTTTGTCAATACTTGATGTAAAGTGTAGATTATATTCATTACGGTTAATATATGCTATAAAATTATGTAAATTTTGAACATCACCTTGCCATATTATAAGTACATCATCAATGTACCTCTTCCATAGAACCAGATTCGCGCCGAACGGATTGTTATTCCAGATGTAATTGGCTTCCCAATCAGCCACGTAGAGATTTGCATAGCTCGGCGCGAATCTGGTTCCCATTGCAGTACCACATGTCTGTAAATAAAAAGTCTCATTGAAAGAAAAATAATTGTGTGTGAGAATAAAATGTATACAGTCAGTAATAAATTTACTCTGTAGTTCGTCCATATTAGTGTCTAAAGAAAGGGCTTTCTTAATGGTCTCTATACCTAACTCATGAGGGATGACCGTATAAAGTGAAGTGACGTCCATTGTTGCCCATATGTAGTCTGTGGACCATGTGATATCAGCCAAAGTCTTTAGTATGTCTGTTGTATCTTTTATATATGAGGGGCTTATAATGACGTATTTCTGGAGAAAGAAATCTACATATTGTGATACATTGTTGGTTAATGAGTCAATACCACTTATGATTGGACGTCCGGGGGGGTTTGTCATACTTTTATGTATTTTCGGTAGAAAATAAAAGATAGGTATTTTTGGATATTTCGTGTCAAGAAAATTAAACTCATTTTTATTTAGTACCTTGTTGTCATACCCTCCCTGTAGTAGTACTCTCAAGTCCTCTTGAAAGGTTCTTGTGGGGTTGACTAGAAGTTTTTTATATGTATTTTCATCATTAAGAATACGTAGAGCCTCTTTGAGGTAATACGTTCTGTCCATAATAACCGTAGCCCCTCCTTTGTCAGCAGCTTTAATGACTATTTGTTTATTATTTTTCAAGGACCTAAGACTTTCCTGTTCCACTTTAGTTAAATTATGTTGTCTCTTATTTTTTTGTTCTATGTGATTGAACTCTTTGAGCAACATATCAGTAAAAACTTCAATGTGGACACTTTTATCCTGCTGAGGGAAAAATTTAGACCTAGGTTTTAAAGATGTATGTGTAAATGCATCTCCCTCATGAGATTTTGTAGTATTAGTATTTTCATCTTTTAAGAAAAATCTTTTTACTGTAAGTTTCCTCAAAAATTTTTGGGCATCTATAAACAAATGGAAACTATTGGGTCCTTTGTTAGGTGCAAATTTGAGACCCTTATTTAAAAGAGATAATTCATTCTGACTTAACTCATGTTTTGATAAATTAACTATTTCATTCTTTTTATGTTCTTTTTTAGATGTTAGATGTTCTAATGACTTTAAGAAGTCTTTTTTAGACAGGGAGCAATCCCGAAATACCAGACACACACAGATAGATCATTCCCATTATCCAACATTCCAGGACAGAGAGAGGAATTTTCCAGCCTACACGGGTTCCCCAGTCAAGAAAAGAAAAGCCACAAGATACTCAGAGGAACAAGAGGAAAGGGTAATAAACTAACATCTAAAAAAGAACATAAAAAGAATGAAATAGTTAATTTATCAAAACATGAGTTAAGTCAGAATGAATTATCTCTTTTAAATAAGGGTCTCAAATTTGCACCTAACAAAGGACCCAATAGTTTCCATTTGTTTATAGATGCCCAAAAATTTTTGAGGAAACTTACAGTAAAAAGATTTTTCTTAAAAGATGAAAATACTAATACTACAAAATCTCATGAGGGAGATGCATTTACACATACATCTTTAAAACCTAGGTCTAAATTTTTCCCTCAGCAGGATAAAAGTGTCCACATTGAAGTTTTTACTGATATGTTGCTCAAAGAGTTCAATCACATAGAACAAAAAAATAAGAGACAACATAATTTAACTAAAGTGGAACAGGAAAGTCTTAGGTCCTTGAAAAATAATAAACAAATAGTCATTAAAGCTGCTGACAAAGGAGGGGCTACGGTTATTATGGACAGAACGTATTACCTCAAAGAGGCTCTACGTATTCTTAATGATGAAAATACATATAAAAAACTTCTAGTCAACCCCACAAGAACCTTTCAAGAGGACTTGAGAGTACTACTACAGGGAGGGTATGACAACAAGGTACTAACTAAAAATGAGTTTAATTTTCTTGACACGAAATATCCAAAAATACCTATCTTTTATTTTCTACCGAAAATACATAAAAGTATGACAAACCCCCCCGGACGTCCAATCATAAGTGGTATTGACTCATTAACCACAAATCACTAGAGTACGTAGAAACTGTACCAATGATGAAGACTTTATGACCCAAAGCCACCTTCTATTAGATAAATTCGAAGAAAGAAACTATCCAAAAGATCTTTTGATAGACAGTTTTGACAGTATACAGAAAAAAAGAAGGGAAGAATTTATAAACCACAACAAAAAACAAAAAAATAAAGACGGGTATGAGTTTTCCTTCCTAACTCAATATAATGATAGAGCACCCCAAATCAAGAAAGCATTAAGTAGATGCTGGCCTATTCTAAAGGAAGATGAGATATTACAGGGTCATCTCCCAGATAAACCGAAAATTATATACAAAAAACTAGCTAATTTAAAAACTATTTTGGCACCCAGTTTACTACCTAATGAAGATGAAAGGAAAGGACATCAGAACTTTCTAGTGGACAAATCCCCGGGTTTCCATAAATGTGGGAGGTGTAAAGTGTGCAGAACGTGCAATACCCAACAAAAGAAAATCACAGTTTTTAAATGCAACAACACAGGGAAAGAATACCCAATAAAACATTTCATCCATTGCAATACCAAAAATGTGATATATCTATTGGAATGTAAGTGCGGCCAACAGTACATTGGACGCACTACAAGAGAACTTAAAGTCAGAATACTGGAACATCTAGGGGGAATACGGAATGTAAATACGAAACACAGTGTACCTAGACACTGTAACACATGCACAATGTTCTCATTATCAGACTTTAAAGTTCTAGGAATTGACCTTATAAAAACACACTGGAGGGGAGGTGACATAAATACAGTACTGTCTAAAAAGGAGACAGAATGGATTTTTAAATTTCAGACATATAAAAAGGGTGGCCTAAACACTGATCTAGATATACTTGCTTTTATTGACTGATTAAAAAAATATTTTTTTTTTTTTATTTTTTTATTTTTTTTTTTTTATATTTTTTTAATATTTTTTTAATATTTCTTAATATATTTTTTAATATATATCTTTTGATATATATATTTTAACATACTGATCTTATAAAATCTTTTTAAACTAGTAAGGGAACCAGATAGATATAGGGCTTAATTAATTAATTTATTTAAACATATTTATTTAAATCTATCTAAATTAATTTTTTATGTAATTTATTATTATTATTATTATTATTATTATTATCCTTTATTTATATAGCGCCAACAGTTTACGCAGCGCTTAATACAATACATAAATTCAAGGGATATGACAAGACAAGAATTGACAGACTAAGACAAACCGATACATTTGGTGGAGAGAGCCCTGCTCGCAAGCTTACAATCTAGAGGATATTCTATTAATCTTGCCTCATTCTATCTACTTTTTATCCATTTTTATTTTTATTTTGATATATTCTTATCAATTAATAAATTAACAATCAAGTCATTTATCACATAAAATAATATTAATGTCTCTCTATATTTATACAAGCTAATGATCATTCCTATCTATTTTATGAGTCTCTCTGTGGACAAATTGTTACACCATATCTCTACACATATATATACATTATATACTATCTCTTTTTTCTACTCTCCAACTTCCATGGTTCCGTTCCCCATCCGTATTTTATGCTATTTATATATACTATAAAACTCCTAATATATCCCCTCTCTCCTTCATCTAACATTCTGAATACGAGCGACACTAAAGATTTTTCAGACATTTCGCTCGAGAACTACTACTGTGATCCGATGAACTTGGAAGCAGAAAGGGGAGAGGACTTCTATTCTTGAAACGAAAGGAGGTTTGCAGCGTCCCAATTGCTAGGAGACGCATGGAGACGCCGTAGACATAGGAAGGATGAATCATTAAAGCGTCACCGTTGCCGAGCAACGACGGGAACAACGCGCTGACGTCAAACCCGGAAGTAAAGACGGAACACGGAACACGGACACAAAACACATAAATAGACGCTCCACACCCACGAACATTATGAATTTTTCCAAAAGAAATTGTTCTCCTGAGGAAGCCGACAGGCGAAACGCGTTGAGGACTACCCACGAGGACTATCTATTGTTTTTGGACTTTATTACTCTGAACTTCGGACTTATAGTTGAAGTGCCTGAAAATACCGATCATCTTGTAAGTGCATTTTTATTTTCCTATAAGAACTACAGGAATATATTGCACTATTGGCCGTTCTCTTTTTTATTAATCTTTTAGTTATAAGAAGAAATAAAGAAAGAATTTTATTCTGAAGAGCCTTGATCATCTATAATTTTGTGAGTGCATACACTACACGCACACATAGCACTTTGAATCCCACATTATTTGCACTATCTTCGTTTATTTTTTCTTTCCACATATGTACATGCGCGCCTACTTTTGGGTTGCTTGTGGTTGAACACTAAGAGGAGTGTTATTGCGGGCTGCGGCAGTACAGTGAGGAAGTACCTTTTTAATATTTTATTTCCACGTTCACTATCTGGTGTTTATTTCTTTTTCTTTTGGCATTCTATATAACTAGTAAAGGATGTAATTGTGTGTTAATAGCGTTTGGTGTGAATGTGAAAAAACAATGCAACAATTGCTGTGTGAGTTACATTACACAAGACATAATTTCTTCCAGTTATTTCTACTCACAGATACTGTATGTGCACTATTACAGGTAACCTTAACCCATTAAGGACCAGGCTGTTTTTTGTACCTTTTGGGTGTTTTAACATTTTTGCGGTGCTCGTGTTTAGCTGTAATTTTCTCTTCACTCATTTAGGGTCATTTACCCACACAAGTTATACATTGTTTTTTTCAGGACAAGAAGGGCTTTAGATCATATAATATAATTTCCTATAAAAAAAAATATGATGAAAAATTGAAAAAAAACACCTTTTTTCACTTTTACTTTCTACTATTTGTCCTGAGTTTAGAAATACCCAATGTTTTTATGTTTTTTTTTGCTTTTTTCTGCAGGTTATTGGGCAATAAGTCCAAGTAGTGTTTTGCCATTTCAAAACCATTTATTTTCCAAATCTGGTCATTCTGCCCCATGTGCTATTTCGGGTATCTTTAAACATAGCCAATGGAAATTACCCCATCAAACCATATATTTTTGAAAACTAGACACCCCAGGGTATTTCAAATGCAGGTATTTTAAACCTTTCCAAAGTTTTAAGACTTTGCCAAAGCTTGTGGTAGTAATTTTTTTCCCACACAACTTTTACTTCAGGTGTGAATTTACAGCTCCTGGTATATGTCATTGTCAAACAAATCCCCAATATGTATTCAACAACATGTCCGAGTACAGTGATACACCCCATGCATGGGTTTGGTTGTTTGGGGGCTAAAAGTCCACATTTGGGAAGTGTGCTTTTTCTTCTCCATTTTGGTCAGTCCGTGCCTATGTCCTATATTTGAACCCGACCACTCTACTTACCCCATCAAGCCATTCATTTCTGTGAATTTTCTGTTGTTGACTAGAGTGTCTCCATATGGACCCTGTGGTATATAATGCGCTTGTTCAGAGAACAGAAATTTATGATGAGTCTGAATTTTCCTGAGGGCTTTGGTACCACAAAGATGTATGAATAAGTACCTCTCCCTTGTTTGCACCTTTCTTGATTTACCCCTTGGAATACATTCAAGGAAGCTGGTCTTTTTTTGGGTGTGGACAGGATGAATTGCTGAGGAGGAAGGTGGGTGAATTCCAGGGAGTAGCCTTGACAGACAATCTGGAGAACCCAAGGGTCTCTGGTGATCTTCTTCCAGTTGTTGACAAATTTTGCTATTCTCCCTCCTACCGGTGTCTGATTAGAGCCAGAACTTCTGGGACTTGTCGTCTCTTCCACTGCCTCTTTCCCTCTGCAATCTTTGTCCACCTCCCCTAGAGTAGGGTTTTTCCGAAATGACTGCCGCAATTATATTTATCCCTGCTCTTGAATGGTTGAAAAGGGGTTAGATTTAACACTTGGTGGAGCTCTTCTTTGTGGTAGCCAGTTCTTGTCTCCTGTAGTAGACTCCTCTATGGGAAAAAATAAATGATCCTCTCTTATTTCTCCCTCCTCGTCTGAGGAATCGGGATCAGAATGCTCGTATTCTGAATCAGCTTCTGGCACTTCCTCCATAATAGGTTCTGGAGTGGGGTCAACAAGTGTTGGAGCCTGACGTGATGTTGTAGCCATCGAGTTCTGTTTTCAGCCATGATAATATAGTATAGTATAGCAGGTTGAAAAAAGACTTCAGTCCATCAAGTTCAACCATTCACACATCCCCAATTCTAAAGTTCTAAAGTTGATCCAAAAGAAGGCAAAAAAAACCCCCTACTTACCAATTATGCCACAACAAGGAAAAAAATCCTTCTTGATTCCATAGTGACCTGCAGATTATTGCATGGATCAACTTGCTAATACTACTATCCTCTGTTGTAGCCCTTTTATGCTTAACCAGAAAAGCACCCAGATGTTTCTTAAAAATATCCACAGAGTTAGATAATACAACATCCTTAGGCAGAGAATTCCATATTCTTATTGGTCTTACTGTGAAGAACCCTTTCCTATACTGATGCTGAAATCTCCTTTCCTCAAGTCTAAACTGATGACCCCATGTCTTTTGTAGGGAACTCTTGGTGAATAGATCACTAGAGAGCTGTTTATACTGACCTTGTATGTATTTGTACAATGCAATCAGATCCCCTCTTAGAAGTGTTGTTTCAAGTGAAAACAAGTTCAGTTTTTTTAGTCTTTCTTCATAACTAAAATTCCCCATTCCTCTAATTAACTTTGTAGCCCGCCCAGCTCTATAACATCCTTCTTAAAATCTGACACCACAAAAAAAAACAATAAAAAGGAGGAGGTAAAAGTTCTGCAACCTTCTTGATGCTGGAAAACACACTGGGGAAGAGGGGGAGGTTTCATCTTTTTATAGAGTTTCCTGCCATTCCAGAGAGGCACAGCCATCTCTATTTAAGTGCCGCCTGTATTGGCAAGGAAAAGGTGGGTTTTTTTTAAATTTCTTTTTTAGCATATTTTATTATTGTTTTCATAGGAAATGAATTAGATGATATGATCAAAAATAGTATCTGAGGAAAGCCCTTCTTGTTCCGAAAAACAATATATAACTTGTGCATGTACACTAAATGGGAGAGGAGAAAATGACCACTAAACACGAGCACCGCAAAAGCGTTGAAACAGCCTTGGTCACAAAGGGTACAAAAAATAGAAATCATCCTGGTCCTGGGGTTAATAATTCATGGTTTGTCTTGAGCTGAAATCAACACATAATTATTATTATTTATTGTTTTATATAGCGCCATGAAATTCCGTAGCGCTGTACAATGGGTGGACAGGACATAACCAGTAGTATGTAACATAACAATTTGACTTACAGAGACAACAGGTGAGGGCCGTGCTCAAACGAGCTTACATAACTGCTTAAATAAACCTAAGAGGATGTAAAAACCTGCATTATTACTTTTATACTTTTTAAATTGTAAAGAAAAAATGGATTTACAACACAAACCATCCTTCCTCTTTCTTTGGCAGAAATTGTATACCTTAAAAAGGGACATAACCTGCATAAACTCCTGCAAGTTAGAGCACCTGTGGATGTAGCTCATGATCAGCCCCAGGACACAAGAAACAGCTACTTGCTAGATTAAATTGTGATCATATGGATTACTTAGTTATTTATATAATGCACATGTGTGAAAAATGTCATATAAAACGTCTTCTTTGTTTCCATGTCTCAACTGTGACTGTGTGGAATGAATCACTGCTACAAATGAACAGATCATAGCACATTGATTTTTTCCTTTTCCCTTCTTATGGTCACATGGTTAGTTTGATGTTGCATGCCACCTAATAATGGACTACTGGTCTGCTGTGCTCAAGCGATGTGAGAAGATGGAATAGAGTAAGCGATGGGACCAGGAATCAAACATTCATTAATATGTTAAAGTTTATCAAGCTGCTCTAACACTTTTAGATAGCAATGCTTGTAGCCTAAAGTAAGTAAAAAAAAATCTGCCCAAAACAAACTGACAACAGAACAATATTATCACTGTTGTGTTACAAACCTGCCTTTAACCAGTTCACAAAAACAGGTGAACTAAGATACATTTTTAAATATTATTCTTTTGTGTTTTTCATTTAGTTGTCAATCAAGGAAGTTCTGAAGCTTGCAACATTTCTCACTTCCCCTCGAGCCCATAGCAATGTGAATTGTCTTTATCTGAGTGGCTAACAAATCACTGTCATATAATGGCAGTCGACCTTTCTTTTCAATCTATGCACTTTTCAGGAGTTATAAATCAGTTGACTTGCAAGCTCCATGAGATGGCATATGCCTTGGTTTGAAGAACAGATGGAAGCTTGAGGAAAAATTGTTTCTGCAGGCCTGTTACAAGCTGCAGTACTCCATAAAAGTGAACCATTCACACTAATTTCTCATATAAATTATATAGGCAGGGTGCATCAGCCCATTCAGCAGAAAATCTTTCATCTAGTTTTCGGAGGTCATTTAACAAATTTAAATTAAAGTTATTACTAATACATCATTGCATTTTTATTCTGTGTGTTTGCAATTTACATAAAATAGAAAAGTCTTATTTAATTGTGCCTGGATCCAAAAAGTAAGAGCAATACATTATATTCTGCACAATTCAGGATTTCTAAAATTGTGTGATAAGCCTTGGCTATTAATTTATGACAGGGTAATTTGCAATTCTATTGTGTCAGCTCCACAGCAAATGGGGTGGGTAAACCACTCACTGTCTTCCAGCTTTATTATTAAAAAGAATCCTGTGCATATTGATCTACATTATGGTAGGAATTTAGGACATTTCATAAATACTACATTTTCATTAAAGGTACTATTTTTGTTAAAAACAGCAGTATCATTATGGATTTGCCACAGGAATTTACATTGCATAATAAATTGATAATGCTCTTAAATTAGGAGTTAACTAATACATTGCCCTTCCTTCTCAGAATGTTTTTGGGCACAGACAGATGTAAAGATATGTACAGATAATGTAAGCATAACTCAATCTTAATGTATAGTAATATGCTGGCACATTAGAAAAAGTAACGTAGTCCTCTAACATTTAAAGAGCAAAACTACATGATGTAACATCAAATTTGATATTTAATTGGAATATTCTTTCAAGCTAGGAGAGACACCCTGAGTATTTATTCTTTTCTTGCTCACAGCTCTTCCACATAAATCTCTCTATTCTATAAAATTAAATGAATGGAGTTTAATGATTTTACATCATTCTACCTTATTATAGATTAAAGCATTTGTAGAAACATAAAGCTCCACCAGATGCAGAGAAGATGAATGATTCAATGTATTTATTATAAAATTAGTTTAACTCCTCACTGTACTAGCGAGAGCATAATAAAACATAACAATAAATGGTTAAGGCTAACCTGGATATAAGGCTTGTCTTATATCCAGGTTAGCCTTAACCATTTATTGTTATGTTTTATTATGCTCTCGCTAGTACAGTGAGGAGTTACAAAACAACGAACGATCAAAGTCTTAGCAAGTGGAAAAATATGGTAAATGTGGTCATATAAACAATTAAACCATTGGTATACTGCAGGAATAATACATTTTCCTGTTGAGGTGATATTCCAATATTCCAAATTCCAATAAATTCCTATACACAGCAAACACAAGCCATGGGATACAGCTATTCACCTAGGTTACCCTTCATATGAAGATTCATCAATAGACATACTTAAATATTTAAATATTTGCATTGTCAATTTCTCCAGTACACTATGAAATATTCCAACCTGGTATTGCTCTGATTCAACAACAAAAAAAAAAAAGCATTAAGCCCCAGATATCATTGTTCTCACAGGGGACAACGTGTCACTGGACATCTTGACCCATCTAAAATGTAGACCTTATAAATGAATGCTAAATAAATGAGACACTGAAAATAAAGACTGCACACTGTAATCATACTCAAAAGTAGGTGATTAAACTTTCAGGGCCCAAATCCCCAAAATATTGCTAAGTATTAAAATACACATACACATTGAGCTAGTATGCACTCATTTTAAGTCCAAAATAGTATGAAACTAGATCAAAAGAAAATTTTAAGTTGATGTTAGGGCATGTCATTGCTATAGCAGAAGCTCATTACAATTAATGTGGTATGGCCACAGTAGTAGCACTTCTGTTTCTGTCAAGAAATGGACTGAAATTAACAACATATGACTGAAGAAGAAGCTACCTCTCAAGGAGTGACTGTGAATATGGAAATACATAAGTATATGTAATACTCATTTTAGTTAAATATAACAAAGCAGTAACATATTTTTATGCTATTGTCCAAGTGTTGGCATTGAAAGGGTTTAGTTTGCCTTTTTTTGTTGGCAGACAACCTTTAGTTCACCAGCTAACACCAGCTAATATATTGTGTCATTGACAATATTCTCTTGTATTTCACTTACGAGAGTTCATAGCCATATGATAATGCAGTGTTTTATGTTTGTTGTTGTTGTTTTTTAATATCACTATTTATAAAGCAATGATACCTGGGGAAATGCTCTTAAGCCGTTTAGCAAAATAAGTCCTTGTTTATAATGTGGTGAAAAAAAAGATACAACTGCATAATATTCCCTTCAAGTTTGCTGGAGGGATTTACATCACATCCAAAGCTTCTCTGTACAAAAAAATTCATTGCTTAGTATTATATTTCTCCATGTAGGTTGCTTAATGAACTCCTCAAGCTTTGCTTGAGACAGTTTTTACAAAATGTAGCACTTTAGGCATGTGTAATAATCCATCCTCATTGAAAACATCACTATCTTTAAGTGTTCACTTTCAGTGCAATGTAGTCATTCTGTTAAATGTACTAGTGTTGAGAAATATTACATTTTACATCCAGTATTTTAGTGTAGGCCATCCTGCGTTTTAGGTGTATATTTATATATCACCTGCTATATATATCCACAAACATTAACTACATTAAATTTACACATCACAAACACCAACAAATGAAAGAATAGGAAGTCATTAATTTCCCAAGTAATTTAATCTCTTTTGTTCTTCTAGGATTAATCAAAACACTGGATATTTTTTATGTGGCATCTAACACAAATTTACCATGTGCCTCTGTAGTTGGACATATACTGTAGCTTGTATCCAGATACCTATTTGTACCATCAAAAACACTTGTTTTAGACTACACATGCAAAACAATTGCTATCCTGCTCACAACAGGAGTGTATTAATATCATGTTATTGATATTTTATTTACAGAGCCTTTAGCTACTTGGTTGTAACATAAGGCATTATACTCTAATCTGAAATATCTCTAAATAGGTAATTTAGTCAGTCACATTTATTTCCAAGAGCTTTAGGTGAGCCTCATCTGGCTACACAAGAAAGAGTGTAATATACTATTTTGTAGTTGGGTTTAAGGAATTCAAATAGAATACAATGTACTTTTACATAAAGAGCATACATACATCGGGGTCTATCTAAATATATTATGCAGTGTCATAACATTGCTTGATATTGCAATATTCAATATAATAAAGCATAAATGAGAAACAGTTAAACAAGTTGCCATAGAAAAAGGTTCTCTAACCTTTCACAAGCAATGCTTTCTTATGAATTTGTGTTTTGTTTTTTTCTCTTTCAAATGTCACAAGAAGTAAATTATCCCGTACTATGAATGCATGTATATGTTTGCACTTACAATATTTTTAACAATACAGAATAGTAGTACTGTATTCTGAATAACAATCTTGTAGGTTTAGTGTGTAAAATGAAATTAATTGCTGAAGGCCACAGGAGTGGCCACATGATTAAAACCAGTTTTACCCTGTTGTATCTAAGTCTGTTTATTAACAAGGGACAGTATGTATGAAGATACATAACAGTACATAGTATATATAAAAAGGCAGAAACCCTACAAATAAAATTGCCTATTACATAAGTGTATAATTTTGAAAATAATGGATAGTTGTGTTTTACAAGCCACGTATTTTTATATTTTTTGTAAATCCAGTCCTTTAATATAAACAGTGCTAATGATTGGTTTTAGTTTCCCTGAACTAACAAGCCCCACAAGTATTACACTACATTTACTTATATAGCACCAGCAGTTTTCATCATGCTCTTACAGTGAAAATATTTAATGCACAATTAAAAATGAAAATAATATTAACACATGTTAAACATAGTGATACAGAAAGAGAAGCGGATCCTGGTCATGTGAGCTTACAGTCTATTGAATGGTTAAAGGGAAAGTGAGACAGTAGGGCAGGACTGCTTGACTGAGGATGAGCTAATTGTTGTGAGGATGGAGCAGAGAACTCTATGATGATGTTGCAGGCGGGCATGGCAGATGGCTTCTTTAGGATGCTAGTTGAGGGTATTAAGCGGGAAGGCTGTGTACTTTTCATAATAAGTAGGTTTTTAGTCACAGGTTTAACTGAGAGGAAGTAGGAAAATGTTTGCCAGAACCAGGTAGGTAAATCCAGATAAGTGTTATTGATGTAGCATTGTTGAACTCCTGAATAATCAAGTGGGAAGAAGTAATAATGGAGATTATTTAGATCTAAAAGCAGAGATATAGGGTAGTACAGAATTGTTAGGGCCTCTATGGGTAAGTGTTGTGATGGGATAGAAAAATGTACATGGAGGCTTCTGAGGTTGCTTGGATCTGGGCAGAAGCACCACCATCAGAATTCTTGATGCCCCGTACACATGGACAGAGAAGAGGAGACTACACCCAGTCTACTTATAATGTCGTTTAGATAAAGTCGATTAATTACTATAAACAGTCTAGTTAAAGGTACACTCCACCCAACAGAGCCCAGATTTCTATTCATAATGTGATTAATAAAATAACTTAAAAACAAAATTGGTAACTTAAAAATAATTCCCCACTCGTCACGATCAGGGGAACCTTCCTGTTCCAACAAAATGTAAAAGGCAAAAAAGGTAGGAGCAGAGTAGGGTTTGTAGGTAAGGCTGTGAGCAACTGTAAAAGCAAGTATTAATAGACTACAAATTATATCAGTAGAGAGAGAAACCGCTCAAGCGTCCTTAAACTTACACCGCTCATCCGTTTCTCTCTGCAGGTAAACGAGTAGAGCTGGTGAGCAGCCCCTTCTGCCGCACCGACACCCAAACACACACACACCAAGACAGGCTCTGCCACACTGACACCCAAACACACACAAAGACAGGCTCTGCCACACCAACACCCAAACACACACACCAGGACAGGCTCTGCCACACTGACACCCAAACACAGGCTGTGAGCAACTGTAGAAGCAAGTATTAATAGACTACAAATTATATCAGTAGAGAGAGAAACCGCTCAAGCGTCCTTAAACTAACACCGCTCATCCGTTTCTCCCAGCAGGTAAACAAGTAGAGCTGGTGAGCAGCCCCCTCTGCCACACTGACACTCAAACACACACACCAAGGCAGGCTCTGCCACACCGACACCCAGTCACACACCAGGACAGGCTCTGCCACACTGACACCCAAACACACACACCAGGACAGGCTCTGCCACACAGACACCCAAACACACATACCAGGACAGGATCTGCCACACTGCCACACCAGGACAGGTTCTGCCACACCGATACCCAAACACACACATCAGGACAGGCTATGCCACACCAATACCCTAACACACACACCAGGACAGGCTCTGCCACACCGACACCCAAACACACACACCAGGACAGGCTCTGCCACACCAACACCGAAACACACATGCCACAATTCACAATTATGCATAAAAAAATATTTTCTACACTGCTTTGTCATTAACCCTTTTATATTTTTGCCCCTTGTGTATTAATGCCCCAGCCAGACCCCCTTTTGTATTGATTAATGTCTTCCCCCACAACCTTGTGTATCGCCCCCTTTGTGCATTGATGCCCCCACCCCTTTAGTATTGGTTAACGTGATGCTCCGCATATACTTGTGTATTGCCCCCAGCCAGCCTCCCCTTTAGTATTGATGTAGTGATGCCCAACCATCCTCTTGTCTATTAATGCCCCCCACTGCCATGTATATTACCCCCAGCCACTCACCCCCCCTGTTTATATTGATTTTGTAATGACAAAACCCAGATACCCCCCCTTTAGTAGTATTTAATTTTTAATGATGTCCCAATGCAATCCCCCTAACTTGAATATGGGTCCCCTTTACTCTAATTATTTTTTGGGAACACTTACTTTTTGCTTTTCTTTTTTCCCCCGCTCTCCTCTGAGGTTGCGAACCTCTCCTTAACTTGAGGAACTCTTCTGTGAGCCCACCCCCTTGAGCATCACATCCTTAAAGGGGCGTGACGAAGAGCCTCACTGCGGCACTGTCACTCGGCGGCACAGTGTGTGCGTGCACGCCAGCCGGTTTAATTTTATTAGGTGAGCAGCAGATGTGGCCGCGGATGCTCTAAATTTCCCGGTTTCCCAGTGGGCCAGTCCGGCCCTGGCGGGGGACGGTGCAAAAGAAATACCTTATTTGCTCAATTATAAGATAACCCTGATTATAACACGACCCACCAAAATTTGAATATGAATTTGGGAAAAAAAGAAAAAGCCTGAATATAAGACTACCCTAAATGAAAAAAGTTTTACTAGTAAATATTAATTCACATGTAAACTATTTTTTCATATTTAATAAAAACTATGATTGAAAAAAAAAATGTTTTTGTTTTTATTTGCCACTCTGCCCCAATTATGCACATCTGCCCCCCAGAAATGCCTTTTGCCCCCTATATGTCACTCTGCCCCAGATATGCCTTTTAACCCCCTATTTGCCACTCTGCCCCCTCCCAGATATGCCTTATACACCCCTATATGCCACTCTGCCTCCCTGATATGCCTTTTAACCCCTATATTCCACTCTGCCTCCCTGATATGTCTTTTAACCCACTATATGCCACTCTGACTCCAGAAAACCATTTAACCCCCCATGCCACTCTTACCCCCCCCAACTTACCAGTGCATCCTTTTACGTGTGACCAGTGCTTCAGACTCCCTGGTGTCTAGTGGGGCAGCTTGTGGGCATCTGCGCGATGCAGACCTCCGTTGCTGCTGGCCGGTACTTCCGCTGGGGCTTCTATGACTGAGCGCCGGCATCACATGACCTTCCGGTGCTCCACCATAGAAGCCTGGGTGGAAGTGCCGGCAACAGCGGAGGTTGTCTGTGTGCATCCCACAAACGTTCACCAGCTGTGGAATGCGCACAGACAACCTCCGCTGTTGCCGGCACTTCCGCCCGGGCTTCTATGGTGGAGCACCAGAAGGTCATGTGATGCCGGTGCTCCGTCATAGAAGCCTCCAGAGAAAGTGCTGGCAGCAGCAGAGGCTGTCAGAGAGGAGGATCCGGGTCTATTTGAGGTCTGATTAGAAGACGACCTTGAATATAAGACGAGGGGTCTTATTCAGAGCATAATGTATTTAAGGTACATTATTGTTACCAGTGTTTCCAGTTATATATTATTGTACTTGTTTGCACTTGCACATAAATAATCTCTAATTAAAACTAGTTGTTTGTTACAGGATTTTTTTCCCTTTCTTTTTTGTCGAGGGGGGCGCCAGGGAAGTAGTCCGCACAGGGCGCCTGAACACCTAAGGCCAGCCCTGCATACATACTCAGGCAGACACACACATATACAAGCAGCTCACTTACCCCAGGAAGCCTCAGCCTTGATGAAGTTTGTCCTGCCAACTGCCTTTAGGGAGGTAAAGGGTTAAGTCTAGGTGTAGAGAATTACTTCTTTATCCCTACTTCCAGGGCACGCCTCCATCTATCTTGCGGGGTGGGCCTGAATCCACAAAATGACAGCCAAGTCTGCAGAATCGCAGGAGAGCTCCTTTTAGTTAGGACTGGTTGGGGAGATCATGGATCTTCAGGAGATCTACGTGGCGACTGCCCATCTACACCAGCGCAGAGCAGGCTCCCCATGTAATTCTGCACCTACCTTGCCTATAGGTAGCGCTGGCTACTCCTATTCAAATGAACTGGTCTCCCTGTGGAATGACTTCATGGCTTTTGGTCATTGTTCTCCTTTTCCTTTTTTATTATATTTTTTATACCATCCTGTTATGTTCAGTTCCAAGGAATGCAAATGCACTTTATTTTATTTTTACTACTATGGGAATAATAATGATGAAAGAATGGAAACATATATATTAAATAGTTTTCTAAAATTCAGTTTGTTCACCCAAGAATATTGCTTATATGCGTATTTTAGTAAGTTTGGCCTCACTGTACAATAACGATTTCTTGCTTATGTTGGCTTTCACAAATTCATGTATCTGAAAGATACATAACAGGAATAAAGGAAAAAGAAAAGAATCTAAGCGCACACATAATTAAATGACTGGAGCAAGTAAAAAGATCGGCTGTATTTTTCTTTTTCAAATTAAATTTACCTTGCCCTGGTGAGTTAAAGAGATTGGCAAGTTTTTACAAATAACATCAGTGGGCTATTCAGAGACAGAAACATAGCCGTATTGGAATGGAGTCATTAGGCAATACATTTATTTTGAAGCCAATTAACCTTTTGTCAGAGAAATGTCGGTACTGTAATGATTTCAGCAGTGGAGGTCAGCCTCTAACAGAGGCAAGTATGACAGCGATTACGTTGGTTGACATATGCTGCAGACTAAAAGCACAGTCTCAGAATGAGAATCTAACTTCGTTTATATTCTGCTCTGCATTTCCAAAGGAGCAGCCAAATCTGACCTATCCATTTAGGTAATTAAAGCTTCCATTTGGATGTGTCCTGCAGGAAGGTGAAATTTGGGGGTGATAAATGGCTATTGCTTGCTATATCCAATCACTTGATGGACTGCCTGAAACAGCTAGGCTTGCCATGTCCTCATAAAAATAGAGATGAATTGGTATAGGAAATAATTCTCCAAGGCAAAGAGGCTCTGTCATCTTCCTTTTTCAAGGAGATAATTTAATTGTTACAAGGTGGATTGCTGTCTCTGGGGGTGTTTGCATTTTAACAGATTCCCCACAACCTTTCATTTACTGAGAATTTACTTGTTTTTACTTACTTATGAGCCAACTTTGTTTGGCGAAAGAAGATGTCACTTCAATAAGCACAGCTGGCAGTCACAGCTGTGCTCTCACTTACCTTCCAGGCTATTTTGTTTTCTTTCATATTATGCTCAAGGGCGTTTGGGAAGTCTCCCCGCTCATAAAACCTGCAAAAAGCTGTGTCTTTCTTTGAATGCTCCTGCTGCTGGGGGCCTCTAACCTGCAAACACAAGGTAATAATAAATGTATTATTTAATTAAATTAAATTATTTATATTAAAGTAGTGTTACATGTTCCTATATGCGCACATTTCTTCTCCACAAAGAGATCCATTCGGTGTAAAGTAATCTTTAACTCAAAGCAATTATGTTTCTTACAGGTTTCTTCTATTGAAATTTGATAAGACAAACCTCCTTTACAAATAATGCACGTGTGGCAGACAATGTATAAACAAATAGCCATCCTTTGCTTTTCAATGTCCTTCACATATTGATTTGGATAAACAGACCAAGCTCATGATTTTAGATCATGCAGTACATTGATAAGTGCATAAAGCACATTTCTTTGCAATTTAAAAAAAAATGAAACTAGATGGACAAGTCTGTATGAAAGGGTGGATTACTTTTATATTAAGATGTCTTCTGTACAGTGATAATCATTCAACCAATGGGAGTTCCACCATTGCTATATACTGTATTACTTTAACATGATATTTTTCATCTGGCATTTTTTTTTGATGCTGCAAGCCCCCACATGTATTTGTGCACTCCAGCGGGCCCCCCATTGTTTATTTATCCCACCAGACAGACCTCCTTTCGGATCGATTTATGTGATGCCCCAGCCAGCACCCTCTTGTGAATGATGTCCCCACACCCTTGCGTATTGCCCCCAGCCAGCCCTACAGTGTGTATTAATGCCATCCAGCCAGCCCCCTTTTGTATCAAATCAGCCCTGGAACCCAGATTGCATCCACAGGACCTGCCTATCACTTGCCAGGACTTGCCATCTTTGCCCCCAAACAGCCTGCCTGTGGCATGTTTGCCCCCAAAATAGCCTGCCTGTGGCATCTTTTGCCCCAAAGAGCCTTCTTTCTTTCAAGCATGCTAAGAAATGTACAGCGACCCTACCCTATACACATCCTTAGTACCCTGCATACAGCCACACTACCCTACACATATACAAACCACACAATACCTTTGACATGTGCAAACTACAAAATGCACATTGACCTTACCGTACCGTATACGTTAGACATGCATTTTTAACTACATAATATGTACTTATCTCTTTGAAGTAAAGACTGTGATTGAAATATGTTTTAAAAATAACCGCTGAACTGGCAGTTACTTTTCATCCTTTAATATTAGACCCAGGCCATGGTCATTCATTAGAAGCGCGGCCGCGGCTCGCGGTCACTTGATGGGAGGGAGGCAGGCAGCCCCTATGGGGAGGAGGTGGGGTATAAGTGGGTGTGATAAAAGGGGATGGGCTTGTGGGGGTGGAGCCAGGGGACAGCAAAATTATGTTTTGCCTAGGGTGGCAAAAATCCTTGCACCAGCCCTGATTAGACCCTACTGCCGATATATATAAATATTAGACCCTGCTTCCGATATGTATATAAATTAGACCCAATATATATATTAATATTAGCCCCTGCACCCTACCCAAGAATTTCCTTGGGCCCCTCTCCACGTTCCCTAGCATGCAATCACTCCCTCCGCTACCACACCAAAAAAAAAATATTTGCCACACTGACTGCAGATCAGGGTAGACATCAGTGCAGTCTTCCCTCCTTCTGACCGCACTGTGACATTAAGAGGTCCTCTCCCCCGTA
The DNA here is from genome assembly GCA_023333645.1 of Sceloporus occidentalis. Classification (NCBI taxonomy): domain Eukaryota; kingdom Metazoa; phylum Chordata; class Lepidosauria; order Squamata; family Phrynosomatidae; genus Sceloporus; species Sceloporus occidentalis. The sequence goes on from JALMGF010000123.1 coordinate 2,069,454, forward strand.
ATCATCCCCAGAGTCCCTTTGTCCCCTCATTCACTAAACCACACCTCTCTTTTACTTACTCCCTGTAGTTCAGGTATAGATAAAATAAACAACACATGGAAACAACACATGCAACTGAAGAAGACATAAAAACCCTGTATTTGCAGGTATACATAAATAATGTATGGAAACATAGCATTGCGGGTACAGATCAACACAACACACAAACCCAGCATTGCAGGTATAGATCAACTGGAAATCCCATGTAAACCCAGCACTGAAGGTATAGATCAAATAAACAACACATGGAAACAGCACTCCAGGTATTGATCAACTGAATCAGACATACAAACCCTGTATTTGCAGGTATATATATATATATATATATATATATATATATATATATATATATATATATATATATAATGTATGGAAACATAGCATAGCAGATATAGATCAACCCAGCTTTGCATGTATAGATCAATTGGAATTCACATAAAAAAATCAGCATTAAAGGTATAGATAAAACCCCCTAAATTACAAACATAGATCACAGGTTTCACACCCCAAAGCCAGCCCTGGTGTCCACACTGCCCACATAGAACTTGACCAAGACCCAAATGACACGCATAGGACTTGCCATCTTTGTCCCCAAATAGCCCAGCGTACAAAATCTTTGTTACAGTCACTAATTTACATTCATTCACACAATCATTTATTCTTTCACTCTTTCACAAAATTATTTACACATTCATTAATGCATTCTCACAAATTCATTAATTCTCTCACTCATTCTGACACATGAATTCATTTATTCTCTCACTCATTCTGACTCTTCATTTCAATATTCTTGCTACCCTTCTTTTTCACTATCTCTCCCCTCTCTCCCCCTTCTCACATTTACACTCTCCCCCTTTGAAGTTTACTTACCTTGTAGAAGTCCTGAGGTGGGAGCGCAAGGCCTCTGTCTCCCTGCTCTCCCGCGGTGCGAGCTGCTTCACTGCTGAGTGCCGGAATATGCAAAGGAGAGTGAGAGGCGCCGAGCGGTTGCTGAAAACTTATCCTGAGCGACCGGGCCCCCCCTGCCGACGCCACTGTCTATAACATGCTTACTACCTTATACACAGTTATACATCAGTATACACTTGCAAACTACACAATACAGTTGTGCTACCCTATACTCGTGCAAACTACACAATGCAGTTGCACTGCACTACACACATGCAAAATACACCATGCAGGGTGACCCTACCTTATATGTATGCTAACTACTTTATACACATGCTAAGAAGCCTTGTGCAAATGGACCAAAAACAATTTTGTTTTCGGACAACAATTTTGTATTTTTTGCCCTTTCGGCTTAGATGAAAATTAGAGGGCTTTCTGTATTCGGAAACAGAATTCATTGCCACTCAGCCTCATTCATTCTTTCATGATCTCTCACAGGCTTACTTGTTATTTTGGCCTCTCTATGCACTTCCGCAAAAGGGCAGAGACTCGGGGACTCTTCCCCATTCTCCCTCGGGAGAGAGGGTATGTCTGGAGGCCTCGTCGTTTTGCAGAAGTTTACCAGGAGGCTATGTTCACGGAGAAGTGGACGAAGAAAGGAGACAGAAGAAAAGAGACAGAAGAACAAGAAGACACAAACAAAGAAGCAGAGCTGCACGGCAAGGAGGCAAAGACATGTAAGTGGTTGGCGGAAATGGTTGGGAGACATTTAGAAAGAGTGTGAGAGAAAATGAATGAATGTGAGAAAGTGGGCAATAGTGTGAGAGAGCATGAGTGAGAGTGAAAAAAAACAACAAAATACAAATGAAAATTAGAAGCTCTTTCCTTCGTTTTTGTTTGTTTCGTTGGGGTCCCTCCTTGATTTCAGAGATACTACCGAATTGACGAAATTGGCAAATTTCATTAGAATTGAAATTTCTACGAATCTGATTGCACAAGTCACACAATCTTAGACACAAACATAGTAAACAATACATAGTGACCCTACCCGAAACACATGCTTACTACCCTATAAACAGTTGCAGTACCATTGACACAAGCAGACTACAAAACGACTATCCTAGTCGTAGGCATACTAAACAATACAGAGTGTTGCTACCCTATGCACATGCATATTGCACAAATCAGCGGAGGTAGTCGGCCGGACTATCCAACTCCATGACACAAATGCATACTATACCATACAAATGCACACAACCTTATACACAACCATACTGAACAGTACACAATGACCCTACCCTATGCATGTGCATACTACTGTGTGCACAGTTGCACTGCCCTATACACATATAGATTACACAATGCAGTCACACTACCCATGACACATGCAAACTGCACAATGTACAATGACCCTTTACTATACACATCCTTGCTACCCAATACAGTCACACTATCCTATACATATACAAACTAAACAATTCTATTACACCACCCTAGACTACAAGTATACAATACACAGTGACCTTATTGATTTGCATTTTACTAAGTGAAATAAGTATTTGATCTGTCTGGTTCCCAGGTGTCTTTTATACAGGTAACGAGCTGAGATAAGGAGCACTCTCTTAAAAGGAATGCTCCTAATCTCAGTTTGTTACCAAATGAATGTATTAAGAGTGGCCTAGCCAGTCTCCAGACCTTAATCCCATAGAAAATCTGTGGAGGGAGCTGAAGGTTTGAGTTGCCAAACGTCAGCCTCTAAACCTAAATGACTTGGAGAGGATCTGCAAAGAGGAGTGGGACAAAATTCCTCCTGAGATGCGTGCAAACCTGGTGGCCAACAAGAAACGTCTGACCTCTGTGATTGCCAACAAGGGTTTTGCCACCAAGTCATGTTTTGCAAAGCAGTCAAATACTTATTTCAAGTAAAATGCAAATAAAATGCAAGTAAAATGTGAAATGCAAATGTGTTATTCTGGATTTTTTTGTTGTTATTCTCTCACTTTTTAAATAAACCTAACATTAAAATTATAGACTGATCATGTCTTTGTCAGTGGGCAAACAAACAAAATCGGCAGGGGGATCAAATAATTTTTTCCTTCACTATGCACTACGGATGCTTCACAATACATAGTCACATAACACTATACAAATACAGTACATGCTATATGATAGAAAGTCACACTACCTTATACACACATACTAAATAATACAAATTAACACTACCCTGCACACATGCATACTACACAATGCAAATATACAGATGCAGAATAAGGCACACCAGTCAAAAATATAAGTTGTGCAACACTTAAGCTTGTGCCCACCAGGTATAGGCAAATACAAAATAAAGGAAAAAAAAAATAAAAATATATATATGCCAAAAAAGCTGAGCAATTTATTAAGAACATACACTAATGCAATTAATTAAATAAATACATAGCAGAAGAGCATAGGAGATCCCCGTTTCGACACAAAGGTCGTTATGAAGGGTGGTCTGACTGGTATTGGTATTAAGTGTCTCTCTCACTCTTTCTGTCTCTCTCTCTGCCTCTCTCTCTGCCTCTCTCTCTTTCAAGAAAAAATGCACTACAAATCAAACATCACACCTATAAGCTGTGTGAATTGTGCACGCCATCTTGGATAGTGACGGCAGAATGCGTTCCATATCGTGCATACGCATATAAGAAGTATGCACAGATCAATATAGTCATGAAAATCCAATAGTTAAACAAGTAAATAAATGTAGTGACACAAGGTCTAACATCCAGACAAGTAAAACACCACAATTCAAAGCTTATGAAGATATAAATGCGTATATAAGCATTCATTTGGAATGCTAATCCATAAATTCACAATGTTAACAAAAAGGACAAGGGTAAAGAATTGCAATGTAAGATATGTGTAGATGGTATATATGTACCAAGCATGTGTAAATTGTATATATAACAAAGCAAATCCTAAATTCAATATACCATTAAAAATCCATGAAATCAAGTAAGTTAATACATACTCATTTAACCCATAGAGCAAAATGTATGTTTTCTACACTACAAAAGTAGTATACAAAAAAAAGCCATGTAAAGAAGAATATTTCCATTAAATAAAACTAGATAGATAAAATAAACCTTGACTGGAATACAGTATTTGGTATTCTAATATGTACAGTGGCAAAAGTCACATGGGCACTTCATCATCTAGACTACAAATTCAGTTTGACAATTCATGTAAGTGTTGATATTAAACCTTTTTCTTTTCATGATGTCATATTCCAGCGCTCAGCATGAAATGCCAGCACCAGAAAACGCTACCTATGCTGGTGCTGGCCCCATGGTATCATGGGCGGCATCTGATGTCCGACAGTGACAGACAACCGGAAATGTGATTCACCACAGGGCAATTAGAACGTGGGGCCCCTGAGCAAGACGCCATTGATTGTGAGCTGAACAAAGGTTTATATACCTTGTGCACAATTATAAAAGTATTTTTAATAAAATTATTTATTTGCTATTATAAACTTTTAGACCAAATAATACAATCCTTTTTGACAAACAATTCACCATAATTATTGCAAAATGCAGATCGCTACAGTCAGCTTAATAACGGCAAAAACACAGAGATGCAAAAAACTGCATTATAACTAGTACATTTAACTGAAGCAAGTACAATTACTGCTTGTGTAGAACACTTTGGCAGAGTAAAAAAGCAATGTCAAATCTAATTTTTATTCTTTTTGTTTTGATAGATGTAGACACAAGAGGAAGTGAAAAGAATTGGCAATCAATTTAAATGTTTGAAATATTTTTAAAATAGGAGAACTTCTTATTAAAGAGGTAATGGTTTGTTAACCAATTGTACAAGGGAGGCCTACAACTCTATCATTTCACAAAAAAATAGAGGCCACTTAAAAGATCTGAACAGATCTCAAGAACATTTTTAACTTGTGTCATGAACAAGAAAAAAAAAATCAAGGGGGTTCAGGTATATAGGGAATACTATATAACCACCTGACCTAAAATAACAGTCAACTCAATGCTTATCGTTATATAACATATTTAGATGACCAGTTGCAGTGAGTAGTCTACATTCCTTGTCCTATTTCACTGCCATTTAATTTAAATATCTAGAAACAAGCGATGAATGGAAGAACCGGATTAAAAGGATGATATAACATTTTGGCAGAGTAAAGAGCAATGTCAAATCTAATCTTAATTCTCTTCTTTTTGCTAGATTTATATACAAAGGGAAGTGAAAAGAATCTGCAATCAATTTTAATGTTTGAAATATTTTTTTAAATAGAAGACCTTTTTAATAAAGAGGTAATGCTTTGTTAACCAATTATACAAGGGAGGAGCTTTATCATTACCCAATAAAATTTAGGCCTCTTAAAAGTATGATATAACACTGTTCATGTGCCCACAGAATTTATATTTTGCAATTCCTTACATTACGACCCTGGTGATTACCTTTGTAAGGGTTGTTTGCTACAATATACAATAATATTTTAATATGGTTATATGGCACTACAGAAAATGGTGGTGCTATATAAACATAACAATGAATTGATCCTGTTGGATTATACCTTGAGGCAGATATGTCTTTATGATTAGTTGCAGCCTCCCTTGACTTTTTCCAGTATAACGTTTGCATTTTGACTCTGTCTTTCTACACTTCTTCTTGACGTGTAGCAAGACACTATTTTAGGCCTAGTTTCCCCGCAATATTCTCTAATTTTCACACAGCAGAGTGTTCAAGTCTACTATGGTGTCTGGACTCAAGGCTGCTATTTCAAGTATGAAAAAAAAATTATGTGGATAACAACCTTTGTTTCCCTTTAATTTTATATTTTTTTTATTTCTTTCAGGGTGTGTTTAAAGCATGTCTTTTACAAAGTGTTCCAGTAATAAATGTGAAATGATGTAATTTGCTATAAATCAGACTAGATTTCTGGGCTTACTTGTGTGCCTCTGCCTTGGCATGATATGTGAGAGAACTTTTACCTAATTAGTTGCAATGGAACTCAAAGATGAAATATATCAATGCAATAAATTAAATCAAGCAGAAGAACAAGAAGACCTAGTTCATGTCAAGTGACAAAATATGCTAATAATTTTAGAATAGTATATGAAAACTGGTCAGATCACAAATTCACATACAAGCACAGTTTCTTGTTTTGTTAGTGTGTGTAAAGATGGAAAATGGCAAAACAACATACCCTAACCAATGTGTGATGCACGCATATATATTTCTAAAGTTCACCTTAGTGGCACCCAAAAGGTGCATTTTAAAGACCTTGTCTCCTTACCTTAGATACATGTGTGTGTGTGTGTGTATATATATATATATATATATATGCCACTGCTCTTATTGATGCATGGAGTGGGTAAATCATGCTATATAAGCCTGCAAGGAAAATTTCTCCGGCTGACCCTTTAAGTAAGCTGTGCACTAGGTATCTTCCTATAGGGGTACCTGCTCCAGTTACATGGCTGAAGGGCTGCCCAAAGTCTAGTAGGCCTTGACCAGAATACAAAATCAGTCCCGGTTACCAGGGTGTGTAACATGTGTGTCCATAAATGCCTGTACTTCTCCAAGAAGAAGCTTGCCCATGTTTTATTCCTTGCAATTGGACAAGATGCCTACTTTGAGACGAGAAGCTTGGTTGTAGTCACGCAAAACTGAGGGCTCAGTGGTTAAAATGTTCTAGACAGAAACCAAACTTACATACATGTTTAGAATGTTTAATTGCCCTATTCCACTGGTTAAGGTAAAGAGAATACACTATTTGGGAACAAAAAAGACCAAGGATTGAAAGAGGAGATATGGCAATCCCCAACTTAATTAAATACAACGAGGCTAGCTACTTGTTTCATCTTCATAAATTGTACAGCTTGGTATACTAAGGAATCTTATATGGTGGGGATGAAATTAAAAACGGGCTAAAATTCAAGATAACATTTCTAAGTTTTGCCCATTAGATATTTTAGAACTTAATATAGAGGATATAATTTTTTTTTTTAAATGGTATAAATTCAAATTTAGGATATCTGATTTAATGGGAATAGGATTAAACCATTTAGCCAATTGCAAATTGAATTATGTCTCCCATCGAATGGCCCAAAACTAAAGTTAATTTCTAAATGTTATAACTTAGTTTGTTTTGAAGAAAAAGATATCAAACCAAAAGCTTGGTCAAACTGGGAAAGAGAACTTAGAAGATTTCAAGATGAGCAATGGTACAAATATATGGAAGAAGTTAAGAAATGTTTAAATATAATAGAATTATATTACAAACTAGTATACAGATGGTAGTTTGTCCTTAAGATATTGAATAAAATAAATGCTAATTCATCTAAACAAAGCTGGCAATGTAATTCATCTGAAGGCAATTACTTGCATATTTGGTGGGAATGCCCGAAAATTAAACCCAGGGGTGTACCTAGAGTATTTGGCACCGAGGGCGGATCCTGTATGTGGCACCCCCCCATACCCAAAATAATTAATGTTGGCAAGAATATTTATTTCACACATTTTTAAACTGCATGCCAACTGGAAAAAGGAGAAATAAAAAAAAGTAACATATAAATACATGAAATAATAATAATAAAAAAACATTTACTGAACAAATATGATACAGCATAACTCCTCACTATATACTGAGCCAGACATTGCTGGTGGTCCAGCTTAACCCCCATCACTATACTGTACACTAAGCCAGACATTGATGTTAGGTCTCTGTTCCTAAAACACCCTGCCTGTGCCACCGCTGCCCTTAAAACAGCCTCCCAGTTCCACCGCTGCCCCTTTGACAGCCTGCCTGTGCCAACTCTTCCCCACTCTCCTGCACCCTCTTATTCCTTGGGGCCGAACAGAGCATCACAGGCGTTTATGCGGCCCAACAGCCACCTAACACGGGCCTGCAGCTTACTGCTGTGGCGCCGGCACACTACATGAGGAAACTCTCTTTTTCTGCCAAGGGGAAGCAGGAACCTGGGTGGGAAAAGAGTTTCCTTGCACAGTGTGTGAGCTCCACAACGGTAAGACCTGATGAGTGGCACCCGGGGTGGACCACCTCCCCTGGCCCCTCCTTAGCTAAGCTACTGATAAAATTTATAAGGACTAGGATGTTTCAAGAAATGTTATTCTTATTAGATCACAATCCCCTGAATTTATCTTATTCCACTTTAATATGCAAATACTGCCCTTCGCTAAGAGATATTTAATAGTTCATGTTTTGCTAACTACACAAATAGCTTCCTTCTGTAGCTCAAATTATTAATCAAATACAATATAATTGCAAAACAGAAAAGGAATATAATTTCATCTTGGTCATATTGACACATTTAAAGAAAAGATGGCCTCCCCAGTTTTACATCAATTTGACAGATTAAGCAAAGTGGATTTCCCTGAGCAAAACATTCAGAATCTTCCAGGTTTACATAAAAATCCAACAACAGCTTTTTGTAGGTTTGTTTAATTATTATTGTTTTTGAAATGTATATTATGTTAGAAAATATGAGTTTCTCTGTATTTATTTATTTGACCTGTATTCTACTTGTCTTTGTTACAAATGGAAAAAACCTTAATAAAGAAATTCATAAAGAAAAACAACAACAAAAAACTTAATTTTATTCTAGCTTCCCTGATCTGGATTTATTGAGTATTATGTTGTATGCCTGGTGTCAGAGCAGGAATTTAAGGTGGTAATTATGAACATTTCATTATAACATGCATTTTGATGATGTTTCAACTGTCAGCATTCTTTACAAAGGTGCATACCTGATAAAATAAATCCAAAAGTGAACCACATGTAGTTTGGTTTTAATATCTCAGTCTACATTTAAGTGTACTGCAAACTAAACTAAAACGTAAACTTGTTCAGTTCTGCAAGAACTCAGTAAACTGACAGGTTAAGTAAAGTAGGAAGCACATGAAACATCAATATTCACAGTTGAAGTGCTACCTTGCTGATACCTGAAACAATTTTCTCCTTAGGAGCATTAGAAAAAGACAAAGCATAACTAGCAGGTAAAACTATTTGTATTTGTTTCTAGCTCCTTGGAGGATTATAGTCTATTCTTTTGTACACAGAAGTAATTGACTAATGTGTTAATCTGTAGCAAATGACTAGTGATTTCATTTAATACCTTTATTGCAAGCTTCGTTCTAGTTTAAATTTACTGCTATCTGCTACCCATATAAAAAAGTTTACTATTACCTTCATTTTCTGTTCTAATTTGTTAAACTCAGCAGCACAGTTACATTTATATGTTAACAGAAGACATCAGAAGAACAATAGGATTCCATTTGAAGAGTATACAACCAATACAAAACTAAATTATTTTCCCCCACAATGGTAAACAAATGCATTTACATATATGGAAAAACCTAGAATTATATTCTTGTTTTACTGATTCAGGCAATTGTTTGTAGTGAGCAGCACTAAGATCCATACACTTGAGTGATCAAGAAAAACATAAATGGTAAACACTGACTTTTGAGATGTTTCTTGAATGTTGGGAGGGAGGGTGAAAGCTGAAGGTTCGATGGAAGTAGATTCCAGAGGTATGGGGCAGCCCGAGTGAAATCTTGTAGACGGGAAAAGAAAGAAGTGATAAGTGAGGAGGAGAGCCTTAGCCCAGGATTTTAAATTTAATTCTAAAGGTAATTGGGAGCCAGTGGAGGGTTTCCCACAGTGGGGATGCAGAAGAGGAGTGGCATGCAAGGAAGATAAACTTAGCAGCAGCATTTAGTACAGACTGTAGGGGAGAGAGTCGAGACAGTGGAATACAAACCGGAAGAGTGTTGCAGTAGTCAAGACGGGAAATGATAAGTGAATGAACCAGAGTTTTTGTGGATTCTTGGGTGAGGAATGGGCAGATGCGAGAGATGTTTTATAGGTGCAAGCGGCAGGATCTGGCGAGGGACTGAATGTGAGGGATGAAGGAGAGGTTAGAGTCAAGGATGACCCCGAGGCATCGTGCCTGGTTAGTAGGAGAAATATTCGTGTTGTTAATGGTGATAGAGAATTCAGGTAGTGGAGTGGAGATGGAAGGAGGGAAGATAACAGGTTCAGTTTTGGAAAGATTAAGCTTCAGGTAGCGTTGTGACATCCATGAAGAAATAGCAGACAAGCAGTTAGTAATACGGGACAAGAGAGATGGAGAGAGATCAGGAGAAGACAGGTAGATTTGGGTATCATCTGCATATAGATGAAACTGGAGGCCAAATGAGCTTATTTGTTTGCCAAGAGATGAAGTATAAAGAGAGAACAGCAGAGGGCCAAGGACTGAACCTTGGGAACGCCAACCGAGAGTAGAAGGGGTGATGATGTCTTGCCAGAGAAGCTGACAGTGAAGAAATGGTTAGACAGATATGAGGAGATCCAGGAGAGAGCTGCATCTTGAATGCCTGTAGAAGCAAGTGAGTCAAGAAGAAGGTGGTGATCAACAGTATCAAAAGCAGTCATTGGAGACTTTTGTTAGAGCTGTTTCAGTAGAGTAAAGTGGTTTGAAACCAGACTGTAGAGGGTCAAGGAGGAAATTAGAGGAGAGGATGTTAGTAAGGCGATTGTACACAATCTGTTCAAGCAACTTAGAGGTAAAAGGAAGCAGAGAGATAGGGCAGTAGTTAGTCAGACAAATGGGATCTGAGGAAGGATTCTTTAGAATGGGTGTGATTAGTGCATGCTTGAAGGCTGTTGGTACAGTTCCAGATGATACAGAAAGATTATTTGGTGAGTAAGTGATGGACCAAGGGATGGACATAGAGACTTTGTGAGGTGTGATGGGGTCAAGGATGAGAGGAAGAAAGACGAGTGGCTATCTCTTCTTCGGTTGTAGGGGAAAAGGCAGTTAGTATGGAATAAGTGGAGAGAGTGGTGGTGGTTGGTGTAGGAGGGGGTTGTAAAGAAGAGAGGTCTTGGGATTAACATTATTATTATGTATTAACACATTAACTGTTAAAAAAGTTAATGTGTTAATACATGATAATGTCACTTAAATAGAAGCGTAATATAACACACATTTTAGCTAATTGAAACTGCCTAGAACTGGTTGTGGAGGAGTGCCCAGAAGCTCTTTAAGAACTACAAGTCTGATCAGTAATAGAACTGTCATAATGAAGCTATGTTAGTTACTTTACTCTATGGTCTTGAAAATACTCTGCGTTTACAACTACGGAGATCTGAGGTGCACGGTTAAGCTAAAGAATAAGAGAACACTTCTATTATAAAAATAGCTTTTTTGTTAATGTTAAAAGATATACTGCCCCTCTCAAAATTGAGAGTAATTATGATAAAATAGGTACATTAGTCTAACAGAAATGATAGCAACAGGGCTGCCATCAGGAAGCACACTACACCATGCCTTTCAATGAATCAGGTAACAAAATAGCAGCATTTACTTAAAAACATAAAATGCTTACAGAATTCATATTTATAGTTGCTGTCACTAAAACATCCTCAATAAAAATAGACAAAAATTCTACAGGAAACCATTCTCCATGCACTTTCAAGTTTAAAATCTGAAAGTAACAGAACACATACATAATATCTGCTATAGTTGGTAAGGTACAGCTCAAATTATTTATAACGCTTGTTTCTGATATTTTAGAATGAAGATTAGAATTATATGTACACATAAAAAATGGTAAAATTCAGTATAGTTGTATATCTACCATGGCAGAAAGTGATTCTTCATAAAGACAGCATTATTTTTTTAGCCTTGAATTAAACTAAAATGCCTTGCAACCTGGACACATGGAATATTTAGTTTCATTTCATTTCAATGCACTTATTTTCTTTGGATGACAGCCTTCTTCGTAAGGAGACTCGACGTCAAATGCATTTAAGATGGCACAGGTAAAGCATAAAGCAGAGAAAGTGTCACATATTTTAGAAGCTGGGACTCTTTACATTGGCAACAAATTCCTGTTATCATGTGAGCCTACAAAGTATGGTCATCTATATTTTGTTCCTTCTGTAATTTATATCTATTTTTTATTCCAAGAGACATGACAATGAGAGCTCTTCTCGGTCAGTAGAAATGATGAAAATTGCCTTTAAAAATGAGAATGCTGAGTAGTTGCTAGGCAATGAGACCTTCCTGAAAAGTCAATTTAAAAATGTTTTGCAATTGATATCATTGTTGCAGACATTTGTGAAATACAATAGTACAATAGAAAAGATACAGACTGCAGAACGTGAACAATAATAAATATATGCTAGAATTATTTTTTCTGAACTAGTATATTGCAAGATTTTAGTAACTCACTCCAAAGGCAAGCTGCACATACATTACATTGAAATACTCTCATCTGCTCTACTGAGTTACCAAGATTCAAGGTTTATTAATGATACATATGTTTCAGACATTCAATTCAAAAAATGTAATGGTTGGTTTTCACACACAGTAAGCAGAGAAAAAAATACTCATTACTATACTTTTCTTTTGCAACAGAGATATAATAGGCCATATTATCTGGCTTCACAAAAACAATAAATATGTAGTTAAAAATGGTACTGGCACCATTATTCGGACTGCAGGTTACTTCCCTAATCTGCTACACGCCCTTGTTCCTGTTTCATTGAAGGCAGCGGTGTGATCTGATACTCGTTTTAGATATCCCCAGCATCTCCCCCACTACTATGAAACAGACACAGGACTCATCTTTTGTAGAGAGGTCCTGAACCACCTCAACAGTAAAGCCACAGTGGTGAAAACCCTCAAGATCATGGATGTTGTTATCAAGGAATACAGAGGAAAAAGGGCAAAGTTACGGAGCACCACAGCTTTTAGACCTGAAGCAACTGAGACAAAAGTCACTATTTTCGGGGTGATCCAGAGGGAGCGGCGACAATCCCAGGGTACCGATGGAGAGCTCAGAGTCTGAGGATGTTCCAAAAAGCGACTTGATCCAACCTTGGGACCCTGAGTGGCAGCATCAGAAACGTCCCGGGGAAAAGTCTGCGGTAGCCGCGGCTTAGTAAACCCTGGTTCTAAATATTGGTAATAAAACCAGGGTTCCCAAATGAACTCCCTCTCCATAACCACCACAGAGTGTTGCCCACCACGAGCATAGTGTAACCCCAAAAGAGAGACATGGTGAGACAACAGGTGTCTGTGATGCAGTTACAATTGGTGGCCATCTCCACGGTTCCTAGCCGTCGCACAGTTCCATGGATTTAGGACTAGGTCCCGGTCAGGCGTATGAAGCGTTTCTAGCGATGTAGAGCCCCCATAGCATAGTTCATGGGAGTTCATGGGAGTCTAGTTAGGGAGGACCAAATGGGGTTTTCCAGTCACCCTGTGCCCCACAATGAGTACAGGGTGACTTATACATAAGAGGGGGCTGGTCAGGCAGGCAAGGAGTCTCTCCAGGAATCCATCAATGCCCCCCTCCCAAACGTAAATCTAGCACCATCTGTCCTCAGCCTCAGGGGGTTACCATGACAAGCTATATGTTTGGAGTCATTGTCATGCTGCAGAATACATATGGGGGTCAATGAGATACCTTGATGATATAGCATGATGGATAAGTGTCTGTCTGTACTTCTCAGCATTGAGGAGACCATAAATTCAGACCAAATCCCCAAATACATTTGCCATTCTTCAATGTTACCCCCAAAGACTCATTCTTGAACCACTTTCCAGACCTTCAGTGAACAACCTTCTGCTACAGCCAAATATTTCAAATTGTGACTCATCAATCCAGAGAACCTGTTGCCATTTTCTGCTCCCCACTTTCTACGTTTGTGAATAGTTGAGTCGCTTAGCCTTGTTTCCACATCAGAGGTATGATTCTGTGACCATAAATCTTCCACAAAGACCACTTCTGACCAGACTTCTCCAGACAATAGATAGGTGTACCAGGGATTTTGGTGAAATTTTCTAAAAATGTGAAAGATATTTAAAGAAATGATCCCTCAGAGTAAAGAAGGAGATTCAGCCACAGCATCAAAGGTAGGACAGGGTGCTTCACAGGCACTGGCAGACAGACTGAATCTACCAATTTATTAGAAAAAAAAAAACAGGTAACAATAATCCCCCAGAGTAAGGAAGCACAATGAGGCACAGGGGCAGGGTACAGGACAAGCAGTGGCAGACAGACACATGCAGCTACTTGATGGAGGACTAAATTAAAAGAATTGACCAATGACCACCCCAGGGTATGGTCAGTAAAAAGTGGATCATCAACAGCAGCAGTATGGCACCGAGCCTTTGCAGATAGGCAATAGCACATGCAGCCCCTTGGTGCAGGACTACATTTTCCCAACATTATAGGAATTACAACAAAAATTATCCCTCAAAGTGAGGGTGACAGAGGACCAGCAGTAGGGAATTGAGCCTGGGAACATGCAATCCCTTGGTGCAAGACTAGATTTTCCCAATATTATATACTTTTTTTTTTTTTAAATGTAACTCCTTGTTGCAAGACCAAATTGCCTCAATATTACTGAAATGTAAATATTTAATTCTGCAGAGTAAGGAAGGAGATAGAGAAGCAGCATTAGAACCTTACTCACTTTGAATATTGAGCGCTGTGCAACTTAATTCAAGAAAGCCATCTGCTCAACTAGGTATGGAGAGAGCTGTGTTTTTTGGTGTCTGAATATATTGCCTGTCACAGAGAAAACCTCTTGCTTTGTACACTGGTGGGTGTGCAAGAAAACAACTGCTGGGTCACTAAGGAGAGGCCTGCCCAGTCAACAGCTTTTTGGTCCCAACAACATTGAGAGTCAGTACCAGTTCCTCAAGATAGGCATTGGCCATTTCATAGGTGCTAGTCTGAGGATCTTGGGTGGTACTAGTATACAGCAAAGTATCTCCAGTGGATCTAGTACTGCAGCTCTGCTTGGCTGCAAGGGATTCAGAATTGAACATATGGCTGGCACTAATGCCACTGCTGCTGTGAATTTCCATTTGCAATGCCTGCATCTCTCCTTCAGTTTGAAGGACCTAAGGACCTCCACCACCTGTCTATTAATGCCCATTCCCCTTTGCCCAAAGGGTTGGATGCCCAAATGCTTTGCTCAGAGGACATTGAGTGAAGAGCCTGCTGCTGCTCTAGGATCGCACCATCATGTTCAGGGTGGCGTTCAAACGGGTGACTATGTCCTGATGTGGTGTGATAGACCTGCATTCTACTGCTCCTTCCTCAGTTGCTGGCTTGCCTTCTCATTTCAGTGAAAGTGCTCTGCAATCTTATAGCACTTTTTACCTCCAGGTCAGGAAACTCACAAAGTCCCCATCTCTACTCTGCTTTACCCTGATTGCTGCCTAGTCAGTCACCATCATTTCTACTGCTGTCCCTGAGGTTCCCTGCACCAGCATCTTCTTAAGGACTGCCAAAACGTGAGTTGAAGTCTGCTGCTCATCCATAACCTTGACATTGAGTAGGGAGGATCTTTAACCCTACTGCTTTTCTGTTCCTGCTCCGCCCCTCCTGGGCAAGGAAGGAGCCTAAACGCAGGGCATTTGATGGACGCTGTCTCTACCTGCAAACAAAGAAAAGGAATCCCAGCACTCCAAACAGCTTTCAATCTTTAGGATTTAGCAATGTTTCGGCCAAACAGGGCCTTTGTCTCTACCTGCATGATGCATGACAAATAACTGGTATTTACAGACAGGCTAGATGATACACACAGGTTTGCATATACATAATGGATAGGATAGTACTGGTAAGACTGGTAAGTGCAAAACAGGACTAGTACAGACAGGACAACGGTACAACAGAGAATGGGCTGTTGTACTACAACAGGACTGCAACTAGGCCAGGCGGTTATGAAAGACTGGAGGCTCATGAACTGGGCTGGAGCCGGAAAGTTCACAGAAAAAGGAGCTGGGCACGGGGAGGATAACCTTCAGTCAGGGCACTGAGCACAAGCAGGATAACCCTCAGAGAGCGTTGGCAGTGTGGCAACTTGAGGCTGCATGTGAAAACAGCACCACAACTGGTATAATATATACAGAAGTCTCGCCTACACCAGCTTCAGTGATACAGTACTCCAAATATTTGATACCAATATGTATTGGCCCCCAATGTGCCATGGAGCGAGGGCCTCAAGCATAAATAAAAATAATTGCATAGACAATGAATAATTGATAATCATAATAATAATAAAAGACAGAGAAACAAATATTTATATAATTAAAATGAAAAAAGGTTGGAGGAGGTGAGTAGACTCTCACTCTAAGCCATACCAGTGATACAAGTTGTAATCCTAAAATGCAGGTGCACCAGAGGTGTACAAAGGATGGAAAACTCATGGAAATATGTTATTTCTCCCTAGATTTTGTTTCTTTAGTATAACTATGACACTAAATCCCATGTGTACCTATCCTCTTATATGTTTTCTACTGTATCCTCCTTTGGCTTAGTGGGAAGTCTGGATGTCTATACAGCTAATAAATTTAGTAAAGGGGACAGGCTTTTTCTTAAAATATTACATTTTAATTATTTTATTATTTGGTTTGGCATGTTCGCGGGAATAGTTTTTGAGTTAATGCTTTTTTGTCATGAGTTTTGGTATAAAGTTTGTTACACAAAACATCAAAAGATCAATATGTAATTTGTGTAGGTACACTAAAAATGAAAAGGAGAATGACAGTTAAAAAGACATATGGATGAAATACCACAAAGCTTCAGGTTTTAAAAAACATTATACCCTCTCTATCTCTCTAGTGAGTTTCAATGCCCTTTCTTGTTTCACTGTATAATTTTCAGTATCTCCTTACAGCACAAATAGTTGAGTCAGTCACTCTTTCTAACAGAGTTACCTGAGCTGATTAAAGACACTCTTGACTGTTTGCCAGCAGGTTGTGAAGCACTAAACTTAATATCACATCCCCTAACATTTAGGGTGCCCAAAAGGGGACACCCTTGTTTGAGGTATAAAGGAGGGGCAGGAATGTATACATACTGTACCACCTTGTTACACACTAAATCGGAGCCATAGCTAGCTCCTTTTGCAGGCAAGAATGTAAAAATGTGCCACACTACATAAATAGGGAGAAAGGGGGGGTACCTGATGTCAAGGATAGATGATGAGGAGAAAGGGGGTGGATGATAGAGAGAGGGGTGCTGTAAGCTGCGAGCCACTATGTGCATGTGTATGGGCGGGGGTGTACGTATATGGGCAGTGTATATGTGTGTATGGGCAGGTGTATGTAAGTGCAGTGTTTGCTGTATGTATCTATATGTGTGTATTTTGTGCATATGTTTGTATGCTTTTTCACATAGCTTTTTACTTCTCTACATGAAATCTTCATTTAAAAACTGCATTTTACATTTACTCTGGTTATCTTTATGTGACAAATAAGCCAAAATAAGAGAAGGGGCAACAACTTTTTCACACCACAGTATCTTGCTCTGTAATTATATACATATATAATCTTGTCTCTATGAACAGTTTCATCCTCTATATTTGTGAAATTCCAGTTGACTGTTTTGCCTTTTATTACCAAAATCATCTCTACATTTTACAGAAGAAATTTAATGTGTAACATGCGTACAGTGCATACATCAAAATGATATCTGCTTTTCTGTACTGAATAAGACAAATAACTTTTTTATTTAGTCAAGAAATGCTCTAATGGTAATTAGTAATTTGTTCATTGTACTTAATATTTGAATAAAATAATACATTTAGCATCTATTTCTCAGATGGATCAATGCCCAAACACTAAACATAATTAAAACTGTTTCCATTATTCACTGCTCTTAAAATGCAGACAGTTTCTTGTGATCTAAGAGGCTGTTCTGCACATCTCTTAAATTAGTAAACCTCTGCTTCCAAGTATTGCAAATGCATTAAATCTTAACTTAATTCTTATATTGATTTTATTTTGCTGCCAACAATACTTAGCACAAGGGGAAAACTTTTTCCATAGGATATACAAATGGACATCACTTTCAATGTAATGTATTTTTTTTCTAATTATTATTGATTTACATATAAGGTTCAATATGTTTTATTTTTACCTTCATTTTATATATTATAAATATTTTCATCATTGTTACAATAACAGTTATCAACAACAGCTTGAGTAACAGTCACATTGTAATAAATAAGAACTTTGGAAATATTCCTTTATACGTTTGGTTATGTAACAAAAACAGCAAACACCTTGTACCCATCCTGTTAAATCTAAATGTATATGAACAGAATGTGTGCAAGGTGCTTGCATATATATGTATGTACATTTAGATTAAACAGGATGGATGCATTTAGGTATTAGAAGAGTTAAATGGTGATTCATCAATTTAATTTCGGTATATATATATATTTATATACATTGAACGTCTATGAACCTAGACGTTGCCTTGAAGTCTGTGAGCGGCCCCTGGATGACACACAATTTTTTTTTTACTTTATAGAAGATTGTGAGCACCCCTATGACAGATCGCTCTATCCACCAAGAGATTGCCGTGCTGTTCGAAGTGATGTTAGCCCTCCTCCCACCAGAGACATCTGCATGCCACTCACCAGTGATGACGCCGCGCTGCTTATCCAAACGCAATAAAAAATAAATAGCTGGTGAGTCGCCAACCTGGCCGCATAACGCAACTGAAGGCTGCACGTGCCCGTTGGTATTTGCCAACCTGCCCACCCAGTTATGCACATCTGCCCCCAGGCTTGCCACTCTGCCCACAGAAATACCTTATACCCCCTATATGCCACGTTGCCTCCCTGATATGCCTTTTACCCTCCTATATGCCACTCTGCCCCATGATATGCCCTTTAACCCCCTATATGCAACTCTGCCTCCAGAAATGCCTTATACCCCTATATGCCACTCTGGCATATAGGGGTTAAAAGGCATATCATGGGACAGAGTGGCATATAGGGGGTATAAGGCATTTCTGGAGGCAGAGTGGCATATAGATGGACACTTACACACCCAGACACTAACATACCAACTTACCCACTTACATACCCAGACACTTACATACCCACTCTGAGACTAATATACCCACTCAGACACACTTCCAAACCAAGACACGCACTCAATCAATGATCTCCCCAACCGGCTCTGCTTCCCCGGCATTGGGTCAGCTATCCTGGCACGGAGGAGGCGCCCCCCCATCCTGAGGGCACACTAGGCTTGGGAAGGTACACATGTAGACAACCTCCACTGCTGCCGGCGCTCAGTGATACACAGGAGGATCCAGGTCCTCCGCAGCGCTGCGGGGGATCTGGATCTTAGTCTCATAGCCAGACCTCTATTTGAGGTCTGATTAGAAGATGACCTCGATTGCTCGCTGTCACGGAGCTGGCTAGTCCGACCGACTGCCTCCGCTGTCTTGTGCTCCCTTAGCCTGGGACAACACACTTTCCCCGGTTCCCCAGTCACTAGCCGAGACTCAGTGTAGGGTAAAACCAAACGAAGACTGATTTATTTTAGACACACAGAGCTGGATATATCCAGCAAAACACACATTAACATAAAACAAGATATTGGGACACAAACTGCCCCCTTAATCTGCCTCTCAGAGACAACAGGGCAGTAACGGGATTAACAATACAATAGGTGTGTGGGGGGGGGGAGACTGATTTATACAACATTAAACATCAAAGAATGGTGGTCACTCCCTGGTGGCAGATCCTGGCTGTCTGCTGGAGATAATCCCCTCAGCCAGTGATGAGATGATACTGCTGGGGGTAGCCACAGAAGTCTCTACAAACCCAGGGCCCATAGTCAATAGGGAGGAGGCTGGCAGTCAGGCTTCTCCAGTGGCCCCAGTGATGGAGGCTTCCGTCACACTTGCCTTATAATCGAGTAACTACGGTATATATTTGTAATTGTTGTTCACAATGTCTGTAACCTGCATTGATTGACAAAGTATCTATTTAATGATAGCATTGATATTGCCATTGTTTTCTAAATTCATTAATATCCTTTTCACTAATACAAGTACCTCACTTAAGGTTGCCTTGCTTTCCTCTTATATATATATAGTTGTGGACAGAATTAACTGCTGTTTATCCTAAGGGATTTTTTTCTGTAGAGAATTCCATTCAATAGAAAACATTACAGTAATACTTGCTGTGTAAATGTTTAATTTCCCGGTGTTTTTCTGCACGTAGTGTTAAACAGTACTACATAAAATCCAGCATGAATCATAAGTTGCATATTTCTAACATATGAGTTTTACAATTTATGTTTTTTTAGATTCTATGGCAAGGAAGTAACTGCACTATATTTAATCTAATAGCTCTTACAGGATAAATTTGGTTCTGCAATTAATTTTCTGCAGTATGCTTGCGTGAAATATTAAAAAAGAATGCTATTAACACTTAACATAATTTGAATCAGTAATATGAATAAAAACTTTAACTTTCCAGTATGACATAGTCCTTGACTTTCATAATTCTAAAGCACTTTCTTTTATCATTTTGCTGATGTACGTTCTATTTTAAAATCAGGAGGATAATGGATGTGCTTCTTATACAGTAAATTGGGTTTTATATCAGAGACCTGTCAGAGCCACGACAAGTTGACCTGACAGTGGTCCCGCATTTGCAGCTCTCCTTCATGTCTGCTTTTTCAAGGTGAGAGGGTCAGTTTTAAGAAAAGTGTAGAAGATTGCTTGATCCCTCAGGAAACATCTCCGATCAGTAATAACATTTACTGCAAGCTATAATCATTTTATGTTCTACTTAACAGCTTAAAAGCACAGCTATACTTTTCTTCCACATGCATTTTATTAATCAAGGACATTTAAGCTTTCAGTTGATACCACAAATTAAAAAATATATTTGCATTTTCTCTATGTCTTAACTTAAACGTAAGTGGGTTTCTATGTGCCTTGAATCCATTGCATTTTTATTAAACCAAACAGTTGCATTTCATATTTACGTATTTATTGAACCAATGCAAAATAGTTTTTGAAAGCACTGAAATTTCCATTACCAATCTCACAGAAGGAAAATGGTTGTTAATTAAACACTTTATTAGAAGAAGCAAAATTAATTTGTTGCTTAAATTGATTATTAAATGAAACTATATACATGAAAAATTCTATTGTAGTTCTAAACCTATGACATTAATGTGTCAAATCCTAAAAGGGATTTATTTCTGTAAATTAACGTTTCACAAAAATACTTGTCACTTAACCCAACACCAGCTGCACAGTCAATCAAAGTGTTTCCCCTTCCACAAATATATATATATATATATATATACATACATACATACATACATACATACATACATACATACATACACAGTGTGTGTGTGTATATAAAATAATCTTTGAATCTTATGTAGTCACAAATCTGAAGTATACATAAAAATAAAAAATATAGTGTAATATTGCAATTATACACTCACTGGCCACTTTATTACACCTGTTAACACAAATAGCTAATTAGCCAATCACATGGCAGCAACTCATTGCATTTAGGCATGTAGACGTGGTCAAGACAACTTGCTGAAGTTCAAAGCAAGCATCAGAATTTTTGAGATTTTCACGATTTTCTCTAGGGTTTACAGAGAATGGTCTGAAAAAGAGAAAATATCCAGTGATTGGCAGTTGTGTGGACAAAAATGCCTTGCTGATGTCAGAGGTCAGAGGAGGATGGGTAGAGTGGTTTCAGATGACAGGCAACAGTAACCCAAATAACCATTCATTAGAATCAAGGTATGGAGAATACCATCTCTGAACGCACAACACGTCAAACCTTGAAGCGGATGGGCTACAGCCGCAGAAAACCACAAAGGGTGCCACTCCTGTCAGCTAAGAACAAGAAACAAATGTGCTCACACAGGCTCACCAAAATTGGACAATGGAAAACTGGAAGAACGTTGCCTGGTTTTATGAGTCTCGATTCCAGCTATGACATTTGGCGTAAACATGGATCCATCCTGCCTTGTATCAACGGTTCAGGCTGGTGGTGGTGTAGTGGTGTGGGGGACATTTTTTGGGCACACTTTGGGCCCCTTAGTACCAATTGGGCATTGTTTAAACGTGACAGCCTATCTGAGTACTGTTGCTGACCATGTCCATCCCTTTATGACCACATTGTACCCGTCTTGTGATGGCTACTGTCAGTAGGATAATGCACCATGTCACAAAGCTCACATAATCTCAAACTGGTTTCTTGAACATGACAATGAGTTCACTGTACTCCAATGGCCTCCAAAGTCACCAGATCTCAATCCAATAGAGCACCTTTGGGATGTTGTGGAACGGGAGACTTGCATCATGGATGTGCAGCTAACAAATCTGCAGCAACTGCTTGATGTCATCATGTCCATATGGACCAAAATGAGGAATATTTCCAGCTCCTTGTTCAAAGTATGCAATGAAGAATGAAGACAAAAGGGGGTCCAACCCAGTATTAGCAAGGTGTACCTAATAAAGTGGCCAGTGAGTGTATGTATTTTTGTGCTATTTGGTAGGGAATTTAAATATACACGGAGATTAAAGTGATAATCTGTGTTGCAGTTAGTCTCCCGGACATGGAATATCCAAAGAAAAAGAAATAAAGCATAAAATTGGTTAAGGTATAGAAGATTTCTTGGTTGAGTTCTAAACCATTTTTTTTTTACAAATGTGCTAACTGGAAAGCATATAAGAACACTTCTAACAATTAAAAAACCCTTTGTTCTTTTGTCATAGCTGAAGGTTTCCCTGTGAAGTAATTTATTAATTGTACGACCAAACATATAGAGTAGCTTGGGGATGTGGAGTCCAATATGTAGGAGAAACACAAGACCCTTGAAAGTACATATACTTAAACATTCCGGCAAATTCAGGCACAAAATTCTGATCATTTTATTACAATTCATTTCATTACAAATTTATGGGCATTGATGTGATTTAATCATATTGAAAAAGAGTAGATAGAACCCATAGGCTTCTACAATGAGAAACCTACTGGATTCATAACTGAAAGACTTTACATTACCTTGGTTTAAATAAGGATTCCGTATTGTGGGCAATTTTTATGATTCATTTATAATTAATATATTGTATAATTAATTTCTGATTATTTTTATTCTAATTATATGAACTGTATCTTGTGGGTATTTATAGCCCCTTTCTCTATAGTTTATATAACGCATTTGCTCGATTATAAGAAGACCCTGATTATAAGACGACCCCCCAAAATTTTAATATTAATTTAGAAGAAAAAGAAAAAGCCTGAATATAAGCCTACCCTATAGGAAAAAAGTTTTACTACCAAATATTAGTTCACATGTAAACTATTTTTTCATATTAAATAAAAAACTATGATTGAGAAAAATGCATTTCTTGTTTTTATTTACTTTTATTTGCCAACCTGCCCCCCCCCCCAGTTAAACACATCTGCCCCCCGGCTTGCCACTCCGATATGTCTTATACCCCCTATATGTCACTCTGCTTCCCAGATGTGCCTTATACACCCCTATTTGCCACTCTGCCTGCCTGATATGCCCCTCCGCCCCCCAGAAATGCCTTATACCCCCCTATATGCCCCTCTGGCCCCCCTCTCCCAGACTTACCAATGCATCCCTAGACATGCTTCAGACTCCCTGTTGTCTAGTGGGGGCAGCTGTTGAATTTCTGTGCGATGCAGGATATGGATCCTGCATTATGAGAAAAAAGGTGCCTAGTTTTAATCTTTTTTTCACATTGGTGTAATGTGCACACAACCCACTTGTTTATGTTTATTGCTTTTTTGCTAGTTGAGACACCAGAGGGAACTGCAGCTAATCTAGATATGGGACGCAGTGTACATTCAGTTTTTCACTTCTATATTATTTAAGTAATTCGTCATTTGAGTTGTTCAACCCAGAATTTCCAGAATATACACCATTAACTACAACTTTCTGCCTCCTATCACTCAACCATTAGTTTATCCATTGAACTATTCTAGCATCCATACCAATAGACTGCAATGTATTTATAAGTCTTCTATGAGGGACAGTGTCAAATGCCTTACTAAAATCTAGATAGTAAGATAGCTCCTCCCTGGTCTATTATCTTAGTTACCCAGTCAAAAAATCTTTGTTCTTTAACATGGTTTCCACTCATTTGCCAACTAATGATGTAAAGACTTAATAGTCTGTCATTTGCCGAGTCTTCCCTACTTTCTTTATTGTGCAGTGGTACCACAGTGGCCAACTTCCAGTCTTATGGAACTACTCCTGCCATCAGTGACTGTGAAAATAAGTCTGCTGGCGGTTTATCCCATCAGGTCCCATAGATTTGTCTTTTTTTTTTTTTTTGAGAGTTGAACTAGCACTTCTTCCTCTGTAAATACAGGTGTGTCCGGGGCCTATCCGTTGTACTGGTTGGGCGGGCACTCACGGTGTCCGCCAGGTGTCGACTCGCGCTGCCCATCGGGCACTAAACCGCAGCACCTCGCCTGAATACCCCCCACCTCCTGCGCACGGAGCCCTGTCCCCTTTACTTTCCTGTAAAAAGGGGCGTGGGCTCGGCCCCTGCTGAAGCCTGAAGCTGCAGGTGCATGCACTGTGGCAGTAAATGTAAAAGCCGCTCAGGCATGCCCCCTGGTGACATCACCGATGACCAAAAAACCCCAGGAACATTTAAAAGGGGATGGTTCCTGATGCACTGTACTTGTTTTTTCCCTAATTGTTTCTACCAATTTTTAACCTGGATTGTTTAACCCTTTTGCTGCCTCTCTGGAGTTCCTGACTGTGGATTGTTTAACCATTTACTGCCTTGCTACTATCCCTGTCCTCGGTTACCCTTCTGGCTATGTTTAGAGGATTCCTTCCCTACATTTTGGATTCCTGTTAGTACGTCTAGGGTTACCTGAGACTATATCAGCCCTTATGCAGCAGATTTCTGCCTTAACCATTTCTATGCAAGAACTTCAAGTTGGACAGAACATCTCCAACAACAGATACGGCATCTTCAGTCTGGCTAACCCAAGCTAAACGGGTGACCTCAGCCAGCATCTCCTCTCAAGCCTCTGTTTCAAACCCCCTTGAGGGAGCTACCGCTGTTAAACCTCTTGCTGTTCTCCCTGACAAATTTTCCGGTGATCGCAAGAAATATGGTACTTTCATTGCTTGTTGCCAGATACCATCTAATCTGAGACCAAGGATTTACTCCTCAGATTACGTCAAGATGCACACTGTAATATCATTACTAACTAATGAACCACAACTATGGGCCCATTACCTTATTCATACTAACAGTCTTATCCTTGATTCCTGGACTTCCTTCTGTCTAGCTCTGGATTTACTATATGAAGATTCCTTCAGGGTTTACTCAGCCACCACTACCCTTCACACCCTTAAACAAGGCTGTAGGCCTGTAGGGGAATTGTTGGGATCCCCATCCGGGACCCTGGCGGAGATACTCTGAGTACCTGCTAGCAGTGGGTACCAGATCCAGCGTCTCTTCCCCTGCACGCGCACGCCCCCACTGCACTTTACCCGTCCCTGAATGGAGACGGCGGGGAACGCGTGTCGATGACTTAACGCACAGAGGCAGGGCGACCACTAGTGGCAAGTTTAAAAACTGGCACTGAGCATCACTCAGTGCTCAGTTATTGTGTCTTATTGAGCTGTTATATGCCTTATACCGTGTATTACTTCTGTTGCTGACCTCGGAATTACTTTGGATTTGCTGTCTTCTTCTACCCTGACCCGAGCTAATGTTTACTGGACTATGCTGATTTAGGTCATAATGGGAGAAACATAATAATGGATATTACATTATGTTCAATGAGACTGCTTTTGTTGAATATACCGTATTTGCTCAATTATAAGACAAGGTTTTTTTTCAAAGCAAATGCATATTCAGCTTACACTTGGTGCACCCCCAACCGAGGTAAACGTGAATACGCTCAGAGCACGGATCCTAACATCAACCACATTGGGTCATTAGTGTTTAGTTATATCGTCAATAAACTATTTATTGAGAATGTTCATGGTGTTTATTTTGTGTTTATATGAAAATAAAATATTTATTAGTATATTGGAGATATGGTTTTGTGTTGATTTTAAAAGAAATAATTTTAAATAAATGAAGCAAGGTCAGTATTTATTTCAAAAGAAGATTAGATGCATAGGACAAGGTAAGTATTGTATATAAGGGAGCTGGTTGTAGAGGGTTTTAAAATGGATGTGGCAATAAGATGGTTAGATGATGGTGATATGTTAGTTACATAAATAACTTTTCTATGTGTGGTATTGCCTAAATGTGTGCAAGGATGTCCAATTCCATATTTAGTCCCCCATTTTTAAAGGTTTTTAGTTTAAATATCCACTCCGTTTCTTTTTTAGACAATCTTTCCACAGTGCTCCCTCCTCTCCAATGTTTGGGAACCCAGTCTATGCCGATTATTTTAAATGTTTCTACTGAAAAGAGAGGACATGTATTGCAGTGTCTCGGGACGCTGTGTTTAAGATTCTTATTTCTGATATTGCCAAGATGTTCTAAAATCCTCTCTTTCATGGGTCTTGTTGTCATGCCCACATATTGTAGGCCACAGCCACAGGTCAAAAGGTAACAGGCTGGCAAAGGGGTAAATCCAATAGGCAGTCTGGGTAAAAAAAGATAACACACAGGAACATGGTAAATCCAAGATACAGATGCAGAGTCAGGCATGAACTATAGCTCCAATGTAACTTAATGAACTCACCACTCTTAGGCTAGGTTTCCACTTGGGTTTTTGTCCTGCGTTTTTTTTCTTGATGAAAAACGCCAAGAAAACTGCCACTGCATTTTTCTGCGTTTTGGCGTTTTTTTCTGGAGTTTTTTCTGGCGTTTTAGCCTTTCTGTGGAAATTGCTTTTTTTGACCTTAGGCAGTTTTTCCAGCCTTTACAAGTTAGAAGTTTCACCCAGCTAAAAGGGATTAGGATAAATGGCAAGTATCTGCCCCCTGATGTCATTTACTTGGTAGAGTTCTACTTAAACGCCCCGGCGGACCCTTTTGTCACTTTTCTGTGGTTTGTAAGGCATGCTTTATTCCGAATGTCTGCTCCTCTAGGAAGATTGGCCCCAAATGATGGTGCAAATTGTTTGCTGTTGCTTTTGGCACGCAGGATCCAGTTGATGTGTCGCGTATGTTTGTTTGTAATGGCATGTTTGTTCCAAATGGTGTAGAATTCAATATGAACTTTGTTTTGTGTGAAACTGTTTGTTTCCAGCCTATTTCTCGTAGGACACACAGATACTGGGTCCATCCTCTGCATTGTAACTGTGGAAAAAAACGCCATAAAAAACGCCAAGGCAATAAACCCACATGGCTTTTTCATGGCGTTTTTTCTCTCCCATAGACTTCTATTGGAGAAAAACGCCAAGATTTCCTTGCAAAAAACGCCAGAGTGTCAACATGCTGCGATTTTGAAAAACTGCCACAGAGCCCAAAAAAGCAGAAAAACGCCAAAGAGGACTGAAAAAACGCCAAACAAAAAAACGCCAAGTGGATATGGCATTCTGCGATTTCCTATTGAAGAACAGCTAACATCTGGCTGCTGCGTTTTTTTCACTAAAAAAAAAGCCAGGTGGCGCTATTGGCGTTTTTATGGGCGTTTTTAGCTAAAAAAAACCAAGTAGAAACCTAGCCTTACTGGGAGGCAGGGATATAAAACCTGTTCATTAGGTCAGGTGTGAATGACATAGGCCTCAGGTGAGGGAGGCAGGGTAATTAAGCCTGTTGGTTAGGTGAGGTGTGGTAGTGGCATAGGCTTCAGGTGAGAGAGGCATACATATAGCAAAACCACACACAGCTGAACATAAATACACAGAACATGGATTATATACAAGACATACATGGTACAGGACGTCACAAAGGACAGGGAACAAGGCAAGGAACAGTGAGGAGCCGAGATCCTCAGATGTGTAAGGGAAAGAGGGGAAAGGTACATAAAAAACAGACAAAAATAAACAAGACAGCAAGCTGTGGAGAGGACTTCAGCTCCAGGCAGACCTCTTAAAGGGGCGGCCACGCCTGGCAGTTTGCAGAGCTGGGGCCGAATCCTGACAAATATATCAATTGCAGGTGACTTATAATGAGCTGGATAAAATTGAGACTTGTTAGATAATGTGGTATGTTTAAATTCTGTACATGTTATGATTCCTGTATTTATAAAGTATTTTATTATTCACTTTCATCAATACTATATTGTCACCTACCTGAATCGGCAATCGGCAATCAGGAACCACAACCACTGCCACAGAGGAAAGGGAGACCTCCCTCCGCCAGCTAACAGCCGCAACAGCCAGCACAGAGAAGAGGAAGATTTCCATCCACCACCATCTGGTGGTAAGACCTATAAGGAACCTATACTTATAGGCTACAGCATTGCCACACTCAAGATGGCTGTTGGATTCCACTTCCCATCCTTTATAAGCCCTCAGTGGACATCAAGACCTTGCCCTCTTATGGTCATGCCATGTTTCATAGTGTTTTCTGACCTTGGCTTGTTCCTGTTACTCCTGACCTCTGGATTCCTGAACTTGGCTTGCTCCTGTTACTCCTGACCTCTGGATTCCTGACCTCGGCTTGTTTATTGTTACTCTTGACCTTGGCTTGACCTTGAACCTGTCTGCTTCCTGTCTGCTTCCTACCTGCATCAGTGTCTCCAACCTTGCTGTGTGGGACATATATACAGTAATAATATAACAATATAATAACATATATTTTTATTTTGGGGCCAGGAAGTTCTTTTTACAACATTTGTGTGACTGTCTAAATCTGCAAAGACTTTGTGAAAACTAAAGGGACTAATTACTTTTGGCACTTCATGAAATCAATTGCAGTACCAAATCAAAGAACAAAACATTTTCTGACACGGAGGCATATGGGAATTCTAATAGATCTTACTCAACTGGTAAGTTACATCTGTGCATTTGTTCTACTTTCAAAATGATTTCTGGATACTAACAATTGCGTTGCTGTATGCTGTTTTTTAAACTGTAAATTATTTTGCTGGATATATTGGTGTTGCATACAATACAAAACAGTAAAAAAGGCCAACCCTTCCCCCAGGGAAAATAATCTTTTATTCTAAATAATAATATAATCTTTATTCTAAAATAATATGGCTAAGAACAGCAAATATTATTAAGGTTAAACTGGTCTTCACAACTAACAATATACACAGGACCGGATTAAGAGCATCATGGGCCTGGTGCTGAGAATTTTGGTGGGCATTTTTTGGAAATAAATAAAATAGACAGAATGGACAGAATATTAACTCCTCGACATCCATATGTACTGGATAAAGAGAACATCAGTGCTCAGCAGATAGTATAAGATAAAATCTTATACTTATACTATAGTGTACATCAGTACACTAAAAAAAAATAGAGTAAATAACACAATACCTTTACTTTTGCTCTCACTGATTTCTGGGCCTAGACTGTTTTGTCCTCTGAAGTGACTACAAATTCAGGAGTGCGTTTTATCTCTGGATAAGTAAAAATTAAATAGTTCAATTTATTCCTACAGAAAGTAAAGTGCCAGGAAACAGATGACTAAATACACACCAGGACAGGCTCTGACACTCAGACACACACAAGGACAGAATCTGTCACACTGACACCCAAAAACACACACACCAGGACAGGCTCTGCCACACTGACACCCAAACACACACACCAGGACAGGCCCTGCCACACCACCACCCAAACACACATACAACAGGACAAGCCCTGCCACACCAACATCCAAACACACACACCAGGCCAGGCTCTGCCACACCAACACCCAAACACACACCAGGACAGGCCCTGCCACACCAACACCCAAACACACACACCAGGACAGGCTCTGCTACACCGACACCCAAACACACACACACAACAGGACAGACTCTGCCACACTGACACCCAAAAACCAGGACAGGCTTTACCACACTGCCCCCAGCATCCAGACGGTTTTCCAGACCAG
Organism: Sceloporus occidentalis; assembly: GCA_023333645.1. NCBI lineage: Eukaryota > Metazoa > Chordata > Lepidosauria > Squamata > Phrynosomatidae > Sceloporus > Sceloporus occidentalis. The sequence continues at coordinate 2,099,243 of JALMGF010000123.1, forward strand.
GAAAGGCATGCTGTTTAGCTCCGTACTGACAGATTCAGTAAAATGAGGGGCAAACAAAGTTTCTTTCCTCTAAAAACCATTAAATATTTTTTAGCAAAATAAAAACATTTAAACAAATAAACATATGTAAATATTTATAAGGATGTCAAAGATGTCATCATAAAATACAGAGTTCAACAGAGATCTCTGTATACTAAAAGTAAAAAAAAATAAAAATGTAACTTATAAATAGACTTGGGCGCAGGCCAAGTCTTCGTATTAGTCTTTGGGGAAAAAACCCTTCGTATTCCATTAATATTCGCCCGTTCCCATGTTCATTTCGGGCGAATTTCCATATACGTTCTTTGTATTTGTTTTTCTCTTCGTTTTCTGATGGTTTTCTAGCAGGGGTCAATATGGGGGTTAACACTGTAAGAGTAAGCAGCAGCTTTTGCGCCAGGATTTTAAAGGTCTGTAAGAGCAATTGTATTGGGCGCCGGCAGGGGGCTGAGTCTGAGACAACTGCTCTGAGAAATTTGGCTTGGGAGGAATGGGGATTTTAGTCCACCTGGCAAAGGGCAGGCGCAGCTTGGTCTGGGAGGAACAATGGATTCAGCACCAGGAGTTAAAGGTCGGTAAACAGCTGCTCTTCATTGGTTGTTGCAAGAGCAGCCTGCTGCTGGCGACCAATAGTGTCACTCTTATGGACCTTTAACTCCTGGTGTGATATTACGGATTCCTGTTAACCCCTGCTATACTACGAAGACTTAAGGTAGACTAGAGGCAGTGACTTGAATGTGGGGAAGGGACCAGGGAGAATAGCTAGGATATATTAATGAAGACAAACATGAAGAAACCAAGATTCTTTGTGTAGTGCTTCTTCGTCTTTCTCTACGTTTATTGGATGCCGTATTAGTTTATTCTGTATTTGGTTTGAACAACGAAAACACAACATTCGTGTTCGTTTTCATGTTCTTTCGAATACAAATGCACAAGTCTACTTATAAACATACCTGAAGCATGGTCAACACCCGAATCCTCCAAATTACAGGAGCTCACGCATAACTTCCCACCATTTCCCCTTTAAATGGAGGTACATCCTGTGGGGTCAGTAGGAACGCCCACTGATGTTGCCGAGAACGTCCCCTGACGTCAGCAGGACCTCCCCTGATGTCAACGGAACAATCCCTGATGTCAGCAGGACAACCCACTGACATCAGTGGGCATTTCCGGCCACGTGCTGCAAGGGTAGGCTCCGGGTAGCTGGAGTCCCCAAGTTCCCAGGTATGCTTATAGAGTTCCCAGATAACTTGTACCCCTCCCAATAGAAATAAAAATGTGTTCACTGCCAACCCGCTCCAAAGTATATACATATAAAAAAATAATAATAATAATAAAAAAAATGAGGTAACACACCTCCCCAGAGTAATATGACTGATCGCTTTTAGAATTTGCCACTTTTACAGGATTAAAATTAGACTTGTGCATTCGTCTTCGGGCGAACATGAAGACGAACATGAAGAGTGCATTTTCGTGCTCGTCCCGAAGAAATGCATAATAGAATATAGTGGCGGTAAAACAGACATGAAGACGAAGACGAAGACACACAACACAAAGAATCTCCCTGGTCCTTTCCCCATCTAGCCTACCTTACCTCTGCAGCATGGCAGGGGTTGACGGAAGCGGAAATCCGTAGGTTTGGCGTCAGGGGTTAAGGGGCCATGCAAAAGACTCTATTGGTTGCCTGCAGGGTCCTCCCTTGGCATCAACCAATTGGTTGATGCCAGAGGAAGTGCATGCAAGCGACCAATAGGCTCACTCGGATTGCCTTTTTAACTCCTGACGGGGAACCTACGGATTTCTGCTCCTGTTAACCTCTGCGATGCTGCAGAGATAACGGAAGCGGAAATCCGTAGGTTCAACGTCAGGGGTTAACTTGGCCGGCAGAGACCACTGGTCTCCCTGCTATAACAGTTAAAGGTCTGTACAAGCGACTTTAGTCTCTGCCGGCCAAATTGCTGGGAAAGGTTTTTAAAAGTCTTTAAGAGCTACCCTATTGGTCGCCAGCAGGGGCTTGTCTGCCATCAACCAATGAAGTACAGGTGTACTTCATTGGTTGATGGCAGAGGTGGCCCCTGCAGGCGACCAATAGAGTTGCTCATACGGATAGTTAAACTCCTCGCGCCAAAAAGACAGGAACGGGTGAATATTCGCGGAATATGAAGATTTTTTTTTCTCCGGAGGCGAACACAAAGACACCACCGGCGCCCAAGTCTAATTAAAATAGATGGCAAAATGCTATATCAAATTAACCATCCATAGTATTCTGCTCAATGCACATTTGTACAATTTCATTGTCAGCCTCAGGACCAGACTAGCCATCTAGCAAACCTGGCAAATGTGGACAGTAAACCATACTCCGTATTCATTCTATGTAGATAATGTTCCGTACTCACCTGATCTGGTCACTGGCTGGATATGCCCGGTTGTGAGCTGACTGAGTATAAAAACATAACATGAGGCCTTTAACTGTTTATTCTTTGTAGCATTTTTAAAAACTAGACATTCCTGAGCATTTCAAATGCCGTGTATTTTAGCCTTCCCATGCACTAATTTTACCACCAGCCTTTGTCAAAGTTTGCGGTAGTAATTTTTGGTGTCTGGGTTTTCTCACACACATTGTAATTCAGGTATGAATTTACAGCTCCAGGTTTGTGTTACAGCTAAACACCCTAATTTGTGTTCAGCAACATCTGCTGAACGCAGGAGATACCACATAGTGATACCGTATATATAAATATATGTACAATATGTATATTAATATATGGTGCGCCGCATGACATGACCTTCCGGTGCTCCATCATAGAAGCCCCAGTGGAAGTGCCGGCAGCAGTGGAGGTTGTCTACTCGCATCAGGCAAACGTTCAACGGCTGCCCCCCTAGACACCAGGGAGTCTGGAGCACGGTGACAAGTCTAGGGATGCATAGGTAAGTCAGGAGGCAGATTAACATATAGGGGGTAATAAGGCATATCTGGGGGGGCAGAGTGGCATATTTGGTAGGGCAGAGTGGCATATCTGGTAGTGCAGAGTGGCATATAGGGGGGTATAAAGCATATCTGGGGGCCAGAGTGGCATATCTAGCATGCAGAGTGTCATATCTAGGGGTATAAAGCATATCAGTGGGTATAAAGCATATCCGGAAGTATACAACATATCTGGGGAGCAAAGTGGCATATCTGGGGAGCAGAGTGGCATATCTGGGAGTATAAAGCATATTATGGGGGCAGAGTGGCATATCTATAAGTAAGGTGCATTATGAATTAAGGGGGGCCTTAAATGGCTATTGGTTTTCCAAGTTTCTTTTTATATATAACCAAAAATACATGTATACCCTGTTAATTAGATAAAATACTGTTTTACCATTCCACTAATGTGTATTTTTTTCTTTAAAATAGCACCAAACTATAAGGATGCAGTCTATAATCGGGTGTGGCCTATAATGGGGCCAATACTATATACTGTATATATACAGTATCTCACAAACGTGAGTACATCCCTCACCCTTTTGTAAATATTTTATTATATCTTTTCATGTGACAACACTGAAGAAATGACACGCTGCTACAGTGTAAAGTAGTGAGTGTACAGCCTGTATAACGTATATATAAGTGTAAATTTGCTGTCCCCTCAAAATAACTCAACACACAGCCATTAATGTCTAAACCTTGCCAACAAAACTGAGTACATCCCTAAGTGGAAATGTCCAAATTGGGCCCAATTAGCCATTTCCTCTTCCCGGTGTCATGTGACTCATTAGTGTTACAAGGTCTCAGGTGTGAATGGGGAGCAGTTGTGTTAAATTTGGTTATCGCTCTCAGACTCTCTCATACTGGTCACTGGAAATTCAACATGGCACCTCATGGCAAAGAACTCTGAAGATCTATAAAAAATAATTGTTGCTCTACATAAATATGGCCTAGGCTATAAGAAGATTACCAAGACCCTGAAACTGAGCTGCAGTACGGTGGGCAAGACCATACAGCGGTTCCACTTGCCATGGTTGAGTATGAGTGCTGCCAGCATTGCTGCAGAGGTTGAAGGGGTGGGGGCGATGATGCACAAGAAACCCCGTAAACAGTTTGCTGAAGACAAGCAGACTAAGGACATGGATTACGTGAACCATGTCCTGTGGTCCAATGAGACCAAGATAAATGTATTTGGTTCAGATGGTGTCAATCGTGTGTGGCGGCAACCAGGTGAGGAGTACAAAGAAAAGTGTGTCTTGCCTACAGTCAAGCATGGTGGTGGGAGTGTCATGGTCTGGGCTGGCACTGGGGAGCTACAGTTCATTGAGGCAACCATGAATGCCAACATGTACAGTGACATACTGAAGCAGTGAAGCATGATCCCCTCCCTTCGGAGGCTGGGCCACAGGGCAGTATTCCAACATAACGACCCCAAACACACCTTCAAGATGACCACTGCCTTGCTGAAGAAGCTGAGGGTTAAGGTGATGGACTGGCCAAGCATGTCTCCAGACCTTAATCCAATGAGCATCTGTGGGGCATCCTGAAACGGAAGGTGGGGGAGCGCAAGGTCTCTGACATCCACCAGCTCTGTGATGTCATCATGGAGGAATGGAAAAGGACTCCAGTGGCTACATGTGAAGCTCTGATGCCCAAGAGGGTTAAGGCAGTGCTGGCAAATAATGGTAGCCACACAAAATATTGACCCTTTTGGGCCCAATTTGGACATTTCCACTTAGGGGTGTACTCACTTTTGTTGCCAAGGTTTAGACATTGATGGCTGTGTTTTGCGTTATACTGACTGTGCACTCACTACTTTACATTGTAGCAGAGTGTAATTTCTTCAGTGTTATCACATGAACAGATATAATAAAATATTTACAAATATGTGAGGGGTGTACTCACTTTTGAGAGATACTGTATATATGCGTTGGACATGCATTTTTAACTACATAGTATGTACTTATCTTTTTGAAGTAAAGAACGTGATTGAACAGCTGAACTGGCAGTTAGTTTTCATTCTTTAATATTAGACCCTGCTGCCAATTTATATAAATATTAGACCCTGCTGACAATACATTTTATACTGAAAAAAATTGGACCCTAAACAAGCTTTTTTCTTTGGCCCCACTCCATGCTCCCTAGCATGCAATCACTCCCTCCGCTCCTGCACCAAAAAAACATTAAGTTCTACTTACCGAGAGCTTATTTTCCCTGCCAATCCCTGGTGACACTGATGAGAGAGAGACTCCTCCTCCGTACCTGAGATAGGGCAGGACTCAAAAGGTTAAAAGGCCCCTCCCCTCCTAGCACCCTCAGTGAATATCAAAGACCACACAGGAACACAGAACTGCTGCAAAAAACATTTATTGAAAGGAAGGGAGGGAACCAAACGTGTCACCAGGGATTGGCAGGGAAAAGAAGCTCTCGGTAAGTAGAACTTAATGTTTCCCTGCCATCCCAGGTGACACTGATGAGAGATATACCAAAGAAGAAGGGTGGGAAACAAAGAACCTCAGGGGGAAAGAACAGCCCCAAGAACCGTACGACCGAACAGCGCATCCTCCTGCGCCATCTGATCGAGTCTATAATGTCGTATAAAAGTACTTAGAGTTCCCCACGTAGCTGTCTTGCAGATGTGTTCAGGCGAGACGAGACATCGTTCAGCCCATGAAGTGGAAACTGCGCGGATAGAGTGGGCACGAATCCCGGGAGGGGGAACCCTGCCAGCTGCGGTATAAGCCAAGCTGATAGTTGACACAATCCATTTTGCCAGTGTACGCTTAGAAATGCTAAGACCTCTACTGGGACCAGAAGAGGCTATAAACAAACTAGAAGATTTGCGCAGAGACTGCGTACGTTCCAGATAAATTGAAAGACATCTTTTTAAGTCCAAAGTATGCAGCGCTTCTTCCTCCGCCGATTGAGGGGACGAGAAGAACGTAGGCAACACAATTTCTTGGTCCCTGTGAAAAGCCGTCTGAACTTTGGGTGAGAATTCTGGGGGCAAAGCGAGGATGACCTTATCCGGAAAAACCCGCAGGAACGGTTCCTTTATCGAAAGGGCCTGGAGTTCACTAATACGCCTCGCAGAGGTAATGGCCACCAGGAAGGCCGTCTTCAGAGACAACAGGTGTAGGGAAACTGATTGAAGAGGCTCAAAAGGTGGTAACATGAGCATGCGAAGGACCAGGTTCAGGTCCCAGGGCACCATCTTGGAGACAGGGCGAGGACGAATACGCACCATAGCCTTGGAAAAACGCCTGATGACTGGAACAGAAATCAAGTTGAAGCCAAGTAAAGCACTGATGGCAGCAATCTGGACCTTGATGGTAGAAGGCTGAAGTCCATGGTCAAACCCCATTTGTAAAAATTCCAGAATGGCAGCCGGAGAACTGTCTGAAGGATGAATTTTCCTGGATCCACACCAGCTACAAAACTTCTTCCACACTTTAATGTATCTGAGGGATGTGACCTTCTTACGACTGCGAAGAAGAGTTTCCGTAACTGACTCAGAGAAGCCTCGAGACCTCAGAATTCTCCGTTCAACCTCCAAGCCATCAGCTGAAAAACCGCAGGATTTGGATGAAGGAACTGACCCTGGTGAAGCAGGTCTTTCCAAGCCGGGAGCCGTAGGGGCGGTGCGTGGCTGAGTGCGACTAAGCCCGCGTACCAGACACGTTTGGGCCAGTCTGGGGCTACAAGTATAACAGACGCCCGGTCGGCCTTGATCTTCTGCAGAACCTTGGATATTAGAGGAAATGGAGGGAAAACATATGCGAGGCTGAAACTCCAAGTTTGGGCGAAGGCATCCACCGCCAGTGGCTGGTCCTGAGGATTGAGAGAAAAGAATGCTGGAACTTGAGCATTGTCCCTGGAGGCCATAAGATCTATTTCGGGCATTCCCCACCGTTGGACAATCATGTGGAAGGCTGCAGGATGCAAAGCCCATTCGTTGTTTTGAACGGAAGTCCTGCTCAGAAAGTCGGCTTGGGAATTCAAAGACCCCTGTAGGTGAACCGCGGACAGAGTCATTAGACGTGATTCTGCCCAAAAGGAAATCCTGAGAGCTAGGCGCAGCAGGCGAGGACTTCTCGTACCACCCTGCTTGTTGATGTAGGCGACTACCGCCCGATTGTTGGAACGAAGCAGGATGTTCTTGCCGAAGAGCCGCTTTTCCCAGTGATGTAGGGCATTCTCCACCGCCAGCAGCTCCAGGCAGTTTGAGGGAAGGAGCTGAGTGGCAGGCGACCAGAGACCTTGAACAAAGCTGTCCCGATAAGTGGCTCCCCAGCCTGTTCTGCTCGCGTCTGTGGTAAGGAGCTCCTTGGATGACCAGGCCCATCGTCTTCCCGAGGCCAGAGTGTCTCGCAGGAGCCACCAGGAGAGGGATGCCTTGACATGCGGAGGAAGACGAACCAGTCTGTCCAGGGCGAATGGGTTCTCCTCCAGCAGATGAAGAATATGGTTCTGAAGAACCCTCATGTGAGCCAGGGCCCAGGGAACTGCATACCTTGCTGAAGTCATCTTGCCGAGAAGAGACATACATAGCCTTAGTGGACTCTTGCGCGCAGAAAGTATCTTGCAGGTTAGGGAATAAATACCGCTGATCTTGCTTGAAGGAAGAAAAGCCTTTCCCTCGCAGGAATCCAGGCGAAGGCCGAGGAACACCAATTGTTGAGCAGGAACTAAGTTGGACTTCTCCCAATTTAGAATCCAGCCGAGATCCTAAAGCGTATGGACCACCCGGGAAAGGTGAGACTGAAGGAGAGCTGCTGAATGAGTGTGAATCAGCCAATCGTCCAGGTAAGGGATGACCGAAATGCCCTGGCGTCTGAAATGGGCCACCACCACTGCAAGGAGTTTTGTAAATACTCTGGGGGCTGGAGACAGTCCAAATGGAAGGGCTTGAACCCCAAGGAATAGCTATCCGCAGAAACCGTTGATGGGAGGGGTGCATAGGGACATGAAGATAAGCATCCTTTAGGTCTATGGAGACCATGAAGTCTTGAAGGTTTAGAGAGTCCAGGGCCGATCGTACGGTCTCCATCTTGAACCTTATGAAACGAAGGTGACGGTTCAGGAAACGCAGGTCTATAATGAGACGAAACCCCTTTGGTGTTTTTGGAACCAAAAAGACACGAGAATAAATCCCTTGACCCTGTTCCTGCAGGGGCACGGGAATAAGGACTTCTGTATCTACAAACCGTTGGACGGCAGACAACAGGAATCCCCGCTGTTCCAGGTTCTGAGGAAGGTGGGAAATCAAAAACAGGTCTGCAGGCTTGCTCTCGAACTGTAGTCGATAACCCTGGGATATGATGGATCTCACCCAGGAATCTTGGGTGATGAAGAACCAATAGTCTATGAAATGCCGAAGTCTTCCTCCCACCGGGATGCCTGCCGAGTCATGCAAAACGTTTGGGGTCCTGGGCCGCTTTGGGGAAGGCGAACCTGTCATGTCTACCCCTTTCACGATGAAATCTGCCCCGGAAGGCATGTTCCCTTGCAGGACGAGAGAAACCGGAACCATAGCCCCTGGACTGGCCTGGAAAGTATGGACGAAAGGACTGGCGCCTCCTGGCAGCAGTTCTGCGTTGTGGCATCCAATGTTTATCACCAGTCGTCTTCTCAAGCAGGGACTCCAGCTCCTCGCCAAACAGAGACCCTCCTTTAAAAGGGATATTAAGCAGTCTGTTCTTTGAGGCATTGTCAGCCCCCCAGGCTTTAAGCCATAAGGCCCGTCTGGCCGCCACCGAAAGTGCAGAGGCCCTGGCTGACATCCTGACATTTTCAATTGAGGCATCGCAGAGAAAATCCACAGCCAACTTGATAGCAGCAATGTTCTTGAGGATAGTCTCTCTAGGCGTCTTTGCTGCAACGTCTTCCTCGATCTGTGACAGACAGATTTTTACAGCTCGAGACACTGAGGCAGATGCTATGCCAGGTTTAAAAGCAGCAGTGGAAGCTTCAAAAGATTTCTTAACGGCCGCTTCAGCCTTCTTTTCCATTAGATCCGAGAAATGAGAGCCATCCTCCAGCGGCAAGGCAGTCTTTCTGGAAACTTTCATCACCGCGGTGTCAACCAGCGGGGTTGCACAAAATTTGGCAAAGTCCTCCTCAAACGGAAAAAGGCATTTCACCCGCCTGGACAGGTTAACTCTCCTCTCTGGATGGTTCCATTCCTGCTTAATGATGTCGGATAAGGCAGGGTGCACAGGAAAAGCAGGTGACTGCTTGGAGAAGCCGGAAAAGAAGTGATCCCTCTTAGGTGTCGCTGTATCCTCCAAGTTCATGGCAGACTTAACAGCAGAAACGAGAGTATCGATTTCTTCCACCTGGAACAAAAAGGAGCTTTCCTCCCGGATTTCACCTTCCTCTGAAGAATACTCCTCCAGCTCCAACTCGGAGTCAGAGAACTGCTGGTAACCCAGGAGAGATGGTTCCCGTACTGCCAGAAGATGGGAAGGAGCAGGAACTGACTGACGAAAGGCAGAAAAGGTGGACTGCATCTCTTCCTTAAGCCAGGCTAAAAACTCTCTCCCACCAGAGGCTTCAGAATCCGCCACGGACTTTAAACAGGCGGAACAGAGCTTTTTCTTAGCATCCTGAAGAGGCCTGTGACAACCAGAACACTGCGCATGCTTAGTTTTAGCTAAAGCCTTTTTTTTTTAGGCCGCTCCTCAACAGAGGGAGGCTCAGAATTATCTGGAGCAGACATAATCAGACAGAATGCAACAGCACTGTTAGAAAAAATATATAACAATCCATTCTCAACTCACCATACCGCTTAAATAGCTCCAAACCAGGCTGCAAGCTGCAACAGCAGCAAATTTGGCGCCAAAATTTTGAATCTGAATGAAAACGAGGCTAAGAACGCATACCGGACATGCCTAGCAATCCTAGCCGGAAGAAGCAGAGACGCCATCTTGAAAAACGCCGAGACGCCGGACCGCGGCGTCTAGGAATGCAGAAGGCACCGGCAGAAGAGAAAGCAGCGGGAGCTGAGGGAAGGAAGCCGGACGGACCACCACACAGCCGAGGTGAGTATGCGCCGGGCAGCGCGGCACCAGCCATCCGGCTACGGTGCAGAAAATACCCCCACCCGAGGGGGCTTAGCCCTAGGGAGAACCGGCTCAACCTAGAGCCGAATAAAAACAACAAACGGGAGACGAGTCCTCCCTACCTGATGTAGGGCAGGAAAAAACACTGAGGGTGCTAGGAGGGGAGGGGCCTTTTAACCTTTTGAGTCCTGCCCTATCTCAGGTACGGAGGAGGAGTCTCTCTCTCATCAGTGTCACCTGGGATGGCAGGGAAAATATTTGCCTCACTGACTGCAGATTAGGGGAAGACTGTGAAAGTCAGTGCAGTCTTCCCTCTTTCTGACCCTACCGTGACATTGATAGGTCCTCTTCACCTTAATCATCCCCAGAGTCCCTTTGTCCCCTCATTCACTAAGCCACACCTCTTTTACTTACTTCCTGTAGTTCAGGTATAGATCAAATAAACAACACATGTAAACAACGCTTGCATGTGTAGATCAACTGAATAAGACATACAAACCCTATATTTGCAGGTATACATAAATAATGTATGGAAACATAGCACAGCAGGTATTTATCAACACATTAACACACAAACCCAGCTTTGAATCGAAATTCACATGTGAACTCAGCACTGAAGGTATAGATAAAATAAACATAATCAGACATACAAATTCTGTATTTGCAGTTATACAATAATAATGTATGAAAACATAGCATTGTAGGTACAGATCAGCAGAACACACAAACCCAGAATTGCAGGTATAGATCAACTGGTATTCACATTTAAGCTCAGTACTGAGGGTATAGATCAAATAAATAACACATGGACACAGCATTGCAGGTATTGATCAACTGAATAAGACTTGCAAACTCTGTATTTACAGGTATACTGTCAGGATTCCACCCTACTAGACCAGACCATGCACTAATTATGTTGTTGTCATGTGTGTCTGCACTCACTAGTGGCCGCTCTTCCTTCTCTGGAGCACCAGTTATTGATTGCTTGGGACAGCTGAGTCTGATTACCTGAGTGGAACCCGGCCAATATAAACCTGCCCTGCCCTTCAGTCAGGGCCTTTGCATTAACGTGTTTGGACCGCTCTGCTTTGGCCCTGTGCCTGACCCTGTACCTGACCCTGTGTTGTTCCTGCCGTCTGCCCTGCCAGTGGGCATCCTGCCTAGAGACTATACTACCTATACTTGTTGTTCCTGTCACCTTCTTTAATACAGTACCTTACAAAGTATTCTGCCTGTGCTGTGTTTCATTGCACCTGTCTGCATCATCCCTCTAGCCATCATGCATCATGGGGTACAGACAGAACCCCTTGTATCCCCTGCGACTGGGCTCCTACCCGACCTGCTTACCAGGTTCATGACATATACATAAATACTAATAATAATACTGCTTCCCCTGGGCGGCACAAGAGAAGTTCATACAGAGTGCGAGCAACACAGAGGGAAGCAGCAGCTCCTGCAGAAGTCTTCAAGTGGCACAGAGAGCTCTGCAGTTCAGATAAGGGGTGGGGGAGGGTATATGAACGAGCATGTGTGATTGAGGGAATTAGTGAATATCTGTGAATAAGTGTGTGTGATAGCATGGATGTGTAAGTGGGGAAAAAGCATGCCACATGGAGGCTGTTTGAGGCTAGGATGCCACAGGCAAGCTGTCAAAGGTGACAAGTCCTATGCTTCCAATCTGAGTGTTGGGCAGATGCTATGGATGCAATCAGGGTGCCAGGGCTGACATGATACTAAAGGGGGGCATGAATTCACAAAGGGGAGGCTGGGATAAATATACAATGTGAGGCTAGCTGGGGGCAATACACAAGGTTGTGGGGGCATAAGGGTGACAACGTCGGCCATGTTTTCCAGGACTGACATAACTTTTACATATTGGTGACCAGCCCAGATAAAATTCTGCCCTGCAGTATGGGGGATGTATAGACTTATAGAAGGGGACGAGTTAGTTAGATATACATCCCCCATACTGCAGGGCAGCATTTCATCTGGGCTGGCGGCATCAATAAACAAGGGGAGCAGCTTGGGTCATTACAAAAATCAATACTAAAGTGAGGGGCAGGCTGGGGGCATAAATACACATAGTGTTGGCTGGGGTTGATACACAATTAGGCAAAACACAAAAGGGGTGTGAAACATAGCACTGGAATCATGTGCAGGATGCTGCAGGCAGGGAGTATGGAAATTTAGCAGAGTACATAATGGAAACATAGCAAGCAAGGACAGAGCAAGGAGCAAGGAGGACAGAGCAAGGAACAGGGAGACCGAGCAAGGAACATAACCATACATGATACAGGGCACAACAAAGGACAGGGAACAAGGCAAGGAACACAGGGGAAGGAGTAAGGAGCCGAAAATCCTCGGACGCTTCTCCTTTAAGCAAGGATAGGACATCTTAACTGGGACAAGGGGAGAGGAGAGAGGAACCAGAATCCTCAGATGATTCAGGGAAGAAGGGCAAAGGTACATACGAGACAGACACACATGGATACAGGAACTAGCCTAGGACTGTGAAATAACAATTGGAGATTCCGTCACATCATATGGCCATAGTATGCTTAGCCCACCACTACGCCAAAGTACTCCAATGACGGTGGGTCCTAACGCTAAGCCCTGCATACAAAAGTACTGATAAACTAAACAAACAAACATGAAACCCAAACACATAGCACTGAGACATACCTTTAGACTACAGACTGAGAAACAGAACACACATGTGGGGCACAACTTATTGTTATGGGAATATGTAAATTTATACAGTTATGCAAATACCCAAATTTAAATATAGATAAGTATACTGGTCAATCACATAAATATCAGTGAATATCTTGAATAAACAGACAAGGCAAAATCTCAATGAAAGTATAAACAAACCTTTACTAAAAATAAACAACAAACATCAATCAAATGTTTTAGACATACATTGCTGAAGAAACCCTATATATATATATGTATAAGAAAAAAACAAAACTAAACAGTATAATAGATATACACAAAAAACAACAATACAAATATACTTAGCTCTATTAGTAGACTCAGCAGCTTACACGGGATAAATGGCTCAGCATAAAAGTTGAAACAATGAGGAGAGTTCCTTGCCGCATATTCAATTGAAGTACATGGGCTCCTCAAATAAGACACCTGGCTTCTTCCGACCCAGTCATGAAACTCCCTCTAAACTAACTGGTAGAACCTTAAATAGCCTTAAATCCAGTATCCACCCACGGGAGTAACCCAGCCAATACCGAATGGTCATTTCTAGGAGGCAGTCACTACAGGTGGTTATTTGTGTAAGGAAGTGACCCAAAGATCCTCACTTCCTCCTAAAAGCACATGTCTCATTGAGTATGCGGCAGCCATCTTTACTCACTCGACGTCACAGTTCTCACTAGGCAACTTCCTTTCTCAAAAGCACATGTCTCATTGAGTATGCGGCAGCCATCTTTACTCACTCGACGTCACTGAGCTCACTAGGCCCCCTGTAGGTCATATGTTATTTCGCATGCATGGGGACAGTCCATAATCAATACACTTATAAAGGAAACAGAGCTGAAGCAAAGAGCAGAACTAGAATCAAGGAATCAGAGGTTCAGGACCGAGCATATGGAAATCCAGGAGTGGACCACAGCAAAACATGGGAACTGAGGCAAGGCAGGGAAAAACAGAGATATGCAGCTCCGCAGCCTGGATGGACCCTGACAGGAAGCAATGTCAATCCCAGGGTACCAATGGAGAGCTCAGGGTATGAGGATGGTATGGTCCAAAAAGTGACGTGATCTGACGTCAGGACCCTGAGCAATAGTGTGTGCCATAGCTGGGGCAGAGTTCCATATCCACGACTGGGTAAATCACGGTTTTAAAGAATGGTTATAACATGAGGGTTCCCAAATGAGCTCCCTCTCTGTAACATCCATGGAGTGTTACCCACCATGAGTTTAATGTAACCTCAAAAGAGCGATGTGGTGGGACAAAGGGTGTGCGTAGTGCTGTAGTTCCAATTGTCAAAGGGGCATTGCCGTGGTTCCTATCTGCCATACTGTTCCTCAGCCTCAGGGGGTTACCGTGACACTCATGTATAATTTTTAATCAACAGTGGAATTTTTAGCAAATGTCTTTTTGTACAGTCATTTGTAAATGCTTAAGCATAAATTAGATGTGATGCTCTACTTGACTAGTAAGGGACTATATAAAACAATAAAATTATGTTTATGAACTAATGCCACAAACTGCAGCAGTGATATTTGAAACACATTTGGAAATGGCAGTCAGGTAACATTTATCATTTACCAAAACAATGAACAGGCAGAGTGTAACCAATGATTTATATAAACTTCTGGAACAAACAACATTTAGATTTAGATTAAAGTTCACAGTTGTTGCACTGTACAGTATATATTTTCTAATATTAACGTTAACATTAATACAGCTGAAGAAAGTTTTCTATGACTTCGCAACACATTCTTGTGGTAGCATATCTAAGGTTCAATAAAGATCATATCATTAGCTAATGAATAATTTTACCTAGTAGTTTTCATGACCGATTAGCTGCCTTCCCCGGGCACTGACACACACTCGCAGATCATTTAGATGACAGTTGCAAAAAAGAGGTGAGACCAGGTATAAGACTGCAAGTCACTTGGTGAATTTAATTTATTCCCTTGCTGTGGAACCCTTGCATGTTCCCTATGCATTCTCTTTAGGCTTTACTTAGAAATAGCACAATAACTTAATACTCATAAGAGCTTTTAGTATTAAAAGCATAATACGATAGTGATGGGTTCTTTAACAAATATGGAGTTGATAAAGATGGATTATTTACACTGACATTGGATTATTTGACACTTACATTGTAGATACATAAGTATATTAAGCCACAAATCATAAATCAAAGGGTCTTAAAACAATTGTAAGGACAGGGCTGGTGCAAAGATTTTTGCCACCTTAGGCAAAACAATGTTTTTCCGCCCCCTTGGCTCTGCTCCTTGTGCCAAGTTCCCACCAAATTATGCCTGCAGAGATTCGGATGAAGAAAGCAGATTGAAGATAGAACCAAAGAGAGCAAATAAGATTGAGAATAAGAGAGAGTTTAAGAGAGTAAGTGAGAGCGAATGTGGGCACGGGGCAACAATTGGTTCCCAATTTAAAAGTTCCTCTGAATTTTCAGCTGAACCCAAACCCTAAAGCCCTAACATACAAACACTTTCAAAGCACACATTCTCTCTCTCCTTTCTCATAAATTCCCTCATAATTTCTTATTATTTATCCCCTTTTTGCTCATATCACACCTTTCTCATCACCCTCCCTTTCTCATTACTCTCGCTTTTACTTTATCTACGCCCTTCTCTTTGTTACTTCCCTTTCTCTTTATCTCTCCTTTTCTTTCTATTTATCCCTTTTGGCATTTTTCCCCTATATCCCCTTCTCTTTATCATCCCTTCTCTTTTCCTCTTTCCCCCATATCTTTTCCTCCTTCTCTTTATCTCTCTTTATACTCCCCATTCTTGCTTTTTATCTCTCCATGTTCTCTTTATTTTTCCTGTTTTTTATCCCTGTGTATCCCTTTCCCTTTCTTTCTATTTTATCTCTCTTTTCTCTCTACCTCTCCTCTCTCTTTTTATCTATCCCTCTTTTCTTTTATCCCCTTTCTTATTATCTCTATCATTATCTTTTTTCTGTATCTTATTTCCCCTCCTATTTCACTTCATCTCTCCTTTTTCTCTTTATGTCTTTTCTTTTTCAATATATCTCTCCTTTTTCTCCCCTTTTCTGTCTCTTCACCTTTCTCACTTTTTCTTATTATCTCTCCCCTTTACCTTTCTCTTTATCTCTCTGTTTTCTATCTATTCTATCCCTCCATATCATTTATCTTTTTCCCTTTTGAAGTACTTCTTCTTGCAGGTCTCCAGGAGAACTGAGGGCAATTTGGCAGCACTTGCGGTGACATCATCTCCCTGATCCTCCAATTGAGGGAGAGGAAGTCACCACAAGTCACCACAAGTCAAGAAATTTCAAACCTATATAAAGACTGCTCTGCCCCTCTGAGGGCTTATAACTAAGCAGTGATGTGTGACGCGTGGGCAGCAGCGGAGGTTGTCTACGTGCATCGTGCATACCTTCCCCGGCTGCCAGAGAGGAGAATTCCCTGCAGCGCTGCAGGGAATTCTCTGGCAGCAAGTGAACGTCTGCTCGATGGACGCAGACAACCCCCGCTACTGCTCGCACTTCTGCCGGGGCTTTCCGGTGCTTAGTCATAGAAGCCCCGGCGGACCTAACGCCAGCCTCCACCCACTGCCCCAACCAGACACCTACTAGCAATCACACTCCTATCATTTCACATAAATGCATCTTTTATCAAACTACAGAAAATTAAACAGATCAAAGTCTGTATTTAACCCCTTTGGTTGTAGGATTTCTAAATAAAAAACCCACTTCATTTCCCTTTTACCCATTTCTTTTAAATGGTTACCGCCTCGCCAATGTTTCTCTACTCTCTCAATGGCATAAAAATTTTGTGGATTTTTTTCCATGACATTCCCACCAAAAAACCATAAACCCATTTTTATGTGAGGCTGACCGTGGATCCGGGAGGAAAGCCCTCCCCGGAAGAAAAATGACCGCTGCCGCACCGATCATCAAAGATCGCGGCGGCGCTCGGCTAAAACAGCTTAGGAAGGGATCGGAATCGCTTCCTAAGCATAAACTGTGTTGCTGACATGCCTCACAACCCCCCTAGCCCGATAGCCTTGTGATTGCTCCGAAGAGCAACCACAAGTGCCATCATGTGGTATCCACCCTCTTGACCCTCTTGAGAACTCTCAAGCTCCTCCTGCAGGTTAAATGCATCCAACCATGCAGGATCAATGGAGCCCAGCTCACTAATCAGTGTGATTATTAAACAAAAAATAAAAAAAAATCATGTTCAAAAAAATGTTTTTCAAAAATATGATGACATGTAAAAATCCCCACTGTCACCAAAAAAAAAAAAGTTTTTAATGAGCAAGTCCTACAATTCTTTATCTTCACAAAAATTCCCGCATGGAAAGAGTTAAAATATTGGAATTATAAATGCCCATAGGGTGTCTAGTTTAAAAAAATTTATTATTTAATGGGGTAAATTAAATTGGCCGGGTTCAAAGTCCCAAGTATGGGACATGGGGGCAGTAGGATCAGAGGTCTAAATGGCAAAAAAATACACACCTCACAAAGGTGGCCTTTTATCTTCCAAATAACCAAACAAACCCATGCATGTGGGGTATCACAGATGATACTGAACACATATTGGGGTGTTGTTTGGCACGGACATATACCAGGAGCGGTAAATTTATACCTGAAGTACAACGTGTGTTAAAAACAATTTTAAAAAATTTACTACCATAAAGTTTGACATAAAGTTTGGCTGGTGGTAAAATGGAAAGGGTTAAAATACCAGCATTTCAAATACCTTGGGATGTCTAGTTTTCAAAAATATTTGGTTTGTTGGGATAAATTGTATTGGCTTGCTTCAAAGATACCCAAAATAGGATATGTGGGCGGACTTTTTGGAATGTCAAAATTCCAATTTGAAAAATGCACACCTCTCAAAAAGGGCCTTTTAGTCTTCAAACAACCTAACAAACCCATGCATGTGGGGAATCACTGCGCTCAGGAGATGCTGCGGAATACATATTGGGGTGTTGTTTGGCAGTGACATATACCAGGAGCTGTAAATTTATACCTGGAGTACAACGTGTGTGAAAAAAATAAAAAAATGTTTTACTACCATAAAGTTTGACAAAGGCTGATGGTAGAACTAGTGCATGGAAATGGTTAAAATACCAGCATTTGAAATACCTTGGGGTGTCTAGTTTTTAAAAATATATGGTTTGATGGGGTCAATTTCATTGGCCGGCTTCAAAGATACCCGAAATAGCACATGCGGCAGAATGACCATCTTTGGGGAAAAAATGGTTTTGAAATAGCAAAACTCTACTGGTACTTAGTGGCCCATAACGTGCAGAAAAAAACCCATAAAAACATTGGGTATTTCTAAACTCAGGACAAATAGTAGAATCTATTTAGCAGGTTTTTTCATTAGTTTTTACAGATGAATAAAAGTTTTTTGTTTAAATATATCTCAAATATATCAAAATATATCTCATATATCTCACAGTTTTTCTCTTGTTCGAATGCTGAAGTTACTCTCCAGTGACTATTTCTTCTCTGTGATTTATCTACATTTTTGTATATTCTATTAGTCTGTGTCTTCTTGTTTGGCTCACTTAAAGTGCCTTTTATTACTAGTGTTTGACATCCTTTGTGAAACATGTGGGTCAAATGATGTATAATGATTTTTAGTTCTCACATTTGTATTTCTAGTTTTTTTTACGTGTTTATCATTATTTTTGTGCTCCAAAAATATTTGTGAGTGTGATATTTACTTACATTTTTTTCGTAATCCATGGGGCTGTGTATATTAAATCTATTCTGTGTTTTTTTCTGTCTATTATCAGTAGGTTGTTTTAGAGTATTTAACCTATAATCCTTTTTATCTCTAAAGAATTTTTTTACTTTTACATTTATTATATCTGACTCCATATTTTCTATTTTGGAAATAATCGAAGAAACATCTTTAGTGTAATCAGATGATCTAATTTCTAAATCCTCACTTAATCTGCCTATTTCTTTATTTAATGGGATTAGACTCTTTTTCCTTTGATTAATAATAAATTCCATTAGATTGCAAGTACATGTTTCTAAAATATGATTCCACTTTAACATAAATAAATCATCATGTTGGTCAAAAGTGGGCTTTTTATTTATTTATTTATTTATTTATTTTAGGCCTCTGGGTGTGCTATTCTCTTCTAGATATTTTTCTAAAATGGCAATCTCCCATATAAAAAGTAATAGCAGCAGGGTCTAATATTTATATATGTTGGCAGCAGGATCTAATATTTATATAAATTGGCAGCAGGGTCTAATATTAATATATATTGTTAGCAGGGTCTAATATTAATATACCATATTTGCTTGATTATAAGATGACCCTGATTATAAGACGACCCCCAAAATGTGAATATTAATGTAGGAAACAAAAGAAAAAGGCTGAAAATAAGACTACCCCATAGGAAAAAAGTTTTACTTGTAAATATTAATTCATGTAAACAATTTTTTCATATTTAATAAAAACTATGATTGAGATTTTTGTTTTATTTCCTTTTATTTGCCTTTTAACCCCCTATTTGCCACTCTGCCTCCAGAAATGCCTTATACCCCTATATGCAGGGCCGGCCTTAGGGGTGTGCAACCTGCGTGGCCGCACAGGGTGCCATGGCAACAGGGGTGCCTGCCCGGGATTTAAATTAAAACATCGTTTTTTTTTTGTTTTGTTTTTTTTTTACTTTATTTAACATCCTCCATGTTAAATAAAGTTTTTTTACATCAAAAGTTTTTAAAACAACAAAAAACCCCCAATGTTTTAATTCAAGTCCCGGGCAGGGGTGCCGAGCAGTCGCTCGTGAAGTTTTCAGCAACCGCTTGGCGCCCCTCACTCTCCGTGACTCCGTTGCACACCGAAATATGATGTCATAATCCGGCGCTCAGCTGTGAAGTGTGCACCACGGCAGAGCGGGAAGACGGACGCCTCCCGCTCCCACCACAGGACTCAACAAGGTAAGTAAGGATAATGAGAAGTAGGGAGGTGAAGGCAGTGAGAAGGGGCAGAGGGGGTAGATAGTGAGAAGGGACAGAGGGGGGAAGGCAGTTAAAAGGGGCAGTGGGGGGAAAGCAGTGAGAATGGGCAGAGGTGGTAGATAGTGATAAAGGGGGAGAGGGGATAGATAGTGGGAAAGGGGAGTTTTGTGACAAGATTTGTTTTCCTTTCTTTTTTTGGAATGGGGGGGCACTAGAGGAGTAGTCCGCACAGTGTGCGAGAACACCTAAGGCCGGCTCTGCCTAAATGCCACTCTGGCAAAAATATTTGGCACAAAAAATCAGACATACTGTGTTTGTATTCACAATGTTTTCTGTGTCCACTAGATGGAGCTTATGAGCTTAATTGCTCATTTATTTTATTCCCATAATGCATTGTTACAAGTCACTTCCACAAAGGATTGAATAGTCTTGTCATTGTAAGTCATAACGTTGTCTCTGAGAATCATAAGCCATCTGATTAAGAAACTTCAAGATACAAACCTCTCTCTTAGCTCACAAGCAGGCAAAAGTGATATGTAGATGTATATCTGTCTAATTATGAGTTTCAAGTCATGTGTTTTTTTATGTAATTGACTGTATGTCTGATGATTTGTCTTTCATATTTATCTTCTTTATTTAGTTATACGGTGTTGATGTAAAGGTCTTGGTTGGAACCTGATATGTGCATTAAACATCCGTGAGATAAGAACCTAAGCCTTCTCATTGTGACTAAGGGCGGCATACATGCAAATCCTGTATTTGCAGGTATACAATAATAATGCATGGAAACATAGAATTACAGGTATAGATCAACAGAACATCACATGTAAACTCAGCACTGAGGGTATACAGTAGATATAAAAAGTCTACAAACCCCTGCCAGGTTCCTGTGATTTAAAATAATGAGACAAAGATAAATCATGTCAGAACTGTTTCCACCTTTAATGTGACATATAATGTGAACAATTAAATTGCAAAAAAAGCTGAAATCTTTGAGGGGGAAAAAACAAAAAAAACCAAAAAACACAATAACCTGGTTGAGTAAGTCTGCACATTCTGATTAATCACAAATACATTTCATCTGTTCTAGTAGGATTTACCTGACATTTGCTTAGATGAGAAGAAAGACGAGAAGAAAACTGGTCAGGTGGGAACATGCGTTATTGTCTGATGAAACCAAGGTTGAACTTTGTGGCTATAATTCCAAAAGGTATGTTTGGCACAAAAACAACACTGTACATCACCCAAAGAACACCATACCCACAGTAAAGCATGGTGGTGGCAGCATCAGGATGATAACATGGAAGTCGGTATTTAAGCACAGAGTTGCTGGTGTTTAACCAAATTGTCGCAAATCTTTTATAACAAAACATATAACTAACGAAGTTTAAAAGGTCACCATACAGTTATGTCACTTAGAAAAAAAATGTTTACATTGAAGTGAGTGATCAGTGGCTAGTTTATATACGCTTTAATAAAACACTTAATATTAGATATTATTTCTTTGTAATTACAATGCTAATCATAGCAGTGCAACTGGATGAAATATTTCCATCTCTGAAATCTCTTATTAGAGTATGAAACTCTAGAACACCTTCCAACATCTGGTGCTGGCAACCAATACATTATGATTCTTCTAGCTTATTATACGTCAGTTTGATTAATAACCACTATTGATATGGAATGCAAATTAGAAACAATATGCATATATTTAAATATTTTTCCCTAGTTATGATTATAGAAATGTTTGAAATCATAAATAAGCACACATCAATACACAAGCACATATATAGCAACTATATATATATATATATATATATATATATATATATATATATAAAATTTTATACTTGAATGCTCACATGGAGTAGAAGACAATTACATATTTTAAATAAAAAACAGATTCCAGCATTATCCTCTTTAATCACTGGATTATAAAATAGCTCAGATATTTAATAGAGTTCTTAATCTTGATTTGCAAAAGAGACACATACTGAATAAAAATAAATTACCTTTAGTTATAGTGATTTTAGTGATTTTACTGACATATGAGCACGCTCTTACTGTGTATCAAATATATTTACATGCAAGCAGTTCTGGGATAAAATCAACCATTTGGGTGCCAGGGGATCGGACATACTTTCCTAATGAAAGGTAGGCCAATTTTTGCTATAGTTATCTTTTTATTACAACCTTACACTTTAACTTGGGAAACTTACTTATATATACACACCAATCAGCCATAACATTATGACCACCTGACTAATATTGTGTAGGTCCCCCTTTTGCCACCAAAACAGCACTGACCCATCGAGGCATAGACCCCAGTAGAGCCCTGAAGATCAAGACATTAGCAGCAGATCCATTAAGTCCTGTAAATTGCGAGGTGAGGCCTCCATGGATTCATCCTAGTGTGATCGGTTCTCTAGGTAAGCGACTGTCAGGCTCATCATATTTCAGCCCTTACTGGATGTTGGAGTCCAGATCGCAAGGGTGTTCGAACACACAGTGATAGAAATACACTTCACAAATGAGACAAATGTTTGAATATACGTATTTGCTTGATTATAAGATGAGGTTTTTTTCAGAGCATATGCTCTGAAAAATACCCCTCGTCTTATAATCGGGGTAGTCTTCTAAGCAGACCTCAAATAGGTCTGACTATGAGACTAAGATCCAGTTCCCCCGCAGCGCGGGAGGGGACCTGAATCCTCCTGTCTTATGCCCCCCATTTAACCCCACCCAAACCATGGGTGTAGGAACCCCTAAAAATCTGGGGGGACAGCATTTTCCCCCATCAGATCCCCACTTTCTCCCCATCTCTCACACTATCTACCCCCTCTCACACTTTATTACTATCTACCCTCTCCCTACCCTCCCTTCTCACACTATCTACCCTTTCCCTACCCCTCTTCTCACTAGCTACCCTGTCCCTACCGCCCCCTTCTCACTAGCTACCCTCTCCCTACCCCCCTTCTCACCAGCTACCCTCTCCCTACCCCCCTTCTCACTAGCTACCCTCTCCCTACCCCCTTCTCACTAGCTACCCTATCCCTACCCCCCTTCTCACTAGCTACCCTCTCCCTACCCCCCCTTCTCGCTGTCTACCCCAGGGGTGTCCAAGTGTTTTCTGCAGTGGGCCACTATCAGAATTGTATACGTGCGCGGGCCGCACTCATTTTTCACTGTGAGAAAATATGGCCTTTAATGAAATATGCAGATTAAAATAAAGTAAATGACACAACACCTTTACTTTTCCTCTCGCTGATTTCTGGGCTTAGAAAGTTTTGTGACTACAAATTCAGGATAATTAAAAATGAAATAGTTCTATTTATTCTAGGGATGCACCAAAATGAAAATTCTGGACCAAAACATTCACGGTTCACTTAGCCAAAACCGAAAATGACCCCCCACCTTTAAAAATAATAATAAAAACTCACATTTTTTATAAAAGTAGGTAACACACCACAAGTGGACAAAAAAAAATAGCAATATGACTTGGCATGATAGGAGTGTGATTGCTAACAGCAATCACACTCCTATCATACGCAGGCAGCCAGTACATGCTGGTACAGGGTGGCTGTAAGTGATGTGCAGACAACAATACACAAGGGGGGCAGCTAGCCAGGTTTCAGCATGTACTGGCTGACTTGGCTTGATAGGAGTGTGATTGCTAACAGCAATCACAGTCCCATCATGCCTAGGTTCCAGCACTTACACATCCAACCAGTAAATGCTGGAACCTAGGCATGATGGGACTGTGATTGCTGTTAGCAATCACACTCCTATCATGCCAAGGCAGCCAGTACATGCTGGTACAGGGTGGCTGTGATGTGCAGACCCCATACTGCTGGTCGCATCAATAGACAAGGGGGGCAGCTAGATAGGTTTCAGCATGTACTGGCTGACTTGGCATGATAGGAATGTGATTGCTAACAGCAATCACAGTCCCATCATGCCTAGGTTCCAGCACTTACACATCCATGCTATCACACACACTCATTCATTCATATACTCATTCAAACACCCTCCCCACCCCCTTACCTGCACTGCAGCTCCTCGATGCCGCTCACAGACCTTCTTCCATTGTTCAGTGGTCCAGTTCTTATGCTCACTTGCCCATTGTAGGCACTTTCGGCAGTGGACAAGGGTCAGTATGGGCACTCTGGTCTGTGGCTTTGCAGCCCCACACGCAACAAACTGAGATGAACTGTGTTTTGACACCTTTCTATCAAACCCAGCATTAACTTTTTCAGCAATTTGAGCTACAGTAGCTTGTCTGGCCTGGACTTGACCATAGGGGCCAGCCTTTGCACCCCATGTACACCAATGAGCCTTGGCTGCCCATGACCCTATCGCTGCTTCACTGCTATTCCTACCTTGGACTACTTTTTATGGTTTGAAGGTACTGACCACTGCAGACCATGAACCCCTCTAGAGCTGCAGTTTTGGAGATGCTCTGATCCAGTCATCTAGCCATTGCAATTCGGCCCTTGTCAAAGTCTCTCAGATCCTTACGTTTGCCCGTTTTTTCTGCTTATAACACATCAACTTTAAGGAAGAAATGTTCACTTGCTGCTTAATATATCCCACCTACTGACAGTGTCCTTCACCTGTCAGTGGTCATAATGTTATGGGTTATCGGTATGTACTTTCAGGACAAACTAAGTTATTTATACATACTTAGTAAACAAATAAAATATAGATACAAAATATATCTGTCCACAAGTAGGACAACATTTTTGCACCTCTGCTGCACTTGCTTTTGGTGGCTACAAACCAATCTTGTCATAATTCTGGCTAAGGGGGTTGTGGGTTTTAGTTCACAAAAGCACACTGATAAATGTTTTTTGTTTAAAAACAGTTTTAAAAATGTTAAATACATTTTCCCTGTCTTTTTATTTTTCTTTCATTTTTTTATTGAGGGGAAGGGGAGTTTATGGGGAGGGGGAACCTGTGACATTACAATCCCTGATCTCTGTGTGATAGCAATGATCAGTTTTTCCAGTATGGCAGGCAACTGATCTCATAACAGATCCATCTGTAACATTCTGTGTTTGTTTTTGTCTAGCATAGTTAGTTAACATAGCAGCAAGCAGTCATTTTGTCTTCATGGAACCAACTGCTGCCTAAAGGTAGCAATCAAATCAGCAGCTTCCTCACAGACAAAGCCTAGCATGTTAGGCAATTGTCTTCAAAAGAAATCTCATGCGTACTCATAAACATTAAAAAGTGGGGCAGCCCCATTACACTAGAGAAAAGTATTTGAGAGAGCTCTTGCTGTTTTCACTGCCTAGGAGCACAGGCCAGGTGACAAGTGTGGGCTACCATGCAAAAGGGATAGGCCTCCACCATGAATCCCTTGATAAACCCCCTGTTACACACCATCGCCCAATAGCCATTTTCTATACTGACTAGCCTAGCATAGGCTAGCAGTCATGCTCCCACTTCCCATGAAGTCATTTAATATGTTTATTTGTGGATTCGGAATAGGGTATCAAACTCCAGTAATCAGGGGCTACAGGATTTTTGGATAGTATTTTGTAAAATGCTGAGTTACTCACAGTATTAACTAATTGATTAGATGGCATGTAAATCTTAATAATATGGTAGGGTTTTTGTTTCAAAGACCTTCATAACCTTATTAAAAATCAACACTACAAACTTATATCACCAGTCTTATAGCCACATAACTTCCTGTTCATGTATCCATATCCATTAGTATCCGCATTACATATATCAAATCCTTTATCCAAGAGTTTCCATTGATAATCAACTCAGAGAAGTAATGATGTGACCATAGTAACAGTGGAAGAGAAGCATATAAATAATAACCTGTCAATCAGTTTGTCAGTTTTTGACACTTGTCAAACATGCTGAAAATATAGCTAAGACAAATTGGTCATAATTATATACACCTGTTATTGAGATTAATTGCAAGTGTTTTATGATAAATGCTTCTGAAACTTTCAGTGCAATATCAGCAGTGAGTCATACAATAGATTTTATGCAAAACAGGCTAATCTTTGTTTTAAAGGAGAAAGGGAAAAAGAGACACAGTGTGTGTGAGGTTAGACAACAGATAGAATGATGTATTTATGAGGTGCCGTTAGGGACATTATTTCAGTTTTTTATCTCACATATATCATATAGTGAAACGCATATATCATATAGTGAAACGCATATATCATATACTGAAACGCATATATCATATACTGAAATGCATATATCATATACTGAAACGTATATATCATATAGTGAAACACATATATCATATAGTGAAACGCATGTATCATATACTGAAACGCATATATCATATACTGAAACGCATATATCATATAGTGAAACGCATATATCATATACTGAAACGTATATATCATATACTGAAATTTTTCATATATCATATAGTGAAACGCATATATCATATACTGAAACGTATATATCATATAGTGTAACGCATATATCATATACTGAAATTTTTCATATATCATATAGTAAAACGCATATATCATATACTGAAATTTTTCATATATCATATAGTGAAACAGATGGAGTGAAATTTGTATATATATAGACTGAAAAAACGCTTATATCATATAGTGAAACAGATGGAGTGAAATTTGTATATATCATATAGTGAAACAGATGGAGTGAAATTTGTATATATCATATAGTGAAACAGATGGAGTGAAATTTGTATATATATATACTGAAACTGGTCATCAGTCACATGATCATGACCCTGCCAGGTTGACTCCGCCTCCTAGAGCTCATTCTGCACTTGCTGGTAAGCAGTGTAGGCCTCTGCATTGAACTGGGTAAGTTTTTCTTCCCATTGTTTTTGTACATTTGAGCCCCTTTGCTTAATTTGTGATCATTTTCCTCATTTTGAATTGTGTATTATATACATTTATGTTAGTATCTGTGAAATGGTTTTACTGTGGTTCAATTAGTTTCATTGCTAATGCTTGTTCAAGATGGCATGATGCTATCATGTGAGTTTTTGGATGGGGGTTCTGGGGTGAGATGGGGACTTGCTTGTTTTGATCTTTTTTGGGCATGTGAATTAATGATGATTTTTGGGGTTCGTGGGGTTACATGTGGATGTGCTGCCTTGAGATGGTCTGTTGTGGGATTAGTGGTTTTGGGAGGTGGAGGAGGTGTTTGTTTTTATTACTTCAGGTTTTTTTTTTAATAAATTTTGCCATTTCATTATGTTTATCTTTTCATTAAAAAGACAGTGTAATGTGGGTTTGATTTTTTGATTTTAAACTGATTGGATTGGTTGGCGAATTTGTTATTGACGTCATTGTTGGAAATTTGCTGTTATTGAGGCCTTCTTGTTGTGTTGGGTTTTTACATTTTTCTTTTCCTTTTCAGGCTCTGTGTAGGACTTGTTTTTCCAGACACATTGAAAATTATTTCTAAAAGGTATGTGATGCATTAACCATTCCTTAAATGTACATAACACAAAACATAGTGACATATAGGGGCACATAGTGAAATACAGTGGTACACTATAAATATAGGGACACACAGGGTGGTACATAGACAAAAATAAGGACATCAAGTATAGAGACACAGGAGGACACAATATAAATATAAAAACACATGGGGGCACAGAAACATAGGGGCCCACAGACAAACAAAATAAAAACATAGGTACACAGAGTCACACATATATACAGGGAGACACACAAAGACACTCATAGGGACACATAGAGACCAATACGCACAGGAACACACAGGGTTACATAGAGGGGTACGCTTGAAAAGTAGTTCATTTGCATATCAAAATACAGGTAATGTCATAGACATGAGGAAACCTTTTCCTAATTCATGCATTTGCTTACATTTCTGTTGATACAATGTATAGATTATTCTTTATCATTATTTACACATTTAATATGGCTACATCACATAGAGAGTGTCCTTACTTTGTGAATTACATTCATCCCATTTGTAAAAGGTAGAAAATACCTACAAATTGTTGCGTCTCCCATTCCAAGTGTCACTTCTTGCTTGAGCTCAGTATACTTTTGATGCTCAATTTCTGATTGATTTATCTTTATTTTTTCGTTGTTTTTGAAGAAGATTTTACAGTTTGGTCACCCTCCATGTCCTTGTTCCTGGAGCTCAGTTTACCCCCACATCTTACAGTGTATTAAAGATATTAATATTGTAATTAATGACTTTTTTTTAATACATTTTTTAAAGCTATTTTAAAGACGACCATCAATAACCTTTGGACACCGCATTTGATGTTGTAATACTTTATTTTTTTAATTTGATTTTAAAAAAGTGTTTTTGTTCATTTATATTTCATTTATATTCCATTTTATTACATTTGTAAATACAACAGATGATACTTTGGAATTCTTATTAGAGTTAAAGCAATGCTTGTCTGCAGTACAAATACATGCTTTCTCAAATGATTGCAACATTATTGAAAATCTAAATAGGAAATTAGACGATTACTTAAGAATTTTAAGTGCATAATTGTTTGTTTGCACTCTGTGATAATTCTTTTTTTAATTTTTTACAGGCTCAAATCCCATTGGAGGACGCCTATTGGAGACCAACATTTCTTAGCTCCTCGCTTGGTAGTGACTGGCAGGCGGGGACGTCCAAGATATGATATAAACATGGAACATATTTCTGCTTTGTCAACTCTTGGTTTTCGTTGGCAAACAATTTCTAAATGTTTTGGTATTAGCCGTTGGACTTTCTATTATCATAGCCAAAGAACTGGATTTTGAAGACCCCGGTTATCAAATATTTCTGATTCTGAACTTCAAAATCTTATATGTGAAATTCTCATCACTACTCCAAAATGCAGGAGAAGTCTATCTAATTGGTAGCTTAAATGCAAGACAAACTCGAGTTCAGCAGTGTTTAATGTTTATTGACCCGGTTGGAAGAACAATCAGAAGAAGATCAGCTATCCAGAGAAGAGTTTCTAATGTATTATGCTCTAATCAATTATGGTAAATTTTAATTTAAGAATTTTATATTTTGTAATAAAAAATATAATATTGTATAATTCCCTTAAAAATTGTAAATATATGATATATAAATTATATAATTATACCATGCTTACGATCTATCCATTGTCTCCATTGTCTCAATTATTATCTTTATTATGTTATGCATTATGCATTATGCATTTAAAAAAAATAAATAATTTATTTCATTTATTCTTTTTTTCCCCAGAATATTTACAGGTTTTTTTATTCACTTTCATGACGTATACCTGAATAGAGTGTACCTAAATTACCTATGTGGTTTATGAGGTGAGGAAGCTGTAGTCAACGCATCTCCTGTTGTAAGGTACCTGGGGTGCGGGCGAGGGAGGAGCAATATGCAGGGGCGTCTAGAGAGATTCCCAAGAAACTGAGAGGAAGTCAATAGGCAAACCAAAAGTCTAGGCAGGCAGCAATCCAAAGCAAGGTCAGAGAACAATCCGTGGTCAGGTCCAGGCAACAATCAATAGGCAGGGTCAAAGAACAATCCGGGATCAGCGTACAGGCAGCATAAGGGTGCTCAGAGGTTTTATAGGGATGACGTCATGCCTGAAGATCCACCTCCCGCGCCTTCCTTACTACTCTCTGTTGAAGGAGAAGGCGCTGTAAGCGTCGCCCCTTCAACTGAACCCAGGGCTGTCCCGCCCTCCTTCCCTTCGAGCACACAGTATGTAGGAGAAGGCGGCGCTGGAACAACTTGTAGAAGTGCCGCCCCTCCTGCCGAAGTGCCCATTGTCCCTTGCCACTGCCTCCGGTGTGTTTAATGAATAAGAAAATTGATAAAAGCTTCTGTTACTGATGAATGAAAAATGGAGGTGCCTCAATCACTTCTGACTGTACCGTTCGTCTTACCAGGAGGAATCCGGAATGCAGGAATGGAACACACTTGCTCAGTACAGAACGCGCACAAGGGGCCTGGTGAGGGTAACAGGGCGTAAGCTGTAAGCACGGGTGGCCAGGGTGGAGCCGTTTAGTAGACCAGGGTCGGGACGCCAGGGGTACACAGGAGCCGTTGAGAAAGCCGGGGTCAGGAAGCCAGAGGTACTCAGAGTCGTTGGGATAGCCAGAAATACATGAGAACCGTTAAGCAGACCAGGGTCAGATACCAGGATACACAGGAGAAAAATAACTTGAAAAACGGAGGGGCTCACGAGATACAGGAAGCACCAGTATAACTGAGCACGTCCAGTGGCTGCCCCCGCTAGACACCATGAAGTCTGGGGATGCAGTGGTAAGTCTGGGGGACGGGGGCAGAGCGGCATATCAGGGTGGCATAAAGCATATCAGATGGCATATCTGGGGTTATAAAGCATATCTGGGTGGGAGAGTGGTGTATCTATGAGTAAGGTGCATTATGAATTAAGGGGGAGGACCTTAAAATGGATATTGGGTTTCCAAATTTTTGTTTGTATATGACCTATGCTGACTAACTGCATAATGTATACCAAAATAAAAATGCATGTATTCCAAAAAATCTTCAAAAACAACGAAAAATTTCACATGTATTTGTTCTCTAAAAACATTTTTTTCTTTAAAATAGCACCAAACGTTAATGGTGCCGCCTATAATTGAGCCAATACGGTATATTTATACATTTTAAAGGTACTATCACAGTAGTGGTTATGGATTCCTCGCCAATACTTTACTCAACAGGATATTTGCCACATGATCCTGCTGCTTGCGCATCCATGTAATTGTACAGGAGATGCTTTGACCAAAGCTTCCTCACCTCATAAACCACATAGGTTATTTTAGGTACACTCTATTCAGGTATATGCCATGAAAGTGAATAAAAAAAACTGTAAATCTTCTGGGAAAAAAAGAATAAATGAAATAAAAATATATTTTTTATTTCATATAAATAAATAGCTTCAACAGCGAACATCCTCTCTGTGAGGAGGTAGAATACAAAACTAAGCTCCGTGAGGAAGCGGCAGTTGGAAGGAGAGGAGCTGAAAGCTTGTGGTTGTGTACTTCCTCTGAGTGTGATGAATTTAATTCACAAATGTAAGGACTCTCTTCATGTGCTGTCACCATATTAAGAAAGAAAAACATGTTAACAAAGATAATAATTGAGACAATGGATAGACCGTAAGCATGGTATAATTATATAATTTATATATCATATATTTACAATTTTTAAGGGAATTTTACAATATTATATTTTTTATTACAAAATATAAAATTCTTAAATTAAAATTTACCATAATTGATTAGAGCATAATACATTAGAAACTCTTCTCTGGATAGCTGATCTTCTTCTGATTGTTCTTCCAACCGGGTCAATAAACATTAAACACTGCTGAACTCGAGTTTGTCTTGCATTTAAGCTACCAATTAGATAGACTTCTCCTGCATTTTGGAGTAGTGATGAGAATTTCACATATAAGATTTTGAAGTTCAGAATCAGAAATATTTGATAACCGGGGTCTTCAAAATCCAGTTCTTTGGCTATGATAATAGAAAGTCCAACTGCTAATACCAAAACATTTAGAAATTGTTTGCCAACGAAAACCAAGAGTTGACAAAGCAGAAATATGTTCCATGTTTATATCATATCTTGGACGTCCCCGCCTGCCAGTCACTACCAAGCGAGGAGCTAAGAAATGTTGGTCTCCAATAGGCGTCCTCCAATGGGATTTGAGCCTGTAAAAAATAAAAAAAAAGAATTATCACAGAGTGCAAACAAACAATTATGCACTTAAAATTCTTAAGTAATCGTCTAATTTCCTATTTAGATTTTCAATAATGTTGCAATCATTTGAGAAAGCATGTATTTGTACTGCAGACAAGCATTGCTTTAACTCTAATAAGAATTCCAAAGTATCATCTGTTGTATTTACAAATGTAATAAAATGGAATATAAATGAAATATAAATGAACAAAAACACTTTTTTAAAATCAAATTAAAAAAATAAAGTATTACAACATCAAATGCGGTGTCCAAAGGTTATTGATGGTCGTCTTTAAAATAGCTTTAAAAAATGTATTAAAAAAAAGTCATTAATTACAATATTAATATCTTTAATACACTGTAAGATGTGGGGGTAAACTGAGCTCCAGGAACAAGGACATGGAGGGTGACCAAACTGTAAAATCTTCTTCAAAAACAACGAAAAAATAAAGATAAATCAATCAGAAATTGAGCATCAAAAGTATACTGAGCTCAAGCAAGAAGTGACACTTGGAATGGGAGACGCAACAATTTGTAGGTATTTTCTACCTTTTACAAATGGGATGAATGTAATTCACAAAGTAAGGACACTCTCTATGTGATGTAGCCATATTAAATGTGTAAATAATGATAAAGAATAATCTATACATTGTATCAACAGAAATGTAAGCAAATGCATGAATTAGGAAAAGGTTTCCTCATGTCTATGACATTACCTGTATTTTGATATGCAAATGAACTACTTTTCAAGCGTACCCCTCTATGTAACCCTGTATGTTCCTGTGCGTATTGGTCTCTATGTGTCCCTATGAGTGTCTTTGTGTGTCTTCCTGTATATATGTGTGACTCTGTGTACCTATGTTTTTATTTTGTTTGTCTGTGGGCCCCTATGTTTCTGTGCCCCCATGTGTTTTTATATTTATATTGTGTCCTCCTGTGTCTCTATACTTGATGTCCTTATTTTTGTCTATGTACCACCCTGTGTATCCCTATATTTATAGTGTACCACTGTATTTCACTATGTGCCCCTATATGTCACTATGTTTTGTGTTATGTACATTTAAGGAATGGTTAATGCATCACATACCTTTTAGAAATAATTTTCAATGTGTCTGGAAAAACAAGTCCTACACAGAGCCTGAAAAGGAAAAGAAAAATGTAAAAACCCAACACAACAAGAAGGCCTCAATAACAGCAAATTTCCAACAATGACGTCAATAACAAATTCGCCAACCAATCCAATCAGTTTAAAATCAAAAAATCAAACCCACATTACACTGTCTTTTTAATGAAAAGATAAACATAATGAAATGGCAAAATTTATTAAAAAAAAACCTGAAGTAATAAAAACAAACACCTCCTCCACCTCCCAAAACCACTAATCCCACAACAGACCATCTCAAGGCAGCACATCCACATGTAA
The DNA here is from genome assembly GCA_023333645.1 of Sceloporus occidentalis. Taxonomy (NCBI): domain Eukaryota; kingdom Metazoa; phylum Chordata; class Lepidosauria; order Squamata; family Phrynosomatidae; genus Sceloporus; species Sceloporus occidentalis. The sequence continues at coordinate 2,132,106 of JALMGF010000123.1, forward strand.
CCCCACGAACCCCAAAAATCATCATTAATTCACATGCCCAAAAAAGATCAAAACAAGCAAGTCCCCATCTCACCCCAGAACCCCCATCCAAAAACTCACATGATAGCATCATGCCATCTTGAACAAGCATTAGCAATGAAACTAATTGAACCACAGTAAAACCATTTCACAGATACTAACATAAATGTATATAATACACAATTCAAAATGAGGAAAATGATCACAAATTAAGCAAAGGGGCTCAAATGTACAAAAACAATGGGAAGAAAAACTTACCCAGTTCAATGCAGAGGCCTACACTGCTTACCAGCAAGTGCAGAATGAGCTCTAGGAGGCGGAGTCAACCTGGCAGGGTCATGATCATGTGACTGATGACCAGTTTCAGTATATATATATATACAAATTTCACTCCATCTGTTTCACTATATGATATATACAAATTTCACTCCATCTGTTTCACTATATGATATATACAAATTTCACTCCATCTGTTTCACTATATGATATAAGCGTTTTTTCAGTCTATATATATACAAATTTCACTCCATCTGTTTCACTATATGATATATGAAAAATTTCAGTATATGATATATGCGTTTCACTATATGATATATATACGTTTCAGTATATGATATATGCGTTTCACTATATAATATATGAAAAATTTCAGTATATGATATATACGTTTCACTATATGATATATACGTTTCAGTATATGATATATGCGTTTCAGTATATGATATATGCGTTTCAGTATATGATACATGCGTTTCACTATATGATATATGTGTTTCACTAAATGATATATACGTTTCAGTATATGATATATGCATTTCAGTATATGATATATGCGTTTCAGTATATGATATATGCGTTTCACTATATGATATATGCGTTTCGCTATATGATATATGTGAGATAAAAAACTGAAATAATGTCCCTAACGGCACCTCATATGTATTGTTGCATTATTATATTTATTATAATTTCTCCGGACTGTGTTGCGTGGTATAGGAGTTGAATGAGTTATTTGCAGCAGGGAAAGATCCAAACCATATAGGTCTGATTTTCAACTAATTAACTCATGGGAGTGTAGTGGAAATCTGTGATTGTCACAATTAGGACTAAGCGATTTTCTTCTTCTGTAAGTGACCTCCAGATTCTATGAGATACTAGTAGAATATAAATCAAGACGAGCATAAGGATGTTTTTTTGCGTTTTATATAGAAGACTTGGTGTGGACTGTGTTCATCCCATAAGACCAAATTCATACCTTGAGATGAACTCTGATGGTCCTTCGGATATCTAAGTAAATGGCTATTTGTGGTACATTTCTTAGTGAACAGATCTATTAATATTTGAAGTTTTTTTCTTTTCTACTTGTAATCATGCTAAATGAACATATTGTTAGTGTACCTGGATGTAAATGGTATGCAAAATCAGAATTAGCATAGGTTTGGTGCAGGGAGATTGTGTCAAACTAACCTAATCTATTTTTTATTACTGAATATCTAAAATAATAGATCAAGTAGGATCAGTAGATATTGCCTATCTAGATTATAGTAAGGCATTTCACATCATCCCTCTGTTATAAAGTGTACAGTGTTTGTGTGTGAATGTTAAACTAGTTGAATGGATAAGGCAATGGTTGAGTGATAGGAGACAGAAGGTTGTAGTTAATGATGTGGGTACCTTAAGGATCTGTATTGGGACCCAAAATATTTAATATTTTTATTAGTGAAATTACAAAAGGTCTTAATGGTAAGGTATGTTTTTTTGCAGATGAAAAGATCTGCAACATGTAGACATTCCTGGTGGAACAAGTGATATGGCTAGTAACTTAAGTCAATTAGAGAAATAGTCAAGAGTGTTGCAGCTGCAGTTTAATGTTGATAACTGTAAAATATCACACTTGGCATTAAAAATATAGCATTAGTCATTGCTCTGCCAGTGACAAAAGAAGAAAGGGACATGGGAGTACCTATTTTCTAAGCAGACATTGCAATAAAATGTTGGAAAAGGTGAACAGGGTGCTGTGTTGTAAAACTAGAGGCATTAGCAGCAGAAAGAGTGGGGCAGTTTTGCCACTTTACAGATGTCTGGTCAGGCCTCAACTAGTGTACAGTTCTGGAGACCTCATCTCCGGAAGGATATTCATATATTGCAGCGAGTTCAGTTTGCAGGATTTTAGAATGCGTGTGTTGAATGTGTGCCCATTTGGCCAAAAGATAATTTGTGAGGTCAGGAACTGATGTTGGAGAAGAAGGCCTGGTTTGCAATTTGCTTTCCAGTTCATCCCAAAGGTATTCAATGGAGTTAAGGTCAGGGCTCTGTGCAGACAACTTGAGTTTCTCCACATCAAATATTTCAAACCATGTCTTGGGCTTACTTTGGTGAATTAAAGATAAAAAAGATAAAGATGTAAAAAATTAATAATACTTTTTATCCTAACACTATCATGGTTACAGCAGCATTATCCCTGTGTTTTCCCTCAACAGTAACTTAATGATGGTTGTCTAAAATCAGTATAGGAATCTTGCTGTGAATATGAAGGCTAAGTGTTACTTATTTATCACTACACAGAAAATTGCTTTCCTACTGACAACAAACTGTATGTGGCTTGAACCTATACTATTTAAAATAGTATTTCAAGTATAAAGTGAATGGGGTCTACATATGTATATGCTAAAGGGAAGCATACACTGAAATCAATCTTTTATTTTTTATGTAATCAAGTTGACCTTGAAATTCTTCATAGTCTGTCTATTATTTTAGTTTATTATTTGTATAGTAAATGAAAAACTATAATCACACTCATATTGGTATCAAAATATTTTCATCATTTGAGTCAAATATGTGAAAAATGTCTATAATAAAAACATAGAATTTGATGGCAGATAACACCTATTCAGCTCAGCTAGTCTGCTTCCCAAGAAGCCTAATGGATGAGGTATTAGCTGGTATTGCCAAATTACATTAACCCCTTCAGGACCTAAAAATGTGGGGGGGGGGATGAAACATTTTCACAGTTTCACCTATAAAAACTATTTGCGGTAGGGGCAAATGAATAGGATTTGGGGACAGCGAAATAAACATAGAAAGGGTCTATTCGGTCTGAGGTATGCCAAAACCAACGTACCAGGTAGACATAGAAGAGGGCAAAAATGAAGATAAAGTTAGCCAGACCATAACTTTTATTAATGAATAAACATAACAATATGTACCAATATAACTACAGTGCAAGTGACATGAAAGGATTGCGAATTTTAGTCGTTGGTTGGGGAATATATAGGGAAAAACAAGGATTTCCATCTGCCTAGCTTCTTGATAATATGGAACTTTATTTTTAGAAGCCGCCGAGGCTGGAACAGCCAATTCTGAAGGAGTGCCCTGAATATATGAGTGGGCTAAGGCCTTGTATTGCCAAACGGCAATGGGTTCGAATACGCCTTTAAAGAAGGTCACTCAGGTTGAATAAATGGATAAATATGGTTTTATTGATAGATAATATGATATTGCATGAACACAATCTAATCAAGTATTCACAAATCACAAATCTGATCAGAACAATCGATTATATACTTACTTCACCGAGAGGCTAGCACGTCATCTGTCTGGAATCATCAGCTGGGGAAGCACCGGCGACCAGTCAGAGAACCTCCTTGGGAAAGTACCAACACTGTACAGGCGTGCACTCCTATACAGGTAATCAAGGCTTCTGACTAATCGGGATCCTCCCCCTGCTTTTATACACAAATTTACGTGTGTATTGGCCTCGTGTTGTTTACTGCACAAGTCACAACCTTGCGAGTGGCCAACTCCCAAGGATATGAGCCATACAATTACAAGACGCTTCAGACAATACGGGCAGTATGCCTGTTACTTGCTACTCTTTGTTCTGATTATATTTTCTGATATCTTGTCTTGCTTTCTAATAAAACAGCTTGTTCTTGCTAACACAAATAGTTCTATGATTTGCACATTAGGTTACAAAGAATGATTCGTCAAATTTATTTATACAGGCCTATCCTGGTTAATAGTTACCTAACATATATTATAAATGTAATTAATGATAATGGCTCCCTGGGAAATGCAAAGAGGACTGTCAGCTGATCAGTCAAAAATAATAATGATTCCAGGGCGGCTACTGGGCACCAAGGGGAATTGGTAGGAAAAAACTTAATTTGTGTACTCGGACCAGATTGAATAGTTTTCATATGACAGAAAAACAGCACATAATGATCGGAAATGCAGTGTAAGTCGGAAATTTTAAGAAAAAGGTCAAATTAGGTATAGCAGCCAGCTTACCAGGCCGCAGGAATCCGTAGAACACTAAAAACACAGCAGCTTTAATCACTATATATATATATGTACCGGGACTAAAGGGGTATGCATTTAAACAGTTTACTAAAGCTCTGAAAATCCCCCCATCAATAGATAAACGACTAGGAGACTTTGATGGCTTTGTCTTTTGCAGACCTTTTAGTAAGGTTTTTACCGGATAGGAAGAGAGGGTTTGTTTGGAAAATACAACAATATATGATGTTGGACTCCTGTTAGGTAAAGATTAATCGTGTTATATGAAAGTGCTAGGGTAGAATGACAATAGGCCACGAAAGGCCAGGAGAGTCTGAATAAAAATCGGATAGGGAATTGTTATACAAAGCTACAAAATAGGGACCAGGCTGTATCTTATGATTTAACAGTGTTGCTGGACAATGCCCTTATGATAATATGATGCATTTCTAGGTTAAAATTAGCTAATTGAAAACCAAAGCAGCAGCTGGCATGGCTGCCGCTGTAGGGTGGACCTTGAAAAACAAGAGAGAGAGTCAGCAGCTAAATTCTGGACTCCGGGTACATGAGTACATACGATAGAGAATTTGTGATATACAGATAACCAGGTTAGTTTACAGATAAACTACATAATATTAACTGAGGATGACCTGCATTTATTAATGATTTCAGCAGTAGCAATATTATCTGTAAAAAAAAAAAAAAGTGACCGAATAACCATGGGGCAAAAACAGGAATTCAGCAGGAGCCAACACAAACTCTCATCTAAGGTGTCAAACACTTTTTGGACTACTCCTAGAACCAAAAGTTCGCAAAGCATTATTTATTAATCCATTTAATCCCTTTCAAATGCCACAAATCCGAATGAATAGGTAACTATTTAAAAGCATATGGGATGTTTAGATTTGAGAACCACCAAGACTTCTCAGCAGGATTTCTGCCAAATCATGAGAACTGATGAGGAGGGAGACTAAATTAAAGTATTTTCCTTCCAGGATGTCTTTCCACGATTACCCTGAATAAACTGAGAATTGGGAAGGGGGGACTACTTCTGATACCACTGGCACCCGGACCTATATCTGATACTAACTCCATAGCTAACCAAGCTCTGCGATAGAGAGGGACGAAAACGTAGCGGGGAGGCCTAGCTAACTAAGAGTGAGGCACGTACTACTAGCTGGAGGGGGTGTAACCTCCAAACAAGGAAGGGAGATTGCCTTGGGGGGAATTGACTAGTTCATGGTGGCGGTCTGCCTATGAGGTGGCGTAAAGAGATCTCAGTAATAGAGAATATTGCCTCCTACCCGGCTCACTAAACCTAACACTCCATGGTTTATTACCCCACTGAATTGCCTGTTCCTTCAGTTTAGGAAGAAGGATCCGGGCTTTAATGACACAAATCGACACGCCAAGAATCAAAAAATTGTATGTGGTGTGGGTAAAGCAGGCCGCAAGATAAGTACGTAGTTAGCAACAAGAGGAAAAAAAACAGTACCAAAATCACATAGAAAGATTGACACACGTAATTCCCACAAGAAAACAGGGGGTAGTGAAGAAACAAAACTGAATCAGGGGAAATGCCCCCCAAAACTGAAGTCACTTGCCCCGCAGCTGTGCTGGACGTGCTGTAACCCCTGTAAGAGGTCACCAGCCTCCGTAATGGCGATACGTACTACCAGAGTCTACAATAGTAGGACACTGCAGCTATCAGATCATTGAAAGTGTCAAGTTTAGGCCACTGACATTGATCAGGGAGACTGATCAATAATCAGTGACCAAAAATTATGACAAATGATGACAAGCAATCAGGTAATAATTAAGTATTACATTTTTTATTAATAATATGTGTTTTTTTTCTCTCTTTCTAGGGCAGGGTCATCCAGGGACTGCCATAATGATCAGCTCACTTCAATTGGCCAGGAGTGATCTGATCAGCATCAGCCCACTTTCTGTTTTTGGGGTTCATTTACAAAACTACCAGGGGAGTTTGCAGGGAGTTTTTATTCCCATTTTATTATTTATGACTGTTTAGGACAGCATCAAACCCCTAATCGCCAACATTTGGACTAGTGGGATCCTTTAGGGACAATACTATGCAAAAGTTGTTGGCCCTTTATTAGAATCAGACTTTTTTTCCAATTAATAATTACACTAGACAAGGCTGCCCATTGGCACCCTTGCTTTATGTGCTGTCTATCGAACCTATGGCTCAAATGACAAAACATAGAAATAAAAGGTGTCCCATTGGGGATTGACAGCTTTAAATTTACAATGTATGCAGATGATTTTCTTCTGACTTTGACAGACCCTGTTATTTCTATACCTGCAGTTTTAAACTTTATTTACAATTATAATCAATACTCAAATACATAAGTACAAATCTCCAAAATATCTAAAACTATTAAATAATTTGGAATCAGACATAGATAATCATAATAATACACTATTTTCTAAAATGGGAAAATACTTTAGGTAATTTGCTATCTTTAGATGAATTTATAGCCGGTATAATACAATATAAGACAACCCCCGCTGCTAACCGCACCGCCCCCGGCTGCAGCTGAAGTTGTCTATGTGAATCGCGGAGAGCTCTACATGCTGCTACGCACCGGGAACTCAGAAACACCGGTAAGTTTGGAGGAGGGAGGGGGAGGGAGTGTTAAATGAGGGGCATAAGGCTTTTCTGTAGGCAGAGTGCTCTATGAAATGCCTTTTAAGCCCCTTAATGCCACTCTGCCTCCAAAAATGTCTTTTAACCCTCTATACACCACTCTGCCTCCTGAAATGCCTTATACCTCCCTATATGCCACTCTGCCCCATAATATGCCCTTTAACCCCCTAAATGCCAGAGTGGCATATAGGGGTATAAGGCAATTCTGGAGGCAGAGTGGCACATAGGGGGTCAAAAGCCATATCATGGGGCACAGTGGCATTTAGAGGATTAAAAGGCATATCATGGGGCACAGTGGCATATAAGGCATTTCTGGGGCAGAGTGGCAAGCCAGGAGGCAGATGTGCATAACTGGGGGGCAGGTTGAAAAAAAAAAAGGAAATAAAAACAAAATATTTTTCTCAATCATAGCTTTTATTAAAAAAAAATTGTTCACATAGTTTACATGAATTAACATTTACTGGTAAAACTTTTTTCCTATAGGGTCGTCTTATATTCAGGCTTTTTCTTTTTTTCATAAATTAATATTCAGATTTTGGGGGGTCGTCTTATAATCAGATTAACAGCTAAACTGGCAGTTATTTTTCATTCTTTAATATTAGCCCCTGCTGCCGATATACCATATCTGCTTGATTGTCTTATATTTGAGATCGTCTTCTAATCAGACCTCAAATAGTGTTGTTGCTAAGTTGTCCTCCAACACCTCTCCCCCCTTCCCACATCTCTTCCCAATTTTGGTTAACCACACTTTTATTAAAAGTAAGTAACACACCAAAATTGGACAGAAAAATTTGATAACAGTATTAATATATATATATTTGCTAACAGCAATCACACTCCTATCATGCCCAGGCAACAGTACATGCTAGAACCTGGGCATGATAGGAGTGTGATTGCTGTTCACAATCATATATATCATATATATATATATATATATATATATATATATATATATATATTAATATTGTTAGATTGTTTGTCTAAGGATGGTGTGTTACTTACTTTTAATAAAGGTGTGGGTTTTTTGTTTTTAAAGGTGTGGGGGGTCATTTTCGCTTTTGGTCAATTGAATGCAGAATTTTCGGTCCAGAATTTTCATTTTGGTGCATCCCTACTATATAACAGGACAGACACTGAAGCGGTAGGCCTACACCGCATCAATGTTTGGCTTAGTATATAGTGATAGGTGTTATGCTGCACAATATATAGTGATAGCTTTTATGCTGTACCACCGTCAATGTGTGTATATAATAACAGTTATCCTGTAATACTGTCAATGCCTCAGTATATAATAACAGTAATCCTATACCACCGTCAATGTCTGCTTCAGTATGTAATGATAGCAGTTATGCTGTACCACTGTCAATGTTTCCCTTAGTATACAATGAGAGTTATGCTGTACCACCGTCAATGTTTGCCTCAGTATATAATGATAACAGTTATGCTGTAACACCTTCAATGCCTGCCTCAGTATATAGTGATAGGTGTTATGCTGTACCCCTTGATCCTTTATGCGGCCCGGAGCCTCCGCTCGTGATTCGCTCATAATTTACTTATGCAGTGGCATGGGGGGGTTAAAAGTGGCATGGTGGTGGGGTTCAATGGTTTTCTGGAGGCAGAGTGGCACATAGGGGTTAAAAGGCATATCTCGGGCAGAGTGGTATATAAGGGAGGCAGAGTGGCATTTAGGGGGGATAAGACATCTATTGGGGCAGATGTGCTTAACTGGGGCAAAGTGGCAAATAAAAAGAAATAAAAAAAAATAAAATTTCAATCCTAGTTTTTATTAATTATGAAAAAATAGTTTACATGTGAATTAATATTTACTAGTTAATCTTTTTTCCTACAGGGTAGTTTTATATTCAGGCTTTTTCTTTTTTTCCTAAATTAATATTCAAATTTTGGGGGGTCCTCTTATAATCAGGGTCATCTTATAATTGAGCAAATACGGTAATATCTCTCTACGTTGAGAACATTTACTGAAATACCCTTGGTTTTGTTTTGCTTAAATGAACTACATGAGCTTTGCCAGAAGAAAAACAAATCTTTGAAAATTGCAATGTCGTCTTGTATCCAAAATGTATGTTTATTGCTATAATAAGAACATGCTAAGCTGGGTTTTCTAATAAATGTAGGTTTTAGTTTACATATGATAAATTGAATAACTACTATATAAGCTGGTACATACTGTGCATTGAGGTATGTAAGAAACTAACGTTTTACAGTTAGTTTTACCCACAGACCCACCTGCTATCATGAAAGCTGTAGTTTGTCCATTTTGGAAGTGGGGAAAGACCTAGGAGCGTGCTCAATATGGCCCTAAGTCTCCTGACACCTGACTTGGGTCTTTGGGCTCCAAATGACCACTTGCTTTGCGGACACGTTATTGTAAGGGTATAGTGTTGGATCTTACTGAAGGGGACACAAATGGCAATCTTGAATGACAATGACAATCTTGAACTGACAAGATCTTCCCTCTTCTATCCTATCTTCTTTGTCCGCATCTTGGTGAGAAATGAAGGGTCGAGAAAGAGGATGTGAGCGGAAGCTCCGCCATTTTTTGCTAGGATAACCTCATGTGAACTCAAAATCACTTCTGGTAATGTCCTGTCCCCTGATTTGAGCATCGGGGGCCTCACTGGAAGCTCCAGCATTTTGGGCTCCAGAACCTGGTGTGAACTTCCACCAAAATAGTGGAGCTTCTGGTGACGCCCTTGCCCTGATTGAAAAATCAGGGGGAAAGCATGTAATTGAAAGCTTTTGGGAGATGATTGTCGGGAGGTTATATCTGCGGAGATGCAGACTAAAATAGAAGAGACAGGAAAGAAGATAGAAAAGTGAAGATAGTAAGGAGGGGAAAGGAAATGCAGAACAGAAGTGGAAGTGGTTAGCAAGACACAGAAGTGGAAGTGGTTAGCAAAAAAGGTAGGGAGATATTCGGACAGCATGAGAAAGACAGTGTGTGAGAGTAAATATAGGCATCGGACAGTGAATTTCGTTTACACATGTCTAATATCAAGTGCCTTTTTCTGAGTATACATGTTTTTCATATCTGTAAACTTGACAGCATATGCAATAGGGCTCCAGCAAAGGCCTATTTTCTGGAGGCCTATTGCATATTCTGGAACAGGACTTGGTACAATATAAACGATCAAGACCTGAGAGGGCCCCACAGAAAGAACAGCACAGGAAATCTGATCCGACAACCCCCGACCAACGTAAACCCTGAGTAACTGCCTACTAACCGGTCTCCCCCTCTCCCGCCTTTCACCGCTTCAATCTATCCTCAACACTGCAGCTAGATTAATCTTTCTCTGCTGCCGCTCCTCATCAGCTGCTCCACTATGCCAATCACTTCACTGGCTCCCCATACCCTTCAGAATGAAATTTAAACTTCTAACCCTGACCTATAGAGCCCTCAACAACTCGGCACCCCCTTACATCTCTATCCTCCTATCCAAATACACCCCTACCTGCCCTCTTCGCTCCTTTCATGACCTGCGGCTTTCTTTTACTGTTGTTACCTCTTCCCACTCCCGTATTCAGGATTTCACCCGCGCCGCTCCCCTCCTGTGGAATTCCCTTCCCCGTACGCGACTTTCAAAACCTCTCTGAAAACCCACTTGTTCAGGGAAGCGTACAACATTCCTTTACAGTGCTCCCAGCAAACGGCTTCATCACATCAGAAGCAGATCAACTCATGCCCATCCAAGCTGTCCTCTCCTATTGTCTCACTCCCCTCAACCACCGACTAGATTGTAAGCTCGCAAGAGCAGGGCCCTCTTCTCATTTGCACCAGTTTGTTATTGTATGTGTTATTATGTGTTTATAAAATGTTCTAATGAATGTAACAGCGCTGCGGAATCGGCCGGCACTTTATAAATAATTGTAATGTAATGTAACACCCATCCAGCGACTGTGAACCCGTGAAGGGTGGAAACCTAGTTGCTCACCCTTGCTCCAGATGGAGGCCAGATGAGCAGCCCAGAACACAAACAAGTGCCTAAGGATCCATACTTGACAGCAAGAGAGACCTAAAGGGGATAAAAATGCTAATGAATACAACACGACAAATACTTAGAGCAAATGAACAACAATGGGCTAAACCCCCTCTCCCTTTTGTCCCCATTTACATCTGTTAATTAATTAATATATATTTTCTGTAATATATGTAACTTTAAAAAAAGCAATAGTTTTTTATTCTTTTATTTAGGACGAACATATGAACGGAAAAGAGTAGATTCCCAGTGCCCGATGTGACGCATGAACAATACCCAAATATTTAATGGATTACAAAGGGCCCTCTGTCTTATCTGGGGATAACGGGACCCCAAAATGACCCATCACCCGCTGAATGGTAGACAGCAGCACCCGGCAAAGTGGAGAGCCCGAAGGGCCTACGCATAAAAAATAATCCTAATAGTGAATGATCGCTGAGGAACCCGATTCCTCCCTAACCATCCATTCCAAAAATTTGCTAAAATTCTCAAAATAGCAGCAGGAAATGGAGCACCCCATCGGGAAACACAAATTCACAAACATTTTCCCTCCCATTGACAACCCAAAAGATGGAAACATTCCGGGTTGGCAAGCAGGAGGCGAAAGGCAGACTCGATGTCCGTCTTCGGCATAAGGGCCCCGGGACCCAAAGCCCTGACCAAACGAACAGCATGATCAAAAGAAGTATAGGCAACCCTGCATATCTCTGGGTCAATGCCGTCGTTGACCGACTTACCTTTGGGAAAGGATAGATGGTGAATCAGGCGGAATTTACCCGTCTCCTTCTTGGGGACCACCCCCAAAGGGGAAATTCTGTGATTAGGCAAAGGGAAAGAATGGGCCGCCATCCTACCTATGTAAGGCAGATTTGAGGTTATTGGGCGCGAGACAGAAACAACAGACCTACTTGGAATACGGAAACAGTCAGAAAAAAAACCTGAAAATAATAAGTGAGCAGCAGCCACATCATGATATCGACTAACCAAAGCAAGCATCCGACCAACATCCACTGGCGTCCTACCTTTTACCCGGAGCTGAGCCGGAAGGGAATTTACCCTGCTTCTGTCGCTTAAAACATTTGGTAAGGGGTAAAAGTGACCGCAACTGGAGCATCTATGCTCAAAGCGGCAGAGCGTACCCCACTTACAGGTGCTGTCGTTGTACTGGCAACATGTACCCTTTTTAGCAGAGGACCTGCTAACCGCTGAGCCCCCGGTGGCCGATGAAAGGGCTGGACCACGCTTCGACAAGGAGCCATAACCTTGAGCTAAAAGGAAATATCCTTGTGATCCCATGGATACCCTGTCTCACTGCCATGAGAACTGCTCATTGTACCGCAGCCAGGCAAAGCCACAGTACACGCGGAATGATTCATGGATAGAATCCATGTAACAAAAAAGACCTGTGCAATGCTCGGGATGTAGCTCACCAACCACACTGGCCAAAATAGCGAATGCCTGGAGCCAATTCGAAAAGGTGCGAGGTAATGCCTCATTCTTCTTCTTAAGGTCATCCAACTTCAAAACCCTATCCAGGTTAAACTTTTCTAGGGGAAGAAGAGAAAATATTTCTATGCATTCCCTGCGCACAATCTTTGCCACAAGCAGCGTCAGCAAGTCTAACTTATATTTAGGGGGATCCTCCGCAGGTGACTCAGACATCACAGGCACAGCGGCAGGAGCCCCAGCAGCAGTAACCTCACTAACGCCAACAGTAGGAGGGGGAGCCGGAGGAGCTGGAATCTCTGCCGCAGACGCATAAGTGCTCCAAACCTGGGAAGGGCGAAGGAGCCGCTGTTCCACCTCCCAAAGCACTTCCCGGAGCCCAGACACTAATTGGGACAATACACTCCCTTTGGCTACAGAAACCTGAGCCCCCCAAAGAAAGGTCCCACGGGTGCTAGGAGGTAAAGGAGAAGAAACCAATGACTGCACTGAGGACCTATTGCAAGGCCGGCCATTGGCGCAGGAACAGGAATCCCAGCATGTGAATCAGAAAACAGTTCTGGACTGCTGCAATGTGCCACGTCCTCCGGACCTCTTGAGTGTGTTGACAGGACCGGAGCCGCAGACGCAGGAACAGTGCCGTGACATTGTCTGCCAGAAGACCTAGGAGAAAGGGAATGCTGCTCCTTTCGTGACCTCCATGTCTGCCATGTGCTGACTGTGAGAATTCCGGCATCCTGTCAGCGTGCTGGAGTCTGTGTTCAGGAGGGGAGACATACTCCCCCTCCTCAGCAGAGCTGGAAGCAGCAGGAGATGCAGGCCCCACCCCCTGAGACTGAGAAGGCCTGCTGGAGTCTCCACCTGTGCCTGGAGCAACATGGCGCCTGGGGACCTTTGGGGAAAGACCCACGGGACACAGAGGGACTTCTCCTCCTCCTCCTTGCAGCAGGCCCAGACAGAGGTGCGTCGCGACCCGCTCCCGCGTCTGGAAGGCCGCGGTTCGCTACACGAGCCCCTGGATGTGCGGCCTACTGGAGCAACAAGGCCCCAGCCGGAAGATGAGGACCTGGAATCAGCAGATGGTACCAAGGGACCAACAAGGGACTAAACCCTACTGCCGGATCGGCTGCTACGGCAGGTAGGAAACTCTGCACAAGTGGGGGGGGGCATGCGGCCAACAGGCCTAACAGGAGCTGTCCCTTCGGTAGTGGTATTAGATGGGGCGGCCCTTGGAACCCTACTTTGCCTCTAGATGGCCTGGGGAGCAAAGAAAGGTGCGGCAGGGGGTCAAGGGGGCAGGATCTGGGGTAAAACGGGCAGGAGGGCGGCTGGCCCTCGATCTAGAAGCCCTAGGGGGGTAGGGGCCATAGGTGGAACAATGGAGGGGATGTAAAATCTCACTCTTTCTTGCAGCCAAGAATCCCCGTGCACCAAGGCTCCATGATCCAGGTAAGCAAACGTAAACTCGAGAGAACCTCACTCTGTATAACTTTCTAAAAGTGAAGGGAAATCCCCCACAGCTGTGCAGGGCACCTGGATCCCCCTTTCTGGCAGCCGTGGACATCTGCAGGGGACCTGGATCCTCCTTTCTGCGTAGACAACCCCTGCTGCCGGAACTTCTGACGGAAGTAAGGTGCATTATGAATTAAGGGGGGGGCATAAAATGGCTATTGGTTTCCTGTTTGTATATAACATATGCTGAAAACTGATAGATATAAAAATTTTTGAAAATACTTGTATTCCTGTTCATTAGATTAAATACTGTTTAATTCTACTAATGTGTATTTTTTCTTTAAAAATATTTTTTTCTTTAAAATAGCACCAACCTTTAAGGGTGCGGCCTATAATCTGGTGCGGCCTATATTCGAGTTAGCGAAAAAAGGGAAAGAGAAAAAGAGGGAGACAGAGAAGAAAGAAAGAGATTAGAAAAAGTGACTATATGATGGGGACAGAAAAAACAGTAGTGAGAAAATATGCAAGCAGCACTGAGAGATCTGCCGTTCAGGTAAAGAGGGTGAGGAGGGTATATGAACAAGTATTTGAGATTGAAGGAATTAATATTTGTGACTGAGTAAATTAATGAATATGTGTGTGATATCATGGATGTGTAAGTGGGGGAAGCATTGCAGAGGGAGGCTGTTTGAGGCTAGGTTGCCACAGGCAGCTGTTTGGGGGCAATGATGCCATAGAAAAGGGTTTTTGGGGGCAAAGATGGCAAGTCCTATGCTTCCAATATGGATGCTAGGCAGGTCCTGTGGATGCAATCTGGGTACCAGGGCTGACATGATACTAAAAGTGTGTGGGGGTATTCATTCACAAGGGGGTGCTGACTGGGGCATCACATAAATCAATACTAAAGGAGGGCTGGGTAGTGGGATAAATATACAATGTGGGGCTGGCTGAGGGCAATACACAAGGGTGTGAGGACATTAGGCTAACCACATTTGGCTGTTGGTGTGGTGGAGCCTGTCCTCATGTTTGGGTGTCGGTGTGGCAGAGCCTGTCCTACTGTGTTTGGGTGTCAGTGTGGCAGAGCGTGTCCTGGTGTGTGTGTCTGGGTGTCGGTGTGGCAGAGCCTGTCCTCGTGGATGTGTTTTGTCATCTGTTTCCTGGAACTTTACTTACTGTAGGAATAAATTGAACTATTTAATTTTTACTTATCCAGAGATAAAATGCCCTCCTTAATTTGTAGTTACTTCAGAGGACAAAACATTCTATGCTTTTTTTAGTGTACTGAGGTACTCCCAATCCCTTTATGTAAGAGTATATCCTATACTATGTGCCTAGCACTTATGTCATCTTTATCTGCTACACATGGATGCCGAGGAGTTAAGATTCTGTCTATTCTCTCTATTTTATCTATTCCCATGAAAAAAATCCTTCAAAAATCCTCAGCATCAGGCCCATGATCCTCTCAATCCGGCCCTGATGGGCGAGAGATGTGATGGTTGCGTGTGATGGCTGTAGGGTTCCCACCCAGTTGGGTGGGCACCCTAAAGACAGAAAAATAACCTCTAAGGAAAGAAGACAGAATAACAAGAGAAGAAGCTAAACTGTGGAAAAAGAGATGAATGTTGTTGTGGACATGGATTGCATTGTCCATTATTAGTGATTCACGTCACAGACGCAATATCTGTATCTCCCTTTGGATAAACCACTCCCCTAACTGTGGCATACATTACAATACCAATTAGTTCTATTGTTTAAGAAGTGCCTTACCTCTACCACCAGGTAGCACTAGAGAGTGAGTGATGTGTACATCTATTGTTTATCTAAGACCATAGATAATGGCTACCTACATGAAAAGCCATGTGGGCTATGCCAGGAACAATGGGATATCAGGAACTCCAGGAAGAAGGAGGAGGGTCAGAAGAGACTGGAAGGACAAGAAGGAAGCAGCATGGCAGAAGCTAAGGGAGCTGTGAAAGTTTGCCATAGAAAAAGTATGAAATAGAAAGCTGCTCTTCCATCTTTGGCTAGTTAAGTGCCAAGAAGCTAGGACTAGTTTAGTGCCTAGTATTGTAACTAAGAATTAGAAAACAACTACTGAAAGAATCCTTTAAAGACTTCTATATGATCCTGGTATCTAGAGCCATTTTGGAAACTGAACACCAAAGGAGTCATTTGATATGCTGATACTCTCTGAAGTTAAGTACATATGTTATTACAATGTTATTAGAATATAATTGTTGACTGTCTGTAACGTTGTTATGGTAACCTTTTTTGATGTATTATTTTTACTGCTAGAGGTATTAATAAAGTATATCATTATATATCATAACATCTGTTGGTATTCATCTTTACATAATTTAACTGTATTCCTGAATCAAATTTATTGTTGTATTGTTAGATGTGTTTTGTCTAAATTGTATATTTAAATATTAGCATAATTTTGCATTAAAACAGGCCACGACCACAACAAATGTGAAGCATTCGGCAGAGAAGGTAGGGAGAAATTGAGAGAGCAAGTGAGTTAGAGTGAGACAGTTTGAGAGTGTTAGTAAGAGTGAGTGAGAGTGAAAAAAGCTACAAAATGCAAACAAAAATGATTACGATGATGATGATGGGAGAAGGGAGTTATGTTGTACCATCGTCAATGTCTGGCTCAGTATATAGTGGTGGTTGTTATGGCATACCACAATACGTGCCTGGCTCAGTATGTAGTCATGGGAATTATGGTGCACCACAGTTAAAGTCTGGCTCAGTATATAATGGTGGTAGTGATTTTGTACCCCATCAGTGTCTGGATAGGAGTTATACTGTACCACCCTTAGTGTCTGGATCTGTATATAATAATATGAGTCATGCTGTACCACTGTCTGTGTTTTGGTGTAAGGAAGTACCTGTAACAAGGAGCCTGAAGTTCAATCTCCTAAGGTCATGCAACATTGAGTTGCCCCTC
The DNA here is from genome assembly GCA_023333645.1 of Sceloporus occidentalis. Lineage (NCBI taxonomy): Eukaryota > Metazoa > Chordata > Lepidosauria > Squamata > Phrynosomatidae > Sceloporus > Sceloporus occidentalis. The sequence goes on from JALMGF010000123.1 coordinate 2,148,919, forward strand.
CCCTTTTGTGGCTCCACCTTCATCGACCCACAACTATAGTTGGTATTTTTTTTTTGAGGAAAAGAAGGCAACTATTCAAGAACTATCTTCAAACCGCATGCCCATACCCACCGCTATTTTAGGTGAACATTCAAAATTCAAAATTAAAACTAAACCAACTGTGCCACTCTGCCCTCCTGTCCCATTACAGCCTTTTGAAAGCAAATGCAAAAAACAAATGGGGAGGGAATCTTCTTCTCTCAGGTAATGATGTTAACTAAACAGTCCCCAGTTTACATTTCCTACGTATATATACTATGTTACTTCCCTCCAAAACTAGACTTCTCTTTAATACTAACAGCATCCTTGATCATTATCTGACTTTAAACCCCCTCTCCTCAGTACCTTTCTGAGTGCATGGCTGGATCATGTAACCCTTTCTGTCTAGGCATCTCTTTCTACTCCATGCTAATGTTATGGATGAGCAGCACACATCTGCTCACATTTTGGCAGCTCTTAGGAAGATTCTAGTGCAGTTGATTGGACCACAGGTATGCACAGTGGTAGAAATGGGGCTGTGGTGACTGATGGGGCAGCGAACATGATCAAAGCAGTTAAAGATGGGGGCTTAGTGGGTTGCATGGCACATATACTAATGGTAATAATGGTTCACTGTAATAGCCTCTACCATTTCTGCTGATAAGCTATTCCATGCATCTTTTGCCCCCTCAGTAAAGTTATATTTCCTGATATTACTTTTAAATCTTTGCCCCTCTAATTTAAAACTATGTGCTCTAGTTGTGGTCGTTTTTCTTCTTTTACATATTTTAAATGTTTCTGTAATTTCCATCCTGTCAAATCTTTCTTCCAAGCCATACCTGTTAAGATCCTTTAACTTTTCCTGGTAATTTTTTGTGCTTACAAAAAACTGTCTGCGCTTCTCATCGTACCCTAATAAAGTTGGCAACAAATATATAAACATAATATAAATGAGAGGTTTTTCATCAAGGCACACTCTCAATACGGTTAGAACCAACTTTCTCACCTCTTACATAGTGGGCACACAAAGCAGTTAATACTGCTATCAAAACTTTATTAATGTGTTGGGGAGGTGCATTTAAACATCCTCCTAATTAACCCCTGGACAGCAAGCTGCAATCAGACAACAACCTCACTTATGTGCAATATAAATTATATAATGTTTATATATTTGTTTGCCAACTTTATTATGGTGAGAAGCGCAGTTTTTGTTTTTTTGTATACACTGTACAGCCAATACACTGTATTTGCAGCATGCTCACACCTGTTTGGTAGGCCTAATTTTACACATTTGTATTATTTGAGCCTGGGACTAGCTAAGCGCACCAAATTTTGTGCTTAGTTTACCTAAATCATTTGCCACTTAATTCAATAATTAGTTGCCTATAATAAATCTACTTTTAAATAATCAAACTTCTCCTGGACTCCATTAAACTGCTCCAGTCTGATAATGACTCCTTTACATATATTCTAATTTTAGATTTTTTTTTCTCTAAAACTTGTTGTTTTTGTGTGGTATGACTCAGATATCAAAGCTCTATTTGTGAACACTAAATCTAATATGGATCCTTAGGAGCAGGCTCCTTAACTACTTGTTTTAAAGATAATTCCAATAGTGATTTTAGAATAATTGTACTCCTGGCACATCCAGCTACTACGGTTTTCCAGTCCATACAAGGAAGATTGAAGTCATCCATGACTAAATCTAACTCTTCCACCTGGTCAGGAGGCCTATTAATCACACCTACACAAGTAACTATATGATTCTAACATAACCGAAACAGACTCTATATTTACCTCACTAACTTGTCTTAGGTTAGATTTTACTGCATGACAGGAGGCTTCATATTTTGCTTATCTCTCTTTACTAACTCCCAACAGCAGCAAACAAAGAGTTAACAGAAATAACCAATCAGAAAAACCACTTCCTTTTTCTTTGCTGCTCCTGACAGCTACAGGTCGGAGTTTTGGATCCCGTGGCCTTATTTTTCTTTTATGGTGTTAATTTTGCATATTTTTCCTTTATTTACTGTTATTATGCTTGTGTTTTACTGATTTACCAGGTTATCTTTTCCCCCCCTGCTTTGGGGCTTTTCATGTGTCTGTATTGTGTTTCTGGGGCCTGGCTTATCTGCCTTATTTCCCTTGGGATTTGGCCTGCTGCCACGTTTTTATTTATGTTGGCTTCGTTTTTTCCTTGTTCAGTTTTACTTTCGTTTTGCTACTTAGATTTGGCAGTCTTACCTTGCATTTCCTGTAGTCTTCTAAGTGTTTTTTCCTGATTCTGTTTGCAGGTATTTTTTCCACGCTTTCTAAGCTTTCAGCTGGGTTTACTGGGTGTGCTCTAGTGCCACTACTCCATTTTTCATGCTGCTATGGTTCTGATCACATGGCATATGTTAGGTAATTATGCAGTACTTTCTATGGTGTGGAGGCTAGGTTTAGAATCCAGACAGAGACATATGTACATATAGTTAAGTAAAGTCTAGTACTGAGTGAAATGAATAACTGGATTTATTTATAAGGATAGTATTCATCTATACCTTCGTCCTTGGATATTCCTCCTTATTGTTTTCCTTCGGGATTAGCCGTATATGCTGCTACCTTAGGGTAGCCAGTGTCAGGCCCTCATGTCAGGGACATTCCATCATTAATGTAATGTAATCGCATCATTACATTCTCGGGCCCTTCTTATTCACATTGGCCCTTTATTCGTCTGGTGCTATAACCAGCTTTTCCTCTGGGTGAGCCCAAGGTGCGATTCATGGAGGTATCCTAATATAATTACTATTATTATTTTATAGCAAGACAGGAGGCTTCGTATTTTGCATTACCTTCTTTACTGTTAACCTCCAGCAGCAAAACAGTTAACAGAAAACAATAAAAACAACCAATAGGAACACAGGAAACAGTCTATAAAAGTCTGCACATCTTGGCACTCCTCCTCTTTCTTTGCTGCTTAACCTCCAGGTGAGAACATTCCAGTATCTTCAATTACATTATTCATTTGGTGCTTTATTGCCTATACCATTTATCATAATTTTTATTGTATAATTATTTGTTTTATTTACCCTTTTCCCATTTCCTGCGCTATGTTTTGCGCACTCGTTCTTCCTCCCTGCCCTCGTGCGTCGGCCTATTGTCACCTGGGGCGGATCTCTACCCCGTGGTTTTATTACTTGTCCTGCCGCCCATGCGGCGGTTGTCTCTCTCCCCGCGAGGTGGTTTCGGCCTCTCGCAAGCGGCTTGCTGCCACGTTTCCATGTGGCGGCCCGCCGTCTTCGGCTGCGCGGCGTTTCCCCGCCTTTCTCCCCTGTGGTGGTCAGAGCCCTTACCGTTGCGGTGGGCTTGCCCTCTGTGTGGCGGCTCGTCGTTCCTTCCGCGCGGAGATTTTGTTTCCCCTGCGCTCTGTTCCGCCTCCTCTCTCCGGGCCGGTTTTGGCTTCGCTACCCCTATCTCGGCCCTTTTCACGCCGCGGCCGATTTCTGTGCCGCGCCGCGTAGGCTCGTGCCGCGGCCCGTCTCACTGCCGTTCCGTGGCCTACATCTCTGCCGCGGGACACCCTGGTCTTTTTTTCTGAACGGCGGCCTCGTTCATCGCGGGGCCTCCGTTCCCCGTGACCCGCGGCGTGGTGGTGGCTCGGGTTGTTTGTCCCGGCGGCCTTCACCACGCAGCGCGTCATTCCTTTATTATTATTATTATTATTGTTATTTTCGTTTGGTTGGGCCTTATCGGCCGCATGGTGTGCAAGTTTTTTTCTTCTTTTATTTCAGGGTTTTTTTTTGCTTTTAGCCAGGTTTATTCCAGCTGTTCATTTCACTGTGGCCTATTTAACCTCTACTGTATTTCCAGGGGTGAACTCCCTGCTGCCTAGGGCTTCCTCCCTGCCCTCTAATTGCCATTGGGTAACCCCCTTTCGGCCCTACGGTGACCCCACCGCTTTCTGTTAAGGGTAAACCCCTGCGGTTATCTACTGTGGTGAACCCCATTCTGTGGACACGTTACAGACTGTATTCAGCCTCCTCTAGGGGTGACCCCCTGTTTCCTGCGTATACTGCCCTATTGGGTAAACCCCAGGGTGCTGCCGACGTCCGAGCACGGTCTTTACTCACTCCTGTTATTTTTGTGTTCCCAATAGACACATTTGGAGTGCAATGGCTGAAGAATCCCAAACTCAAATTCCTGCCGCTGTCCAAGCCTGGCTCAGCTCTGCCCTGGCGGCATCTTTCCCTGCTGCGCTGGAGGACCTCCATTCTGCTCGCCTTTCTCTGCCTCTCGCTTCCCCTGCTGGGGTGGAGGATTCTGACGCTGGCGGCTCCTCATCCCCGCGGCTACGGCAGCTTCTCACAAGCGCACCTGGGGCGAATTGCCCTCCACATCCGGAAAGGGAAAAGCTCCGCTGAAGAAGGCCCGCAGTTCAGCCCTTCCTTTGGTTTCCCCTATTGAAGACCTCACTGACTACGAGGTTCTAGAAGAATATTGCGCTGGCTCCTCCGGTCCGGCCTCTCCCATGCGGAACCAGGACTTCGCTCCAGATCCTCCCAAGATCTCTTCCAATCCGTCCAACGCTCCCGATCAACCCTTTGAGGTCACGGATGATCTGGGTACCCGGCTGTTCGATCCCAGGGCTCTGCGCCACCCTCGTTCCTCGGAATGGACACCATCGGCCCACATTGCTGAGTTCCTGAGGTTCTGGATTCGTCGTCCCCTGGATAAAGAGTTGCGCCAGAGGCTCCGCTCGGAGTGTCCTCGACCCACGGTCTGGGACAAAGTTCTCAATACGCCCGAGTTTGATCAGACCTTCGTGACTTTCCTAACTAAGAATGGCAAAGACCCTCGTAAGGGCATTGAACTGGGCTTGCGCTCGGCACAGGATAAGCTCCTCGATGTAACGGGCCCCTTGACCCAGGTGTTCCAAATGGCCGACGAAGCCATCACCGACGGCTCTCCCCTGGATCCCCAGCTGGTCCATGACTGGACTCAGAGAGCCTTATGTTTACTGGGCAACGCCAACTGTGCAATATCGTCTGAACGACGTAAGGCGGCCTTATTTAAATTGGATGCCAAATTGGCCGAATTGGCCCCCAAGGAACTGGGCGCTGACGCCAAGGGTCTCCTCTTCGGCGAGAAGTTCATCAAAGACATCAGTCAGCACGTCAATCTGTTCAACATGTCTCATGTTGTTCTGGGCCTTGGTGAGCGAGGTGCTCACCAAGGCCCAGAACAACATGAGACATGTTTTTCGTATGGGAAATAATTTTTCCCCCAGAGCTGGTCGGCAGAGGGGTCGTGCCGCCAGCAGAACGGCCTCATCGGCCTCTAGACCCCGTTTTCCAGACGCCTCCACCACCTACCGTTCCCAGTTTCGAATCCCCTTCTCCAGAGGTGCCTACAGAGGCAGAGGCTACACGTCCACCAGAGGAAGATCAGCCTCAGGTAAGACTGATTCCTATTTTTCCTCATATTCCTGTCGGGGGTCGGCTCGCCCATTTTTTCCATGCCTGGTCTCGCCTTACGTCCGATCCCTGGGTCCTTCAAACTGTAGTGGGTTTCCGACTCGTCAGGGTTTTCCACCTCCTTTTGGCCTCCCTGGTCCACTCCGAGCTCTCTTCCCTCCTAGAGAAGGGTGCCATAGAAAGGGCGCTCTCCCCTCCGTGTTTTGTCAGCAATATATTCCTGGTGCGAAAGAAATCGGGGGAGTTCTGCCCCGTCATCAACCTTCGGTCTCTCAACAGACACGTTGTGTATCACCATTTCAAAATGGAGGGTATACATCTCCTCCGCGACCTGCTCAGGGAGAACGACTGGTTCTCCCGCCTCGACCTCAAGAATGCTTACCTTTCCGACGATCAGAGGTTTCTTCAATTCCGCTGGCGAGGCCTCCTCTGGCAGTTCACCTGCCTCCCGTTCGGGCTCAGCTCCGATCCATGGTGCTTCACCAAGCTTCTGAAGCCGGTCATGGAGTTCCTTCGGGCGCGCGGGATTCGTTCCATAGTTTACTTGGACGACCTCCTCCTTATGGCTCAGAACGTCGAGTCTCTTCGTCGCAATACCTACCTTGCGGTTCATCTGCTTCAGGACTTGGGTTTCGTTATCAACGAGGCCAAGTCGGTCTTGGTTCCGACGCAAACTATTCAGTTTCTCGGTTTCTCTCTGGACTCTGTGGCGGCGGTCCTCAGGCTCCCTCGCGACAAGGTCCTGGTCATCAAGAAGGAGATTCGCAAGCTCCTTCGTGGCGGCCTGGTTTCGCTTCGAAATCTCGCCAGGGTAATTGGCTTGCTCTCCGCATCCATTCAGGCCATCTTCCCGGGCCCGCTCCACTACAGGGCCCTCCAGCGACTGAAGATGCGACATCTTCGCGAGTCGGCCTCCTACGACGCGGTGATCTCCTTGTCAGACGAAGCCCGGTTGGAACTCCATTGGTGGTTGGTCCACATGGATGCGTGGAACGGCCGTGCCATTTTCGGGTCAAGCCCGGATTTTGTCCTGGATTCAGACGCAAGCCTGTCTGGTTGGGGGGCCGTTTGCGACGACGTGGCTACCGGGGGTCCGTGGACTTCGGCGGAACGCGACTTTCATATCAACTGTTTGGAGCTCATCGCGGGCTCGTTCGTGGTTCGCAGCTTCCTGAAGGGCGTTACTCACTGTTCCCTAGCGTTACGCATGGACAACGTCTCCGCCGTCCGCTACATCAACAGGCTGGGGGGCTCGAGATCCCGACTTCTCACAGAGCTCACCAAGGAGCTTTATCAGTTCTGTCTGGACAACCACTTGTCCATTCGCGCGGAGTACCTGCCGGGCAAGGAGAACCTCGTGGCCGACTGGTTCTCCCGGCATTGGAGGGACGTGAGTGACTGGCATCTTCTTCCGAGCGTGTTCCACTCTCTCCACCTGTGTCGCGGTCCCCTCCATCTGGATCTGATCGCGTCCAGGGCGAATTGTCAGACGGACGCGTTCTTCAGTTGCCTCCCGGATCCGCTATCCTTGGCGGTGGATGCCTTCCTGCAGCCGTGGCCGCTCCAGGGAGCGTATGTCTTTCCCCCATTCAACATGATCCTCCGGACTCTCCATTCCGTCAATCGTCAGGGTGTCTCTATCCTCTTGATAGCACCCCTGTGGAGGACTCAGCCGTGGTTCCCGTTGCTTCTGGAACTGTCGGGCGCGGATCCCCTGATCCTTCCCTCGACCTGGGATCTTCCTCTTATCCTCCAGGATCGTCTGATGCTGGTGGCCTGGTTGGTTTCCGGGGATCCTGGCATGTGCCGGGCTTATCGGAGTCAGCTAGAGACCTGCTCTGGGGCTCTTGGGCCCCAGGCACCAGGAGATCTTACCTCCAGGCTTGGAACGCCTGGAGTCGCTGGTGTCTGGTTCGACACCTTGATCCCCTTATGGCACCTGTGACGGCGGTTCTTAATTTTTTGGCCCATCTTTTTTCCATGGGCAGGTCCTACCGCACGATTAATTTGTTCCGCTCTGCCATTTCGGCTGCTCACGTTCCGGTGCAGGGCTTGTGTGTTGGTAAGGATCCGGCGGTCTGTCATCTCCTTTGGGGTGTTCGGCTCTCTCGACCCCCTAGGGCTCATTATGAATCCTTTTGGGATGTCTCTCAGGTGCTCCGTTTTTTGGAGGATTGGCCGGACAACGACGGTTCGTCGTTTCGCCAGCTGTCTGCCAAGACTGCTCTTCTCTTGTGCCTTGTCTCTTTCTGACGGGTGTCTGACATTCGTGCTTTTGATGTATCCTCTTTTACTTTTTCTCCCGAGGGCGTTTCAGTTTCTGTCTTTCATAGAACTAAATCCAATTCTACTTCTGTCGCCTATCCTTATTTCCCTGACCGGCCACGCCTTTGCGTGGCACGTTGTGTCCAAACTTATTTAGCCAGGTCGGCTCAGTTTCGGTCTTCCCCTTCTGGTCCACTCTTCATTTCTTACGTGTGTCCTTTTCGGCCTGTCTCTGTTCCCACGCTCTCCCAGTGGATTCGTTGGATCCTCCTTTTGGCTGGCATTGAGGGTTCTTTTGGGGCTCATTCGGTCCGCGGCGCAGCCGCCTCCGCTGCCTTATCCGCGGGCTGTTCCCTTTCGGACCTTTTATCGGCAGCGGATTGGTCCAGGGAATCTACTTTCCGGACTTTTTATTTTCGAGCCCCGGCTCACGCCGCTCTGGTGTTGGTTTCTAGGCGTTAAAAACTGCAAAATACGAAGCCTCCTGTCTTGCTATAAAATTAGGGATTAATCTAGCCTTGGTGCAGTATTAATCTAAATTTTATTAAAGACAGGAGGCGAGTATTTTCCTTCCCTTTTATATTGTTCTCTTCCCTCCCTTCTTTTATTGGGGCTTCAGCTCGTTTGTATGGGGGGTCTCTTGTTGGTTTATTTATTGATGTTGCTGTACCTGCTGTTTTAATTATGCTCCACTCGGCATATGGTTGCATGGTACTGTCACGCTCTTTGTCTTTCCAGGTCCTCCTCCGGTTGTTTGAGGTGATGACGTTGCGGTGGTCCATCTCCGTGTTGTGACTTTTATAGACTGTTTCCTGTGTTCCTATTGGTTGTTTTTATTGTTTTCTGTTAACTGTTTTGCTGCTGGAGGTTAACAGTAAAGAAGGTTAATGCAAAATACTCGCCTCCTGTCTTTAATAAAATTTAGATTAATACTGCACCAAGGCTAGATTAATCCCTAATTATTACTACTCTTGCTTCTTCATCCGCAATGGAGAATCTCTCTGGTCAATCTCAGGACCTCCAAGATATGATTAACGCCACCGTGGCAGCGTCAGTGGGAAAGGCCCTGGCCAAATTGATTCTGCAACATTCAACAGAGCGACCGCTTAGGCGACCTCAGGCCAGTCAGGCTCTAGAGGCTGCAGACGGCGGAGAGTCAGGTGAATCTGGTGAGAAATACCCCGCACCCAAACGCAAATATTGGAAGGGCAATGAAGGCGCTTCCTTTGAGCCTAAGAGCAAGGAGCCGGCTAAGAAAGCCAGGTGCATCCCTGGATCCCACAGCCCACCATGTGCCACCTTCAGAGAAGGAGGTGGATCAGCAACTTTGTGATCTGCGCAATATTAGGCATCTGAGGTCAGCTGACATAGTATGTTCACTGCTGCGGGCGTAAGACCTTAGACAGCGAGGTGAGGAGTCGGGTAAGAGCGGAGTGCCCTAGACCCGTGGTGCCAGATAAGGTGCTGTCTACTCCGGCTTTTGACAATGCCGTGGGTATGTTTATGGCCCGCTCGGGAAGAGATCCCCGTAAGGGTAGTGAAAAAGGGCTGAAGTCCGCCCAAGACAAACTTCTAGATGTGTTTGGGCCATTGACCCGTATATAAATGTTCGCGGACGAGGCCCTAACTCCGAGGTTTGCAATTAGACCCGGCTGCTGTGGGAGACCTGGCCAACTGATTTGCTTAACGGGGAACGCTAACATGGCACTATCTACAGAGAGACACAAGGCGGCCCTGCTCAGGGTGGATCCGAAACTTGCAGATCTAGCGTCCAAAGATCTGGGACCCCTGGCTGACGGGGCCTTATTCGGAGAGCCGTTCCTGAAAGAGCTTCAGAGGCATGTGAACCTCTATACGACGCTCAACAAAGCGCAACTCTCCCTCCATAAGGTATTTCGCCAACCCGCCACCAAGGGGGTTTTGGAAGGGCTGCACGACAGAGGGGTCGTGTCGCCAGACGATTTTGGCCCTTAGGCACCAGATACACACAGCCCCAGAACTTCTTTCCAGGAGTCCCGAGCTGTGGACCGGGGTTTCAAGGCCAGTGAGGTGCGTTTAGAGGGAGAGGATCCCATGGAGGGGGAAGGTCACGCTATAATACAAGTAGGTCCTTCTTATCCTTATCATTGCCCTCGTCTTAACGCCGGAAGGCTTGCTTTTTTCTCTCAGGCTTGGGCCAATCTTACCTCAGATGTCTGGGTCCTGCAGACGGTCCAGGGTTATATGATAGACTTTACTACGGAACCGATACAGAGAAAGAGACCCCATCCGATGGTAGTATCTACAGATCACCAGAAGCTTATAGACAGTGGTGTCGCTACAGGGGGGCAAGGGGGGGCAATTGCCGTCGCTAGCAGTCCCAGTCAGGTGCTAATGACGGCACCATGGTCTGTGGACCTCCATCACCACCTACCCCGGCGATCTGCCCCTCACACTGAAGGGCATCACCAGGGCCACTCGATCTGCCCGGTGACGTCTCGCGCAATGACGCGATGACGTCACCGCGCAACTTTATTAACAACTGGCAATTGTCAGTTAAAGAGGTATGGGGGCATGCTGCTTAGATGCCTGTATCTCAGGCATCTAAGCAGCTACATACCCCCACAATATACCGTTGGAAAGGTAATCGCCTCACCTTTCCAACGGTATATAGATTGTAAAAAAAGAATACAACATATTAAGTTAAAAAAAATAAAAATTTAAACAAAATGATTTGGGGGTCTCTAAAGGCAGATAAAAAAAGATCAAAATTGCCCAAATTAAATTATTTAAACATAAAATAGTTTAACTTTAAAAAAAAAAAAAAAGTTTAAGTATTCTAGCTGAATGATCACTGTGGTAGCCAATGTTACCACAGTGATCATATAGCTATAAAAAGTCACATTTCCTTTTTAAAAATGGCCGATACTAATTTTTAATCCTATGATCCCTTTGATCATGGGGTTAAATTTAGCCAACGGTAGAGGGAGGCAATTTTTGAAATCCTGATGAACTGCAAATATTATTAAAATCAGCCATTTAGCCTGTGCGGCTTATTTTTGCTGTAAAAGTGATTTTTTTTTCTCCCTTTACCATCATTTCTTTGGGATTGTAAGGGGAAAGAATGGTGTGTGCTTCTGTGAGTGAATGTATTTAAAGTATGGTGTGTGCTTCTGCGAGTGAATGGAGATATGAAAGGCGTGTGAATGATCAGTAATTAGGGTTGAATCCTTGACGTGGCATTACTGCTCACATAGGAAGTTAAATTATGGCACAAAAAGTACACATTTGCAAAAACGACATCCCTTGGCGCATCAAATGAGGGGCTGCATGTGTTTCTAGTACAAACCTGGAGTGCGCAAGACACAAATGAACATGTCGTTATGGTTAGAAAAAACATATTTTCAAGCCAAAGCGACATATTCCATAATTATTTGTGCACTCAACTTTTGTCCTAGAAATACATGTAGCCCCTCATTTGAAGCTCCAAGGGGTGTAGTTTCTTAAAATGGATGAATTGTCTGAATGAGGGAGAGCATGAGTTAATATGTGGATGATTTGTCTGAATGAGGGAGAGCATGAGTTAATGTGATTGTGTGTATCATAGATGTATAATTGTGGAAGGGCAAAGATGGCACTAGCAGGATGTTTGAGCCTTTGGGACCAAGATGGCACAGGCAGGGTGTATATGGGTGCTGGCCAGGTTCTATGTGGGCACTGTGGTTGGGGTGTGCAACCTGTGATCTATCCCTGTAATTTAGGGGGTTTTAAATATACATTTAATGGCGTTTAATGCCATGTTTTTATGTGAATTCCAATTGATCTGTACCTGCAAAGCTTGGTTTGTGTGTTCTTCTGTAGATCCATATCTGCTATGCTATGTTTCCATACATTATTTATATATACCTGCAAATACAGGGTTTGTATGTCTTGTTCAGTTGATTAATACCTGCAATGCTGTTTCCATGTATTTATTTGATCTATACCTGCAATGCTATATTTCATATATTATTATTGTATACCTGCAAATACAGGATTTGTATGTCTGATTCTGTTTATTTGATATATACCTTCAGTGCTGAGATCACAAGTGAATTTCAATTGATCTATACATGCAAAGCTGGGTTTGTGTGTTAATGTGTTGATCTATACCTGCTATCGGCAGCAGGGTCTAATATTTATATATATATTTATATATATATCGGCAGCAGGGACTAATATTAGGCCCTGAAATCATTTAGTGGAAAAGTTAAGGTATTGTGTTGTTTAAAGGATTTCAAGGATTAGTCGTACTAAATTGTGGCTTCAGGCTTCCCATGTTGAATGATCAAGTATTGTATTGTCCAATAACAAAAGTATCATTCCATAGCACATTACTTTTGGCAATATATATATATATATGTGTGTGTGTGTGTGTTTTTTCAGTGGTATGATTTAATGGTGGAAATTATTAATGCCCCCCCAGTTTGACTGTGGTATCTTGTGTGCCCCCCCTATATATTGTTTCTAGAGTCACCACTGCTTATAGACGTGAAAATTTATTTTAGAAAATAAAGTCTTTTCGACAAGGGCGCAATCCAGCGGGCTCCGCGGGACGATGGCTTCTTCAGCAACATCTTTCTGGTTCAAAAGAAGTCCGGGGAGTTCTGACCGGTCATCAATCTATGACAGCTCAATGCGTTCGTGGTGTTCAGAAACTTCAAGATGGAGGGAATCCATCTATTGAGGCAACTTGTTCACAAGACTAGATTTGAAAGACGCTTACCTCTCGGTCCCTATAGCTCAAAAATGTCTCCGATTCCTCTGGTTTTATTGCAAGGATCGGTCGTGCCAATTCACTTGCCTCCCTTTCGGGCTGAGCTCTGCCCCCTGGTGCTTCACCAAACTACTGAAGCCGGGTGATAGCCCACCTGAGAGGAAGAGGATACAGATGCATAGTGTACCTAGATCATTTGCTTCTCTTTTGTGAAGGAGCTCACAGATTATGTTTACAGACGAGATATGCGGTGCGATTATTGGAATCCTTGAGGTTCGTGATAAATCACGACAAGTCGGAACACCTGCCCGTGTGATCCAGTTCTTGGGGTTCGAGATCAACTCCACCCAGTGCACTCTTCAATTGCCACAGATGAAGATCACATCCATTCGGGATCAGCTCCCTCTCCGACTGTGTGCTATCGTCTTCCATTCGTCTTCCACTCCATTATCGAGCCATGAAGTGTTTGAAGGCTTCGTTTCTCAGGCAGCGTCCTTCTTATGATCAGCTGATCCCTCTGACGAAGGAGGGGAGGATCAGGCAAATGGAGGCATAGAATGGCACAGCCATTTTCGGTCCAGAGCCAGACTTTGTGATGGACTCAGACGCCATCCTCTGGGGTTGGGGTGCGTCGTGCACAGGAATCGCTACGAGAGGCCCATGGTCAGAGGCCGAGGAAGGTTTGCATACCAACTGCCTAAAGCTGAAAGCAGGATCCTTTGCGATTCGGAGTCTGGAAAAAGGCATGTTGAATTGTTGTATCCTGCTGTGCATGGACAATGTCTCAGCGGTACAATATATAAATCGTTTGGGGGGAGCACGTTCTTGCACTCTGTCCGAGGTTACCAAGGAAATTTTTCAGTTCTGTTTCCACTGGAACATCACCCCCCAAGGCAGCCTATCTCCCCGGGGAGACCAATCTCATAGCAGACTGGTTCTCGCGTCATTGGAACGATGCCAGCAACTGGACGAATCAGCATTCCTCACGTTGCAGGACCAACCCCTTGGTATTAGATCTCTTCGCTTCCAGGACAAACTGCAGAGTTCCTCAATTCTTCAGTTGGCTTCTGGATCCAGAGGCATTGGCGGTGGACGCATTCCTACATCAGTGGCCTCCTCAGGGAGCTTATGCCTTCCCTCCATTCCTGATATTGCTGCGCGTTCTTCACCAGGTCCAACCTCAAGGGGTGTCGATCCTTTTGATCGCTCCATTCTGGCACAGCCAGGTTTGGTTTCCCGGTCTTTTGGCATTGTCGTTTCGAGATCCCCTAGTACCTTCTTTTGTTTCCACTTTTGCTCCGGGATCGCATCGGCCAACCACATCCACTGCTGGTAGAAGAATGCCTCACCATGGTGGCTTGGGCGATTTCAGGGGATCCTGGGACATCCATGGCTTATAGCAGGATGCTCAAAACCTCCTTTGGGATTCATGGGCCCCAGGTACCCGCCAGTGCTATGTCGCCGCCTGGAGTTGTTGGAGTGGTGTTTGGAACAGAACATCGATCCCTTTACGGCTCCTATACCAGCCATAGTTAATTTTCTTTCTTTTCGGTTTTTACTAGGTAAGTCTTTCTGCACGCTGAATGTTATGCTCTCTGCAATTTCAGCTGCCCATGTTCCGGTTCAGGGTGTGCAGGTCGGGAAACACCCTTTGGTGTGTAGGCTTCTGAGGGGCATTCAGCTGGCGAGACCGTCGGGCCCCAAGTATACTCGACTCTGGAACGCCGACGAGGTCCTTTTGTTTATTAGGAACTGACCGGACGATGATGCTTTGTCTCTCTGACAGCTTTCAGCTAAGTTGACCTTATTTTTATGTTTGGTGTCTTTTAGGAGAGTTGGTGATGTTAGGGCTTTTGATGTGGATGGTTTCGCTTTTACTCCTGAGGGAGTTACTGTTTCTATTTCTCGTCGTACTATGTGCAATTCTATGACTATCTCTTATCCTTTTTTCCCCAAGACTCTCCTAAACTGTGTGTGGCTTCCACATTACGCAGCTATGTGGACAGGACATCGTCCTTAAGATTTTTCTGGTCTGGACAGTTGTTGGTGTCTTATGTTAACCCCTTCGCGACCTTTGCCGGTTCAGGACCGTCATGACATGAAGGTCACTAAATGACCTTTGACGGTCCTGAACTGTCAAAAAGTAAAATAAGCTTAGAAAGTGATCAACGATCACTTTCTTCGCTTAAACGGCGTTACTGTAATGCCTCGATGTCGAGGCATTCAGTAACGCCGAGATCGGAATCAGGGGCCATGTCTGGCCCCTCCCCGAGGCGTCAACAGCCGCCATACATTGTATGGCGGCGGACGCCCGTTTTAAAAGCGTTTAGGAGGCGATCAACGATCGCCTCCTAAACTTAAATGGTGTCGCTGGAATGCCTCGATCAGGAGGCATCCAGCGACACCAAACACTTACCTCTGGGTGGGCTGTGACCGGAGTTCTTCGCCATCAACAAGATGGCGGCCCCCTTTTAAAAGAAACAAACAAGTTTTTAAAGTTTGCTAGATGGTCTAGAGAACTCTGGCTCCACTTGCAGGTTGAATACAGGTACTGCATTCAACCATGCAAGTCAATGGAGCCCAGCTTTCTAATCACAATGTGATTAGTAAAATATAAAAAAAAAAAAAAAATATGGAAAAAAAAAATATGGAAAAAATTAAAAGTGCTAACATTTAAAAATAATTATGCAGTGATGTCACTAGATGAACCATCCAGCAAAATGTGAAAAAAAATATAAAAAAAAAAAAGTATTAAAAAAATAAAATAAAAAAATAAAGTTTATTATTTTGAGCAAGTGCTAAAATTTCTCAAAAATCTCAACAAAGAGTTAAAATAAAAGCACTTCAAATACCCAAGGGGTGTCTAATATAAAAAAAAATGGCTGATGGGGTAAATTGGAGTGGCTGAGCTCAAAGATAGGGCATAGGTACAGACTTTCCAAAATGGACAAAAAAAGCGCACTTCCCAAATGTGGCATTTTAAATCTCAAACAACACGACAAATCCATGCATGTCGGGTATCACTGCACTCAGGAGATGTTCCTGAACACACATTGGGGTGTTGTTTGACACTGACATATACCAGAACCTGTATATCTATAACTAAAGTACAATTTGTGTGAAAAAAAATAAAAAAAAATTACTATTACAAAGTTTGACAAAGTGTAGTTGTATAATTGGTGCATGGAAAGGGTGCATTTGGAATACCCTGGGGTGTCTAGTTTTCAAAAATATATGGTTTGAATGGGTTAAATTGAGTTAACCGGCTTCAAAGATGTTCCAAAGAGGAGATGGAGGCAGAATGACCAGATTTGTTAAAAAAGATTTGGAAATCATAAAACGCTGCTTGTACTTATTGCCCTATAACTTACAAAAAACAGCAAAAAAACATAAAAACATTGGGTATTTCTAAACTCAGGACAAGTAGTATAATCTATTTAGCTAGTTTTTTTACTTGCTTTTTTAGGTGAGTAAAAGATTTTTCAAATAAAAGTCATAAAATGTTTTTCACCATGTTTTTTTATTTTTTTTATAGTAAATAAGATGATACGATCAAAATAATGGTATCTGAAGAAAGCCCATCTTGTCCTGAAAAAAACAATATATAACTTATGTGGGTAAACTAAATGGGTGAGGAGAAAATTACAGCTGAACACAAGCACCACAAAAGTATTAAAACAGCCTCGGTCCCACAGGGTACAAAATGAAAAATGAGCCCGGTCCTTAAGGGGTTAAGCCCTACAAGCCAGTGTCTACTATGACTCTGGCCAGATGGATTCTATCTCTGGCTGGGGTGGAAGATTAGTCTGGCACTCATTCGGTTAGGGGCCCTGCAGCTTCTTAGGCTTTTTTAGCTGGTGCATCTTTCGGACGTTTTACATGCGGCTGAAGAGAAGAGACGTTTCGTACATTTTTTTTTTCATCCGGGTGACCATGCCTCTTTTGCTTTTGTTCATTTGCGTTAAAACAGCAAAATATGAAGCCTCCTGTCATGTAGTCAAATTGAATATTATCCTAGCTTTAGTGTACTTATAATCTTAATTTTAATAATGACAGGAGGCAAATATTTTCCCTCCCTTCCCTTCCCTGGGCTTGGGGGTTTCTGTATTGCTGTGTCGTCAGTATTATTATTATTATTTTTATTACTTTCTGTATTGTTTTCCAGTGTTACATTTTTATATTTATTATAAGATTGTATCCGTGTTAGTATTATTTGTGTTAGTTTCTTGCTTGCCCATATTAATTTTTTTGAGATGCCTTTCACAATTTCTTTTATCTTTCAGCATAATCGACTCTGGTTGCTGTTCTCATGTTCAGGGAGTTGAAGTTTCCTTGTTCTTGGAAGGCCCCACTCTTTCCGGATGTTTCGGATTACAGTTTCCTTTGTTTTCAGATCAGACTTTTGTATTTATTCAGTCTGTTAGTTCCCTGGTTCCTGTAATTGTCGCTTGCTGCAAAGGAAGAGGAAGTGGTTTGGGATGCAGGAGCATATATAGACTGTGACTGCTTTCTGATTGGTTCTTTCTGTTAACTCTTTGTTTGCTGCTGTTGGGAGTTAGTAAAGAGAGATAAGCTAAATATTTGCCTCCTGTCATTATTAAAATTAAGATTATAAATACACTAAAGCTAGGATAATCTTCAATTTTCTCATTATACCATGTCTCAGTAGCAGCCGCTAAATCTACATATTCACTTCCCATTGTCACAAGTTCATGGATCTTATTTCCTAAACTGCAAGCATTTGTAGACATGATTCTAAGCTTGTCATTTGTTAACAAACATGCTACGGGCATGGTCTATTATTGTTTGGGGAATCAATTCATCCTAGCAAGCCCCCAGATCCAACCATTATTATACGGACTAAAACACATTCCCTTTCTATACTGTCTAGCCCTGTATCTATTGCCCCTTCCCCCATTCGTAGTTTAGAATCTCCTCCAACTATCTATCATCTTCTCCCCAACCACATTTGACCCTCTTGCATTCAAGTGCAATCCATCATGACCCAAAGCAAAATCAGCCCAGTGCTCTAAAAACCTAAAGCTTTCTCACTTACACCTTACTACTTTGGACTTTAGCCATGTATTCAGCTTCCCACTGTCTTTCTGGTGTAGAACATGACACAGGTAGTTTCTCCGAGAGTACTACCTTGGAGGTCTATTTCCTAATATTACTCCCTTAACACCTAAAATTACCTTTGAGGACTCTTAACTTTCCTCTTACTTTGTCATTGGAACCAATATCCATCAAGACAGACGGATCCTCTCCAGCCCTTACCAATAATCTGTCCACTCCATCTGCAACATGCAGAACCTCAGCACTGTCCACATCAGGACATAGTTACCAGCTGGTACCCTACCTTTGGACATGATGGAGCAGATTTTAGAGCAGTAGTAGCAGAGCGGCTATTGATTCCATTTCCTCTGAGCAGAACATTGAGGTGTGAAGCCCATTGCACAAGAAGTAATAGGCATTAGTGGGGCAGGTAGTGACAGTAATGAAGCCATTTTATGATCTGAATGAGATTTTAAGACAGGGTACTGCCACTTAGTCATCCAGTCATGACTTCCTGGAATACAATGATGTCTTACTGGTTGACAGATTACACCTCAATGTTAAAACACTTATTAAAGGCTGATAGGTCTCAAACAAGCCATCATGTTTCATAGTATTCAATATTCAATTTGTGCATTTTCCTTACTCTGGAGGATCAGTCCTTTACCAAGAGTATGCATGTGTCTGTCTGCCGGTGCCTGCCCAGGCCCAGTGCCCTACTGCTTCTGTTGCTGAGGTTCAATTTCCTTTCTTTACCCTGGGGGGAGGAATCATTGTTCTTTTATCTAATATTGGGGGGAATTCAGTCCTGTGGCCGGATGTGTCTGTCAGAGCTTTCCCTGTCCTGCCTCTGCTGCAGCTCAATCTCTTTCCTACTCTCAATTATTTAATTGTTTTGTCTAATATTGCCAGTACCAGTCAATTTTTTTTTAATTTTGTGGAAAATGCAGTGCCTCTGCTGCTGCCTTGGCTCAATCTCCTTCCTTAATCTGGGGGTCAATTGTTTTGTCTAATATTAGGGGAAATTGAGTCCTGTGACATTTTACTGGATGTGTCTGTATGCCTGCCTGCCTGCCTGCCATGTACCCTGCCTCTGCGGCTGCTGTGGCTCAACATACTTCCTTACTCTAAGAGATCAGTATTTTTTTTCTAATATTGGGGTAAATTCAGTGCTGAATCATAGGGATGAGTATGTCTGTCTGCCAGAACCTGTCCAATGCCCTGATTCTCCTGCTTTATCACTTTCCTTACTCTGATGGATCAAAGTGGTCCAATTTCATTCCCATAGCATGCTGCTGGAAATGTTAATTCATTGGTATACTGCTGTTGTTGCTGATGGTGGTGGTCTTACAATGCAAAATTTAGTTTGGCTCAGATGCTGGTGAAAGTAAAAGGTGAGCCCAGAAGTTGTCATTTGAAAAATAGCAGTACGTAAAGTCAGAAGCCTCAGAAAGAACTGTGCAGTAGTCATTAGATACTTCGACAAAAGCATATAGCAGCCATAAGTTCCAAGATTAAAAACAATTAATATGTTTGTAACAAGATCAGGTTCTTTTACTGTATTTGACTGTTGTGGTATTACAGCTGGTATTGGCAGTTGTGTCCCTTGCCCCAATAATTATGCCGTGAATCTCCCTTATACCTACATGACCGCATACATTTTCTTAATTAAAATTGTAGGCATCATTCTGGCTGGTCCCTCTGCATCACCTTCCACAGGTTCAAATCTATTGGTAATATTGAATGGACACCTACCTGTCATATTCGACAACCCATTGGCTCGAGATAACATGTGAACTAATTTGTATATTTATCTAGAGTCATCAAAAAACTAAAAAAAATGGCATATCCTACCACAGGGGAAATGTAACCATGTGTCACAGCCCAAGATGAATCTCAAAAGTTTAACTATGTTTGTGTCAGCATAAATAAGAAATCATGATGGTGAACGTACACCTTATTTATAAGCAAATGTATCCCAAATAAAGTATGTATGTTAACAGATGAATTATATTTATAAGGCTAGGTTTCCATTTGTTTTTTTTTTGCTAAAAACGCCCAGAAAAACGCCAATAGCGCCACCTGGCGTTTTTTTAGTGAAAAAACGCTGCAGCCAGATGTTAGCTGTTCTTCAATAAGAAATTGCACAATGCCATATCCACTTGGCGTTTTTCTGTTTGGCGTTTTTTCAGTCCTCTTTGGCGTTTTTCTGCTTTTTTGGGCTCTGTGGCAGTTTTTCAAAATCGCAGCATGTTGACACTCTGGCGTTTTTTGCAAGGAAATCTTGGCGTTTTTCTCCAATAGAAGTCTATGGGAGAGAAAAAACGCCATGAAAAAGCCATGTGGGTTTATTGCCTTGGCGTTTTTTATGGCGTTTTTTCCACAGTTACAATGCAGAGGATGGACCCAGTATCTGTGTGTCCTACGAGAAATAGGCTGGAAACAAACAGTTTCACACAAAACAAAGTTCATATTGAATTCTACACCATTTGGAACAAACATGCCATTACAAACAAACATACGCGACGCATCAACTGGATCCTGCGTGCCAAAAGCAACAGCAAACAATTTGCACCATCATTTGGGGCCAATCTTCCTAGAGGAGCAGACATTCGGAATAAAGCATGCCTTACAAACCACAGAAAAGTGACAAAAGGGTCCGCCGGGGCGTTTAAGTCGATGTAAATGACATCAGGGGGCAGATACTCGCCATTTATCCTAATCCCTTTTTTAGCTGGGTGAAACTTCTAACTTGTAAAGGTGGGAAAAACTGCCTAAGGTCAAAGAAAGCAATTTCCACAGAAAGGCTAAAACGCCAGGAAAAACTCCAGAAAAAACCGCCAAAACGCAGGAAAATGCAGTGGCAGTTTTCTTGGCGTTTTTCATCAAGCAAAAAAACGCAGGACAAAAACCCAAGTGGAAACCTAGCCTTATAGTTGCATTAATATGTATAACTCAAGTAAATGTTATGTCTCAAAATATAATAAAAAATGTAAAAAGGCAATTTGTTTTTTCACTAAAGTTGGAGTTTTCAGGAGCGTTTAGGTTTCACAGACTAAACTATGCATTAAAAAGCACAAACTCCAGTGCGCTTCTCCTGCAAGGTAAGCTGACTCCAGACAATACATACATCAGTAAGGAAAGTTACTCCTGAAAAGATCTTAGTAATTAAACTACTCTTGATACAGTGCCAACAAAGCTGTTTTGTCTTGCACAATTAAATTGGTGAGTCAGAAATGCAACGGTCCTGCATACTTGACCCCAGAGGATCTATTCTTATAATGTTCAGGGAAAAACAATAACAAGATGAATGGTTGAATTCTCTAAGTAACTGCAATGTCACTAAAAGCTTGGCAATGCAATTACTGAGAGATCTTAAAAAAAAAGATTTTTTTCATGATTTGATTATGTCAACTTAATTTTATTGTACAGGATTGATGTTATAACATTTTAGAGATCAAAAGCTAGATTCAGTCTTTAATAGTAAGGTATATTTGCCTTGCAAAAAAATGTATCAATATCGTTATTGTATGTTATACTAATATGCCATTGTTATTGTTATATAAATATACTTCAAATGACATTGATTCATTCAAGGTGAAATTTTGTGTTTTACTGATTTAGAAATGTAACTGAAAACTCTGCCAGTAGCCAAAGGAAGTGACACATTTTTCTCCATGGGAAGCTGGGTCAATTTTGATATTTTTTTAGGTACATTTAGGTTACCACCTTAGAAACCACGTACACTTTACCTAAGGAATTTACGTGTATACCGTATTGGCTCGAATATAGGCCGCGCCCGAATATAGGCCGCACCCTAAAAGTTAGGTGCTTTTTTAAAGAAAAAAATTTCTGCCCCCCCAGATATGCTGCCACTCTGCCTCCCCCGAGATATGCTGCCACTCTGTCCCCAAGATGAGACCCCCCCCCTGCCAGACTTACCGGTGCAGACTCCACGGGGTCTTCGCTGTGACAGCCTCCCCTGCCAGCAAGGAAGATTAACGTACATCGCGCAGACGTTCACCGGCGAGCATAAACAACCTCCGCTGCCGGCACGTCTGCACGATGTGCTTTAACAATTTCCCTTGCCGGGACTCCCCCCGTGGGAATTCCCGGCAAGGGAGATTTTTAAAGCACATCGTGCAGACGTGCCGGCAGCGGAGGCTGTTTACGCGCATCGCCGCTGCCAGTGAACGTCTGCAAGATGCGCTTAGACAGTCTCCCGTGGGAAGTGCTGGCAGGGGAGGCTGTCACAGCGTATCCGAGAGTAGGATGCAGATCCCCTGCACCGCTGCGGGGGATCTGTATCCTAACCCTGCTGCCCGGCGCCCGGAACTGCATGTCCCGGGCGTCGGGCGCTAGACCTCGAATATAGGCCGCACCCCCACTTTAAAGACTTAAAGTTGGGGGGGGAGTGCTGCCTATATTCGGGCCAATACGGTATATATATATTTTTTTTCAATATAACAATCAATGTTAAAGATCATACCAAAAAAGTGTATAGCTCAAATGATCTTTGATTAGGTCCATCTCTATTGTTGAGTGAGTTAAATATACTTGAGCAAAAAAAACAAAAACAGAACTTACTTAAATAGCACAAACTATATGAATAGACGGATATAAGCACATTTATTTATCACTGCCAAAGTGGATGCATTTTGTCCAAACAGGATTTAATCATAAGTCTAGTTTAATTTTAACAACCCGAAAGGAAGATATTGAGTTATTCGAACAAGGAGGTGGGCTTACACAAACACACATACACACAGACCGTGCCTTTGCCTGCTGGATACAATTTCCTTAATGCAGCAACTTGATGCAATGAACTTGTTACATGCTGGTATGCGCTTGATATAATATAATATATCATAGTATATTGATATATATTATGTATCATATTGATAAAAAATAATATATCAGTTACAACTATTGGAAAAAGCTATGAAGTCCTTAATGGTGGCTGGGATTTATAGGGATATTTATGATATTAAATATATAAACCAATGTTATAACAAATATGCATTTTTCTTTCTATTTTTCTATTCATATAGTTTGGTCTATTTTGTTTTTCTCTAGTGTGCTATGTATCCCCTTCAGCCCCCTATGGACATACATCTAAGTCCCAAAAGGCTCTACTACATGGCTAGAAGCCTTTTAGGACTTACATTTATGGTCTAACTTTCTTGCAGCGGACACTCTCTCTGTCAGCAGAAGCCAGCACCGCTGGTTTTTAAGGACAACAGGATATCCTCTGCAGGGTCTGCTGGAATATCCGATCCCTTACCCTACTGGCATTGCAATCCCCAACCCAAAGGTTTTTTTTTTTAGTTTTTTACATACTAGCACTCCAAATTATTATTATTTTTTTACATGTTTCTATGGTTTCAAATGAAAGCCCTATTCGTTCTGAAAAAAAAAAGATGTGTAATTTGTGTGGGTACATCAAACATCTAAAGCGGGGAAACTTCATTAAACCCAAAAAATTACAAAACACCTTTGGGATGTGAGGTACCAAAAACCAGTGGAACTGAAGGGGTTAAGAGTTCTGTTTCTCTAAATTTATTTGTAAAAGATCACTAATACCTTTACTTAACAGCTTTTCTTAAATGATGTAATCATTTAAAAGAAATATAAAGTTAGAAAGTTATAATCTCCCAATTTAAAGAATACATTTTACTTGAATCAGGACTTGTCAAGTTTGACAGAAGAGTAGAGACAAATGGCAGATAAGAAAACGTACATCTTTATCTTAATCTTCCACTCCTGACACCAGATTTAAAAGTGCTTAGGAGGCGATCAACCAAAAACCCACTCCAGGATGCACTGTGACCGCTTTGGAGAGAGATTTTGCCTCTCACAAGATGGAGGCGGCCTTTAAGAAAATAAACAAGTTCTCAAAAGGGTCTCTCCAGACTCTCCTGAGAACACTGGGCTCCCCTGCAGGTTGAACCCAGGTACTTGAACCATGCAAGTCAATGGAGCCGAGCTTTCTAATCACAATGCGATTAGTAAAATATATATATATATATTTAAAAAAAAAAATAAAAATAGAAAAAAAGGTAACATTTAAAAATAAATATGCAGTGATGTCACCATAGGGGGAACCATCCAGTTACAAAATGTAAAAAAGTCAAAAAATATAAAAATAAAGTTTATTTTTATGAGCAAGTGCTAAAATTGACAGTGTATCTTCCCAAAAATCTTGGCATGAAAATAATTAAAATACTAGCATTTTAAATACCCATGGGGTGTCTAGTTTAAAAAATTTATGGTTTATAAGGTAAATTGAATTGGCCAGGTCCAAAGATGTCCCAAATAGGGCATTGGCACTAGATGTCAAAATGAAAAAAGTGCACCTCGCAAATGTGCCCTTTTAGCTCCCAAACAACTGACAAACCCATGCATGGTAGTATCACTGTACTCGGGGGATGTTGCTGAACATTTATAGGGGTGTTGTGTGACAGTGACATATACCAGGAGCTGTAAACTCATACTTAAAGTACAATCTGTGTGAAAAAAACCACAAAGATGACAAATGCTGGTATGGTTTGATGGGCTAAATTGAATTAGCCCGGTTTTGAAAAAAATGGTTTTGAAATAGCAAAACGCTACTTGTAGTTATTTCCCTATAACTTGCAAAAAAAACATAAAAACATTGGGTATTTCTAAACTTTTTTATTATAGAAAATTAGATGATATGATCACAAATGGTATCTCAAGAAAGGCATTCTTGTTCTGAAAACACAATATATAACTTGTGTGGGTTCAGTAAATGAAAGCAAAGAAAATTACAGCTAAATACGAGCACTGCAAAAGTGTTGAAACAGCCTGGTCACGAAGGGTTTAAAAAATAAAACACAGCCTGGTCCTTAAGAGGTTAATATGCATTCTTTTAGTAAGGGGGTGTCAGGGAATTACATTGTCCTTTCATATGTATAATGCATGGCCAACTCAAGCCTAAAATGTGCATAACTGGGGGGCAGCAAGGCAAATAAAAGGAAATAAAAACAAACAAAATGCATTTTCTCAATCATAGTTTTTATTAAATATGAAACAATAGTTTACAAGTGAATTAATATTTACTAATAAAACTTTTTTCTTATAGGTTAGTCTTATATTCAGGCTTTTTCTTTTTTTCTAAATTAATATTCAAATTTTGGGGGGTCGTCGAGCAAATAAGGTATATACACACAAACACATACATCCCCCCGTTTACCTCTCACCACTCTTGCAGCTTGCTATCTGGCTGCTCACACACAGCCTCGGTTTCACCAATACGTTCCTGTCTCCCCTTAATGGTTCAAAATAGTTTAGAAAGGGCCATTCCGACCTGGATTGGTGTGGTTTTGAACTGGTACGAGGAGACAGGAAGAAGGGGTCGCAGAGGTTGCAACGTGCAACGAGGCACAGGCCCTGTCGCAGCTGCGACCACTACGACCCCTGTAGTTACGCCATCGCACTGAACCCTTTTAAGTGTTGGTGCACTTAAGAACATCTAAACTTGACTGACACATCGTACACATCCTGGCTCTTCTTAAAGGGAGTCTTACAGAAATAGTGAACCTGAATAATATACTTGTCAAAAAATCTGCAGTGTTCGGCCAGCTGAGATAGAATAAGATACCATAGCAACTGCAGCATGATTATCATCATTGAACAGTAATGTACTCTGCAGTATTATTTGAGGAAATATGTTTAAAAATATACACATTTATTTTACATTATCTTTCACAAGAGATTTCAGTCAAATTAAAGCTTGTTTAAAGTTTGTAAGACACACAAAAGTACTACAGAACAACTTACACATCACCTCTAGATGCATATTAGCATGTTTCATTGTTGTATATAATAGATGGTTGCAGTACAGAGTAATTACAATTACAAGAGCTTACAACATAGCATTGCTATTTATTAAGTGGTATTAAAATCAATAAAATAAAACAGTCATTTACATTACAGAATTTTAGCAACACATTTAGCAATAGTAATTGTTAGAAATACATCATTTACGATATGCAAATTATCTTGCTTTGAACTAAAGTCATACTAATATAACAACCAAGTCTATTTACTGTATACTGTATATATATATCAAATAAATGCATTACATGATTACACTATACTATAACATGCACCTGCTTTATGCATAACCGAACATAACTTCATATTCCAAATAGTTCTACTTGCTTCTTGGGCTCCCCTTGCAGATTGAATACAAGTACTGTATTCAACCATGCATGTCAATTGAAAATATTAGCATTTCAAATACTTATGGGGTGTCTAGCCCAACAAGCCTGTTCATGGGTGGTCTCACTGTACCAAAAATTGCAAGTGGTAGGATTAGTGCATGGAAATAATTAAAATACCACTGAAATACCCTGAGGCATCTTCTTTTCAAATATAGGGTTTGATGGGGTAAATTAAATTTGAGATCTTCAAAGAGGTCCCAAGTAGGACAGGGTTACCAGATTTGGAAAAATAGTATTGAAATAGCAAAACACTACTTTTTATACTACCTTTTAAGACATGGGAGGAAGAGCCGAGGCACAGCCATTGGGTGGTGCGGTGCGTGCACGCCGGCTGTTTTAATTTCATTAGGCGCCGGCGGCCTCACTGCCGCACGACGGGCGCTTTCAATCTCGCTCGCATTCGCTCAGCGGCCGTCGTGAGTTCCTCATGACAGGGAGAGGATCATCACAACGGAAGAGAGCAGGAAAAAAAACCACAAAAAATATGGGGCAAACCCATATTCAAGGGAGGAGGGGATTGGCTTGGGACATCATTAAAAATTAAATGATACAAAAGTGGGGGTGGCTGGGTTGTGGCATCACAAAATTAATATGAACAGGGGGTGTGTGGCTGGGGGTAATACACAAGGCAGTGGGGGACATCAACAATAGACAAGAGTGTGCTTGGGCATCACATCAACCAATACAAAAGTGGTGGGGGCATTAATACACAAGGGAGGGGGTTAGTTGGGGCATTACATAAATCAATGCTGGGGGGGAAATACACAAGGGTGTGGGGGAATAAATGCATAAAGGTACGAATACACAAGGATGTGTTGTGAGGGAAAGGCAGTAATCAAAACTAAAGGGGGACCTGTATGGGGCATCAATACACAAGGGGACAAAAATACAATAGGGGGAGTTCATTACAAAGCAGTGTACATTTTCTATGCTTCAGTATGGCAGAGCCTGTCCTGGTGTATGTCTGGGTGTCAGTGTGGCAGAGCCTTTCCTGGTATGTATTTGGGTGTCTGTGTGGCAGAGCCTTTCCTGGTGTGTATTTGGGTGTCTGTGTGGTAGAGACTGTCCTGGTGTGTGTGTTTGGGTGTCGGTGTGGCAGAGCCTGTCCTGGCGTGTGTGTCTGGGTGTCCATGTGGCAGAGCCTGTCCTGGTGTGTGTTTGGGTGTGTCTGTGTGACAGAGCCTGTCCTGGTGTGTGTGTGTTTGGGTGTTGGTGTGACAGAGCCTGTCCTGGTGTGTGTTTGGTTGTTGGTGTGGCACAGCCTATCCTGGTGTGTGTTTGGGTGTGTCTGTGTGACAGAGCCTGTCCTGGTGTGTGTTTGGGTGTCGGTGTGGCAGAG
Source organism: Sceloporus occidentalis (assembly GCA_023333645.1). Lineage (NCBI taxonomy): Eukaryota > Metazoa > Chordata > Lepidosauria > Squamata > Phrynosomatidae > Sceloporus > Sceloporus occidentalis. Next base: position 2,176,036 of record JALMGF010000123.1, read on the forward strand.
CCTGTCCTGGTGTGTGTTTGAGTGTCGGTGTGGCACAGCCTGTCCTGGTGTGTGTGTGTTTGGTTGTCTGTTTGGTAGAGCCTGTCCTGGTATGTGTGGGTTTGGGTGTCTGTGTGGCAGAGCCTGTCCGGGTGTGTGTTTTGGTGTCGGTGTGGTAGAGCCTTTCCTGGTGTGTGTGTCTGGGTGTTGGTGTGGCAGAGCATGTCCTGGTGTATGTTTAGATGTGTCTGTGTGACAGAGCCTGTCCTGGTTTGTGTGTGTTTGGGTGTCGGTGTGGCAGAGCCTGTCCTGGTGTGTGTGTTTGGGTGCCGGTGTGGCAGAGCCTGTCCTGGTGTGTGTTTGGGTGTTGGTGTGGCAGAGCCTGTCCTGGTGTGTGTGTCTGGGTGTCGGTGTGTGCACTGTACTTACTGTAGTAATAAATTGATTTATGTAATGTTTACTTATCCAGAGATAAAGCACCCTCCCGAATTTGTAGTCACTTCAGAGGACAAAACTTCTAGGCCCAGAAATCAGTGAGAGGAAAGGTAAAGGTATTGTGTTATTTACTCTTATTTCAATCTGCATGTCTTATTACAAAGGATCGATCGCAGAAACTTAAATGGTGGTTGGGATCTTCAGAGCGAAACCCAATTTAGTTGTAAGAAGTGATTTCAGTATTCCCGTTGGTTTCACAGTCCTTCCCCCTTAAGAGAGGACCTTTTACATAAACATACTGGCAGATCACTTTGCACTATGAACTGTGTGCATTTTTGAAAAAAAAAAAATGTATCTGGGATGAGATATTCATTGGATGATACAGTGCTAGAACAGTTGTGGTGGTATTAATAGCCAAAAGTTTCTTACAAGAATATTGTGAAGAATAATGTGATCACTGTTTTGTTCCACTGAATAAAATTGAACTTTTTCATCTCAAAACTTTTGCAGTAGCAAATGTTTTGATTCCATTATGTCTAATGTATTTAGTTTATTAGGGCCTTTTAACAGTTTTGCTTTCTGGAATTGTAATACAAATAATGTGATAAAAAGAGAGTTATTTGTATGGCAAATAGTGTGTCTCGGGTATGTAGAAGGGGGGTGTGTGGCTAGAAGAGCTCGACCACGAGATACAATATATGGGGCTGGTCTCCAAATGTTTCCAGGGCTGCTTTTCATTCCCAGTCTGGCCCTGGGTGAGACATACAAATGTTTTTCACAGGTAACCTTAAAAACCCTCCCTATAAGGTCATGTGACTTGAATAGGGCGTAAATTGGTTACCAACAACCTTATTGTTATTATTATTTATACACCATAAAATAGTGAAACATTTGAAAATTAATTAAAAAAAATTAAATAAAAAGAATGAAAAAAATATATGAAAAATAAAAAAGTTAACTTAAAAAGACTGCTGTATAAAAACAGAGACAAATTAATCTCCCTGTTAAGGCCTGCATGGTTGTTTTCATTTTGCAAAGCTCCTAATTCAGAAAATCCAAAAGGATTCACGGCGTAATAAGGCCCTCACCCTATCCCTGCCATCTCCAAACCGTACAATCTCAAGGATGCCGGAGATCCATTGCCTGCCAGATGGTAGTGGAGAGCCATGGCATTATGTTTCTCTCTGTCTGTCCCAATAATTTTAATCGTATTGTGGATGGACGACTTATACTCAATTATACGTTCCCTTAGAGGTCTTTGGGTAGATCCTACATACATTTTGGAACATGGACAGAGAAGGACATATACCACAGATGTATAGGAGGAGTTGATGTAAAGCTTTTTACCTGTGTAAGGATGGTTAAACCATTTGGTATTATTCGTGTTGTCACACTGGGCACAACTGTGTTACATTTATTACATTTGTAATTACCTTTAACGGGCTGATTAAGCCACATACCCTTAGGGTAAGATGGGTTTTAAATCACTGTGAACTAAAAGGTTTCTTTTGTAGGCAAGGCTGGGATGATGAGCAATAAAATCTTTCAATTTGGACTCTTGTTTAAGAATATGCCAATGGCGGAAAATAATATTTCAAACTTGGCCTGATAAGGGTGAAAAGGCTGTGACATATCTGCAAATGGGGAGTTTAGGTACTTTCTTGGGAAGAGTTGTACTACTCTGTGTGTCTCTGGACTGGATTTGCAATAAAGATTTATTAAGAATGCGGTCAGAATAACCTCTCCTTTTAAATTTGGATAGTAAGGATTGAATTTCTGTTTCTTTAATAGAGACGTATCTACCTAAATTTCTCACCCTCTGGATTTGACTCATAGCAATAGGAGAAAGGAGGAGTGGCAAGAAAGGAGGGGTGGCAAGAGTTAAAGTGCAAAAGTGAATTAACTGCCATGGGCTTACGAAACAGTTTTGTGGCCAAATCAGTGCCAGATGTATAGATCCAAAAATTCATCCTTCATGGAATGGTAGCGGAGAGTGAATTTTAGACCTCCAAAATTCTCATTGATAAATATTGGTGAAATAATATGACCTGGTCCTGGGGGCCACTCCAAAAGAATATCGCATCATCAATTAATCTATGCCACCCAGAAATCCACTGAAAAAAACGGATTTCTGGTGGCATAGATCATGACTCCTCATTAATACCAACATATAAATTGGCAACAATTGGGGCCATAACAGACCCCCATGGCGATGCCGCTGGCATAAAATTTGGTGCCAAACTGGAAATAATTGTTAGTGAGGGCAAAATGTAAAAGTTCACCCAAAAATTGGAAGGTGGTGCATCAGGGAGTGGATAATTTAACCACAACTGAGTTATGAAAGAGACAGCCCTGGCTTGAGGAATATTAGTGTACAAGGACTCGATGTCCATAGTACATAAAAAAAGTAACATTATCAATGCTTATACACTTGAATATATCTATCTCTGAGGTAGGCCGGAAGTTTAACCACAAAACCATGTTAAATTCTCCATTCCCTGATGCACCACATTCCAATTTTTGGGTGAACTTTTACATTTTGCCCTCACTAACAATTATTTCCAGTCTGGCACCAAAGTTTTGCCCAAACCAGCGGCTTCGTCATGGGCTCATCAAGAGCTTCTTTGCCAAGTAGGACATGTGGACAGAATTACAAGATTTGGAAAAAATGGTTTTGAAACAGCAAAACACTACTTCTACTTATTTCCCTATAACTTGCATATACAGTGAAGGAAAACATAATTTGACCCCCTGCTGATTTTGTACGTTTGCCCACTGACAAAAACGTGATAAGTCTACAATTTTAATGGTAGCTTTATTTGAACAGTGAGAGACACAATAACAACAAAAAATCCAGAATAATGCATTTCAAATAAGTTATAAAATTATTTGCAGTTTACAAAACATGACTTAGTACTTGATGGCAAAACCCTTCTTGTGTCTCAGGATGGATTTTTTCCTACTCCTCTTTGCAGATCCTCTACAAGTCATTAAGGTTTTGAGGCTGACATTTGCCAACTCGAACCTTCAGCTCCCTCCACAGATTTACTATGGGATTAAGGTCTGGAGACTGGCTGGGCCACTCCAGGACCTTAATGTGCTTCTACTTGAGCCACCCATTTGTTACCTTGGTCGTGTGTTTTGGGTCATTGGCATGCTGGAATACCCATCCATGACCCATTTCCAATGCCCTGGCTGAGGGAAGGAGGTTCTCACAGTACATGGTCCCATCCATCGTCCCTTTGATGTGGTTAAGTTGTCCTGTCCTGTTTCACAGTGGGGATGGTGTTCTTGGGGTCATAGGAAGCATTACTCCCAAATAGCTCAATTTGATCTCATCTGACCACAACACTTTCACCCAGTTCTCCTCTGAATCATTCAGATGTTCATTGGCAAACTTCACACGGGCCGATACATGTGCTTTCTTGAGCAGGGGGACCTTGCAGGTGCTGCAGGATTTCAGTCCTTCACGGCATAATGTGTTACCAATTGTTTTGTTGGTGACTATGGTCCCAGCTGCCTTGAGATCTGGGCTGATTCCTCACCGTTCTTATGATCATGAGGTGAGATGTTGCATGGAGCCCCAGACAGAGGGAGATTGACAGTTATTTTGTATTTCTTCCATTTGCAAATAATCGCACCAACTGTTGTCACCTTCTCATCAAGCTTCTTGGCGATGGTCTTGTAACCCATTCCAGCCTTGTGTAGGTCTACAATCTTGTCCCTGACATCCTTGGACAGCTCTTTGGTCTTGGCCATGGTGGAGAGTTTGGAATCGGATTGATTGCTTCAGTGGACAGGTGTCTTTTATACAGGTAACAAGCTGAGATTAGGAAGTACTCCTAATCTCAGCTCGTTACCTGTATAAAAGACACCTGGGAGCCAGACATCTTGCTGATTGATAGGGGAGTAAAATGCAAATCAATTTTTTAATTTATTTGAAAGGCGTTATTCTGGATTTTTTTGTTGTTATTGTGTTCCTCACTGTTCAAATAAACCTACCGTTAAAATTATAGCTTGATCAAGTCTAACGTACAAATTCAGCAGGGGATCAAATAATTGTTTCCTTTACTGTACATTCAGTATTTCTAAATTTAGGACAAATAATAATCTTTTTAGCATTCTTGTTCATTAGCTTTTGTAGATGAGTAAACCATTTTTCAAATAAAAGTGAAAAAAGTGCTTTTTTCAATTTTTCACCATATATGTATATTTTTTTATATAGGAAATTAGATTATGTGATCATAAAATGATATCTGAAGAAACCCTTCTTGTTCTGAAAAAAACAATATATAACTCTAAACAAGAGAGGAAAATGGCAGCTAAATGCGAGCACCGCAAAAATGCTAAAAGTACAAAAAAAAAATAACAGCCTGGTGTTACTTACCTGCCCCCGGCTCCCACGTTGCCTCCACAGCCGCCACGCAGGAGAGGGATACCCCCCTCCAACGCACGGCCACTGGAGCCACCACGCAGGAGAGGGAGACCCCCCCTCCAACGCACGGCTACCGGAGCCGCCTCGCAGGAGAGGGAGACCCCCCTCCAACGCACAGCCACCGGAGCCGCCACGCAGGAGAGGGAGGCCCCCCTCCAACGCACGGCTACCGCCGCAGCAGCCGCCTCGCAGGAGAGGGAGGCCGCCCTCCAACGCGGTGCCGCTTCCGCCGTCGTCGTCTGAATTGCCGCGCAGGAGAGGCAGACCTCCTGGAACACGGTGTCCGGCTTCGGCGCTCGCGCGCCCTCTAGTAGCAAACTCCCAAACTGCAGGCATATATGAGGGGAGATTACGCCACAACCATGATGGTGGCGATTCCCGGACATTGGAAGTGACGTCATGAGGTTTGGCGGGAGATTTGAACTTCCTCTGCGGTTCCTATTTAAACCTCCTCAGTTCAGTCTGACATTGCCTTCTGTTGGTTGTCTATGCCTTGTGCTAGTACCCAGATAGCGTTTGATTCTGTATTCTTGTGTATGATCCCGGCTTGTCTGACTTCGTTGATTTCCTGATTCCTGACCTCGGCTACGTTTACGTTTATCCTGTTTTCCTGAATCCTGACCTCGGCTACGTTATATGACTATCCTGCTCTCTGGAAACCTGACCTCGGCTTGTTTGACCTGTTCTGTCCTTGTCACGCGCGCCGCCGCGGCGGCTCTTACCTCCGGCGCTCGCGCTTCCTCGCCTGCTCCCTACCCCTCCGTCCCTGCGGCCGCCGCCGTGCGCACACGGCAGTGTCGCAGCCCCGCCTCCGCCGCGATCCGACGCCAGCAAGGCAGTCCGGCCTCCTCCACCTCGGCCGGGATCGCGCCTGCACGCCGTGGACGCGCCGGCGCATCTCCTGCGCGTAACGACGGGAACGCGGCTATGACGCGGCGAAGGTCCGCGTCGGTCTATACGCAACGTACGCAGCATACGCAACGTACGCAGCCTGTAAGTAGCTCACCTATTTAAACCCCATTATTCTCTCCAGTCTTCACCCGTTCAAAGTGTTATGCTTTTTGGGTGTGCTGTTTCCTGTATTATCTCTATTGCCTTGTGTACCGACCTTTGCCTGTTTTTTGACCACGATTCTTTGCTGCCTGCCTACGACCTCGGACCTGTTTACCCGTTTTCGCTCCTGTTCTGCCTGCCTTGACCTCGGATACATTTGACCTCGCTGCCTGCCTGGAGCCAGGAGTCGGCACACGGAGGAGTTACTCAGACAAGCCAGGATTCGGTACACGGAGGAGTTAGTCAGACAAGCCAGGATTCGGTACACAGAGGAGTAAGTCAGACAAGCCAGGATTCGGTACACGGAGTAGTAAACAAAGCAGGAGCAGCTAGCAGCACGTCAGACTCAAAGACCACAGAAGGGTAAAGTGCAGCAGACCAGCAGGCTTTTTAAATTAGGAGCCACACCAAGCCACGCCCCCGGAACTGCACTGGAGATTGCTCAGGCAGCAACACCCCCAGTCATCTCCCAGCCTGGGCACGCCCCCTCCTATGACTCACACGCAGGTTGCTAGGAGACATGTGGCTAGAAGCAGCTATACTAGTTTTGCTGTTATGCCGCAAATGCGAGGAACGGCGCCCTGACAAGGATTCTCCGGAGAGGTAAGTTGTGACAGTATGAACGTATTTCTCAAGGCCTCGGCAATAGGCCTCGGCAATAGGTACTGCAGTGTCAGTGGAGACAAATCAAGGAAAATAAGAATCTTGTGCCCTTCCCATGTGACTGATTTGTTGGACGATATTTTTTAAGAATAGCCTCTTTGGTGACCAAATCATGAATACCGCATAATATGTCCCGAGGTGGTTGTGTATTATTGAAACGAGGCCTTAGGGCCCTGTGTGCCCGGTTAAACTTAATTGCAGTGCCCAAGGTATATTGTAGTAGAGTATTAAAAATAGTCTGTAAGGTAGGAATAATGTAAGGTAATTTGAACGTTTCTGGGATTCCTTTCACGCGTAAAATTGTTCCTACAGCCTCTATTAACAATATTGTCCAGGCGCCTTCTAATAGTAGTAATAGTACTGTTCCTGAAGTTGTGCTGAGAGAACATCAACCATTGCAGAGATTTTGCTGCTTTCCGTTTCAAGCGTGGTAACTCAATTGCCAATGTGTTTCACATCGGCCTTTATTTCTGTAAGCACGTTGTAGATACCACATGTTGCACGGTCGATGAGTACCATGAGGTCTGATTTGGTAGGGAGAAGCTTAAGTGCATCTTGCCAAGAGGAGAAATGTCCTCATTGTTTATTTGCATTGCAGGGGCAGCATCATCTGAGACCTCACTATGCGGGCTTGTCAGAGTGGACAGAGATTTAGGAAATAAATCCTGAGAATCTTGATCCGCGACCCCGTGGAGAAAGGAGCGCACCGGGGTAAGTGCTTGCTTATCCTTGGCTCCATGAGCCTTAGGGGTTGCTGATGTTTTGTTTGTTTTGCCTAGTTTGTGAAAAAATGAAAAATCATTTGGTAAGAATACATGTTGAGGGTTATCAGAGCTCACAGCTTATGCTTCACAGCTGGCCACGCCCCCATTCCTAGACATATTTAACCTATTTACTCTAACATTAATGAAAGTCTGTAGTCATTTGTTTAACACTAGTGGAAAAATGTACTTTTTCTTTTACACTGGCCAGTGCTATACCTTTCTAATGAAGAGTGAGACATAGAGTTTACCGAAGCAGGTCATTCTGATGGAAAAAAAATAAATGTAGTGATTGCCGGTCCACTTGTACATTAAACCTATTCTCATTCAATGTTATGCTTAGGGCAGACAGCTGAACATGTGTCAATGGCATGTGTGACAGATTTAGAACCCTTTAGCTTTTGTCTGCTTTGATTTACCACTCCTGGTTACTAGTCTTTCTAACGGCTTGCAGACCAGCCCTCCTAAAAAAAAAAAAAAATACGCCTGAGGCGTCTTGTTGGATAGTGTGAGAATCAGAAGAATCAGGCCATCTTCTGAGTTGTGTGTGTTAGCATGAGTGTGTGTTTTATAGGGCATGTGTTGGCATGAGTGAGTAAGTGTGGCTGTTAGTGTGAGACTATGTGTGTGAATTTGAAGCCACTGTGTGTAAATTTGAAGCCACTTAGCTTTCCTTGCCCCCTTGGCCACAAGCAAAAAAGAAAAAATATATTGTAAAATAGTAGTATGGAGAGAAGACCAAACAAGACTATCACTGAATATAGGATGAGGGAACATATTTTGCATTCATAAGGTAAACAAAATATGTTCACATTTTAATTTTCCAGGATATTATAGGTTCTAGTACTAATTAAAATGGGTTATTGTGCAATTCAAAAAGTGAGCAGTAGGTATGAAAAAAGAATTTAATTATTTCAGTATTTGCATAAAATATTAAGTAAGAGCTTATAAAGCCTTTACTAAATGAAACTCTGTATACTAAAACATAAAATATAGCTTTTTAAAAAATCATCTTTGGTAGACTGGTATGATATTTAGTCTAACTCTTTTACAAATCCACAGAACTTTAATTGGAACACAACTGTCGAGTCTGGTAAAGTGATCTGCTTTTAATTGGTATTCTCATAATTACCAAGGGTATCACTAAAGACATCCAGACTGTCTCCAGGCATTAAATGTTGATACTTTAATCATTAATTTCCTGGATAAAGTTATTTACTTTTGTCTGACCCCTGAATATACGTTTTAAGGAAGTCATTATTTATTAGTTTTGGTAATCCTGAATTCAAAGTATAATTTAAGCATTTTATTTCTCAATAGCATTACCAATCTTAAACTATGTCTAACGATGTTTGTGTAATTAAAATAATTTTTGCAATGTATGTATCTACAATGTATTAGTAGAAACCAAGTATATATATCTATTTAATAATAAACTAATGTAAAGATAATATTCTGCTCTGCTCACATTATTTTAATTGGTATAATGTAATTTAATTAATAAAATTGCATTAAAATATTGCAGTAATGGGTATTCATTGATACCATAACAACATACAGAGTCTGCATGCTAGCTAATAATACCAAACACCAGTATAGGTCATATCCCGAGGCTTGGCACCAGGGGGAGAGGACATCAGCCAATTGTGCCACTCACCAGAGTGGTGTGAAAACTGCCCCGAGCCAGTTCAAAATTGTTCACAAAGGACAAGTCCGAACAGTTGCCTTTCATTGGTTGATTGGAGTCGCTCTTACGGACCTTTAACTCCTGGCGCGATCCTACGGATTCCCATTCCCGTTAAGCCCTGCGATGCTACGTAGACAAGGTAGGCTAGAGGCAGTGACTTGTATGACGGAAGGGATTAGGGACATTAGCTAGGAAATATTAACGAAGACGAACACGAAGATTCTTCGTGTTGTGCTTCTTTGTCCCTGCCATATTCGTTTATTCGGTATTCGGTTTGAACAACGAAAACGCACCATTCGTGTTTGTTTTCATTTTCTTCCAAATATGAATGCACACATCTAATATCTATATCTGTTTTGAGAAGAATGACAGATGTAGAATTTTTGACAGATGTAGCCTCGATTTCCCGTGCTTTAACCCCCATGCCAAATTATAATAACATTGAAGACAACTAGAATATGGTCTGAAAAAGCCACAGCGATTTATTTATCATTAGTCATAGCCACACAAAACCTGTAAATAAAACATATATGCAGGGCAATGACTACCAAAAACTGAACACCAATAAATAACATACATAAATAACATAAGCAGATAACATTCACTGAAAACCTCCAAGCTCTACCCATCACCTCCCACCAAGTTTACCACCAAATGCCCTCACCATGGCATTAACCTTCCAGATACGTGGACCAAGAGACCATCCCTTGACATCTTAAGCTGGATGGGCTCTCCCACCCAAAAGAAACATAACCAAGATCCAAGGGTATCTCTGATAAATAAACCCCGGGGAAAACCATGAATATGTTTACCTTCAACGGAAACCGTTCCCATTGAAAATGAGAAAAGGAATCGGCAATCACATTAATCTTATATCTTCTTTTCTCTAGTCTCTTCTGTCTTCAATCTTCTATCTTCGACGTCATGTCTGCGAACATAACCCTGCAGGAACGTCTGCCAAAATAGCGGAACTTCTAGTGATGTCCTCTTCCTGATTCTCCAATTGGGAGGGAGGACATTTCTGAAAGTCCTGTCATTTTGCACTAATTTGAACCCAGGGCTATATGGTGGTGTTTCCAGTGTTGTCCTCTCTCCCGATTGGAGAATCAGGGAGAGGAAATCACCAGAAGCGCTGCCATTTTGGCAGAAGTTCCCATGGATATGTCAGCGGAGATGCTCCAATTCATTTTGTCCTAAGTTGAGGATCAGGGAGAGAACATCATCAGAAGTTCCCACCAGGTTAGATCGGGAAAGAGAGCCAATCTAGGCCATGCGCCCACCCCTGACATCTCACTTGATAGAGAACAGGAAAATAGCCAACCCACCGGAATTACCCTGTAAGAGATAATAAGACGTTCCAGCAGGGACCAGAGCTGCCTGACAGTCATCTTCCTAATGGAACAAACTTCAGCCACACTTGCCCTCAGGGCCGTCTACTTTTCCGTGGGAAGACACGCAAATCCCATCCACTGAATCAACCAAAACCAAAAAGTTGAGGTAGGTACTAGAGTCCTTTTTTCCCATCGCCAGAGGGACACCAAATGCAAAGGGCACAACATGGGCAAGCACTGCCCCAGATCCCTGGGATCCACGCACAAGATGTCATCAAAGTAATGCACCATTGTTCGACAATCCGCCTCCTCCAACACCACTCACTCCAAGGAACTGTATTTCTCAAAGTAGGCACACAAGATAGCAAGCCCCATTGGGAGGCGCAAATCCACATAAAATACCCCATTGAACCAACACCCCAACAGATGATAACAATCCGGGTGCATTGGGAGCAAATTCAATATCTGCCTTCAAAGGGGCCGCATCCCACACCAATATGTGCCTTCGTAGGGCACGCATCCCACACTAAATTCACCCCCTATCAAAAAAGGTGTAGGAGACTGAACAAAGCTGGACACATATTGGCATGTTGTTTGAAAGTGACATAAAGCAGGAGCTGTAAATTCATACTTGAAGTACAATATATGTGGGGGGGGGGAAACATAACAATGGGTATTTTAACCTCAGAAGCAGTTTTTTTTCATTGGCTTTTGTAGATAGGTAAAATAATTGTGAAATAAAAGTCAGAAATGTTCCTTCTATCATATTTTTTTATTAGTAAATTAGATGAGATGATCAAAATAATGGTACACTAAAAAAAAACAGAAAATTACAGCTAAACGGCAACATTGGAAAAATGTTAAAACCATTAGAACCATTTTCACAAAAAATAAAAAAACTGCTCGCTTCTTAATAGTCCCTGCTGTTACAAATAGGGGAGGGGGGTCAGCATTCTGTATATCAGCCCTGCAACTGGACCAATTAACCAGTTAACCAAACAATCAGATGCACATGAATTATTTTGCTACTTTTGCTTCTGTTCAAAGAACTTTGGGGATTTTTGTGCATTCTTAAGATTACCCAATAATGAGAAGGGTTCTTAATGAGACAGAAGAAAACAAATGGCAGAAGTCCAAAAATTTTGTTAAGATTTGTTCATTTGTTTATCTCTTCTGTTGCTATTACATCCTATTTTAGCACACTTTCAGGAGGAGAAGTGGGAAGGCACTGAGTGTAAGAGCGTACATAATAAATGATTGATAGGCAGAAATAGCCAAAAAAAATATCATGGGCATGGTCTCATTGATAATTATGGCTGTGATTGATGGGTCCAGCCTGTGCCGCAATGACATCCAAACAGACACACCAGGACAGGCTCTACCACACTGACACCCAAACACACATTGCAGGACAGGCTCTGCCACACCAACACCCAAAAACATACACCAGGACAGGCTCTGCCACACTGACACCCAAACACACACACCAGGACATGCTCTGCCACACTGACACCCACATCTGGATGGGCTAAGCTACAACAATTAAATTGTATTAAGTATTTCCACACTGCTTTGCTTTTGATCCCCCCTTTTGTGTTTTTGCCCCTTGTGTATCACCCCCAGCCAGCACTTTGTATATTTATGCCCCCACCCTGCATACACTTTAGTATTGATTTATGTAATGGCCCCAGGTCAGCAATATGGTAAAAGTTATATGTGTCCTGGAAAACATGTGGTTACCTTAATGCCCCACAACCTTGTGTATTGCCCCCAGCTAGCACCACACTGTATATTTATCCCACCACCCAGCCCCCACTTCCTTGTGAATTAATGCCCCCCTTTAGTATCATGTAAGCCCTGGCACAATGATTGCATCAATATGTACTGCCTAACACCCAGAATGGAAGCACAGAACTTGCCGCCTTTGCCCCCAAACAACCTGCCTGTGGCATGCTAGCTTTAAACAGCCTCCATGTGGCATCCCAGCCTCAAAGAGCCTCCCTGTACCATGCCCCCCCACTTACAGATCCATGTTATCACACACATATTTATTCATTTACTCATTCATAAACATTAATTCACTCATTCATACACTCATTCACATATACTCATCCATTCACAGATACTAATTCATTCACTCATTCACAGACAGCAATCTTCTCCAAAACAGTAAGTAAACTGAAGAGAGGGATGCTCTGGGGCAGTTAACCCTTTATATTTAATATATCTGATTGGCAGGAAAGCTTTACCCATACAGCTCTTAGCACATCTCAAACAGCCAACCAGAAAACATACATGTAAATGACATATTGCAACATTACACTCTGTGTGAAGAGGCACTTCCTTTAGGGCTGACAGGGTCATGTTAACCCCTTCTTTGTAAGGGATTCCAGGGTTCTTCAGGGACAGTGCCAGTAACAGTGCTGAGGCTGAGATTAAAGGTCATCTTTCATACTGCAAGCATCAAAAATGTAGTAGAGAAGCTGTACAACCATAGTTAATGCTGTTGATCAACTGGGACTGCAGCATAAGTGTTTTTACCTTTTTCATGTAATAATTGATTTACTTTAGAGCTGTTTTTTATTTTAGAAATTTGTTTAAGAGCCAATTCTTTAAATCTGTTTCCTCTTTCCTATGAAGTTTTACTTAAATAAATACAAGACGTGTGTATGGTGAGCAAAATTGCTTCTGAAAAATGTTTTATTTTGTTTTTTGCGCATTCATTTGTGGGCAACAAATTCTGCTTCCAGCCCTTTGGGGGGCTTTTGCTCATGGTTGATTCATACGAATGCACAAAAGCAATTTTCGTTAAAAATAAAGTTTGTACAAAAACGAATGCCTAGTAAACACATTATACTACCAAAAAATACATTTATTTTTGGACAACACAATGCAATAAATCAGTTAATATTTTTTACAAAATTAGGCATTGAACTGTGCATGAGCGGGAGTGTGTTTTTGTTGTTGAAATACCATTACTGAATTGGATTTAAGTTGCATGTTTACACTACCAACAAACCTCCTAATTTTGGACAACGCAAATAACAAAATATTGCTAAAAGTAATAAAAGATTGGTAACAAATTAGGTAGGACAGGCGACTGTGCATGTGCATTTGCACATGGCGTCAATTCTTCAAATACTGTTTCTGAGTTGCGTGTTAGTTGTACGCTTACGAGCCCACCAAAGATTCTTAATTTTTGACAACTCAAATAATAAATTAGAAAATATTGGTGATCAATTAGGCTGAGCAGGGACTGTGCAAGCACGCAGTGTATTTTAGTAAAACGTACATTTTGAAAACACAAAAGAAATTTGAGCCATCTAATAATTAATAATTGATTTAGGTAGGCCAAAACAGGTGCACGTGTCCAAACAGTCCTTCAACAGTATTCTTGCCAGCGACTACAATCGAAATGTCTGTGAGATGGAGGGATTCTAGTATTTGTGGGTTGGGCCAGTGTGTATGAAAAAGTTGTCAGATGACCCTTGGTATACCAGTTCCAAGTAGACTGAAGCTTGTATTCAACAGTAGTATGAGCGAACATCCTGACTGTATTAGTTGTAAAGTATTCTTTACCCCACCTAGAAAAGTGAAGCCCAATTTTGGTCCCTACCAAAGATTTATAGAGTGCCATAGGATCAAAGGTGAAGATTGCTTGTAAAGTGAAGCACAGTAGAAAAACAACTCGCAGTGCTACCACAACCACAACTGGTGCAAGCATTACAGCAACTGGAATGTTTTTAACACCCCAGAGTAAATATGAACAGGTATTGTCAGATCATAGCAGTAGATCTATGTTTCTGGCAGAAGAAAATGAGGTAGAAGAGGGGATGTAAACCCTTGCAGCAGAAGTGGGTGTTACTCCACCTTGTTCACAAGTGGAAAAGGATATGGTCATCGATACTGTCAATTACCTGGATTTCGATTATGAAGCAGAGGAGAAGCCGAGTGACACATCTCCTAGTAATTTCTCTGTTATGATGTGTTGTACCTTCCATTCTGCAGAAGCAGCAGCATACCTATGCCACTATTTCCCCTACATGCACTGGCATCTCTGTGTATACCACCAGAATGTGTATGTGTACTTATGTAGGCAATTGGACAGGAGAACAGGACAGGGGAACTGTATCAAGGACAGGAGAACTGTAGTGAGGACAGGGAAACTGGCAGGGCACACACCTTGGAAGCCCACTGGCAGGGCACGCGGTTTGGAAGCCCACTGGCAGGGCACGCGGCTTGAAAGCCCGCTGGCAGGGCACGCGTCTTGGAAACCCACTGGCAGGGCACACCGCTTGGAAATGGCTGGACAGGTAGGTAAGTCTGGGACACGCCGTGATCTGGTACACAAATCTGGATCGTAGTCAAGGTCATACATGGCAGAACGAAGTACACGGAGCTTTAGCTGCAAGCAGACTAACAGGAGCCCAAGCCACATAATGAAAAGGCCCAGACTGAAGGGCAGAGCAGGTATATAAGGGCAGGGCTAAACTCAGGTAACATGGCTCAGCTGTCCCAAGTAATTAAAAAGGGGTGCTCCTGAGAGGGAAGGGTGGCTACTAGTGGCTGCAGGTAGACATGACAATTAATAATTAGCATATAGCCCAGGCTGGCAGGGTGGAACCCTGACAAGATTGCACACATATGCTACTTAGGGGCACTGACAAGCTGTTTGAGGACAAAGATGGCACAGAGAAACTGTTTTCTGGGGGAATAACAGTCTGTTTGGGGCAGACTGGCGACACTATCAAACTGTTTGGGGGCAAAGATGGCATATATATGTTGTTTCGGGGCTATAATGGCACAAGAATGGTATTTGCTTTCAACTATGGCACTGACAAGTAGTTTGGGGGCATAGGAAAGCAGTTTTGGGGGAAAAATGGCACATGCAACCTGTTTGGGGCAAGGATTGCACAGACAAGCTGTTGGGGGTAAATATGGCACAAACAAGATGTTTGGGGCAAGGATTGCACAGACAAGCTATTTGGGGCAATGAAGACACAAACAAGCTGTTTTGGGGCAATGACAAGCTGTTTGGAGTCTGAGATGGCACAGACAGGCTGTTTGGGGAAAATACGGGAGAGACAAGCTGTCTGGGGCAAGGATTGAAGAACTAAAAATGTGAAAACCAGTATGAAAGGATGTCAAAAGGGTAATGATAGAAAATAAATAAACTTTCCTTTCTTCTTGTTTACCGGATACCCAGCTGCTGCAAGGATTGCACAGATAAGTTGTTTGGGACAAATATTGCACAGGCAAGCTGTTTGTACAATCTTTGCACCCAAACAGGTGTTTTAAACTTACCCGGTCAAAGGCTTTCGCAGCATCAAGAGCTAAGAAAACCGCAGGTGTATTAGTTTGCTGCATCTCAGAAATCAAATTAACTACTTTACAGGTATTATCATTTCCGTTTCTGCCCTGAATAAAGCCTTTTTGATCAGGATCTATTGATTTAGTCAATACCTTCGAGAACAGTTTAGTATCAAGATTGATAAGTTAAATAGGTCTATAGTTGGTCACGTAATTTGTATCTTTATCTGCCAGGGCCAAAATTTACCTTTTTGTAAGTTACTTATTGCGTTTCTAACTTCCAATATAGTGTTGAATGGTTGATTTAAATGCTTTAACTTTTTATCTAAATGCCTTGGCAAATTAAGTTTCTGTAAAAAAATTCTGATCTGAAAGCTAGTGGAATGGTTCTCCTTGACATTATATAATGAGCTATCATAATTTCTAAAAGCTTTGCTGCTCTAAGAAGGGGCTAAGCATATAGTATTGTTAACTACAATTTTCTTAATCCTATGTCTTATATTTCTGCATTTCATTTTACTGGTATGAATTTGACTTACTCTATTAGAGTTATACGGTAATACCATTTCTGTTTGGAATTTTTTTCATCCATTTTGACCTTATTTTTTCTAGCATGTGTTCTCTCACTAACCTTTCAAATTCCCCTTTCCCCCTCTCTGACCACCACTTCTTTTCCTGCTCTCTAATCTTGCCTCGTACTCGTCCCCTTGCACCCCAACCCCGCCTAACCAGAGACCTCAGCTCTATTAACCTTCAGGAATTCTCAATCAATTTACTCCCTCTACTCTCTCCAATCTCAAACAAGTCATGCCCTAACAACGCTACCTCTGTCGATAACGCCACTCTCATATCTGCTCTTGAGCATGTAGCACCTGCTACTACTCGCTCCTCACGACGTCCACATTTCCAACCCTGGCACACGACTGTAACCCGACACCTACGGCAATGCGGGACGATGTTCCCGCACTGCCGAACGTAGTTGGCGAAAGTCTAATTCCATGTCTGACTTTCTGCACTATAAATGTATGCTACATTCCTACTACTCTGCTCTTAACCTTGCTAAAGAAACCTATTTCACCTCCATCATCTCCTCCTTGTCCCACAACCCTAAACGACTCTTTAATACTTTCAATTCCCTGCTTCGACCGATCCCTACTACCCCTTCCACTAACCTTAATGCATCTGACATATCTGCACAGTCACCTCCCTCTGACTACGCACTCCCCTTCCCACTGACCTCTTCTCCCCTCACTACATCTCCCCTCACTAACTTCTCTGCTGTCACTGAAGAGGATGTACATGCTCTTCTTCTTTCCTCTTGTCCAACCACATGCCCCCTTGACCCCATCCCTTCCCATCTCACCCAGTCTCTTTCATCTACCCTTGTCACTACTCTAACTCATATCTTCAACCTCTCCCTCACTACTGGATATGTCCCATCGCCCTTCAAGCATGCTACCATTACTCCTTTCTTGAAAAAGTCCTCCCTCGACCCGACTGGTCTCTCCAACTACCGTCCCATCTCTCTGCTTCCTTTGACCTCCAAGCTTCTTGAAAGAATTGCTTATATACAACTAAGTTTCTAGACTCCAACTTCCTGCTTGAGCCTCTTCAATCTGGCTTTCGCCCTCGACACTCTACTGAGACCACCCTTACTAAAGTTACTAATGACTTACTCACAGCTAAATCCAAGGGCCACTACTCCATGTTAATCGTACTGGACCTTTCTGCTGCTTTTGACATGGTGGACCACCCTCTTCTCTTTCAAAAGCTTTATGATCTTGGCCTCCATGATACTGCTCTCTCATGGCTCACTTCCTACCTCTCTGATCATAACTTCAGTGTCTCTGTCTCCAGTAACACTTCCCCTCCCTCTCTCAGTTTTAGGACCCCTTCTGTTCTCTCTTTATACTTCCTCCCTTGGCAAACTGATCTCATCCTTTGGCTTTCAATACCACCTGTATGCTGATGACACCCAGATCTATCTATCCTCCCCTGATCTCCCTCTGTCTTAGATCGTGTAACTAACTGCCTGGCATCTGTCATTACCTGGATGTCTGAACTTTTCTTGAAACTCAACCTCTCCAAAACTGAGCTCCTCATCTTCCCTCCCTCCAATGCTAAGATTCCCCCATCTATCTCCCTCAATGTTAATGGTGCCATCATCTCCCCGTCTACTCATGTATGCTGTCTTGGTGTCACCCTTGACTCCGACCTTTCGTTCACACCCCATATTCAGTCTGTCTCTAAAAACTGTCACCTTCATCTTAAAAACATTGCCCACATCCGTCCCTTCCTAACACAGGATGCCACTAAGGCTCTTGTTCATGCCCTGATTATCTCCCGTCTTGACTACTGTAACTATCTTAGCCGGTCTCCCTCTTAACCGTCTCACCCCTCTACAATCCACCATGAATGCTGCTGCTAGACTTATGTTCCTCTCACATCGCTTTACTAACGTCTCTCCCCTCTGTCAGTCTTTTCACTGGCTGCCTGTGCGCTTCAGGATTCATTTCAAAATCCTCACTCTTGCTTTCAAAGCCCTTCACAGCGGTTCCCCTCCCTACATCTCCTATCTCATCTTTAAATACACTCACTTCTGTTTTTTCAGATACAATCTGTTGTGATGGCATAACATTTAAGGGTAAACAATAGTATTGAGGCAAAGTAAAATCATTATGTTTTAAGAATTGTTGAATTTACATAAATTAATTTAAAATAATTACATTTAAATAATCAGAAATCAGATTACCGTATTTGCTTGATTAGAGGATGACCCCGATTATAAGACGACCCCCCAAAATTTGAATATTAATTTAAAAAAAAGAAAAAGCCTGTTTCCCTATAGGAAAAAGTTTTACTAGCAAATATTAATTCACATGTAAACAATTTTTTTATATTTAATAAAAACTATGATTGAGAAAAATACATTTTTGTTTTTCTTTCCTTTTATTTGCCAACTTGACCCACAGCTTGCTATTCTGCCCCAGATATGCCTTATACCCCCTATATGCCACTCTGCCCACCCCAGATATGCCTTATTCCACCTATATGCCACTCTGCCCCCTGATTTGCCTTATACCCCTATTTACCACTCTGCCCACCCCAGATATGCCTTATTCCACCTATATGCCCCCCCAACTTACCTATGCATCAAGATTCCCTAGTGTCTTCTATGACTGAGCACCAGAAGGTCAAGTCACACCGGTGCTCCGTCATAGAAGCTCCGATGGAAGTGCCGGCAGCAGCGGAGGTTGTCTGTGCACATCGAGCAGATGTTCACCGGCTGCCAGAGAGGTCTCCTGCAGTGCTGTGGGGGATCCTCCTCTCTGGCAGCCGGTGAATGTCTGTGCGATGCGCGTAGCTAACCTCTGCTGCTGGCCGGTGCTTCTGTGGTTGAGCACTGGATGGTAATGTCACGCAGGTGCTCAGTCATAGTAGCCCCAGCGGAATTTAGCCTATACTCCGGTCTACAATAAAAATGTGGGTCGTTCTTAAAATAATAACACACGGGAGCATGTAATATTCCCAATTTATGATGATCCACAATCACCAAGAAAGAAACCTTTTCTAAATTTAATTTGGGTCTCATTTGGGGCATAAATATTAACCAAAGTATATAACAAGTCATGCAATTTACTTGAGGACATACCTGCCATTTAAATTGATTTCATGATGTGTATATTCAGGGGCAGCCTGGGCCAGGGGGCAGTCACCCCACAGGCCGCCCTAAATCTAAACAAAACGTCTGTGCACCAGGGCCATCTTTAATGCGAGGCAAAAGCCCACAGCACCAGCGATCACAGGGATCACAACCAGGGCCAGACTGGTCCACCGGGAAACCGGGAGATGCCACTTCAGCCAATGCTGCTGCGAGTTTAAAAGCGGCTGTAAGACCATGCTGCCCAGAGCTTCAGTGAGGCTTTTTATCCCGCCCCTTTGAAGGAACGACAAGCCTGTGCTGGTATGTGTAGGTTTGGGTGTCAGTGTGGCAGAGCATGTCCTGGTGTGTGTTTTGGGTGTCAGTGTGGCAGAGCAAATGCTCTGAAAAATACCCCTCATTTTTTAATCCAACCTCAAATAAAGGTCGGACTATAACACTAAGGATGACCTGAATCCTCATCTCTGGCAGCCAGTGGGAGTCTGTGTGCAATGCATGCAGACATCCTCCGCTGCTGCCGGCAATTCTGCTGGGGCTTCTATGATGATCTTCTGGTGCTCCACCATAGAAGCCGGTGGAAGTACGGCTGCAATGTTCACTGTGCAATGCGCGCAGACAACCTCCACTACTGCACTCCACTTCCGATGGGGCTTCTTTGATTGAGCACAGTCATAGAAGCTCCAGCGAAAGTGCCGGGCAGCAGAGGTTTGTGTATGCACATCGCGCAGACGTCCACCAGCTGCCCCCACTAGACACCAGGGAGTCTGGAGCACTGGGGGCAAGACTGGGGGGGGGGGCAGAGTGGTGTATCAGGGGGATAAAAGGCATATCAGGGGGGCATGTGGCATATCTGGGGCAGAGTGGCATATCAGGGGGTATAAGGCATATCAAGGGCACAGTGGCATATAGGGGGGTATAAGGCATATCGGGCATATAAGGCATATCAGGGGTATAAGGCATATCAGATGTCAGAGTGGCATATAGGGGCATATAAGGCATATCTGGGGAGGGCAGTGTGGCATATCTCGTGGTATAGGGCACCTAGGGGGTATAAGGCATATGTGGCAGGCAGAGTGGAAATAGATCAGTGGTGGGACTCAGCCAGTTCTTGTCGGTTCGCACACACTGTTTCTTTAAAAATGTAAAGTTTGCAGAAACGTTTCTTAATTACCATATCGGCCGTTTCTCTGTGCAATTCCTGTTAATGTCGGTGCGCTAAGCTAGTCTCAGGCTCAAATAATACAAATGTATAATACGAGGCCTATTTTCTTTTCCCTGTTTGACTAGCTTAGCGCACTGACATTTTTCTTTTCCCTGTTTGACTAGCTTAGCGCACCGACATTTTTCTTTTCCCTGTTTGCACATATTTGAGTTTGTTGGCTCCTCATCAGTCTGGTTGTAGCTTGCTGTCCAGGGGTTAATGGGGAGGAGGTTTAATTGCACCTCCCCCAACACATTAATAAGGTTTTGGTAGCAGTATAAACTGCTTTGTGTGCCCACTATATAGGAGGTGAGAGTAGGTTCTCACCCTATTGAGAGTGTGCCTTGACGTGGCGGGTGAGCTTAATTATGCTTTGGCCAATTCATATAACCAAAACCTCTCATTTATATTATGTTTATATATTTGTTGCCAACTTTATTAGGGTAAGAAGCACAGTTTTTGTTTTTTGTAATTCCTGTTAATGACAACTTGGTTAAGGAGGACAAGGAAAAAGCAGAAACTTTAAATAACTATTTTTCCTCAGTATATATTAAGGAGGAACCTATGGCAATGGATATACATAGGACTACTGAAAAAAAATTGCAGTCAAACTGTGATAGGATGCAGCAACTAAAGAAAGTTAATGTTAACAAAGCTCCTGGCCTGACGGTATTCACCCACGAGTACTTAAGGAGCTGAGTCAGGAAATAAGTGAACCTCTGTTTCTAATCTTTCGGGATTCTTTTCTTTCAGGAATTGTACCAGAGGATTGGAGGAAGGCAGATGTGGTCCCTATATTCAAAAAGGGTTCAAACTCTGTGCCGGAAATTATAGACCTGTGAGCTTAACTTCTGTGGTTGGGAAAGTGTTTGAAGGGCTGTTTAGGGATAATATTCAGGAATTCATTGGGAAGAACAGTATTATTAGAAAAAAATCAGCATGTTTTTATGAAACATAGGTCCTTTCAAACTAATTTAATTGCATTCTACAAAGAAGTAAGTAGAAGTGTAGATCAGGGTGTTGCAGTGGATGTAATCTACTTGGATTTTGCCAAGGCATTCCACACAATAGGTTAGTATTCAAACTGAAGGAAATTGGTCTAGATGCAAATTCTTGTTCTTGGGTAGAACATTGTCTTAGAGATAGAGAACAGAGAGTTGTTATAAATGGTACATTTTCAAGCTGGTCAAAAGTGGTAAGTGGTGTCCCTCAGGGTTCTGCTCTGGGACCAATTTTATTCAACATATTTATAAATGACCTGGCAATAGGCGTTGAAAGTCATGTTTCTGTGTTTGGAGATGACACTAAACTGGTAAAGTAATACAGTGTGAGCAGGATATTACAGTGCTGCAGAGGGATCTAGATATACTGGGGGACTGGGCACACAAAAGGCAGCTGAAATTCAATGTAGATAAATGTAGAGTTATTCACTTCGGGGTAGGGAATGCACAAGCAACCTACACCCTAAACAGTAGTGAATTAGGGGTAACGACAAATGAGAAGGATTTGGGAATTGTTATAGACAACAAACTAAGCAACAATGTGCAATGTCAGTCAGCAGTTGCTAAGGCCAGTAAGGTACTGTCGTGTATAAAAAAGGCATTAATTTGCGGGATAAAAATATAATTTTGCCTCTGTATAAATCAATGGTAAGGCCGCACCTTGAATATGCTGTGCAATTTTGGGCACCTATTCTAAAGAAGGATATCATAGCACTAGAAAGGGTGCAGAGGCGGGCTACAAAATTAATAAAAGGAATGGAGCACTATAGTTATAAAGAAAGGTTAACAAATTTAAATCTGTTTAGTTTAGAAAAACGGCGCCTCAGAGGGGATATGATAGCATTATATAAATATATTTGGGGCCAATACAAACCATTGTGTGGAAATCTGTTCATAAACAGGACTATGCATAGGACAGGTGGTCATGCGTTCAGACTGGAAGAAAGGAGATTTAGTCTAAAGCAGAGGAAAGAGTTTTTTTACAGTAAGGATGTGGAATTCTCTGCCTGCAGAGGTAGTTTTATCGGAGTCTCTACAGACGTTTAAACAGCAACTGGATGGATACTTGGAAAAACATAATATTCAGGGATATAATCTTTAATTATGGAGAAACAGCTTATTGATCCAAGGAGACTGCCCTTTTGGGGTCAAGAAGGATTTTTTTCCCTGGTTAGTGCAAAATTGGAAAGAGCCAAACTGGGTTTTTTTGCCTTCTTTTGGATCAACAGGAACAAATTAACAGATATAGGAAAGGCTGAACTTGATAGACGCATGTCTTTTTTCAGCCTATATAACTATGTAACTATGTAACAAAGAAAAAACTGAAATGACCCCTGTTCAAATGTCTGCATACCCTTAGATCTTAATACCGTGTATTGTCCCCTTTAGCATCAATGACAGCGTGCAGTCTTTTGTAATAGTTGTCTATGAGGCCCCAAATTATAGCCAGGGCCAGCCTTAGGAGTGTGCAAGCAGTGCGGCCCCCCTGGACGGTCAGGAAGGGGGAACATGACTGCTGGCCCTGCTGGGTCAGTAGTTCATGGTCCGGTCACAGACGTGGGTAGCAACATTGTTGCTATAATGTTCTAGGGAGGAATAAAGGGGGGGTCTTACTTGTGCAGGGCTTCAGTCATTTCTGACACTGTACAAGCTTCCTGCCTGCCCTCCCCTCATATCTATTTCTTCATGTTATGTATTTTCCCTGTGCCGGTGTTGTTGTTTTTTTTCTTCTTTTTCTTTTAGTCCCAGCGGGAAGTCATGGCCACCCCCTTTTTATTTGGAATATCCGGTGATGGAAATCCTTTGGTCGCCTTGCATGCACTGCACATTTGAGATCAGGCCATTCCAGATCCTTCACCTTTTTTCTGCTGTAACCACTCGAGGGTCAACTTGGCCTTTTGCTTAGGGTCATTGTCTTGCTGTTCCAAGAGTGTCCCATGTGCAGCTTTCGTGCTAAAGAATGAAAATTGCCTGCCAGTATTTTCTGATAACATGCTGCATTCATCTTGCCATCAATTTTCAAAAGATTCCCTGTGCCTTTAGAGCCTCTACGCCCCCCCCAAAACATCAGTGAACCACCACCATGCTTTACAGTGGGAATGTATTATTTTCGTTATAGGCCTTGCTAACCTTTCTCCAAACATAGAGCTTATGGTGGTGACCATAAAGCTTTATTTTGGTCTCATCACTCCAAATTACAGCATGCCAGAAGCTGTGAGGCGTGTCAAGGTGTTATCGGACATATTGTAACCGGGCATTTTTTCTCAATTCTCCGTTTATTGAAACATGCACAATAGTAAAACACATAGATGACAAGTTCTTGATGTACAGTGTGTAATAAGTTGTAAAAAACAGTTAAAAGCGGCAAAAGCAATCCACAGTATCAAACAGTAGAACAGGCAAAGTCGGGTACATAAGAGGATCATGCTATTACCGCATACCAGAGTCGCGTGAACGCCATTATCAGCGGAAAGGCATAATAGAAAGTCCAGGGAATACAATGTAGTGACATATAGCATTACAGTGTATGTAACAAGAGCCAAGTTACAACAAAAAGGTGTAATAAAAATATAGGGCCAATACAAACTTCGTATAATTGGATCAACATATGTATGTATGTGCGTCAAAAATAGGCAGAGTCACTTAGATTCAAACAAAGGTGAAACATTTAATACGAACAAAAATAGAAGAAGAATATAAAAAGAAGATAACAAAAACAATACAAAACAAGTCTTACAAGACCTTGGAAAGGAATTTAATTCATGACATCTGTCCTATGCATTCCTGAGGATGGAGGGAGGGAGTGTAGAGACGTGAAGAGTCCATGGATGGCAAGTACATCTCCCCTCTACCTCTCCTCCCATGCTTCTCTAATGCCTAACTTATATACGGTTTGGATAATGATGTCAGTCTATTGGTCTTCACCTAACTGGGTAAACATGCTCACTAAGATCTTTACACGTCGAAACCCTATTTTAGGTGGTCACTGTACGCATACTGTAATGCCCTTTTACAGTTACAACTATACCATGCATTAGCAAGTTACTATCCTATCTATAGAATGCCTGTTCAGCAAATCCTTCATTCCATATTTAAGGTCAAGGAAATCTTGAAGCCTATTATTGAAACCTATTAATATATTTTAATAATCATTTATTTATGAACAATGATTACATATCTTTGACTATTGCCTATACCAATAATTATATATGGTCCTTTTCTTAATGTGTTAGAATCTTTTACAAAAGGAAAACCATGTATCTCACTGCACAATAAAGCCATCGAGAAGTTGTACACTGCAGCAGATCTAAATGTAGGAGGTCAGTCACACAGTATAATTAGTGGTCAATACTGGAGGCGGGTGTGGCCGCCGGGGTATCCCTGCCCATTAGCGCTTGGGGAGACCGCCCGTAACCGACGTCTGAGAGACGGGTCGAGGTTATGAAAGTCAACCAAGGGAGCCATTTGAGGGCATTCTTATATTCACGCCCTTGAGACGCAGCCACCAAGTCCTCCATTTGGTAAATAAAATTGACCCTGGAGATCCAGGCGGCAACTGGCGGAGGTCCCGGTCTTTTCCAAAACCGTGGGATAATCGACTTGGCTGCCTGAATCAAGTGGATAGTTAAGGACCTCTTGTAGGTTCCAAAAGAAACATGTGTATGGAGAAGTAACATAGACTCTGGTGAAGCAAGAAAGTCAGGGTCAGACACCTCTACAATTACCCTGGACACAGCCTCCCAGAATGGGCGGATATCTTTACGTTCCAACCACAGATGGAGAAAGGAGCCAGCCGCCTCACCGCACCTCGAGCATAGGGGGAAGATCTGTGGTAAGTAGTGGTGCAACTCCAGGGATAGTAACTGAAAGGCACACTCCTGGATTCTACTAGAGATTACACTTTTATGGGTGAGTAACAACATTTTATCCCATTCATCATCAGCAAACTGGGTAGAGAGATCTTTCTCCCACAGACTGAGGTAGAACGGCTTTGAAGTACAATGGGCGCCAATTAAAAGTGCCTATATATCAGAGAGTAGATGGGAGGGTTTGTTAGGTAAAGTACACAAGTGCTCAAAATTAGACAGCTCTCTGGTGAGTTGGGCATTAGAAGAAGGGAGAAGATGTAGTGTTTTATTTGGTGGTGCAAGAATACCATTCGGAAGGAGGGGAGGGGTGTCTGGTCAAACCTGTAATAGGTTTAAACTCAGTGCCTTGGAGAAGATGACATATTCTAACATGTTTTGTTGTCAGGTGTGTAAAAAGTCCTGTTATGCCCCTATGTAGATCAATGGGGAGAGCCGGGTTATGTGTGAGGGGGAGCAGAGGGCTCGGAGAAGTCGTGAGAAGGCGACGACAAGCAAGCTGATCCAAGACTTGTAATGTGGCCGAATGTGGTGTTTATGTACCAATAATCGTCGGAAACGGTCCGACAACCATGGAACTGCCAAAACATGGTGCACCAGAAACAAGTTTTCTAGAGTTATCCATAGCTTCAGGAACCTCCAGATGTGAAGTCCCCCTCGAAGATGGAAAGGTCCTCCTGAAAGTCCCCAAATTTCGATAAAATGCGACTTAGGAATGTTGGTTGATTTCTATTTGGTGAGTAAACATTAGCAAGTGTGATCTTTTGGTTGCCAGTATATCCCTTTAGAAAGAGGGCTCTGCCCTCTGAGTCTCTCCAGACATCTAGGAGCTGGAAGAAAATGTGTTTATGAAGGATAAGAGTGACCCCTTTGGTTTTGGAATCACATGAACTTGATAGGAACACTTGGGAAAATCGACGGTCGGTAAGTTTAAATTCTTTAGAGGATTTGAAATGGGTGTCTTGTAAAAATGCAATATGGGATCTAAATGTATGTAATGTGTGTAATAGCTTAGACCTCTGCTGCGGTTTGTTTAGGCCCCTCACATTGAGTGAGGTGCTTTTAATGCAATCAGGAATCAACATCATTATGGAGGAGAGACCATGTTAGGTTGATAACATTCCGGCAGTGAGAGCAACGGAAGAGCAACGGAAGACTCTGGATGCCTAGGCATCGAATAGTGAGCCCAAGGACCTAGCAGTAGGTCGTGAACCATTACTCCACTTCCATAGGGAAGTGAACCAGATCGGCTCCGGAGAGCGAACATGTGTAAATCAGAAATGTAAACAAAGGAAGAAGTGAAGTGAGCCAAGCGACACACCCGGCACAGTAAAACCTATATGAGCGACATTGAGGCCGAAGTGTCATGAGGTCAAGTATACGAATAACATGAAAATAAAGAAAACAGTAAAATAATAATCCCCCTTCCCCCTCGAGAATCAGAAGGAATAAAGCTACCTGCACATGACAGTAGTTTGCGAGACAAGGCAGGGAGCCGGGGGAGTTTTACATGCTAAGAGGAAAAAGGCGGTTATGTGGGTATGGCAAAGCAATCATGAGTAGTGGGACGACAAGTACCCTCTATGAAAGAAAGCTACTTGGGAAGCATCCCCTAATAGACCGCATATTGTTTAGCACCCGAATACCACCCATCCCAACCAGAACCTGCTTGCAGGACATCAACGTTCGTCACACGAAGTCCATTGGAAGTTAAGTGATCAAATGTCTCGGCAGGTCGTCGCTCCTAGAGATGGAACACATGAAGTCCTGATGGCAGCGAGCAGACAACCAACGAGGCGGCTTCGATGTCAGTCTGTACTCAAGTGGAGAGGGAGGCCGGGCCCTGAAGGGCGCGAAGTCGAGTGTAGATTTAATAAAATAATAGAAAATCCCGGTTTCAGTCATTGTGTGAGTCCTGGTGGTGGATATCTTCTCTTCCGCGTTGCCGTTTCTTACGCTGCGGTCTTGGAGACCATGTTTTAGACCGGTCAGACAGGCTTGATGGTGGGTGAAAGGAGTAATCCCACGCAGGGATTTCGCAGTTGGGGAGTCCCAGAGCTTCAGTAAAGTGAAGCACGGTTGCCTGATGATGTGCGTAGTAGCACCTCTCCGAACTATGAGGGTGAATGGGAACCCCCATTGGTAGGGGATATTCGCCTCGCGTAGAGCCCGAGTGACTGGCTGAAGTATTCGGCGATTCTGCAGGGTAACGGGCGATAGATCTTGAAACACCAAAATGGAGTGGGAATCCCAGGTAAAAGTTGCCTGATTTCGGAAGGCCTGCATAATGTCCTCTTTAAGTGGATAGTCCTGGATACAACATATCACATCTCTCGGGGGAAGCGATCCGGACAGTTTTTGACGAAGAATCGAAATGAATAGGAGTTTCGGCGTCTCTGTTCAGAACCTTATTAAAAATGGTTTTGAGTGTAGTAGGTAAGTCCTCGTGTGCGATCGATTCCGGTAGGCCTCGGATCCTGAGATTATTCCGTCGGCTTCTGTTATCGAGGTCTTCAAGTTTCCTTGAAAGTTGTTGTATGACGACTGATTGTTCCCGCAATTGAGAGGTTAAGGAGTCCACTGTTTCACCAACATGGCGTATATCCACTTGGATGGCGGTTAGATTGGAGCGGATCCCCTGAGTGGCTCAATCCACAATAATTGCAATATCTTATTTGGTAGGTAGTGATTTGATCTTTTCTCGCCATGAATCTTCCTTCGGGAAGGGAGAGGTCTGTCTGGTGTCCAGGACGCCCTCGTCAGCAACATCACTCTCCAAGCTTGCCGCGGAAGATGGCGGGCTAGTATAGGAGTCTCGGGAATCCTGGTCGGATGGAAGTTCGAAAAATGTGCGCATTGAGGTAAGTGACCCCTTGTCTTTTGATCCTGAAGGTTTCGGGGTGCCTGGAGCCATGCTGTGTTTGCCCATGGTGGTCGTGTACGCTTGTCTGAAGCTAAATTCGGGCCAGGTGTGTCGAAGCTCAGGACTTAAGCGTCCATGTTGTTTGCTAGCCAGCCACGCCCCCTTAACCGGGCATTTTTTGTGGAATTGGTGCAGTAAACGCTTCTTTCTGGCAACTCGACCATGCAGCTCATTTTTGTTAAAGTATCATTGTATTATGATCCTTGAAACAACCACACTCTCTTTTTTTCTTTATATCCCCAACAATTCTTCTGGCAGTTGTGGCTAAAACCTTTCTTTGTCTACCTGACCTTGGCTTGGTATCAAGAGAGAATTTCCCACTTTTTGATAAGTAGCAGTGAGAAGAACATTAGTAACTTTAGTAAGGACAGTCTCAGTAGAGTGTTGAGGGCGGAAACCAGATTGAAGAGGGTCAAGAGTTCAAATCAAGAAACTGTTATTCAATCCACCATGTTACTTGCTGGCCCAAAGGCATTTTGCTGCTTGGATCCAAGGATTTAATGCTGCCCCACACCAAAACCATGCCCACCCAAACCATACCCACATTGATTATGTTATATCATGATGAATAAATTAACTCTCTCACACTCACTCAGGGCCACCATTAGGGTGTACATCTATTGCAGTTGTAAGGGGCCCATCTATCTAGGGGGAGACCATTCAGGAGATAAAGTCTCTGGGAGACGAGGGGGAGCCCATCCGAGAGATAAAGTCTCGGGGAGACAAAGTAACCATACTCCTGAACCACCATTTCTTTTTAGAAATATATGTACAGTTGTGGGTTATTTATTAGTTTTTGATTGCTCACGATTAGCGCTACAAACTTATATACAGTTGTTGTCAGGGCAAATTAATAGGATTAGTGGAACGGAGACATAATGACGAAAGGGGCCATTTGGTCTGAGGTATGCCAAAACCGACGTACCAGGTAAACCTAGAAGAGGACCACTCTAAGTCGAGAAATGAAAAAAAAGGACAGAGGAAGGCAGAGAGAAGAAATAAAAGAGGGGGGGGACACAGGAAGGCAAACGCGAGATGCTGCAACGTAGCTATGGGAGGAAAGGCGTTGGTTAAATAACCACAGCCCCTCCCACAGCTACAGGCTAATGCCAATTAGCCTTAACATATACCGGAGATTGCCGGGTGAGCACTGCTTCTCCGGTTCTCCGGGTCAAGACCCGAATCCTCCATGTTGCGATAGTGGGGTCTTGACATGCCCCGCTCCCTACCCATTTTCCCTTTAAATGGGCGTGTTTCACGCTTTCATCAGCAGGAACGCCCCCGACGTCAGCAGAAACTCTCCCGACGTCAGTGGGACCGCCCACTGATGTCAGGGGGACCTCCCACCGATGTCACGGGACTGCAGTTCTGGCTTTTCTTACTGTCAGGGTCTATTCAGGCTGTGGAGCTACTTTTCTCTAGTTTCCCCTGTCTCGCTACAGTTTCCCCTTTGCTGTAATCCATTCCTGGATTTCCATATACTCTGTTCTGTGCTTCTGATTCCTTAATTTCAGTTCTGCTCTTTGCTTCAGCTCTCTTTTCTTTATAAGGTGTACCCCACCCATTTTTTATGTTTGACTCAGTCTGCAGTCTAAAGGTATGTTCTTCTTGGTTTTGTGTTTTGATTCAGGACCCACCATATTTGGAGTACTTTGGCATAGTGGTGGGTTAAGCATACTATGGCCATATGATTTGATGGAATCTCCAATTGTTATCACATAGTCTTAGGCTAGTTCCTGTATTCATGTTTGTCTGTCTCTTATGTACCTTTGCCCTCTTTTCCCTGAATCATCTGAGGATTTTGGTTCTTCTCTCCTCTCCCCATGTCCCAGTTAAGATATCATATCCTTGCTTAAAGGAGAAGCGTCCGAGGATCCCAGCTCCTCACTCCACCCCTTGTGGTCCTTGTTCCCTGTCCTTTGTTGTGTCCTGTATTATGTATGTCTTGTCTAGCTATGTTTCTTGCTCGGTCTCCATGTCCCTTGCTCGCTCTGTCCCCCTTGCTTGTTATGTTTAAGCTGTTACTCTGCTTACCTTCCATAGTCCCAGCCTGCAGCATTCTGCACATTCGTCTGTAGTGCTATGTATCATGCCTGCTCCAGGGTGCCTGCAGGATATCTCCAAGTTCTGCTTTGTTCTGGACAACATCCACTGCAATGTCAGGGTCCTGGTATGTGGCCGCACAACCCTAGATGCCCACTTGGGGGAGTGCAGTCCCCCTGCACCAGGCCCTGTCTATCTCCGCTACTGAGCAATAACTTCTGAATACAATCTTTGGGCACTCTGGGTCATTACAGTCGTCTGTAAGGATCCAGCCCCTGAAAGTGAGGGAGAGTATGAAAGAGTGTGAGTGAAAGGGCCCACAAATTTTAGGTGAAAATTCTGAGCTTTTTGCTTTGTTTTGTGGCTTTGGATGAATTGCTGAATTTGGCAAAATTCACGTGTCTATTTTATACCCTTCTTCGGGTGTGTAAAGGAAGTGGATTTGATTACGCAGTTGATGCAATTTTTAAGCCACATTTTGTGGGAGTTGGTACCGATACAATAGAAAAGACATGGAAGGTGTCTCCTTAAACAGGTGTTCAACTTTTTTTTATGTCCTCATAAAATATGCCAGTACTTATGGATGATACCATGTACTTGCAGCATTTTTGTAGTGTATGTAGTAATGCGATTCTGGTTCTTACTGGATTTCATAGAAACTTTAAAAAGTTTAGACCTGTTTTTTGTCACTGGTTTGTTGTGCACACCAATCCAGCATAGGGAATTGGGAGTGATTATTTTCTGGAGTGATGAAGCATGCTTCACTATCTAGAAGTCTGATGGAGGAATCTGGGGATGCCAGGTGAATGTAATCAGAATACATAATGCTGGTAGAATTTTGGTCTGGCGCTGAATGGGAACAACACCATGTGGCAAGCCTTCCTAGAAGAGTGGAGGCTGTTACAGCCACAATGAAGGGCCAACTCAATATTAATGTTCATGGTTTTGGAATGGGATGTCCATCAAGCTCATATAGGTATGATGGTGAGGTGTGTGCATTGTTTTGTTCATATAGTGTACCTTAAGCATTGTAATATTATCAAGAATTCTACATCATGTTACAAAAATATTTTTATTTTTTTTACATAGCAGAAATGTGTGTTAGCAAGATTGTATTTAATATTTATTTTGCTGAAAATAAATTGTACACGCACAAGAAAAATGTGAAAGGTTGATTTATGTAACAAATTGTTTTCTTGCCATGTATTTAAACTTTGATATGTGATTACAGATTGTGTATGTCCATTATATCCATTATAACATAAAGCTAAAGCATAGTAACTGGCAGTACTCCAATTTATAATTTTTAAGGACTCTTTATTAAACAAGTATTACTCATTTCTTGCAGGCTCTGTCATAGATCATTAAGCATAAAGACTGTGTAAAATGTCACTGAGATTTCATTAAATTACTTCTCAATATATGTCTATGTGCAGATTAAATAAAAAAAAAATAATAATAAACAGGGAGCTAAAAGAAGATTTTTTTTTCTAGAAACACAAAGCAAAGACTGAGGCTGTGCTGCATACTAAATCCAAGAAACAAATGTTGACAACTGAAAGGAGATTGTGCTTCATATATTTATTTGCAGTGACAAGCTTTGTGTCAAAAGAGATAGATCCAAAGAGACAGGTTACATAGTAGTTACTGTTAGAATCAAATACAGCAAAGCAAGAGCAATAGAAATATATCTTCAGCATATGATGTACAGAGTGCTTTAGTTTATAAAAATTCCCTATGGATTACAGTTCAATGCTCTTAGATTTTTTCTATGTATTTATGCTTATCAGCCCATCTGCCACACTTTCTTGAGAATAAATACAGAAACAGACGGGAACAGCATAAAGTTTTAGTAAATTAATATACCCAATCTAATGTTGAATTAAAGGCAAGAAAAAATTCAGTAGATGAGGTTGTTCACTTTCAAGGTGACATTACTGCGGACAGTGATAACTATTGTGATGTCATTACATTTTAACATAATAATTTACATCTATTTTGGAATGTGACATTACTGATGACCACGCTATAGCTTCTTAATCACATTTTGCCAGTGGCTATTAAATTATGGAATATTGTACCATTAACAAGATGGTGATCAGCAACAGTGCACTGGTGTTCTTGAAAAACTCAACCGAAAGAAAATAATAAAAGCAGGAACCCGGGGTTGACTGCAAGATCCCTGGCCATTGGTGCCTCCTTCCTCATAATGTGAGCAGGCTACAGATTGGGTATACTAGGGTGACCACATTTTATTTCTGCCATTCAGGGACACACTATGAAATGCATGAGATTACACACACACACAGGCCCGGCCCATGGCCGGATTGACGTAGGGGCTGATGGAGCTGCAGCTCCAGGCCCCTTTATTAAAATAGGCCCACCGGGAGATTTCCAGGGGCCGGTGGAGCATCATACCAACCTGATTCGAAGCGGCTGATACGGCCACACGACCGGCATCAACAGCCATCTAATGTTGAAGTGGCCTGCTTGTGGACATCATGCTGCATAATGCCTCAGTGAGGCTCTTCGTTCCACCCCCTTGAAGATGTGACGTGAAGCTAGAGGGGGTGGGCTCATGCGGAGTCAGCCCCGTGGAGGAGTAATCAAAGGAGGTCATGGAGCAGACAGGCAGGGATGCAGGAAAAGGTAAGTTTAGCAATAAAAAAAATTATTGGTGGGAGTGGGGTGATGATGGATGTGGACCTATTATGGGTCATCCATTTTTAAAGGGGGACTGGCTCCCTGAGGCTGAGGTATCTATCAATAGCGTTAACATTATACTAAAGGGTGGGGCTGAATGGCATAAGTACAAAATGTGTATGGGATTCAAGGGGTATGACAAGACTAGAAGCTTATATATGTAAATGGAGGTGGTTTTACAAATCCCAAGTAGATTAATGTGTCATCTGCATCATGGCCTAGGAGAACTCATGGGCAAGGAGAACAATAATTGCACTAATAAATGAGCTATTAGGAAGCTCCTGTAGAAAGTGCTGTAATTGATCATCCTTAGTTACGATAGTTTCTCTTTTTTACGCATAAGGATAAAAAACAGCGGTTGGGAGAAGGTGAAAGTTAAACTAGTGCAGGAGCAAGTGGATCCACAGAATTGCGCTCTGAAAATATCACAGAGCAAGAAGAGGACATTTACTGGAATGATATTGGAGATTGGAATATTTTTGTCAAAAAGGGGTTGCCAACTGTCAACATATGGACCGTGATTTTAGAGCCTCAGAAAAGATGAGGCTTTTACAAGACACTGTACAAAGCAGTGGCGGAACTACCGGGGTCGCAGGGGTCGCGACTGCGACCGGGCCCCGGCGGCAGGGGGGCCCAAGCCAAGGGGCCGCCCGAAATCTTTTTTCCTTTTTTTTTTTTTAAATAAGGCAGGGGCGTCCAACATGCGGCCCGCGAGACCTCGAGGTGCGGCCCGCGTAAGATCGGCAGCCAGGGCAACTGATCTTACACGAGCCGCACCTCAAGCCCTGCTACTTACTTGTGGGAGGGTCTTCTGGACTGCACAGAGGAAGCGGAGTTCACGTGACATCCTACTTCCTCTGTGCTTTAGCAGAGAAGGCAGAGGGAGGCCGCGCCCCCTGCTGAAGTCTGTGAGCGGCATCGAGGAGCTGCAGTGCAGGTAAGAGGGTGGGGAGGGTGTTTGAATGAGTGTGTGTGATTGAGGGAATGAATCTGTGAATGAATGAATATATGAATAAATGAGTGTGTGTGTGTGTGTGTGTGTGTGATAGCATGGATGTGTAAGTGCTGGAACCTAGGCATGATGGGACTGTGATTGCTGTTAGCAATCACACTCCTATCATGCCAAGTCAGCCAGTACATGCTGAAACCTGGCCAGCTGCCCCCCTTGTGTAGTGATGCTGCCAGCAGTATGGGGTCTGCACTTACAGCCACCCTGTACCAGCATGTACTGGCTGACTTGGCATGATAGGATAGTGATTGCTAACAGCAGTCACAGTCCCATAATGCCTAGGTTCCAGCATTTACTGGATGGATGTGTAAGTGCTGGAACCTAGGCATGATGGGACTGTGACTACTGTTAGCAATCACACTCCTATCATGCCAAGTCAGCCAGTACATGCTGAAACCTAGCTAGCTGCCCCCCTTGTGTAGTGATGCTGCCAGCAGTATGGGGTCTGCACATCACTTACAGCCACCCTGTACCAGCATGTACTGGCTGACTTGGCATGATAGGAGTGTGATTGCTAACAGCAATCACAGAGAGCACAGTCCCATCATGCCTAGGTACCAGCATTTACTGGTTGCCTGGGTATGATAGGAGTGTGATTGCTGTTAGCAATCACACTCCTATCATGCCAAGTCATATTGCTAATTTTGTCCAATTTTGTGTGTTACCTACTTTTATTAAACATGTGAGTCTTTATTATTATTTTTAAAGGTGGGGGTCATTTTCAGTTTTGGCTAAGTGAACCCTGAATGTTTTGGTCCAGAATTTTCATTTTAGTTCATCCCTAGAATAAATCTAGGGAATCCTGAATTTGTAGTCGCAAAACTTTCAAGGCTCAGTGAGAGGAAGAGTAAAGGTTTTGTGTCATTTTACTTTATTTTAATCTGCATATTTTATTAAAGGCCATATTTTTTGTCACAGTGAAAAATGAGTGCGGCCCGCGTACGTATACAATTCTGATGAAGTGGCCCACTGCAGAAAAAACTTGGACACCCCTGGATTATGCCCTTTGTACATGCGCCCCTTTTTCTTTGATTTTTTTACAGATATGAAGCAATATGTAAATTGAATTTGTTGAAAAAAAATTGTTGGGTAAAATTCATGGTTTTTTGGGGGGGTGAGGGGGTTGGGGGGGGCCTTAACAGATTCTCGCACCCGGGCCCTGAGGCGTCTAGTTACGCCCCTGGTACAAAGTCTTTGTTTTTCCAAGAACAGTTGAATGGAGAAAAAGTAAAGCGCGACTGGCTGTGTTATTCTTCAAAAACTGGCAATGTTTTTTGTGGTCCTTGCAAATTATTTTCAAAAGATGAAACAATGCAGTTGGTTTCAACTGGTTATTCAGATTGGCGACATGCCACAAGAGATTTAAGCAGGCATGAAAATAGTGCTTCCCATGGAAAAGCAATTGAAAACCTTATCAGGAGAAAAACTTCTGGACAACAAACAGACAAGGGTCTTGTTAAACAGTTTGAAATTCAGAAAAAATATTGGCATGAAATACTTAGATGTATCCTGAGTGTTATAAAGCTACTTTCATCACAAGGTCTTCCTTTTCAAGGAAGTGATGAAATTATTGGATCTGTACACAATTGAGCTGTAAGCTGAATATGATCCATTCCTTGCAGAACATATTCAAAAGTATGACAACCAGGGAAGGGGTCACGTATTGTACCTGTCATCAACATTATGTGATGAGTTTATTGAAATGATTGGTCAGCAACTGCTACAGCAGATCGTAACAGAAATTATAAAAGCCAAATATTATTCAATTTCTGTTGATTGTATTGTTGATTGTATTTCGCTATATACTTGTGTACTTTAGGGGCTGTTATGGTTAATGGGGTACATAGGGTTTATTTAGGGGCCGTTATGGTTGATGGGGTGTTTAGGGTTAATTTAATGCTGAGAACCGAGGGTTAATTTAATTAATTTAATAACATTAACTTAAGGTGCAGTTTGAGGTAAAGGTGGGCAAACTAAGGGGAATCTAAATCCTGGGGGCAGTGAAGATTAATCCTGTATTTATTTATAAAAATATTGTGTCAGTGAGATTCTTTGAATTTTTCTCTGAATGATTTGACTCTCTGAATGATTCTCTGAAGGATTTGAATCTCTGAATCTAAGTTATAGTTCCTCTGTGAGAGGTGTCTAACTTGCGGCCCTCCAGCTGCTACAGGACTACATCTCCCATAATGCTAAGGAGCTGGCTGAGGAGTATGGGAGATGTAGTCCTGCAGCAGCTGGGGGTTGTAGGTTGGACACCCCTGCGTCTAGTCCATAAATTAAACATAAACGCGCAGATGTTCACCGGCTGCGGCGATGCGAGCATAAACAACCTCCGCTTCCGGCACGTCTGCACGATGTGCTTTCACAATCTCCCGTGCCGGCACTCCCCCATGGGAATTCTCGGCAAGGGATATTGTAAAAAGACCATCGAGCAGACATGCCGGCAGCGGAGGTTGTTTACATGCATCGCCGCATCCGGTGAACGTCTGTGCGATGCGCTTAGACAATCTCCCGTGCCGGCACTCCCCCTGTGGAAATCCCCCGTGGGGGATCTGTATCCTAACCCTGCTGCCTGCCCGGTGCCTGGAACTGCATGTCCCGGGCGTCGGGCAATACGAATTATGCATTCCTGCGCTAAACCCCTAATATAGGCCGCACCCCCACTTAAAGACTTAAAGTTGGGGGGGAGTGCGGCCTATATTCGGGAAAATACGGTATATTAATTTCCGTTGTGCAGTACAGGGATAACAATAAATTAAGACATGTCATGGACAGGTCATAGATAGTGACAGAATGGTAAGAAGGCCCTGCCCTAAGGAGAGATTATTTAATTATTGCTGTTTTTAGGAAAACCTTTTACACTTTTGTTTGCACTAGCCCTGCCCTGCCCTGCCCATTTGTCACTTCTCATAATACCACAAAGGGAAACAAATATAGACCTAGACAAAAGAAGAAAGTGACCCTTACTAGCAAGGATGGACTCAAGCAAAAGAAGCACTATATGGATTCATTTTGAGGAGGTTGGTCCCCAAAAAGCAAAATGCAAAATCTGTAAAAATATTTATTCATGCCAAGGAGGATCAACTTCAAATTTTTAAACAACATCTTAAAATGAAGCATCCAATCAGGATCCATATCATCATCACCATAAACCTCAGGCGGCACGCTCAGCAGCACCCATGCAGTGGATCGCATCAATCCCATCTGGAAGTGGCACCATTCCCCAAAAGTCTAGGCAAAGCCAGATTACTAGTTATGTGAGACCAGCAACTGGCCCAAATTGATGCAAAGTTGATGAAAAGCTGGTTAAGATGATTGCATTGGATCTGCAACCTTTTTCAATAGTAGATGACAAAGGATTTAGGAGTTTCTTGAGGGTTGTTGATCCTGCATACACTTTGCCAAACAGAAAGACACTATCTGCAACTTTGCTGCCACAGCTACATGACAAAATCAAGGCAGAGCTTATGGTAAAAGTAAGCAACTGACTGCTGGACATCACGTACAACAACTAGTTTTACGGCGGTGACGTGTCATTATATTGATGATTTTAAACTTTCATCATTCCTGCTGGACTGCTTTTCTTTTACAGGCAGGCACACAGCTGACAAACTGGCAGCTAAACTTAAAAGGATTTCGGAAGAGTGGGGTATCTCAAACAAAGTTGTCGCTTGTGTCTCTGATAATGCCAGCAACATAAAAGCAGGTATACAGAAGGCTGAATGGACGAACGTGGCTTGCTTTGCCCATACACTAAACCTCATTGTTAGGGAAAGCTGAAAAACAAGGTGAAGATTGTTGTAGAATATGTGAACAGAAGCACAGTTGCAACTGAAAGCAACTAAAGCAACTCAAAAACAAATGGGCCTTGGAGAGCTGAGACTCAAGCAAGGTGTAGTGACAAGGTGGAATTCCACTTATTATATGCTTAAAAGATTTGGGGAGCAGAAAGCAAGAAGCAATTGTTGCCACCCTTGCTTTGGTCAACCCCAACCTTCCAACCCTGACTCTTAATGAGTGGGACATAATAAAAGATGCCTGTGAAATGCTGAAGCCCTTTGAAGAGGTCACTGTAGAAGTCAGCGCAGACAGGTATGTATAAATGTAATATACCATATAACTATTTAACAATTTGCAACAATGATTATTTTGTCATAGTTTAAACCATAAACAACACTAATTTTACATTTATCCTAATAGGTCTGATTGTATGCATTTAGTAAGTTATATCCTCTCTTTCTCATTATAACCGATATGTGACTGCATCAAAGGTCATGTTGATGGCAAGGGGACTGCAGAAAGTAATTCAACGTTTACAGAGTGCTGTGTCCAAACATGGCCCTGTTATTGAAATGATGAATGCATTGAAAGAAGAAATGCAAAACCGTTTTCATCAAATTGAACACTTTTGTCTGCTTGCGGAGGCAACTGTGCTGGACCCTAGGTTTAAGCAAAGGGCATTCTATGAAGCAGCAGCAGGAGATGAAGCAGTCAAAAATATAACTACAGCTGCTGCAAGAGTTCCGCACGCAACCTCAAGCTGGCCTTGTGGACGCCCAAGACAATCCTCGATCTATACAAACAGCTTCTTTCTGGGAGGACTTTGATGAGAGAGTGGCAGATACAGTGACCTCTTGCAACCCTTCATTTACTGCAATTTCAAAAATGAGAGGGTATCTTGCAGAGTCCCTGATTCCAAGGACTGAAGACCCACTGGCCTGGTGGAAAGCAAGGCAGACGATCTATTAAGGACTAACAGTCAGAGCCGGCCTTAAGTGTTCTTGCACCCTGTGAGGACTACTCCTCTGGCGCCCCCCAAAAACCAAGCTTTGCAGGTATAGATCAATTGAAAATCACATGTTAACTCAGCGTTGAAGGTATAGATCAAATAAACAGAATCAGACATAGAAACCCTCTATTTGTTAGGTATACAATAATAATGTATGGAAAGAGAGCATACCAGATACAGATCAACAGAATAACACACACACCCTAAATTACAGGCATAGATCACAGGTTGCACACCCCAAAGCCAGCCCTGGTGTCCACATTGCCCACATAGAACCTGATCAGCACCCAGATTACACACATATTACAGCCCAGCCTTAGCCAACTTTGTCCCCTAACAGCCCAGTGTAAGACATCTTTGTCGCCAAACAGCCCAACCTTCATGTGCCATCTTTGCATTTCCCCAAATCACTTAAACATCCGTGATAGACACAAACACTTACACAGTTACTTACTCATTCACACAAATTATTTACACATATTCATTAATGCAGTCTCACAAATCATTCAAGCAATTCACCCACACATTAATTCATTTATTCTCGTACGCATTCACACAATTCATCCACACATTAATTCATTCATTCTTGTACGCATTCACACTACCCCCCTCCCCATCTACCCCTCCCCTTCTTATTATCTGCCCCTTCTCACTGCCTTCCCCCCTTTCTCACTATTGACCCCCTCTCCCCCTTTCTCGCTATCTAACCCCTCTCCCCTTTTCTCACTATATACCCCCTCTCCCTACTTCTCATTATTCTTACTTACCTTGTTGCCGGAGTCCTGCGGTGGGAGCGGGAGGCGTCCGTCTAACCCGCTCTGCCGCGGTGCACGCTTTACAGCTGAGCGCCTGAAGATGATGTAATTTTCCTGCGCTCAGCTTGAAACGCTGGCACCGCGAGTCACGCCGAGCAGTTGCTGAAAACTTCACAAGCGACCGCTCGGCGTCCCTGCCCGGGACTTAAATTAAAAAATCTTTTTTTTTTTTTTTTTTGTGTTTTTAACTTTATTTAACATGGAGGATGTTAAATAAAGTTAAAAAAAACAAACAAACGATGTTTTAATTTAAGTCCCGTGCAGGCGCCCCTGCTGCCATGGCACCCTGTGCGGCCGCACAGGTCGCACACCCCTAAGGCCGGCCCTGTTAACAATTTCATGAAAAGGAGACTTTGCATAGTGGCTACGTCTGTGGCTACGTCTGTGCCTCCAGAGAGAATGTTTTCAAAAGCTTGCCAGATAATTTCAGAAAGGAGAAACAGGCTGAGTCCAAACAAACCCTTACGAAAAATTACTGCAGTTTTTTCTGAAGTAATACTGCAGTTTTTTGGACATGAAAAAACTGCAATACTGCACTTTTACTGCAGTATTACTGCACATTTACTGCAATTTTTTTTTTAATTGCAAACCTACAGTTGTACTTCAAAGTACTGTAGCTTTATTGCATTTGTACTTCCATACAAAAATAACTGCAGTACAACTGCAGTACAGTGAAGTACAAATGCAGTAAAACTGCAGTAAATGTGCAGTAATACTGCAGTAAAAGTGCAGTATTGCAGTTTTTTCATGTCCAAAAAACTGCAGTATTACTTCAGAAAAAGTGCAGTATTTTTTTTGTAAGGGAAGTTAGACAGCTAGTATTTCTCAATGCAAACATCACCTCTCCTGCAGACAAATCATCATAGAAAGGAGTAAATTATCAATTTGTTTCATTTATATAGCACTTTTTTCTGTTTATTTATGTTTTAATGACCTCCCTTGTTTGTTACATAAATAAGTGCATTTTTTAAAACTTTTTTCCTTTTTATATTTAATTTTTCCAGTTCTTTAAAATA
Source organism: Sceloporus occidentalis (assembly GCA_023333645.1). NCBI lineage: Eukaryota > Metazoa > Chordata > Lepidosauria > Squamata > Phrynosomatidae > Sceloporus > Sceloporus occidentalis. The sequence goes on from JALMGF010000123.1 coordinate 2,216,720, forward strand.
TGTTTGATGCCGTTTTATTAAAACATTGGTTTTTTTTAAAACCAAACCCTGTTCGTAAATGTGTCATTATTTACAACACTGTATAGGAAAATCTGGGGTGGGGTAGGGCAGTTAGCAATTTCACTATCAGGATTATTTGTTTATCTGTACAGTAATCTAATATGTGTCCACATTTCCTTATTTGTATAGACTTAAGGCTTGTGAGTTGAGGCCATTGTAGGACCGCAGAAAGCTTTTGACCAGGTACTGACCCAAAAGGATAAAATACATTCTAGAAAAAAATATTGTGTGGGTGAGAAAAAAAAAGAAAAATTAAAATGACAAGGATGTCTTTTCCTCCAAACATCCACCAGGGCTACTGTCCTTCTCATATTTCTCAAATATTTAGAGTTGGTATATCTCGGTAATAGTATGTTAATTTAGTGTAAAAGGCTGCTGCTGAGTATGAAGGGGCATATACATTAAGCAAAAAAAAAAACCTGCCCTCCCTGTCTACCACTGTGTTTTTCATATGATAGATAAGAATGCTGGTCCAATTCTTTTTGTGAGAGCTATGTGTGGCGTGGTATTGAAAGATATATTTCTCGCCCCCAAATTTGGGAATTTTGGTTCTCTAAAAGTTTCTTAAAGTATAATATCTCCATGCAAATGGGTGTAGTGTCTGATGGCTTGTCATTTTTTTGAGGGACATTTAGGCCTCTTACATTACCTTGTAAACCATAAGATAGTATAAGTAGAGCTTTCTAGGTCTAGTGGACGTTTGGTCATTACGGCGGATTCAAGCGAGAAGTCTCCATATATCTCACCACAGCTGTATCTCATCTTGTACGGGTAATTCAAGTTGGCTCCATGTATCAGAGGTTCCTTGGCTCTAAGATGAGTGGAAAGACAAGAAAGAAAGTAGAAAAAAGAATAGGAAAAAAAGGGAAAAACAAACCAGATCATAACAAATGCATCTCAGGTAATATAGTAGACCAGTCTTTTAGTTAAAAACATCAAAACAGTAAATAATTGTTGCAGGGCTGAATCTACTAAATAAGGTGTCAAAGACAAGCCAAATTCAGTACACTTAGGAGGTTGTCATAAAAGCCAGGTCTGAACACGGAGAGGGTAGTCACACTAGCCGAGGTCAAAACATGTAAAGGGAAGTCATAGCAAGCCAGAGTCGGTACACGGATAATCAAAAAATAAGTGAGCTCAGAAAAATGTCCAAACACAAGGACCATACTAGTGTATCTGAGAACAGGCATTCTGGACTTTTAAACAACAAGCCAAGCCTCCCCAGTCTCCCCGTCACACGCTCTCTCCCTGTAGGTGCGGACCTGGAAGTCGCTTGCCGCGAGCGGCAGTAGTGGAGTAGAGGAGTGGATTCCCCAGAGGGCAGGTAAGTTGTGACATTAATATCTCTATGTGGACATTAGTGCCAGTCTCCACCATAGACCATAGTGTGACCCACAAGAAGGCATTGAACTGTTGGGGAGGGTTTTGGCCTCAAGGCCCTGTGAATTCTTACCAACTTGCGTCCAGGTCCAGGATCATAAAAAGCCATTGGATGTTATTGGGAAAGTCAGTCACTGTCTGAAATCGGAGATTTGACCTTTGTGATCTGCTCTCAAGGTCTTTTTGAGTATCTTGCAGACTATCGAGTTCATGTCAGATAGACAAAAACTGTCTTCTGACATCGAGACCATCACATTGTAGGGTCGTGTGGGCCCTTTCCAGGGCATTTGTTCATTCCTCGATTTCACGGCTCTCCTGTTTGAGCTCTGAAAGACCTCGATAAATACTTGCTGTGAGGTCTGTCAGCACCAGTGCCTTGATGTTTGCAATATCTTACCGTGTAAAAGTCACAGACCCAGTTCCTCCATGTTTCTGTTGTGTAGACCGGAGTCTCAGTGGGTAGCGTTTTGCGTGTAAAGATGTCTGGTACTGTTCTCCTGTTCAGTTATTTTGTTGCAGATGGCATGCTGCCTACATTGTAAGCCCACATAAGGCAAATTGGGGTTCTCTGACAGAACCTGTTTTTTTTTTTTAAATTACATTTTCTTTAAATTAACATCATAATATACATCAAAATATAATTTAAAAGAAACATTACTAGAAAGCTAAAATAGTATTTTCTCACTCACTCATGCTTTTCCACTCACTCTTTCTCTCACCCTCTCTTAATGTTTCCCTACCTTATCCGCTGTCTTCTGCTTGTCTCCAAGAGCAAAGTTTCTGGGCACACCTGGTTGGAGGAAGAGGGCATGAGGCTGTCTTCCACTGTTTTGTGGAAGTATCCTAAGAAGCCAGAATATTGCAGACAGATCTTTAGAGAAAGAGAGTTATACAAACGTGTCTCCTTCTCTACAAAACTGTCTGCAATATTGAGGCATCTTATGGCACTTTCCCAAAAGAACGGAGTCATGGGGACAGCCTCTTCCTTGTTCCTCAATTCGAAGGGAGCGGGTGTGACTGGTGGTAGACTTAAAAACGAGCACGGAGAATCATTCAGTGCACAGTTATTGTGCCCTACAGAGCTATTCCTAGTTGTTCTCCCTGATTCCTGTTATTGACCCTCTGGCTATTGTTACTCGATTATGCTTCTGTCTCCAATCCTGACCCTCTGGCTTGATTAAACGCTTACGTTGCTATCTCAAATCCTGACCCTTCGGCTTGATTTCAGACTTTGCTATATCTAGTTGGTTGCTCCTGAGTGCTGTGTATCCTGCATATCAGGTTCCTCACCTTGAACCTGACATCATCTAATCTGCCATTTTATCCTGTTTTAAAGGCTCAAACATATTCTTGTCTTAGACTAAGAAGAGCCAAATCCCTATTAGACTTGTGCATTAAGATTTATGTAAATTTTAAAGAATTTTTCCTAATTTGTGCATTCATATGAAATCTCCGAAAAAAGGTGGGACCCCTTATTGGGGGAAAAACTCTTTAATATTCATTATAAATTTCTTCATTCATTTGGATCTTAACCACTTGGAATCTGGCCTAGACTTTCTGGGAACTTATCCAATAGTTAATTACCACTTGTCATAAAAGTGGTTCTGGTGCATATTCTGGTGCATGACTATGACCCCAAACATACAGCCAAGGTCATTAAGAACTATCTTCAGCATAAACAAGAACAAGGAGTCCTGAAAGTCATGGTATTGCCCCCATAGAGCCCTATTCTCAACATCATTGATTCCAGACAGAGAAGAAACTGAGGCTTCCTAAATGCTTAGAACAACAGTAGTTAGTTCTCCAAGATGTTTCGAACAATCTTCCTGCTGAGTTCCTTAAAACCTTAAAACATTGTATACAAGAATACTTAGAATAATTGATGCTGTTTTGAAGGCACAGGGTGATCACACCACATATTCATCACTTCTATTCACTCAGTTTGCATTTTGTTAACATGTCTGATTGTTCAACTATTCTTTAGTTACATTTCAATGTAAGCACTCTCCTGCCACTGACTGGATGTTTTTAGCAGCCACAAGTGGCAAAATATAGGACCACAGGGGGAGCTTCAGCTTCTACTAAAGATAAGTACCGTATTTGCCCGATTATAAGACGAGGTTTTTTCCAGAGCAAATGCTCTGAAAAATACCCCTCGTCTTATAATCGGGGTCGTCTTATAATCGGACCTCAAATAGGTCTGACTATGAGATTAAGATCCAGATCCCCCGCAGCGATGCAGGGGACCTGGATCCTCCTGTGTTATGCCCCCCCCAACTTACCGGTGCTTCTGAGTCCCCGGGGCTTAGTCCAGGCAGCGTGTAGAGCTCTATGCGAATCACGTAGAGCTCTACACGCTGCCCGGACTAAGCACCGGCCAGAGTGGCATATAGGGGTATAAGGCAATTCTGGAGGCAGAGTGGCACATAGGGGGGTCAAAAGGCATATCATGGGGCACAGTGGCATATAGAGGGTTAAAAGGCGTATCATGGGGCACAGTGGCATTTAGAGGGTATAAGGCATTTCTGGGGCAGAGTGGCAAGCCTGGGGGCAGATGTGCATAACTGGGGGGCAGGTTGAAAAAAAGGAAATAAAAACAAAATATTTTTCTCAATCATAGGTTTTATTAACAAACAATTGTTCACATAGTTTACATGAATTAACATTTACTGGTAAAACTTTTTTCCTATAGGGTCGTCTTACATTCAGGCTTTCTTTTTTTTCATGAATTAATATTCAGATTTTGGGGGGTCGTCTTATAATCAGAGTCGTCTTATAATCGAGCAAATACGGTACTTGGAAAGCAGTTCAACATGCATTCTTCATTGGTGAGTACTGTATGGGACAGTAGACTTCCCTTTAAAGATCACATTGCACAAGTGAAAGGTCTTGAAGGTTGCGTTGGAGGATCAGGGAGGGGACATCCTCGCAAGAGTCGCCATTTTGGCAGAAGTTCCTGATGCGGATGTAAACAGAAGATCCAATATAGCAGATTGAAGATAGAAGAGAAGAATGGAAGGGAGATTGTAAAGATAGAAGATGCGGAAGTGGTCAGCAGAAGTGGAAGTAGTCAGCAGAGGGCCCACATATTTCAGACAAAAATTCTGAGCTGATTCAACTGATTCATGGGGTGTCTGGCCTCCTTTATGTGGCTTCATACAAATTTTTGAGTTTACCAAAATTGAGTTAATTTGCAATTCGTACAAATCCGAATGCGCAAGTCAAGTACCCACATAAATTATATATTGTTTTTTAAGGAAAAGAAGAGTTTTCTTTTGATAATATTATTGTGTTTATAACATAATTTACTATTAAAAAAAGGTTATACAATAAGGTTAAAAGTTCAAGTAATTTTTCTGACTCTTATTTGAATTGCTGTAGGAAAAATATTTTTACATTTACATGCTAAAAACAAATGATTTCCCAACAGACTCCTGCCATGGAAACAGATACAATAATTTCTATTAATTTCCCATTTTTCTCACTTGCTGTTCAATACATGGTTTTCCATAAATAGCAGTTGCATAAAGCTGTGATGTATTCATACTGATTTAGATGATATTACCTTTCTGATCTTTTCATTACTACAATTGTTATTGTTGTTGATATGTTTTTTAAGAGTAACCCACTGGATGCAGTTTGATGTTTGCAAGTCAATTAGGTTATATGCTACATGCTAAAACAGAAATGAATTTCATTTTCAAGTTACTGCATTACCATCCATCCAGGCACCCACCAGGCGAAATGCGGTTGCCACTCAAAAAAAGGTTCACTTACTTAATGCACCATCTGACAATGATCCTTAAAGCACAAGCTCATCAATATAAAAACTTCCTTATTCAAAAAAAGAAAAATAATGCATGTTCTAAAATGGTTTCTGTCAGTGCTCCTCAGCCCTCTCCTCAAGGCACATCTAACAGTCCAGGATTTAGGTATTACTCTAAGATGTTGTAAATTTAAAAAACAAAAACTCCCTAAACACCTGAGTAATACCTAAATCCTGGACTGTTATGTGTGCCTTGAGGAGATGCTTGAGGAGCACTGCTCTATGTGACCAATTAATGACATCCCTGCTAATTGTTAAGTTAGGCTAAATGTTTCAGGCACACTTGTTGCTAGCAGGTATATAAAATCAAGCACATCTAGGAGTAACAAAAGAAACAACCCAATAGACAGGGGCGGGCTGGGCCGGGGGGCAGGGGGGCAATTGCCCCCCAGGCCGCCCTAAATCCGGGCCGGTGGGCCGGACGGACGACCAGCAGACGAGCATTCAATGCGGCTGTGGCAGCAAAGTTAAAAACTAAGCGGCCGCGAGCAGGATTGAATGCGGCCGTCATGCGTACCTGGCGGGGGGGGGAGGGGGCGGTCCGCCCCGGCTGCCGCTCATCTGAGGGGTGCCACCATGCCGGCACGCCTTCAGAAACAATGCGCGCGGCAACTGTGGCTGTGCGCCGGGACTTGATGTCAAATCCCGGCGCACAACACTGAAGCCACGCCCACCGTATTCCGCGCTCAGTGCACCGGAAGGACAGGAAGAAGAAGAAGAAGAGGAAGAGGAGGAAAAGTGAGAGTGAAAGAAGAAAAGGTAGGAGAGAGTGGATTAGTAAGTGTGAGAGTGATGGGTGTTATGCTGAATGTAAGTGTGTGAGAGTGATGGGTGTTATGCTGAATGTGAGTGTGTGAGAGTGATGGGTGTTATGCTGAATGTGAGTGTGTGAGAGTGATGGGTGTTATGCTGAATGTGAGTGTGTGAGAGTGATGGGTGTTATGCTGAATGTAATTGTGTGAGAGTGATGGGTGTTATGCTGAATGTGAGTGTGTGAGAGTGATGGGTGTTATGCTGAATGTAATTGTGTGAGAGTGATGGGTGTTATGCTGAATGTGAGTGTGTGAGAGTGATGGGTGTTATGCTGAATGTGAGTGTGTGAGAGTGATGGGTGTTATGCTGAATGTAAGTGTGTGAGAGTGATGGGTGTTATGCTGAATGTAAGTGTGTGAGAGTGATGGGTGTTATGCTGAATGTAAGTGTGTGAGAGTGATGGGTGTTATGCTGAATGTGAGTGTGTGAGAGTGATGGGTGTTATGCTGAATGTAAGTGTGTGAGAGTGATGGGTGTTATGCTGAATGTAAGTGTGTAAGAGTGATGGGTGTTATGCTGAATGTAAGTGTGTGAGAGTGATGGGTGTAATGCTGAATGTAAGTGTGTGAGAGTGATGGGTGTTATGCTGAATGTTTGTGAATGAGGGTTTCAGATAGCATGGATGTGTAAGTGTTGGGGGATAGCTTGGCATAGGGAGTCCGTAATCACATCCCTTTCATGCCCAGATTCCAGCATGTAGTGGCTGCCTAGGCATGATAGGAGTGTGATTGCTGTTATAAATAATTTTTTGGTCCAACTTCGGTGTGTTAACACTTTTATTGGACAGAATAATTCAATGACAGTATTAATATATATATATAATTGCAAACAGCAATCACACTCCTATCATGCTAAGTCAGCCAGCACATGCTAGAACCTGGACATGATAAGATTGTGATTGTTGTTATATATATGTGTATATATATATATATATATATATATATGTATATATATATATATATATATATATATATATATATATATATATATATATATATATATATGTTAATATTGTTGTTGATTTTTTTGTCTAATTTTGGTGTTACTTTTAATAAAGTATTTTAAAGTTTTTTTTTGGTTTTTTTTTTCAGTTTTGGCCAAGTGAATGCTGAATTTTTAGTTTCAGTCCAGAATTTTCATTTTGGTGCATCCCTACTATATACTATGCCAGTCACTAAAGTGGTAAGCCTACACCACATCAATGTTTGGCTTAGTATATAGTGATAGGGGTTGTCAGTGTCTGGCTCAGTGTATAGGCACACATTGACGGTGGTACCGCGTAATCCCTAAGTATATAATGATAACAGTTATGCTGTACCCCTGTCAATGTTTGCCTAACCATAGAAACTATGCAGTTTTAAAGTGTGTGTGTGTGTGTGGGGGGGGGGTGCCACATACAGGGTCTGCCACAGGTGCCAAATACTCTAGGTACGCCCCTGCATCGTGCGGCTGTCAGACCCAACGGCCATGCCTCAGCTCCTCTTCCCACGTCTTAAAAGGGGTGTGATGAAGAGCTGAGGCATGCGGTGCGTGCACGCCGGCCACTTTAATTTCATTAGGCGCTGGTGGAGTGACTGCCGCACGACGGCCACTTTCAATGTCGCTCGCAGCCGCTTTGATGGTGCAATGGGCCAGTTGACTAGACTCGCCCCCCAGGCCTTAGGCTGCCAGCCCTCCCCTGCCAATAGACCACACAAACTCACAGGGCAAGGCCGACCGAAGAGTGTAATGTGTAGAAATTGCCTGTACGTTGCAGTATCTTGCCATATAGAGTTTTAAACTGCCTCATCAGCACAAGCACTGTGCCTCGGGAGGTTCATGAAATGGGTTTCCATGGACAAGCAGCTGCACAGAAGCAGAAGGTCACTATGCGCAATACCAAGTGTTGGCTGGAATGAAAGCAAACTGCTGCTCAACTCTGTAGCAGTTGAAATACTTTCTCAGGAGTAGAAATCACGCTTCACTATTTGGAAGACTAATGGAGAAATCTGAGTTTGGTGGATGCTAAACCACATAGACTGATGGTCATTGTGACAGCCCATCTGTTTTTCCCATATTTTGGCCCCATTTCTGTTTTTGTGTATTGCACTTCCATCCTTGTGTTTTACCACCTCAGCCAAAGGAGTATATTCACCAACCCCCCCATGGATTAAGGGCTCATGGACCCTGTGCACCCATTGTGCTGGTTGGATTCCACTTCCCCCTCCCTTGGTGCCTGAACAGGGGAGTAGTCACAAATTCAAGGAACTGTGTGGCGGCTAGGAACCGGGGCGATCCCTGCTGACAATTTGGAACTGGGTCACTACGGACACCTGTTATCCCACCATGTTGCTGTTTTGAAGTTATACAATGCTCGTGGTGGGCAACACTCTGAGGTGATTACAGAGAGGGAGCTCATTTTGGAACCCTGATTTTATTACCAATCTTTAGGACCGGAATTAATTCTGCCGCGGCTATGGGACTCTGGCCTGGCTATTACGTGAACTATTCCTGGGGGCATTTTCTGGGTCGCTCAGGGTCCCGATGCCGGATCACGGCTCTCCATTGGTACCTCAGGTTTGACAACGCTCCCTTGTGATCACCCCGAAATAGTGACTCTTTTTCGGGTGGGCATTGGTACTCCTGGCACATCCAGGTACTTTGGTTTTCCAGTTCACATCAGGAAGATTAAAGTCACCCCAGAATTATAACTTCCACTTCAATGTCATTTTAGTTATTTCCTCAGTTGGTAAATTATGTAACTCATGTACTTGTTCAGGGGGTCTAAAAATCAAACCTATACAAGTTACTGTACTTTTACCAAACTTACTCTATATTCTCCTCACTAACTTGTGTTAGGTTAGATTTTATGTTATATTTCACATATAGGGATGCCCCCCTTTCTTGCCCTCCCTGACTTTTCTATATAAACAGTACCCTGGTCCCAGTCATTTTTCGCATTATACCATGTCTCAGCAGCGGCCAATAAATATACATTCTCCGTTACCACTACTGTCATAAGTTTATGAATCGTATTCCCTAAACTGCGAGAATTTGTAGACATGACTTTAATCTTCTCATTTAACGTACATGCTGCAGGCACCTTCTTTTGTGAGGAAAAGTATATGCTTCACTCTATAATCTCTGTACGAAGCAGGCCCTCAGATCCACCCACTTGGTTAATAAGTAAACCATCTTCCTTTTCTATACTGTTTAACCCAATATTTACAGTATTATCCCCCCCACATTCCTAGTTTAAAATCTTCTCCATCCGTCTACCCCTAATACCTTATCCCTCAGGAATTTTGTTACTGTCCCAGAGGTGGACTGAGACTATCAATGGCCCCAGTCATGGGCCTCTTGTGGTGATGCCCCACCCTATCATGACCAAGACTCTACTTGGTTAAGCCCCTCCCTTGTGGTTACACCCCTCATATCTATTTTTCAGTATTTGTAGAAATAAAAAAGATAACATTCAAACAGTGTAAACCAATTTTAATATTGGCAGCAATTGAAAAAAGTAATTGTAATCAAATATTTAAATACAGAAAATCAATCTGAAAAACATAAAAGTAAATACCGTATTTGCTCGATTATATGACCTCCCAAAATTAGAATATTCATTTAGGAAAAAAAGAAAAAGCCTGAATATAAGACTATTAATTCACATGTAAACTTTTTTTTCATATTTAAGAAATACTATGAGAAAAATGTATTTTTTTGTTTTTTCTTCCTTTTATTTGCCAACCTGCCCCCAGTTATGCTTTATACCCCCTTATATGCCACTCTGCCTTTCAGACATGCCTCTTGATCCCCTATTTGCCATGCTGCCCCCCAGATATGCATTTTCCCCTTATATGCCACTCTGCCTCTCTGATATTCCTTTTAACCTCCTATATGCCACTCTGCCTCCCTGATAATGCCTCCCTGAATTTTTCATACATGCCTGCCACCAGCTCTCCACAATCACTGACTTATACAATATAGTAGTACACCATGGAGGGGGGGGGCTGACTTATACAACATAGTAGTGCACCAAGTGGTGGGCGGTCCGACATTAAACTAAAACAATGGCAGTCACTCCCTGGTTGCATATCCTGGCTGTCTGCCAGAGATAATCCGCTCAGCAAATGATGAGATTATATACTTCTAGGGGTAGACACAGAAGTCTTTACAAAGCCAGGGCCCATAGTCAATAGGGAGAAGGTTGCCTGTCAGGTCTCTCCAGCGGCCCCAGTGATGGAGGGTTCCATCACATTTCTCCCCCTCCCAAATGGCCCTTTGAAAGAACATTTTAAAACACTTTAATTTTATATGCCATAAATCTGATAAACATAGTATTCCAAAACACTTCTCTATGTGTTTACAACCATCCAGTGCAACTGGGCATTGAATGACAACACCACACATGAAAAAGAGGCAATAAACTAAAAAACTAAGCCAGATGGAAACCAAATGGATTTTGAATTTAAGACCTTAACACCCTATTGACATTGGGGCTTTTTTAAAATAAAATATTTATATAAATTATTTTCACAGATTACTTTTATGAACTTTAATATATATTAATGGATATTTAGAGATATAATATTTCAAATTGTATTATGATTTATCATTTCATATATATATATATTAGTTCGTATATTAATATCCATATATAAAACACAATATAACAAAAGTGGCGCACATGTATGCGGGGAATATAAAATATACTTCCCACTTCTAAAAAGATTGCTGCAAATTTCTTTACACAATCCCTGCTTAGAGGAACGTTGTTCACAGAGTCTTTCCTTAGCAAACACTTCTCTCCAAGTAGTGGTATTCTCAATTGAAGAGGGTTTTCAGACATATATGAAGACAGACAGCAGCATATTGAGTATAGCAGCGGTTTAATATAAAATAAATAACATCCACTCCTACATTTAAGAAAATGGAGTCCACAATCGAGGTCACAAGCATGGGTCTGAGGCAGGCAGCAAACAACATAGTCAATAAACAGGACACAAGTCAGCAACAAAACTAAAATAGTACAATAGAAGGGTACTGAAGCACTATCACAGGCACGGTATAATCACCAACTAAGCATTTAAATATCCCTCCAAGGTTCTAAGTAATCTCATATCTTAATTAAGGGGGTCGGGTGAAATTGATATAATGATCCTTTAACAGCACTCATAAGAATTCATTCTGACCTCGTTCACGCATGTGCGAATGGCAGCCGCAATATCACAATGCGGGCCCCTTTCTGCTGCTTCTCTCTATTGCTGGAATGCATATCTTGTCTCAGAAGACAGAGAAGATGCTCACATGCTACTCAGTCCCCTGAAGCAAGAACTGGACAGATTTTGCACACAATTTGAGGGCGCCCCTTTATTTTCTATTGGATGTACTGCTGTGTCCATATTCACCTTGCTGTGAAACTCTTCTGTGTTGGAAGGCAGCCTCTTGTCAATTTGTTTAGTCTGAGACTGGATCCTGTTTTTTCAGCTGGTTCTGCATTCCTTCTGTGTAGATGATACTTGAATGTTGTCGCAAACAGGGACAGTCTCTGCTTCTTGTATTTTCCCTCCACTCTCTTTAAATACTTCTCTAGGAGGGGGCATTCAGTCAGCCTCTGCTGACGACTTTTAAAGGCTGATTTCATCAAAACAGAACTGCATGGGATCTTCTCATTCTTCAGAGCCCTCTCTAGCAATCCCTCTCTTCTCATTTAGACAGTCTTATTGGGTGGGAGGCTGGCTATATAAGACTGAGTAGAAGGCATGGTGAGCTGCTATCCCAGGCCAGCCTTAGTGTAGCATATTCTCTATATGACCAAAAGTAAGTGGACACCTGTATGGGTTTGTTGGATATCCATAAACCATGTGCATTTATATAGAGTTTTTGGCTTCCACTGTTCTGGGAAGGCTTTCCACAGTATTTTGGAGTGTGCCCATTAAGCCAATAGTATTTGTAATAAAGAATTTGTGTGTTCAAGCACTGATGTTGAACAAGAAGACATGGCTTGCAATCGGCATTCGAATTCATCTCAAAGTGGTTCAATGGGATTAAGGTCAGGGTTCTGTGCAGGCAACTCAGGTTCCTCCACACCAGGCTTGTAAAATCATGTGTGTTTATGCATAGGGGCACAGCCATAGTGGAAGAGGAAAGCACCTTCCTCAAACGGATGCCACTATGTTGAAAGCATGCAGTTTTTGTATGCTGTAGCATTAATATTACTCTTCACTGGAACAAAGTGGCCTACCCCAAACCTTGACATACAGGCCAGGCCATTATCCAGTAAGCATTGCGGTAGATAGCGTTGGCTATCCACCACCATCATGGCATCCACCAACACCGGATTCATCCATCAGGATTCATTCATCATACTTCACAGCCAGTGGTGGTGTGGATGAGCTAAGTGAGAGCCAATAAAAACAACAAGCCTAGCCCAGTTATCATAAAATTTCAGCAATGGCATAGGGACACCAAATCCCTACACACTCCCTAAATGTATTATAAGGCTCATGCCTCTCCTTTCAAATGGAATGCAGCTGGTGGCCGTTCTGCCTCTTGAATAAGGGCTACAAGCATCTAATAAACGTTTGGGGATTAAAGACTATTGTATCACCAAATCTGCTCTAGCCGTGCGTCTCATGATAAAACCTTTCATGGTAATGTTCTTTATAAATCTGTTATGTTGAATAATTTTTCTTTGGAAAGTCGTTAAAGAAAAGAAAGAAAGAAGATTAAACATAAATTAAAAGAGAGCACCTTTTTATTTTGCCTCGCTGGATGCAGTGTACTGCTGGCACTGCATCCAGGGCCCTCCCAAACATCAGACTCACAGAAAGGTGTGTCACGAAACTGTTAAACTGTTCCTTTAATTCTGATTACAACTAGGGTGCCATGATTATAAGACTCCAGTCCTAAAAGGAAACAATGAAAAGACATATCCATTAATATGCTATCTGTGAAATATGAATGGCATTGATCTGAAAGATAATCCTCTTCATGGCAACACATCCTGGGGTTTTTACCAGGAGGAAAAAAAATAGAATATCCTTAATAAGCATAGTGTAGGAAGGAATTGTAATGAAACAAAATATTTTGTGATCTTATGACAAAGAGAAAAAGAGCAGAACAGCTGCTTTTTGGCATTATAGTTGGTTAATGTATTTCAGTTGATTCCATGAAAAACTAAGCTGTGCACAGAAGCCTATTTATTTACCTAAGTGCCAGAAACTGTGCCTTGAAATTGCAAAATTAATCATGTTTATTGTTATAGGTGGAAAATTTTACATGTACTGTCTGCCATAATTTAGCTTGTTGTGCTAGCATCCTTGGTACATCTTCAATCGATATTTTGTACTTCATGCTAGCATAGTTATGTAGGGCAAGTGGGGAATAAAAGACACAAAGAATTATAAAACAAGTTTGGAAAGCTTTTGTCATTTTAATGCTGTGTAATAAATTGTGAAAACTTAAAGCAGTTAAGATAATTATCGTCTGAGAAAGTAAATATGGTTAACGTAAACATAATAAAATCCAGAAAGAATAATTAAAAAAATTATATGATTTCCAAACATTTATTATACATATATTTCTTCTTATGAAGGGGACATTCCAGCCATCATATGCACTTTAATGCATATGATAGGTGTATGGTCCCTTTAAATGATCATTTGGTCCATTTTGCAAATGCAGAATACTTCCTAATAAATTTTCACATTTCCCCTACACGAAATAAATGCCCTGCAAGAGATGCATTCGGCCAAATGCATCTCCTTGCACCTGATATACTCACCTCCTGTTAGCTCCAGCACTGGCTCAACTGAGCGTTGCTTACAATGATCTGTTTAGACCCCCGTTCACATGTGCAAAGTTTTACCACTGATTTTAATTGGAGCACTTTCCTGCCACTGATTTGGTGCTTAAGCTGTCAATCACTTCTATTGATTTTAGGGCTGCAACTAACGATTATTTTCATAATCGATTAGTTGGCTGATTATTTTTTGATTAACCCCTTCAATCCCCTATAGACGTACCGGGACGTCCAAAAAACGCCCACAAAGAAACCCCTATGGACGTCCCGGTACGTCCAGCCCTTTGACAGCCTGGACTCCCCCCTGTGCCGGCTTTCTGCTGCCCGATCTCCCGTAACAGCTGCCCGATCTCCCGTAACAGCTTCCGGCATGAAAGCCGGTAAGCTGTTACGGTTGAAAGTGCCCGATCGCGCGATCGCGCAGTTGCAAACGCGCGATCGGGCATTCCCTTCCGGGTTACGTCACTGCTGACGTAACCCGGAAGGTCATCGGAGGACAGGATATCCCCTGCGGGGATATCCTGCCCTCCGATGAGGCACAGAGACGCTGCGATCTCTATGCAGGTCTGTGAGAACCTGCATAGAGATCACAGTGTGATCGGTGCAGGGGGATCGGTGCAGGGGGGATCGCGGGGAGGGGAGTGAGAAACCATCTCTCTCACTCCCCCTCCCATCCTGAAAGAGAAAAGCAGAAAAAAAAAAAGTTAATTCATTTAAAAAATAATATTAAATAAATCATTAAAATAATAATATATATAATACAAAAAAAATTATAATGTGAGCTGTGATGTCATTGTGTCCTCTAACCATTTCTGTGTAAAAATAATATATAAAAAATAAAAAAAAATGTACAAAAATGTAAATAAAAAAAAAATTTAAAAAAAATATATAAAAAAAAGATAATAAAAAAATTATTAAAAAACCTTACTTCCCATTGCCCTAGCATAACATCTAGCTAGTATAACCCTTCTGCCCCCGTTCACAACCCCCAAACCCGTTAAGCCATAGGCATAAAAATTATACAAAATTGTACACCTTATAGTATGCTCCCTGGTGCTGGGAAAGTCTAGAAAATCTATATAAATTAGGTATTTCTGAAATCAGGACACCTGAATTGATAAACTTGGAGGGGATTTTCCATCACTTTACCTAATTTTGTGAGGATTCAGAGGGAAAATGTAAAAAAAAATTAGTTTAATTTTCTAATCTTCGCTAGTTTTTACTAAATTACTCATTCTAAATTTTCAGCTAATCATCCAACTATGGTATCAAACGAAAGCTCTATCTCTCCTTGAAAAAACAATATATAGTTTACATGGGTACACTATTCACAGGAAAAGAGAATCATCGCTAAACCGACATACCCCAAAAATGGCAAAATTGCTCTGGGCTTGGAATTGAAGGGGTTAAGCTGATAAAAAACAATACACAATTTTTTGGTTTATTTAAAATAATTTAACGAACTGGGTGTTAAAACAAACAACAGGAAAAAAACTTAAAATCTCTTTATCATACTGGCATTTCTCTAATCGCAGTCTTATTTTAATACGACATAATAATAAAAGCTATATTTTAAAGGTACAAGAACCCAAACACAACCTATAAAGTAGGTTTTCATACCTAAAAAAGTTTTAATAGTAAACAATTTTTTCATGTTTAATAAAACTATGCATTTCTTGTTTTTATTTGCTTTTATTATGCCTCCCAGATATGCCTTATACCCCACAGATATGCCACTCTGCCCCCAGATACGCCACTCTGTGTCAGGACTCTGGCAAGCAAGTCGGGTAGGAGCCCAGTTGCAGGAGATACCAAGGGCTCTGTCTAAATAAAGACACAAGAGGCTGGATAAATATGCAGTTAACAGTCTATATTGGAGTAAGCTGACAAGACAGATAAGCGGAACATAGGACTGGTCTTGACTGGCTATACGGCTGGAAAGCCCTCGGACAGGGCACACAGCTGTGTGCCGTGTCTTGTGCCAACCTGTCGGCTGCATAGTTACATCGGCTGAAAAAACACATGCGTCCATCAAGTTCAGCCTTTCCCATATCTGTTAATTGCTATTGATCCAAAATAAGGCAAAAAAAAGATCCAGTCTGTGGCTCTTTCCAATTTTGCAACAAACTAGCAAAAAAATCCTTCTTGACCCCAGAAGTGCAGGAGATCTCTCCTTGGATCAAGAAGCTGTTTCCCCTAAATTAAAAATTATATCCCTGAATATTATGTTTTTGCAAGTATTCATCCAGTTGCTGTTTAAATGTCTGTACAGGCAGAGAATTTTATTGTCCTTACTGTAAAAAACCCTTTCGCGTGACCACGTGTCATATGCATAGTCCTGTTCAAGAATATGTTTTTCTAAACTAAACAGATTTAAATTAGTTAACCTTTCTACGTAACTAAAGTGTTCCTTTCCATTTATTAAGTTTATAGCCCGTCTCTGCACCTTTTCCAGCGCTATAATATCCTTCTTTAGAATAGGTGCCCAAAATTGCACAGCATAATCAAGATGGCAAAATTATATTTTTATCCGACAAATTGATGCCCCTTTTACTGTCATCTGCAAGCATGGAAATATGACTTTCAACGCCTATTGCAAAATCATCTATAAATATGTTGGATAAAATCGGTCCCAGAACAGAACCCTGAGGGACACCACATACCACTTTTGTCCAGCTTGTGTGGAACCGTGTCAAACGCCTTGTCAAAATCCAAGTAGATTACATCCACTGCAACACCCTGATCTACACTTCTACTTACTTCTTAGTAGAATGCAATTAAGTTAGTTTGACATGACCTATGTTTCATAAAACCATGCTGATTTTTGCTAACAACACTGTTCTTCCCAATTAATTCCTGAATATTATCCCTTAATAACCCTTCAAATACTTTCTTTTTTTTTTATCAATTCACCGTTTATTCAAACAGTAAGCAGAAAAAGGTTTGAACAGTGATATACACAGTGCAAAGATACAATGAAAGTACAAAACCGGCTTTCAAAGGCATCAATAAAAAGCGGTAGTACAGGCATCAGTGGAAAACAAAAGGGCAGCAGCGACACAAAAAACGAGGTAAACGAAATGTAATATCATCCGAATACATCGTGCATATCATCAGCTGTGCGGGGCAAACGGTATTCAACGAGGACACAAAAAGCGTCAAGGAACCAAAAAGACGCTTCGGACGATAATAGGAACCAAGAAAGAATGCTCCGCAGGGAGTACATGTGCAGTGTACATAATAACAATAAGAAACTAAAAATAAAGAAAATAAAAATATATATAGTCATACCATGCCATCAAAATCGTGTCAATGTGTATGTGTGAGAGATTGAGAGAGAATAATGTACCACGTATCAGGGGTATCCAAATAGCGTACCAGAGCACCACAAATGGGTGGAGATATTTATGAGGAGGCACAATGAGGGCCAAAAATAGTGCGAAAATCAGGCGACGAAACAAACGAATGCCACCAGAACCACTTAAGGTCATTCTGATGGCCCTTACCCCTAGCGGACCAAATGAGATCCTCCATTTGAGCCACAAACATAACTTTTTTAAGCCATGCCTGTAACAGAGGTGGATTGGGAGACTTCCAAAACCGCGGCACAATTGACTTAGCGGTGTTAAGTAAATGTATTGTCAACGAGCGTTTATACGCGGCGAGGGGAAGGGGGTTTAAGTGCAGTAGCACGGAAGCTTGGACGTAGTGAATGTCAGGTGCACACACCAAGTCAATGACCCTCCAAACCGTGTCCCAAAAGGATCGGATCGGAGAGCACGACCACCATAGGTGGAGCAGCGTACCTCCCGCGGCACCACAACGCCAGCAGGCATCCGGAACCGAAGGGATAAACCGATGTAAGTCCGCAGGGACCTTGTACCACCGCGTCAGAACTTTGTAGGAGCACTCCTGCAATTTGCTAGAGAGTGATCCCTTATGAATTGCCAGCAGCGCCTTATCCCACTCTTGTGGAGAGGGGGAGATACCCAGATCACTCTCCCATAGGCTGAGGAAAAAGGGTTTAGTAACCGAAACGGAGTCCAACAGTATAGCATATAGCGCCGAAAGGAGATGCTGTGGCTCCGTCTGGTGGGTGCAGAGAGACTCAAAGTTGGAGAGCGGTCTGAACAAAAGGGTGGTCCGGGGTAAAGAGGAGATATAATGGCGCAACTGGTGTAAAAAAAAACGCTGAGCCTGAGTCGAATCAGAGGAGGCAAAAACTACCTCCGCGGTAACAGCAAGGGTCCCTAAGCAGACATGGTGGTAGCGTAGGGGAAACCGAGCGAAAGAGCGCAGGGGCAGCGAACGGCACAACCTCCAACCCGGCAAAAACTCCGGGTTAGGGACCAGTGGGAGCATGGGACAAGGCATAGACGATATCACACCACCCCTCATAGCGTGCCCGATCACCCGAAACGTAGGCAATAACGTCGTGAAGCGACCTATATCTGAGCAGGGATTCGGGCCAGAGAGCCATGGGAGCACATTTAGGGGGAAAGACAAGAGGGCCTCCTCTACCGCCAACCACTGTTTGGGAACACCGATAGTCCACTCCACGATCCTCCGCAGGTGGGCGGCTCTCCAATAAAGCTCTAGATCAGGGACCCCCATGCCCCCCTTAAGTTTAGGGCGAATTAAATGGGAACGAGCCAGCCTAGGTGACCTAGCCGACCAAATGTAGGAGGTAAAAATCCGAGCACACTTCTTGAAAAAAGTCCTTGGCACAAAAATCGGCAAGGATTGGAATATATATAAAAATCTGGGAAGGATATTCATCTTGAGGACGGCAATCCTGCCAAACCATGAAATATGCGAAGAAGCCCACCTGCGGAGGTCTGCAGAAACAGCGTCGAGGAGCGGCATTAGGTTAAGGGAGAGCAACCGGGTGGAATCAGTGGATATTTTAAGACCCAGGTAAGTCAAGGAACCGTTGCAGATACGAAAGGAGAACTTACGGCCGAGCAGTTGCACATCGGAGGGAGGAATGCCGGTACAGAGGAGCTCCGACTTCTGAACATTAATTTTATAATTGGATAGGCGTCCAAATAAGTCCAGCTCCGAAAGTAGATGGGGCAGGGAGGACCTAGGCCGTGTGACAAAGCATAACATGTCATCAGCATACAAGGCCACCTTGTGTTGAACACCCGCTACAGAAATCCCAGACACCTGGGGGTTAGCGCGGAGCGCAGCCGCCAGAGGCTCCAGCCCCAAAATAAACAAAAGTGGAGACAGAGGGCAGCCCTGCCGCGTTCCGTTCGACAGGGTGACCGGGCCCGACAAAAGACCGTTAACCTTAATATGAGCCTTCGGTTCATGGTACATTGCCTTAAGCCATGTCAAAAAACAACGTCCAAGACCCAATTTCTCCAACAGACAGAACAAATAGGGCCAGGCCACCCTGTCAAACGCCTTTTCCGCATCTAAGGAGACCAACGCAAGCGGCAGGGAGGAATGGGCAGCAAAATCCAAAAGATCAAGGACCCTGATAGTATTATCCCTAGCCTCTCTGCCCGGGACGAAGCCCACCTGGTCAGGATGTACAAGACGGGGAATTAGGGTCTTCAGCCTGTTCGCCAGAATTTTCGCTAATAATTTAACGTCCGAATTTAAGAGGGAAATGGGACGATAACTGCCACAGGAATCAGGGTCTTTCCCGGGCTTCAAAATTACAGAGATATGAGCCGTATTGGTTTGCAGAGGGAAATGCTCCCCAGACGCCAAAGCGTTGAATGTTTTAACCAAGTGCGAACCTAATATGGGAATAAATTTCTTGTAATAAGCAATCGTGAGACCATCCGGTCCCGGGCATTTCCCCTGTTTAGTAGACTTAACCGCATCGACAACCTCGTCCAAAGAGATAGGGGAATTCAAAGAGTCAATTTCAGGTACAGTAAGAGATTTCGGGAAATACTTGGCTAGGTAGGCATCCAAGACTGAGGTATAATCCGGGAATGCATCCCGGACAGAGGGCAGGGCATAAAGCTTTTGAAAAAAAGAACGGAAACATTCCGCAATCTGAGGAGTGGAGCACAAGGGTTTGCCCCTATCAGAAACAATACGGGGGATAAAGTTAGTCGCCTTCTGAGACCGAAGAGCCCTAGCGAGCAATCTCCCCGGTTTGTCACCAAACTCAAAAAACCGCTTCCTCGTAAGGAGGAAGTGGCGTTTAAGTCGCGTATTCGTTAGGGACGCTAAGGAGGCACGAAGAACTTCCAATTGGGTCAACACCGCCGGATCCCTAGTGAGTTTATGCGAACGCTCAAGATCCGAAATTCGTTTAATCAGATCCAGCGTTTCTGCCAGCGCAAGGGTTTTAATATGGGAGCCAATTTGAATAAATTTCCCCCGGACCACCGCCTTATGGGCCTCCCAAACCGTAGGAACAGGGACGTCTGGGGTATAATTGTCTTGAAAATAATTGTCCAGAAATTCCGTGACGTCCGAAGCATAGGTAGGATTAGATAGGATATTTTCATTAAGACGCCATATCCAGGGCCGAACCGGGAAGGAAGAGAGCTTCAAAGACATAAAGACCGGGGAATGGTCGCTAAATGTAGAAGGCCCAATCGACGAGGAGTGCAACATAGGAAGATGATGGTGTGAAATAAAAAAAGTGTCAATCCGCGTGTAACTGTTGTGCAGGTGGGAATGGTATGTATAATCCCTATCGAAGGGGTGAAGTGTCCTCCAGGCATCAATAAGCTGGGCTAAATGCAAAAGCCGTTTAAGGCGATTGATTCTAGCATAAGCTATATGGGATCGTCCCGTGGAGCAATCTGCGGAGGGGTAAAACACCATATTGAGATCCCCCCCCATAACGGTGAGGCCCTCCTGGAACTCCATAAGGCGTTTAATCGTGGACGTTAGGAACTGAGGCTGCCGGCGATTTGGGGCATAAACGTTTGCTAGAGTAATTTTATGCGAGCCAAGGAACCCCTTAATGAAAATACAACGCCCATCTCGATCCCTCCAACTATCTAACACACGAAAGGGCAATGATTTGTGTATGAGTATCGCCACACCTTTGGATTTCGAATGGGGGTGACTCGAGAGAAAGATGGAAGAATATCTATGGTTAGTCAGCCTAGGTTCTTTAGTGTCACGAAAATGCGTCTCTTGCAAAAAGGCGATACGTACTTTCAGTCTATGGAGCTCCAGTAACAGTCGGGATCTTTTTTCAGGTACATTCAACCCCCTAACATTCAGGGAGACCAGTTTAATAGATTCAAGTGACATTAGGCCGAGTGGAGAGACAACTGGTATCATAAGATGGCATGGTGTGTAGTTGCACATATACCCGAGAAACAGAGCAGAAACGAACAATCAAATATAAAACAATAAAGGAAAACAAATATAAAACCAATCTCAGGAAAACTGCGAGATCAAGATGCCAGGGCATCAACCAGTGAGCATGATGTCCAGGAGACTGGACAAGTACCAGACGGTGGAATCCCAAAGGACTCCACCGGGCAAGCTGCAGGGGGGACACTCTCCCGGAAAACCGGAAGACGTGCGCAGCACGTGAACCTAAGGTAGCAAGACAAGAAAATTCCATATAGGAAGCCTTAGATCACATAACAGAAACACAGGGTACATAGGACATAACAAGTGTGAAGTGTGATGTGGGTGCGAGCGTAGACAATATGTTTGAAGGGCAAATGTAAAACCGGAGATGAACCGGCTATGGCCAGAAGCCCAGAAGGCATATGTCAAGCAAAATAAAATGTAAACAAGAACAAAGAAAAATACATAACGGCGGAGTATACGGACGAAAATAATACCCCCCCCAGCACGAACCAGTAGCGCTAACAAAAAAAAAGGGTATTCGAGAATGCCAGCGTCGGAACGACGCCAGGTAAAAGGTCCCAAAATATTAAAGTCAAACCTAAAGAAAAAGAAAAAATTGTAGAGACGACTAGAGGTTGTATCTCACATGAGTCCCGACGACTGGAAACCTTGGGTGTAGGTACACAGAAGGCTGAGACCTGGCGCAAGGGATGTCTGTAGCGTGTTGCAGAGAAGCTGGTCGTCGGACCGTCAGGAAGATCACAGCCAGACGAGGAGAAGGGCACCAACTGTGCCAACAAAGCCGACGCCAGGAAACAGGCAACAGATCCGCAGGTAGTCGTCGTAGGACGTCGTCGAGGGACCACGAAGTACATCTCGAAGAGGAGGGCACAAGGTCCCCAGGAGGGAGAGGCAGGTAATAAAACTAGGTAAGCATCAACTGTACCAGGCATGACCCTTAGAGAATATCCCGTCGCGATGGCGTCCCAGCAGAACGCTTGGACCGGGGTTGACGTCTCGGCAACTGGGACCATGTCGCAGGTAAGGCGGTCAGGCGCGGAGCAGGAACCCAAGCGTCGGACCATTCCGGGAGAGTAACCGGAGGAAGATTAAGCTCCGCAAGGAACTCCTGAAGGTCGGAGGGCTGTCGGAGAATCACAGAGTGAGTATCTGATATGGGATACCCGCTTCTCGCAGAGCCATCGTGAGAGGGCGAAGTAGCCGCCTGGACTGCAGGGTGATCGGTGAAAGATCCTGAAAGATGTTAAGCTTCTCACCCTGGAAGACAATGTCTTTTTTAACACGGCACAAACGCATTATGTGGTCCTTCACCCGATACTCGTGTAGGCAAAAGATTACGTCCCTCGGTGGCATATCCTCTGGCCCCCTGGGGCGAAGCGCCCTATGGGCCCTATCAAACACAATAGGGGTATCCTCAGGCTGGTCTAGAATATTGTTAAACAGGGCCTGGAGGGTGGAAGGTAGCTCAGCAGCAAGTATAGTCTCGGGTAGGCCCCGAATCCGGATATTGGATCGGCGGCCCCGGTTATCCAAATCCTCAACTTGACGGAGGAGACGAGATATCATACCCTGCTGGGAGGCACATTGGTCGGATAAGCCATCCACTGTAGA
The DNA here is from genome assembly GCA_023333645.1 of Sceloporus occidentalis. Taxonomy (NCBI): domain Eukaryota; kingdom Metazoa; phylum Chordata; class Lepidosauria; order Squamata; family Phrynosomatidae; genus Sceloporus; species Sceloporus occidentalis. The sequence continues at coordinate 2,239,504 of JALMGF010000123.1, forward strand.
GGCAATCTTGGTATGCCCATCTTCAAGAGAGGCCACACGGTCACCAAGATGGGAAAGGTTGTGTTTTATTTCCTTCAGGTCTTCACGAAGGCCCGATAAGGCAGAATGAATTAATCCAGCCATCTCCGCCTTTGTAGGTAAGTCTTTGACCGCCTCCTGCCATGCATGCTCCGGGTGCGGTAGAGATGGTGCCAAAGAACCCGCCAAGGAAGGTGAATCCGAGTGAGTACTGCGCGGGCTCGGAGGCGGAGACGCCATTTTGGCATGCGGAGGGTCCAAGTCCCGATCCGGGAAACTATTAAAATAAGCCTTCACCGAGGCCGGAGGAGGCTTCTCCCGGTGCCCAGTGGATTTAGGTGTCGACGCCGACCTGTGTGTCTTGCCCATCATCGAAAAAAGCTCCCAAAATGCGGTAGGTACCCGGTGTTTCCACAGAGCTAGCAACTCATGCGGCCATATTCAGCAAGCGCTAGCCACGCCCCCCCTTCAAATACTTTCTCAGGCAGAAAAGTTAAGCTCACACATCTATAATTTCCAGGCAAAGAGTTTGAACCCTTTTTCATTATAGCAACTACATCTGCCTTCCTCCAATCCTCTGGTACAATTCCTGAAAGAAAAGAATCCCGGAAGATGAAAAACAGAGGTTCACTTATTTCCATACTTATCTCTTTAAGTATCCATGGGTAAATACTGTCAGGCCCTAGAGATTTGTTGGCATTAACTATTTTTAGTTGCTGCAGCACCTTGTTCTGAGTCATCCAATCACAATTTGTCTGCAAGTGTTTTGCAGTAATCATTTGCATATCATTGCCATAGGCTCCTCCTTAATATATATTGAGTTATTTAAAGTTTCTGTTTTTTCCTGGTCCTCATTAACTAACACACCCATCTATGTTTTCAGTTTACCGTCATCAGGACTGGTAGCGAAGAGGAACTCCTCAGATTTCATGAAGACTATAATGCCTTTCATCCTAACATAAACCTGAAACTGAGCTACTCCCACACTAACATCCAATTCCTAGACACTACCATCTACATTAAGAACAAGTCCATTCAGACTTCAATCTACCGCAAACCAACAGATAGACCAACCTTGAAACACAACAGCTTCCATCCCAGACATTAAAAAAACTAAATCATCTACAGTGAAGCCATTAGATATCATAACATCTGTTCAGATTCTATAGACCGGGATAAACATCTCCAGAATCTCAGGAAGGAACTCATCAACCATGGGTACAGTATAAAAATCACAGACTCCCAAATATAGAAAGCTATCAATATCCCCCAGAGAAAACCTCCTGAGATATCAGCTGCCAATATATATATATATATATATATATATATATATATATATATATATATATATTAGCCCCAGCTGCCTATATATATATATAAATATTAGCCCCTGCTGACGATATATATATTAATATTCGTCTTTGCTTGCCGATATATATTAATATTAGCCCCTGCAGCCGATATATATTAATATATGTCTCTGCTGCCAAAATATATATATAAATATTTGCCCCTGCTGCCACTATATTTTATGGTGAAAAAATTTGACCCAACCCAAGCATTTCTTTGGGCCCCGCTCCACGCTCCCTAGCATGCAATCACTCCCTCCGCTATCACACACACAAAAAAATATTTGCCACACTGACTGCAGATCAGGGGAAGACTGTGAGTGCCAGTACAGTCTTCCCTCCTTCTGACTGCACCGTGACATTGAGAGGTCCTCTCCCCGTAATCATCCCCAGAGTCCCTTTGTCCCCTCATTCACTAAACCACACCTCTCTTTTACTTACTCCATGTAGTTCAGGTATAGATCAAATAAACAATACATGGAAACAGCACGTGCAACTAAATAAGACACAAAAACCCTGTATTTGCAGGTATAGATCAACTGGAAATCACATATAAACTCACATATAAACTCAGCACTGAAGGTATAGATCAAATAAACAACACATGGAAACAGCACTACAGGTACTGATCAACTGAATAAGACATACAAATCCTGTATTTGCAGGTAAACATAAATAATGTATAGAAACATAGCATAGCAGATATAGATAGGGCTGCAACTTTTTTTCATAATCGATTAGTTGGACGATTTTTTTAAATTAATTGATTAAAGATGTGTCATTAACACTGACCCAACCACATTATTTCTCAAACTAAGTTTTAATACCAAGAAAGTTTTACTAGTAAATATTAATTCATGTAAACTATTTTTTTATATTTAATAAAAACTGAGAAAAATGCCTCTTATTTATATTTTCTTTTGTTTGCCAACCTGTCCCCAGTTATGCACATCTGACCCCCAGCTTGCCACTCTGCCCCATAAATGCCTTATACCCTCCTATATGCCAGGGATGCCACTGTGCCCCGATATGCCTTATACCTCCTATATGCCACTGTACCCCCCGATATCCCTTATAGCCCCCTAAATGCCACTGATATGCCACTCTGTCCCCTGGTATGCCACTGTGCCCCGATATGCCTTATACCCCCTATATGCCACTATGCCCTGATATGCTTTATACCCTCCTATATGCCATTGTGCCCCGATATGCCTTATAGCCCCCTATATGACACTGATATGCCACTCTGTCCCCTGATATGCCTTACACCCCCCTATATGCCACTATGCCCCCCTGATATACCTTATACCCCCTGATTTGTCACTGATATGCCTTTTACCCTCAATATGCCACTGATATGCCACTTTGCCCCAATATGCCTTATACCCCCCTATATGCCACCATGCCCCCTGATATGCCTTACACCCCCCAATATGCCACTGTGCCCCCTGATATGCCTTATAGCCCCTTTATGCCACTGTGCCCCCCTGATATAAGAAAAACTGACAGTGCTAAAATAGGTATACAAATATATGCTTTAATAAATAGACAAAAAAAGAATAGTTAATACACAATAAAATATAAATATATATATAAATATATGGACAATACAAACAATAAATCAAATATTACAACAATCAAACAAATAAAAAAACACAAATTAAAGAATGCACATAATTAATAGATCCAAAAAAAATTCTACCTGCCCCACCAGGGGTTAATATATCACAAAAAGAAACACAGGGCAAATAAGCATAAAAATAAAGATAATACTCCAGGCTTAGCTTACCCAGTGGTGCTTATTTGCCCCGTTTTTCTTCTGTTGATATATTAACCCCTGGTGGGGCAGGTAGAAGTGAAGGGAAGTAGCGGAGGTTGCGCACATCGCGCACTAAAATCTAAATCCCCTGCAGCGCTGCAAGGGACCTGGATCCTCTCTGGCAGCCGGTGGGGATCTGTGCGATGCGTGCAGACATCCTCCGCTTCTCCTCTCCGCTTCTACTGGGGCTTCCATGATGGGGCACCGGAAGGTCACGTGACCAGCGTTCAGTAATAGAAGCCCCAGCGGGAGTGGAGGGGAGGGGAGAAGTGGAGGGGAGGGACACCCACCGGCTGACAGAGAGGGGAATTCAGGTCTCCTGCAGCGCTGCGGGGGATCTGGATTCTAGTGTTAGAATCCGATCTCTATTTGAGGTCGGATTATAGAAGGAGGGGAGTTTTTCCGAGCATTTACTCTGAAAAAACTAATTTTATAAACACGCTACCTGTGCCATCTTTGTCCCATAAACACCCTGCCTGTGCCATTTTTGTCCCATAAACACCCTGCTTATACCATCTTTGTCTTTTTGCCTTTTACAGTCACTCACTAATTCACTTTCATTCGCACAATTCATTCACACAATCATTTATTCTTTTACACAAATTATTTACACATATTCATTGATGCATTCTCACAAATTATTTAATTCTCTGACTCATTCACACAATTCATCCACACATTAATTCATTTATTCTCTTCCTCATTCACACAATGCATCCACATTGATCCATTCATTTCTCTCATTCTGACTCTTTATTTCAATATTCTTGCTACCCTCCTTTCTCACTATCTACCCCCTCTTCCTCCCTTCTGCCCTATCTACCCACTTATCACTCCCTTCTGCCCTATCTACCCCCTTCTCACTACCTTCTGCCCTATCTACCCCTTCTGCCCTATCCACCCCAATCTACCCCTTCTCACTCCCTTCTCCCTATATACTCCCTTCTCCCTATCCTATCTACCCTCTCTCCCCCTTCTCACTATCTATCCTCTCCCCCTTTGTTCACTTACCTTCCAGGAGTGCTGGGGTGGGAGAGCGAGGACTCTGTCTCCCAGCTCTGCTGCGGTGTGCACTGCTTCACTGCTGAGCGCCAGAAAATGACGTCATATTCCGGCGCTCAGCATGAAATGCCAGCACTGCGACAAGACTTGCGGAGGAGAGTGAGAGGAGCCGAACAGTTGCTGAAAACTTGCGCCTCTCACTCTTCTCGTCTATCACGACTGCGAAAAAAAACAAAAAAAAACCAACGTAATTTCAACTATGGGGGGACGTGGGGGCACAGCATGATGTAGATACGCCTGTTGGAGATTATTTCTGTCAGCCTGGACACAAAATACAGGATGTGAAGCTCTTAGTACTGATGGGATCATTTCGCACCCAGATGGAGAGAAAAATATGGGAGGTCAAAGTAATCTGCCAATTTAATACCCTACTCACTGGGCTCAATAGACAGAGAATTCATCTCCCATTACAACATTACAAATCATTAATCCTCTCACAAACATTGAATTAACTACTAACAACTTATTCCTGCTAACATTTGACACCTTTATGGATCTGGCAAGTATCAAATGGTTTTATGGCCCCTCTAACCAGGGAATAAACTGACCAAAGATGCTCTGACTGAACTGTATCTATCTATTAGGTCTCTGTTAGTCCAGTTAATTTACTGCTGAGCAAATTCCCCAATACCTTTGTGTTTTTTTTAACTTTTGGTATTATTTTAACTATACATTTCTCCTAGTTTAGCCCATCTAATCATCTGTTGGCTTCCTTATATCTTATATAGAATGCTTCTGATTTGTCTGATTTTAATGATTTCATGTGACATGAAAGTACCATTTAACAGGTTCAACAATCTGAATCCCCTTGCAGAACTACTAGTCCCTCTGTCTAGGGCTGAAACAACTAATCGATAAAATCGATAATAATCGATAATGAAAATCGTTGTCAACGATTTTCATTATCGATTAATCGAATAGATTTTTATCGATTAAAAAAAGAGGTTTTTTTCAGAGCAAATGCTCTGAAAAACTCCTCTCCTTATATAATCCGACCTGAAACAGAGATCGGATTATAACACTAGAATCCAGATCCCCCGCAACGCTGCAGGGGACCTGGATTCTCCTCACTGTCGGCCGGTCTCTCACTTCCGTCTCTCTCCCCCTCCCATCTGCCTCCTCCCCCCTCCCATACATCACTCTGCCTCTCTACCCGGCTCCATTACTGACAGGCACTTTCCCTGCAGCTTCATAGAAGCCTCAGTGTAATTGAAGGGCAGTAACGGAGTCTGTCTGTGCGATGCAGACCCCCACCGGCTGACAGAGGATCATCCTGTCAGAGTCATTTATATATAAGGTGCAGTAGCAACAACATACTTTTAAGCCATGATTAAGAACCGTAAGGTTTGAAACGCGTTGGCGTATTTTTTCTCAATCACTTGAGCACATCTCTCTTTTTTTCTCTTTTTTTGTCTATTATGTTTTAACTGGTCTAATTAAATTTTGAATTTTTAACCCTTATTTGTGGAGCTGGATCTTCTATCTAAACTGTAGCCTAGGTGAGGAAGGGACCAGGGAGATTAGTAGATGAAAACGAACACGAAGATTCTTCGTGTTATGTGTCTTCGTATACGTTTTACCGCCGCCACGTTCGTATGTTAGGTATTCAGGATGAACAACGAAAACTCACCCTTCGTGTTCGTTTTCATGTTCACCCGAATATGAATGCACAAGTCTAGTTAAAAGTCCTCTGCAGCCCCTCCTCAAAGACAATTTTGATGGCCGGATAAAACCCTTATGGAGACTCTCCTTGATATATTGAGAAAGGGCACAATTCTTAGGACTAGATAGAGGGTAAGTTCTTCCTAAGGGTGGTGAAGTTCCCAGTAAAAGTTGGATGGCACAATCATAAGGACTGTGTGGTGTCTCTCAGCTTTCTGTTTAGAGAATACGTCCAAAAACTCATGATACTGTGGAGGAACGAGTAAACAAGGATCCTCAACCAGAGACTCGAGCACTACGTGAGCAGCACGGTAGCTCTAAAGACATGAGACTTGACAAGAGGCACTCCAAGCAGTAATTTGTCTTGATTTCCAATCAATGCTAGGGTTATGGAGAGACAGTCACGGTAACCCTAAAATCAACGGTATGTGAGAACTGTGAAGAACGTTGAGGGGTATTTATTCCACGAGAAAAATCCCACATGGGATATGAATAGTGGAATAAAACATGACTCCGGACCCGAGAGGAGTGCCATCCAAGGTGGAAAAAGGAATGCAGCCGATACAGGAAATAAGCGAAATACCCATAACTCTTGGCCCAGGGGGAGTCAATAAGGTTCCCGGCAGCATCCGAATCTATGAAAGCTTGTGTGGCCACTTGGTGACCTGTCAAACTGTAACCGGCAATAGAACTGGAAGAAAGGTGAATCCACAGTGCAGAGCCTGGACATGAACCAGAACAGTCAATCATCAAAACAGGCAGCATAGTCAGAAGCAGGCAGGAAAAATGGAACAAGCCGAGGTTAAGGACAGACGCAGGCAGGATAAACTGGAACAAGCCGAGGATCAATACCCTAGAGTAAAACACAACAGAGAGCTGAGCCCAAAGTACTAAGAAAGAAACTCTTTGACAGACAATGGGTGGTCAGCTAAAGTGACCTTAAATAGCCCTAGATAGAAAAAAAAACGCCTTAAGGTAATTGCTGGGGCGTGCAGAAATTAGGGTAGTATCTCTTTAATTTGCGGGCTGCGCATGCTCAGTCTGCCGCTGGTTGTACCGGTCGGCCTTCTTAACGGAGGTTCGCAGTTCGCCATTTGTTTCTCCAGTCAGCGATCTTAGGTGTGGCTGATAAATCTCCAAATTTTTTGGGATGTCATTCAACATAATCAGTTTCTTCTATCCCGCTCTCTTTCCTCCCTCTCTTATCTCTCCCTCTCTTTTTTCCTCTCTCCTTTTTTTAACAGCCTTCTAATTTCACTTCCTCGTTTTCCTCTTTTTTTCCCTCTCTCTTCTCCCTTCCCAGTTTCTTTCCTTTACTGTCTCTCTCTCTTCCCTCTAGCCATCTGCCTCTTCTCTTCTCTCTCTCCACTCCTTTCAGCTCTCACTTTTTATTTTTTCTTATTATTATTATTACTAATATCTTTTATTTATATACTGCCAACACTTTACGTGGCGCTATTTACAATACATATATTCAAGGAGTATGGCAAGACTAGAATTAACAGACTAAGACATACCGATGCATTAGGTGAAGAGAGCCCTGCACACAAGTTTATAATCTTGATTTCTTCATCGACCCCTCTCTCCCTCTCTTAATTTTTATTTTCTTTCTTTGACTCTTTCTTTATTGACCCCTCATGGCACCCAGTGCACACGTTATCTAGCAGGGGGTGGTATGAAGGGCCAGGTCAGAACTAACGATACGATAAAGGGGCTGAACCCTTTGTGTTTAGGTGGGTGTTTAGGTCCCCAAATGAGGACTCAGAGGCTGAAGTATACTTCAGCCACGAGTCTCTGGGGTTGCCCACTGTTTCTTTCTTCAGCCCCTTTTGGAACAGCTTCAGCGACTCACAGTTTGAGTAACTTGAGCCTCCAGAGACCTCATTACTATCTTAAGTAGCGCAGCAGCTTGGACAGAGAGTGTGAGCTGCATATTAGACAGGGATCATCACAACGTAAATGGAAGGAGGAGGAGGAGAGAAGAAGAGGAAAGTGTATAGGAGAGTTGTTAAGGGAAAGTATTTTGGACCCAGAATCCTTCATAGCCTCTACCCTCACACCTGCTCCCATTTTACTGGTGCAACTTGCTTAAAATCCCAGGCTGCAGAGGTTGTTGGTCTGAATAAAATCTTACCTGCTGAGAACAGGGCAGAGCAGCACAACTGAGAGAGTGCTACAGGCTGGCGAAACCTGCAGGGGCAGAGGAAGGATAAGGCATGATCTGTACTCACCTCAGGTGCAGCTGCCGGGGGGCACGCATCCGCCCAATCAGCAGCTGCAGCCTGCAGACTAGCTGGGAGATCGCAATCGCCCTCTAGTTGGCTCAACATTAGGGAGCGCAAGATCTGTCACTTCAGACCTCGCTTTACTGCTTCCTAATCACTACCCGCCGGCAAATAATTTACAGCTTTACTGTTGCTGCACTTCCCACGATGCTCAGCCAGCATCATGGAAGTATTATGCCTGGCTGAGCCTCATGGAAATTTAATTCAAAGGCCCCTGGGAATTAGCATAGCTTAATGTAAAGGGCACATGTATGAGTGTGGGGGAGTGCGTAGGGATTGGTGGGTGCATGGCGTGGGGGCGTGCTTGTCAGTGGGTATATAGGGGTGAACTTTAGGTGACCTGGGTCATTGCCATTTTAATAGCCGGCTAGCAGTCACTTACCTCGTGTTGCTGAGCTTCGGATTCGGCCTAGGAGTTATGGATCTGGAGGGCATTTTCGCGGCTCTTAGGGCTGATGCTGCAAAAGACGGTGGCAAAACGATCAGAGAGCTGTTTTCACAGCTGCGTTCCCAGACTGCGGTGTCTGGGGGATCTTCCGAGTCTGGTGGGGCTGCGGAAGCATCCACAAGTTGTGTACCATCTGGTGGCTGAAGTGGGGGGCAGCAGGTGTCCCCCGGGGTAGGCCAGGAGTTGGTGGGGCTGCGGAGGCCCCACAGAGCGGACAAGGTCGGGTGGATGTGCCGGCGGCAGTGCGGTGGATGTCACGCAGGCTGTACTGGGGGCTGGTGGGCCTGCGGAGGCCCCAGCTGTTGCGCGCACGGGCACGGCGGCATGTCCGTCCTCCGGCACGGCTGAGCCCCGGTGTGTCCGGTGGGGCTCGGTACCGGAGCAGGAGTCCTGCTCCGGGTCGGCATGGGTCCCGGGAGGCGTCTCCTCGGGACAGGCAGCCTTCTTCCCCGCGGCAGCAGCCGGCACAGGCTCCACCAAGATGGCGGCGGAGCAGAGACGTCACGCAGGGATCTCGCGAGACCGCCCAGCCGGTCGCGGGTCCCGTGACGTCACGTGCGGTCACTGCGAGACAGGCTTTGCAGGCCGCACAGGTCGCGCAGCCCACGAGAGCGGCGCAGGCCTCGGTTTGTGCATCTCCTCAGGTGCACGAAGATGCTACTAGAGAGGGCACGGACCGCCCGAAGAAAAAATCTACAAAACGTTCCCATTCAGCCGGGCCCAACGTACAGATTTCACGAACTCCAGCACCTTCACTTGAAGATGGGACAAGGTCCAGTGGTCACAGAGCAGCTGACACCTCTGGAGCAGTGACGGCGCCGCAGGGCTCCTGCCGGACGCTACATGGTGAGTATGCCCCTCATGCTATGTTTCCTACCGGTTTACAAGATTTGTGTTCGGCGCCGGGTTTAGCAGTCGGGGATTTTGTACGGGGGTTGAGAGGTCTCCTTGAGACTTGGGAAAAGGGTGCGGGGGCCGGGCCCTTGAGGGCCAGGGAACAAGATTTAGATGGGCAAGTTCGCTCCGTCTGGGCGCAGGCTACTTTGCCTCCTCCAACAGACGTGGCCGCGTTGCGCTCCGCACAGGCACAGGTTCCGTCGGCCTTAGGGCCGGTATTACCGGCGTCACCTCCAGTGGTTGCAAAGACCGGAGACGCCGCTGATACGGCGGGCGAGGGGATGTCCGGGGAGGGCTCCACTGTTGTCCTTTCAGGAGTAGTGGATGTTGCTCGGGGTGCAGCATATATGTGTTGGTCAGGCCCTTTGGGCCTGCACCTAAAGCAGGCGGTAAAAGAAAAAATTTGGAAGGGGGAGTTTTTAGAAATATTTTCCCTTGTCCCGTTGGAGGATGCTCCTCCTCCACCCAAGGAGGGAAGTGATAAAGACAAAGACAAGGAAAAAGAAGTACAGGTATCGGAAGATACCTCAAACCTTCGGGAACTGGGTCAGGGCTTTTTCCATATTGGCGAGTGTGATAGGTGAGAAGAGTCCCTGAAAAATGTTCGGCTCTTTTCACATATCAGGACTTGATTTGGAATGCCTGCAGGACGTATGGTGGTCTTGGTTGGTGGCGCTATGATGAGCAGTTCCGCCAACGTCTGGCGGTACGGCCATCAATTGGTTGGGATCAGATGGACATAGGCCTCTGGTTATCCATAATGACGCGTCCTGCTACCCACCAAGGAGGTTTCTCCTCCTTTCTTGGGGGGCCAGAGGGGAGGCAAATACTGCCTCTCCAGCCGGGCAACAGCGACCAGGCTGTTGCTATCAGTTCAACGATGGGCACTGCAAGAGGGGGGCGTCCTGTCGCTTTAAGCATGAGTGTTCCGGATTTGGGGAGCGCATCCCCTCTCCCGCTGTTTCAAGCGCAGAAAGGGTGGAGACCGCTCTGACTTGGGGCGAAGGGCGAAGACACCAGTGGACGTCGTCGCGATGTGGCCGTGGCTAAACCGATATAAAAATCGGAAAGCTGCGCAGCTTTTGTTTGACGGTTTTACGCATGGGTTTTGGATCCCGTTTGTTGATCGCCCAGGGCAGCGTTGTTTTAAAAATTTACGTTCAGTTTTTCAGTTCCCTAGTGTAGTTCGGGATAAATTGGCTAAGGAAGTAGCTCTGGGGCGCATGGCGGGACCTTTTCAGGACCCCCCTCTGGCGAACTTGAGGGTGTCCCCTTTGGGGGAGCCAGGAAAGTATAGGCTGATTCATCATTTATCGTATCCTAAAGGGGAGTCGGTGAATGATGATATTGCGGTGGAACTGTGCAGGGTATCCTATGCTTCTTTTGACAAGGCTATTGGGATGCTTCGGGCAGCGGGTCGTGGGGCACTCTTGTCGAAAACGGAAATTGAGTCTGCCTTCCGGCTACTGCCGGTACACCCTGAATGTCACCACCTCTTGGGTTGCCATTTTGAGGGCGGTTTTTATGTCGATATGAGCCTCCCTATGGGGTGCTCTTTATCATGCTTTTACTTTGAGTGTTTCAGCTCCTTCTTGGAGTGGGTGGTGCGGGTGGAGGCTGGTTTGTCTTCCATCCTCCACTACTTGGATGACTTCCTGTGCATTGGCCCAGCGAACTCCTTTGCATGCTCCCATCTGTTGGCCACTGTTCAGGAGGTTATGCGTAGCTTTGGGGTTCCCCTTGCAGGCGACAAAACGGAGGGTCCCACCACGTGTCTCAGTTTTCTGGGCATAGAAATTGATTCCGTGGTCATGGGATGTCACTTGGCTGCCGACAAGCTGGAAGACCTTAAGGAGTCTGTTGCTAGGGCGCGCAGCCTTAAAAAGATTCAATTGGGTACCCTGCAATCGCTGTTAGGCAAATTGAACTTTGCCTGCAGGATTATGCCTATGGGGCGGGTGTTTAGCAGACGTTTGGCTGCCGCCACGGCCGGGGTGCTTAGGCAGCACCACTATATTAGGTTAACTCGCCCACTGCAGGATGATCTGGCAGTATGGGGACTCTTTTTGGAGTCCTATAATGGCCGAACTTACTGGCAAGCGGCTGAGGTGTCTAATGCTCAGCTGCATCTGTTCACTGATGCAGCGGGTTCAGTAGGCTTTGGCGCAATTTTGGGGAGGCATTGGTGCGCGGACCAGTGGCCAGATGCATGGCGGGATGCTGGCTTAACTAGGAACCTGGCGTTTCTGGAGCTTTATCCCATTGTCGTGGCTGTGGTGCTCTGGGGGGATAAGATTGCGGATAGGAGGGTGTTGTTCCACTGCGATAACATGGCAGTGGTGCAGCCAATTAATAACCTGACTGCTTCGTCTCCTCCGGTAGTCCGCCTTTTGCGCCGTCTAGTGCTACAGTGCCTGCGTCTTAATGTGACCTGCAAGGCTGTACACATTCCGGGTGTCCACAATGTAACGGCTGATGCTCTCTCTCGCTTTCAGTGGGCAGAGTTTCGACCTGGTGGGAACCCCGTGCCCGGAGGAGCTCTGGGCCCTTGGGCTAGACGTGTAGACCAATGGCTTCGTGACTCAGTATCGGTGAATACGTGGAAGCGGTATGAGAAGGTCTGGCACGAATGGGCTGCCTTTGAGGGGGCTAGTGGGGGTTTTTGGGATTATACGAGCAGGGTGTAGGGCCTGCTGGGATTACTCTGCCGGTGGACAGAAGCAGGGGTTACCCCGGCGTCGGCTTCCACTCGTTTAGTGGGCCTGAGTTTTCTTTTCAAGCTGTATGGTTGGCTCGAAGGCACAAAGGACTTCATTGTCCGTCAGGCCATGAAGTGCTGGAGGAAGGGTAAGGGGTCCCAGGACCTCAGACGGCCCGTTTCCGCGGAACTCTTGGGTCGGCTACTTTCAGTGTTGCCGTCGGTTTGCCTGTCCGATTTCGAAGTTCAGTTGTTTCGGGTTGCCTTTTCCTTTGCCTTCTTCGGGGCATTACGTATTGGGGAGCTGGTCTTCCCAAGCAAGCAAGTGCCGGGGGGAATTCTCAGGGAGGATCTGCTGATCCTGGAGAACGCGTTGCCCCGTCCCGACGTAGATGGCCCTCTTCTACTTCACGAAAACTGGCAATTCTTGTCCCATTTTGAATTTATACGGGTCTTTCGTAAAGCCTTGGAGGCGTTGGGACTCCCTGGTCGCCTTTATGGGGGTCACTCCTTTCGGATCGGTGCAGCTACTGAGGCTTCCAGACTAGGCTTGTCGGAAGGTTCGGTACAGCGCATTGGTCGGTGGCAGTCTAGGCGTTATTTGTCTTATGTTCGGCCAGGCGCCCTTGTCTGAAGTTTTATTTTGTTCTTACAGGTCGTGTTCCTCCCCAGATGTGGCTCATCGGGCATTCCTATGTTTTTTGGGCCAGGAAGAGGGCCATGGTGAGGCCGAACGGGGAGTGCTTGGGTTTTTCCCCTTCCGAGGCTGAGGTGCGCTGGTTTGGGAAGAGGGGGATGCGGTGGATACAGCTTCTCCCCGAATTGGTGCAGCTAGCTAGGTTGCTTGGCCCTCCAGCGGTTCTGGTTATTCATCTGGGGGGTAATGATCTAGGTCTCCTCCCTGTGCGTTCCTTAGGGTATACCATCAAATGGGATATCGCTCGGGTTTCGGTTTTGTTCCCGGACGCTACTATTGTTTGGTCCAAGTTGGTTCCCAGGAACTATTGGCGTCAGGCCCTTAACCAGAGGGCTATGGAAAGGTCTAGGATTAAATTGAATAAGTGGGTCTCCAAATTTGTGACAGGAATTCGTGGTATCCCGGTAAGGCACCGCGTCTTTGAACGGGATGCTGCGGTGTTTTTTCGGAGTGACGGGGTCCACCTGTCGGACGTGGGTCTGGATCTTTTTAATCTGGCGTTACAGGAAGCAGTAGAGCAGGCCATGGCTCTGAGGTGTGGGGGCCCCCGCTGATTTAAGGTATTAAGACAGCGGGTCTGTGGCGGGTGGCGTGTCCTTGCCGGTCAGGAATTGGTGTGGCTGGATATGGAAGGCGGGTCTAAATCCTCCCCTAACCTCTTGTGGTAAGGTCAATGACCTTGGTCGTGCCCACCGAGCTTATGGTCGGCTGGTGGTTAGCACTGGTAGATGGGCAGCGCAGGAAGCTGTTTTTGTGATGTTGGACGAGGGGGGAGGTGAGTACCTCGGTGTTTTTTTCAGGATGGAAGCTGGGCCGGCAAGGACGAGTTAATTTATTACTGTGTTAGTTATGGCTGTTTTTCTGTGTGTTTATAAATGTGTTTTCTCTTAAATATAGGCTAACACAGTATGGTTTGTGTTTTGTAATAAAAGCTGTGGCCTGTTTTTCATCCATATCCAGTTGTCCGTGTTTTATTGGGTAAGTGGTCGTGGGTTGGTTAATGGGTGGCTTGGCCTGGAGCACTATCCCCTCTTCTTCATACATGTGTTTGGTTATTTTGAATATGCATGGCTGTGCTGACAAAAACTAAGCGTGTTTTAAGTGGTGATGCGGGCGTGACATTGTAAAGTGCATAGGCTTGTATGAGTTCCGCAAGATTTAAAAAAAAGTGTTCCTCTTTCACATTTTGAAATGTTGGGAGGTATGCTGTACATAATATGATAACAAAAACATGCTCTCTGCCCATGGCAGTATGTATTATGGAGTGAATGTGTAGGCGTGTATGTGTCTTAGTATATGGTGTTAGAGTGAGTGTGGATAAATGTTAGTGTATTATCTTAGTCTGAGTGTGTGAGCATTTGTGTGAGCATGAATGTGTATTTTTAAGTGTATGAGGCCATGAATGTGTATGTGTGTGTGAGCACAAACGTGTGTATGTGAAAGTGTGTAGGAGCATGAATGTGTATGATGAGCATGAATGTGTACAGTAGCACAAGTCTACTATACAAGCCAGAAATCACAACCATTACAGGTTCCACATTCAACATATTTACAGTTTCTTTTGGTGTATCACATTTAGAATGATTTAGCAACCAACCAGTGCAATAACTTCTGCATTACTTAAGTGAAACTGCAAAGAAATACACCAAAACCTGTTTAGCTGCATCTCCAAATTACAAAAATACCACATACACAACAGATTGTTTTGTGGTATTACATTGTAGAAATCAGAACATGCCATTTAGTTGCTTAGGGTTTTGGGGCATGTTATCTGCCCATGTTACCTGCCAATTTAAAATGTACTCAAATATTCCCCTTTTGGTAGTAGGCTATTAATTAGCATGAACCCCAAAATAGTATGTATTTTCGAAAGTAAACCAACCCTATTTTTTTTAAAGAAAATCCTTTTTAAACTGAATTGTGTGAGTGTATTGCAGCACTCGTGACCTTTTTTTCTAGGGAAAATAGATAGCAAAAAAGAAAAAATAATAATTCAATTCGACGTGGAAATCACCAAAAAATCACCAAAAGAGAGTAGCAGAAAGAGCTCTTAAAGGCACCGTGTCCCGAAAATTGGACAGGTAATTATTGCGCTTCTGAGACTACTTAAATGACTGACACCTTTTCCAAGGTGCTCAGTTGTTTGGAGTCTCTGAAAGCAACTTGGTGGTTTAGTTCCCTGCTTCCCCTGAATTTACCTGCTGCTACGGTGTGCCTGTTGTCCAACATCCTGCTCAGTGCCTCCATTAACCGTTGGTCTGCTGCTACAGTGTGCCTGTGGTCCAACATCCTGCTCAGTATCTCCGTTAACCCTTGGTTTGGTGCTACGGTGTTCCTGTTGGTTGACATCCGGTCCAGTGACTACTGCTCACGTTTTTGGGAACCATATCTCCTGCACCAGAGTTCCTGTGGTCTGCTCCTTGCCTGCTACACTCTCTAACACTCATTCCCTGTTCAACTCACTACTAGCAGTCTACCGTCTACCTTCTAGTTAGTGGGTAGTGCTAGGTTCGGCCTTCCTGCACAGGATTCCTGGACCAGGTACTGTCAATACTGGCTCAGTATGTAGTGATTATAATTATGCTGTACCACCGTCATTGTCTAGCACAGTTTATAGGGATGGCAGTTATGCTGTACCGCCGTCAGTCTGGCACAGTATATAGTGATGGCAGTTATGCTGTACCACTGTCAACATCTGGCACAGTATATTGTGATGGCAGTTATGCTGTACCACTATCAATGTCTGGCTCATTATATAGTAATGGCAGTTTTGCTGTACCAGCATATATGTCTGGCACACTATATAATGATGACAGTTATGTCATAGTAAATATATTTACTTTCATATTTTTCAGATTGATATTTCTATATTTTTGTTTAGAATTACTTGTATTTTTCAATTGTTGTGGATATAAAAAATGTTTACACTGTTTAAAATATTTTTTTATTTCTACAAATACTGAAAAATAGATATAAGGGGGTATAACCATAAAGGGAGGGGCTTAACAAAGACATGGTGTGGTCATGAAAGGGTGTGGCATCACCATAGGGGGCCCATAACTTTTTGTTGCCCTGGGTGTTTTGTGCCACTGCATGTGTCTATCATCTGCAAGGGATTGAGAATTGGACATGTGGCTAGCACTACTGCCACTTTTGCTAGGAATTTCCATTTCCAACTCTCCTTCGCTTAGCAGAGATAATTTAAAAAATGTCATCATCTTTTTTACTAAAACCTCCAGCAGCAAAGAAATGGTTAACAGAAAGAAAAATAAACAACCAATCAGGCTCCTCAGTACTTTCTATTTCCTCTTCTTTAATATGCTGAACAGGTAGCAAAAAGCTCCAACTTGTAACTCGGCTCAAAATAGTCTATGAATGGCAGGAACAGACTTTCCATGTGACCTAGAAGGACAACAGACAAAATCAGGCTACGAAAGCAAGCTATATTTACATATCAAGATATAATACCAGATAAATTATAAGGGGGGTAGGGAAAATATTCGTCTACTGTCTAATAAAATTTACATTATCTCTTCATCAAGGCTAGAGTAATCTTCAATTTTATGGCAAGACAGGAGGCTTCATATTTGCAATTTTAAAGTTACCCTACAAACGCAAAAGCAGCAAGAGCCCAAGGACAATAATAAAACTTTTGAAAGGTCGATTCCCTGGACCAATCCGCTGCTGAGAGGAGGAAGGGAACCGCCCAAGTCAAACGCCGCCATAGCCGCACCCCGAACTGAATGGGCCCTGAAACCAGGCAAAAGCAGGATCCATTTGACCCATCTTGCCACCGAAGAGACCGACACTGGTTAAAAGGGAGGTACATATGATAACAATAAGGGACCCAGAGGCACCGAATGTAGACCCATTGCGGATTATAAATAAGTATGAATACATTGCGCCAGACACAATCTAGAATGCTCGGGGAAATAAGGATATGACACCGTAGAACCCGTGCGAGACACAGTGCGGGTGGCCGTTCTGATGCGGCTGCCCCTTCTTCTGTACCGGCTGCTGGGTAGTCCAGCCGGGCTTCATCCGCTCAACGGCTGGCTGCCACTCCTGACCTCTTCACCACTCCTGCCCAGGGCTCTCTGATGACTTCGGGAACGGCTGACCAGACACCACATGGCCAGCCTGGTGAGTCTTCAGGGGATACTGGTCCCGCAGGGGTTATCTTGGCTGCACCTTTAACGTGTTCACAATCTGTGACGGGGGTTGGGGATGTGCCTGGGGTTAATCCAGGGGCCTGGGGTTCTTTTGTGGGGGCATTAACTTCCCTTTTGCAAAAATTCCCGGCACCATCTCCGGGCGGTTCTGGGGTTGCGCCTGCGTCACCAACAGTGGTGTGGGGTACTGGTACCAGTGGTACGGCGCCCGCTGCGCCTGTTGTACCCGCTGCTGTAGCGACTGTTGTGCCTGTTGCGCCTGCTGCGCCTGTCATTCCTGCTGTGCCCGCCGAGCCCACTGCGGCTACTGTTTCTGTGGCTTCTGCTTCCACTGAGGCTTTTGGTGCTTCTGGTGTGGTGGCGACGGCCGTTGTGGCTGATCCAGTGCGTCCGTCTGATACGGCACAGGGGGAGGTGTACGTCTGTTTTGAGGGTCCCTTGGGGGCTCATTTAAAGCAGGAAGTGAAGGAAAAGATTTGTAAGGGGGAGTATGTGGATATTTTTACCCTTCTACCATTGGAGCGTTTTCAGTTAGATAGGTCGTCTAAGTCTGATGAGAAAAAGAAGGAGGACGAGGAAAGGCGGAGGTATCGCCTGATACCTAGAACTTTTCAGAATTGGTTGCAGGCATTTGCTATCCTAGCTAGCGTGATTGGGGAAAAAGCTTCTGACCAGTGTTCCCAGCTGTTTTGCTACATGGACAGTATTGGGGAAGCTCACAGGGTATATGGGGGGTTAGCCTGGCTCCGCTATGACGAACAGTTTCGTCAGCGTAAGGCGGTGCGGTCGTCCATGCGGTGGGACCATAAAGACATTGCATTATGGCTTAAGGTCACGGCCCCTATTCGGCAGCCCTTTTCAGGGACTGCCGGCGGGGCCAGCAACTCGTCGCCGGCAGGACTCAAGAAGGGCTATTGCTGGCAGTTTAATGAAGGGCAGTGCAAGTGGGGTACCAGTTGCAGGTTTAAGCACGAGTGTTCCGGATGCTCCGGTTCCCACCCCCTGTCTAAGTGTTTTAAGAAGGGAAAGGGGGGAAAGGGGTCTGGTTCTGGCTCAAAAGGGGAGGATTCCAGTGAAACTAAATGAAATGCTCCCTTGGTTGTCTCGTTACCCTGACAGGGCGGCTGCTGGGTTGTTGGAAGCTGGTTTTTCCGAAGGTTTTTTCATTCCGTTTACTGATGTTAGTGTTTGTGGCGTTCCAAGAAACTTGAAGTTTGCCCTGTCCTTTCCTGAAGTTGTGGGGGAAAAGTTGGCGAAGGAAGTTGCTCTGGGTCGGATGGCGGGCCCTTTCCTTACCCCCCCACTTGACCATTTGCGTGTTTCGCCTTTGGGTGTGGTTCCCAAGAAGGAACCCGGAAAGTTTTGGATGATTCATCACCTTTCCTTTCCTAAAGGGGGTTCCGTGAACGACGGGATTGACAAAGAGCTGTGTACCGTTCCGTATGCCTCTTTCGACTCGGCGTTACACTGGGTTCGGCGTTATGGGCAGGGGGAGTTGTTGGCTAAGACCAACATTGAGTCGGCCTTTCGGCTCCTTCCTGTTCATCCGGATTGTTTTCACCTTCTGGGTTGTTTGTGGGAAGGACAGTACTATGGGGTGTTCCATTTCCTGTTTTTACTTTGAAACCTTTAGCTGTTTTCTGGAATGGGTGGTCAGGGAAGAGGCTGGGGTTTCTTCTGTTATCCACTACAGAAGATACTGGGCGAGCTCTGCGACGGTTTGGGCGCGGTTTGCAGGGACTCGTATGAGGTAGTCTTGTTTCGTGCTGCTTTTGTGGTGGCCTTCTTTGGGGCCTTACGCATCAGCGAATTCGTTAGTCCATCGCGTGGTGCGGTGGTGGTATGCGCTTGCAGGACGTGTTGATTGGGGTTGACGTAGTGAAGTTGTTTATTCAGAGGTCCAAGATGGATCAGTTGGGTAAGGGTTTTACGGTCTCTTTGTTCCAGTTGTCCGGGTCGTCCTTGTGTCCGGTGGTGTGCTTGTCGCGTTTTTTACAGTTGCGCCCTGATGTACAGGGGCCATTTTTTTTGCACGCTGATGGTTCCTTTTTGTCGCGCTATCAGTTCATAGCGATCTTTCGTAAGGGGCTTGCGCAGCTGGGACTGTCTCCTGGTGCGTTCGCGTCTCACTCGTTCAGGATAGGTGCGGCCACGGAGGCGGCTAGGTGGGGCCTTCCTGATGAGACCATTCAGCGCATTGGGCGGTGGAGATCGTCTTGGTTTCGATCTTATGTCCGGCCTCAGCTCGTCTGATGTTGTTGTTTTCGCCCCCTCCTTTCTGTTGTTTTTTTGTTAATCGGTTTTTTTTTTGGTTTGTTTGTTTTGCAGGTCGTGCCTGCTGCCAGGTGTGGATTTTTGGCCATTCCTTTTTATCTACTGGGCGGAAAGGAGGGCGGCTGTTTGGTAACGGGGTTCTCAATTGGGCCTTTCCGTTGATGACGCTCAGGTTAGCTGGTTCGGTTTTAGGGGCAAGCCCTGGGGGGATGTGATCGCCGAATTCTATGCTCGGGTACGGTCCGGTTCTCCTCCGCCTGTTTTAGTATTGCATGGAGGTGGTAATGACCTTTGTGGAGTTCCGTTGAAGGTTTTAATTCGGAACATTAAATGTGATTTGTTGCAGTTGTGGACGCATTTTCCGGGGCTGGTGGTGGTTTGGTCCCATATCACTCCTCGGCTTTTTTGGCGCGGTGCCAGGTCCTTGCAGGGGGTTAACAGGGCCAGGGTTAAGGTCAACAAGGCGGTGTCTAGGTTTGTGTCCCGATTTGGGGGTATTGTGGTGCCTCACTCTGACTTGGAGGGCGATAATGCGGCTTTGTTCCGCAGGGATGGTGTTCACTTGACCGACATTGGCTCGGACATATGGTTGTTGGACGTTAGGTGTGGTGTGGAAAAAGCGGTGTCTTTGTGGAGGAGCCAGCACATTCAAGTGGGGTCGAACGCGCTGGCCGTGGCGGGGAACTGAGGTTCCCGTCAGGTTTTATGGTTGGTTTATTCATGGTACGGGGTGAAATTGTCGCGGTTTTCATCCGAGGTATGGAATCTGTGGTTATTGTGAGTTATGGTGGGCCTTTTTTCCACGGGCAGGGTCCCATGGGAAAGGGAGGGCCTTCGTTTACACCACGAGCTAGTGCAGCTTTACGGCTCGTGGTTGGTGTACGCGGCAACATGTTGGTGTGAGTTACCTGTGTTGAGGTATCGACGTTAAGTCACTTAGTTGTCGCACGGTCGGTGGTTGTAACCTCCTTGATTCTAAAGGGTAAAATCTAGTGGTTCGTACATTAAGGTTGGAGGTTACACAAGTTTAAGGAAATGTATGTTTTAAAGTTTGAATAAAGTTTTTTACGTGTCACAGTACTTTCATAAATAAAACTGCCTTTCAAAATCCAATTTGGTGTCTGTCGTTATTTATTGAACATATACTCTCAACATGACCCACAAATGTATCTAGTGCCTTGATCAAGAATGGTGTGTGCTTCTGTGAGTGAATGTACGGATGGTATGGTGTGTGCTTCTGCGACTGAATGGAGATATGAAAGGCATGTGAATGGTCAGTATTTAGGGTTGAAGCCTTTACGTGGCATTACTGCTCCTGTAAGAAGTTAAATTATGGCACAAAAAGTACACATTTGCAAAAACTACACCCCTTGGCGCATCAAATGAGGGGCTGCATGTGTGTGCGCAAGACACAAATGAACATGTCGCTATGGTTAGAAAAAACATTTTCTAGCCAAAGCGACATATTCCATCATTATTTGTGCACTCAACTTTTGTCCTAGAAATACGTGTAACCCCTCATTTGAAGCACCAAGGGGTGTAGTTTCTTGAAATGTGTACTTTATGTACCCTAATTTAACTTCCCAGATGTCTAGACCACTTAAACTTCAGATATGGCAGATTTGAGAATCTTGTTAAAAAATTGTCTTAAAACATTTAGGGGTAATGCCTGCAATTAGATAGCTCTAGACAGCTGGGAAGTTAAATTATGGTACATAAAGTATATATTTTCAGAAACTACACCCCTTGGCGCATCAAATGAGGGGAGGAGTTTGCCTTTATGTAAAGTCCAGCCTAAAGGCCACACTGCGGGAGAATATATGTGAGGGAAATGATAATGTGGAGTCATTATGGGTAGAAATATATGGAAAGAAAAATAATAAAATACTGATCGGGGTTTGCTATAAGCCACCAAATATAATGGAAGCAGCAGAAGATCAATTATTAAAGCAAATAAACAAGGCAGCTAATCACAATGAGGTGGTTATTATGGGGGACTTTAACTATCCCGACATAAACTGGGAAACCGAGACCTGTGAATCTCATAAAGGAAACCGGTTTCTGACTATAAGTAAGGATAATTATCTGTCCCAAATGGTACAGGACCCGACCAGAGGGGGCGCCCTACTGGACTTAATATTAACCAACAGACCTGACAGAGTAACTAATGTGCAGGTCAGGGGACATCTAGGAAATAGTGATCACAATATGATACATTATAACTTGTCCTTCAATAAGGGAACTCTTAGAGGAGCCACAAGAACTATGCACTTTAGGAGGGCAAAGTTTGATCAACTAAGAGAAGCCCTTAACACTGTAAATTGGGAAAATGTCCTCAAAAACAAGAGTACAGACGCTCAATGGGAGATTTTTAAGAATATCTTAAATTCTCACTGTGAAAGGTACATACCGTATGGGAATAAAAGAGTCAGGAACAAGAGAAAACCAATGTGGATAAATAAAAATGTAAAGGGGGCAATAAATGGCAAAAAAAAGGCATTTAAGCTACTAAAACAGGAAGGCAGTGAGGAAGCACTAAAAAGCTATCGGGAAAAAAATAAAATATGTAAAAATCAGATAAAAGCAGCAAAATTGGAGACAGAAAGACTCATTGCCAAAGAGAGTAAAACAAACCCCAAAATGTTCTTTAACTATATAAATAGTAAAAAGGTTAACAATGAAAGCGTTGGCCCCTTAAAAAGTAATGAGGGAGAAGTTATAGACGGGGATCAGGAAAAAGCTAATCTATTAAATATATTCTTCTCTGCTGTATTCACAGAGGAAAATGAAATGCCAGGTAATATACAGCAGGATGAGATAAATGCCCCAGTACATGTCGCCTGTCTAACGCAGGAAGAAGTGCAGTGCCGCCTAAAAAAATCAAAATAGACAAATCACCAGGTCCAGATGGCATTCACCCCCGCGTTCTAAGGGAGTTAAGTAATGTAATAGACAGACCCCTATTTCTAATATTCAAGGACTCTATAGTGACAGGGTCTGTTCCCCAGGACTGGCGCAATGCCAATATTCAAAAAGGGGACAAAAAGTGACCCGGGAAATTATAGGCCTGTTAGTTTAACTTCTGTTGTGTGTAAACTGTTTGAGGGTTTCCTAAGAGATGCTATTTTGGAGTATCTCAATGAAAATAAGTGTATGACTCCATATCAGCATGGGTTTACAAGGGATCGGTCCTGTCAAACTAACCTGATCAGCTTTTATGAGGAGGTGAGCTCAAGACTGGATCGGGGTGAATCGCTGGATGTCGTATATCTTGATTTTTCCAAAGCATTTGATACGGTGCCACATAAAAGGCTGGTACATAAAATGAGAATGCTTGGGCTGGGGGAGAATGTGTGTATGTGGGTAAGTAACTGGCTCAGTGATAGGAAACAGAGGGTGGTTATTAATGGTACATACTCTGAGTGGGTGACTGTTGCTAGTGGGGTACCACAGGGGTCAGTTTTGGGTCCTATTCTTTTTAATATATTTATTAATGACCTTGTAGAGGGATTGCATAGTAAAGTATCAATCTTTGCAGACGATACTAAGCTCTGTAACGTGGTTAACACAATAGAGGACAGCGCACGATTACAAATGGATCTGCATAGGTTGGAGGCTTGGGCTGGGATGTGGCAGATGAGGTTCAACACAGATAAATGTAAGGTTATGCACATGGGGAAGAAAAATCCAGGCTGGGAATATGTATTAAATGGGAAAACACTGGGGACGACTGACATGGAAAAGGACTTAGGAGTTTTAGTTAACAGTAAATTTACCTGTAGCGACCAGTGTCAGGCAGCTGCTGCTAAGGCAAATAAAATCATGGGGTGCATCAAAAGGGGCATAGATGCCCACGACAAGGAAATAATTCTACCCCTGTACAAGTCACTAGTCAGACCACACATGGAATACTGTGTACAGTACTGGGCACCAGTGTACAAGAAAGATATAGTGGAGCTGGAGAGGGTTCAAAGACGGGCAACCAGAGTAATAAGGGGAATGGGAGGACTACAGTACCCAGAAAGATTATCAGAATTGGGGTTATTTAGTTTGGAAAAAAGACGGCTTAGGGGGGACTTAATAACTATGTATAAATATATAAGGGGACAGTACAGAGATCACTCCCAGGACCTATTTATACCCAGGACTGTATCTATAACAAGGGGACATCCTCTACGGCTGGAGGAAAGAAGGTTTCTACACCAGCACAGACGGGGGTTCTTTACAGTAAGAGCGGTGAGATTATGGAACTCTCTGCCAGAGGAAGTGGTGATGGTAAACTCAATAAAAGAGTTCAAAAGGAGCCTGGACGTGTTTCTTGAAAGCAATAATATTACAAGTTATGGATATTAGATTAATAGGGACAGAACGTTGATCCAGGGATTTATTCTGATTGCCATATTTGGAGTCGGGAAGGAATTTTCCCCCTGGTATGGGGCAATTGGCATCTGCTTCATAAGGGTTTTTTGCCTTCCTCTGGATCAACACAGTAGGGACACAATATGTATATAGGTTGAACTTGATGGACTTTGGTCTTTTTTCAACCTTATGAACTATGTTACTATGTTACTATGTTACTATGCATGTATTAGTAGCACAAGACTGGAGTGTGCAAGACAAAAATGAACTTGTCACTTTTAATTTAAGTTTTTTTTATTTTTAGAAGTGTGATATTCACTTATTTGTTGTGCAGGTCAGATTTGTGATACAAATACAAATAAGACCTCATTTGCTGAAACTGGGGGTGTAGTTTCTAAAAATATATAGTTTTGTTGGCATATTTTAACATCCCGGGCAGCTAGAGCTGTTTAATTGACGGCAGCCATGCATTACATTTAAAGATGTCTTTTGTGATAGTCTAGTAAATTTAACTTTTAGCAATAAAATAGTAGTCTACTGTTCTCAATTTCTGTTTATTTTATACCGGTTACCTACTACAAATATTTAGCAACACAGGTTTTGATATTAGAGTATAGAAAAATAAAATTACAAACTAGTTTTTATTTTGTCAGAAGTGAAAAAATACACTTTTTTCCCCATTTTTGGCTTTATTTTGCAAACCTAATGCTACATACACATATAAAAATTGTATATTTGGAATCTGCTGGGTGTGCTGAAAAAAACAATATATGGTTTGTATAGTTTATTCCCAAGAAATGTACTTCTAAACGCGTTTAAACGAGAGATGCACCAAAATGCCGAAAACCAGCTTAGCACCCAGGTGGGAAATGGCTTAGCAGCCTTATATCTGACACCCTCCTAAAAGAAATCAAGCAGAGCAAGAAAGCCAGTTTTGCTGAAAGTTGTTGTGGGGATAGAGAGTCATTGTCCAGCCATTCTTCCACAATGGAAACATCCCAGAA
Organism: Sceloporus occidentalis; assembly: GCA_023333645.1. NCBI lineage: Eukaryota > Metazoa > Chordata > Lepidosauria > Squamata > Phrynosomatidae > Sceloporus > Sceloporus occidentalis. The sequence continues at coordinate 2,264,248 of JALMGF010000123.1, forward strand.
AGATGAATACCTCGTATAGGGAGTTCTAGAGACCACAGTGTCTAGTCAGGTCTCTCTATTACATTAGATTTATTTATAAAGTGCCGGCAGATTCCGCAGCGCTGTTCCAGTCAGTAGAACAAATTTCTCATACAAAAAGACATACAATAACAAAATGGTGCAAAGGAACGGAGGGCCCTGCCCTTATGAGCTTACAATGTAGTCGATAAAATCTATCTCCTGATACTAATACCTGAAACCTGAAATGTGTAGATGGCCGAGCAGACCACACTGATTGTACGGTACGTTCCTAATGTAGTATGAAAGTTACAATAGTACGATTGTACGATAGTTCCTAACGAGAAATTCAGTACCTTCACCACTGGTGCCATAAAGAGATCAATGTGTTATTCCATGCACCAGCTATTCCAAGACTCCCAAAAGCATATGCCCCCAAGGCTGGCCACATCTGAAGAAATGCATCCACTGCCAGAGACAGCAGATCCTGTAACCTGCTGAAGCAGTCCGAGGTCTGCCGATTTGTTTGAGACGCAAACAGATCTAGCGACAAATGACCCCGAGTTTGATCTAGGCATGGAAGTCCGCCACCAGGTTCTCCTTTCCTAGAATATACTCTGCTCTGATGGAGAGATGTTGATCCAGGCAATATTGGTACAGATCCTTGGTCAGATCTGACAGGAGCTTTGATCTCGAGCCGCCCAGATGGTTGATATATCTGACAGAAAAAAAAAATGTCTGTGCTTCTCACCCTAATAAAGTTGGCAACAAATATATAAATGAGAGGTTCTGGTTATATGAATTGGCCATAGCATAATTAAGCTCACCCGTCACATCAAGAACCTACCTCCTACATAGTGGGCAGCAGTTTATACTGCTACTAAAACCTCATTGATGTGTTGGGGAGGTGCAAGTAAGCCTCCTCCCAATGAACCCCTTGACAGCAAGCTGCAGCCAGACAAATGAGGAACCAACAACCTCAAATATGTACAAACAGGGAAAATAAAAATGTCGGTCCAGGGTAGTATGGTAAGCTACCTGTCACTTACTGTCTCATACTCTCATCAGTCGCTAACTGATACTGATAAATTAAAAAGGCATCAACACACTTATATATCTAATGCTTGTCCTTTCCTTTTTGTAAATGTTGATTGACCAGAGTTGGACACATCAATCATAGCCATAACCATGAATGAGATCATCCTGTTTTTTGGCAACTTCTACTGGTCAGTCATTGATATGCACCCTCCTACACACAATCCCTTCCCACTACATGTGGCAAATGACTGACAAATCCAACCAAACTTTTAGCACTTTTACAATTTCTTTTTCGTCAGTTCCTTTGTTATCGGAGATTCATTCAAAACAGGCAATTTTTGATAAAAAACAAGCCTGTGCACTTACAAATCTAAATGTAAATCTAATATCAACTGCTAAATCAACAGGTAAAATAAAAAAAAAAGTTTCAATGTTGTAATGAGGATTTCATAATCTTTTATATATTGTGATGTGCTGTAGTTTGGGGTAGCCGTATATTGTGATGTGTAAATTTCCAATATTAACAGACTGGATTTATGTTTACATATTATCATTTTCTTAATCCTTGAACAAATACATTTATGGCCATTTATTACAGTATTTTTGCAATAAATGTTTCTAGCAGTGATAGAGTTAATTTTTAAGTGTTTCTTCCATTCTTAAAAAAAAAACTTCCTTCTTATAAATAAATTGATGAATGATTTCGATCTTCCTCGGGTTGCAATTACAGCAAATATGTTGGAGAGGAAAAATTGCTTTTCCCATAACTGTCACTTTTAATTTTAATAGATATAAATTGTACCAGAGCGTGTCATATTAAATTTTTTAGCTAGAATATTTTGACCCTTTCATTTAAATGCTTTAGCATTTAAGACACTCTGTAGAGTTTTTAAATAACAGGACCTATTGATGAGAAGATGAATCATTCCAATGGTTATGCTTTTTATTTTAAAGAATGCCATAAAAAATAGAAACATAGGATCATAGTTGCCACCAAACCCAAATTTGCTGGGTCAGTCACAACAGCTGGACATATGTGCCACCTATAGATTATTCCGCAAACTATGCTATTAATCGTGTTATAAAAGCCATGAATAACATTACACATATTATAGTGTCTTTCAGACTATTTCAAGATGGTTAAGTTGAATGTAGAATGAATGTGCTATCTAATCTTCCTATTTTTGTTTCTATGGCAAACCCTGAAACTTTTGCCCTTCCTGATACAAGTTCCTCTAGCTATACATCCAGAGACCTCCAAAAGATATTTGAATTTGTTAGATCTGGTTAGATCAACTGTTTTTTTTCATTAAATCTACTCTAAAATATTCAATATTAACAATCTTTTTCAGGGGGGTAACCTGTAGCCAGTCCCCTCAACAATTTCAGGGGGGTAACCTGTAGCCAGCCCCCTCAACAAAAAATGAAACAAACTGTTATTGATTATGATAGCTCCTGGCCCCCCTCAACTGAAATTTTGATTTTTTTATTGTTTTTGGTAGATATTCGTTAGATCAACTGTTTTTTTCCCTTAGATCTATCACACAGGAGGCGGTATTCACAATCTTATTTTGTATGCGGGAGGAAGAGAATACATATGGGTTGGAGCTTTTGTCCCACTGAACCTCTGTTCTGTGGAATTCGGGAATGGCCCGCACAGGGCACCTGGACACCTCGCCATGGAAACGCGAGACAAAGCTAAAAGATAGGAACTACAGCATATAGAGAAATAAAACCCATCCCCCCGCACACAAAATCGGATTGTGATAACTGCCTCCTGCGTGATAGATCTAATGAAAGAAACAGTCGATCTTACCAGATCTAACAAATATCTACCAAAGTCAATAAAAAAAAATAAATCAACATTTCAGTTGAGGGGGGGCCAACCCGTATGTATTCCCATCCCCTGCACATAAAATAGAATTGGGAATACCGCCTCCTGCGTGATAGATTTAATGAAAAAAAACCAGTCGATCTTACAGGATCTAACAAATATCTACCAAAATCAATAAAAAAAAAAATTCAGTTGAGGGGGGGCCAACCCGTATGTATCCCTATCCCCCGCATACAAATTAAGGTTGTGAATACCGCCTCCTGCGTGATAGATCTAACAAAAAAAAAACTGTTGATCTAACGAATATTTACACAAATCAATAAAAAAATTTCAAAACTTCAGTTGAGGGGGGCCAACCCGTATGTATTCTCATCCCCCACACACAAAATAGGATTGTGAATATCGCCTTCTGCATGATAGATCTAATGAAAGAACAGTTGATCTTAACAGATTTAACGAATTTCTACCAAAATCAATAAAAAAATCCAAATTGTAGTTGAGGGAGGCTATCTCAGTAATTAGACTAGATCTAAAGAAAATGTTGTCTGATCAAACCTGACGCGGAGCTATCATGATCTATAACAGTTTGTTGAGGGGGGGCTGGCTATGGGTTAGCCCCCCCGAAAAATATTGTTGATATTGCATATTTTAGAAAAGATCTAACAAATTGAATGATCTTTTGTTAAAATTCTTAATATGGGGGACTAACCTGGGGGAGGTCATCCAGAGGGCTGCTTGTGTACCCTGCAGCTTTGTGACAGTCTGTCTGTATGTACATATATTGTGTTTGATATCAAAGCAAAAAATATGAAAAAAAAACCTTTACTGTATGTTTTCTTAATTTGAATCAATAGTGTTTTCGGAATTGTATCCTTTTATATTTGACTACTTTCAAATATCACTGACAAGGACTAAAAATAGGCACTTTTGTTGCCATAGAAACTGAAAAAGCCTCTTAAAAGTTGCTGTATTTGGTTTATGTGATTAAATCTTCAGAAGAAAAAAATAAATAAAATGACATATCTGCTAACTTAGCACAGCATAATTTACCTGTTATTTTCTTTTGTAAATGTGAATGTAAAAACTGCAATCATGCTGCTGCTGTTTTAAGCTGCTGTTTGTGCAAATAGGTTTGCAGAGGAACTGCATTGTTGTGAACCATTCCTGGTTCTTGTACAGTCTGCTTACACACTACAGGCAAGTCCAGGAAAAGTATCATAGCTTTTTAATTGAGCTGCCCTATTCAGTGTAATTGTCACTGAGGGTTCATGGAAACTAAATAAAAATGTGCTTTGGAAGCTTTGGCTATGGCAGATATGATGACAGAACTTGAAAATAAAAAATATGAATAATTAAAATGGGATATTAAAAATAAAATATCACCGATGGGTTTATTTCATGCATTGAGAAACATCTTTATCAAGAGACTATTTAAAGTCCCCAGTATTAGACATACATGATAAAGGGTGCTGCTTTTCTGGAGCTGAAGCCTATAGCAATAACAACAGCATGGTACTGATGATAATCAAGTGCACACACAAAAGGAATAATAATCAATTGAATTGTTTATGGTTTTGGCACATAAAACCCTTAAAGTCAACTGAATGTTATCGTGTTAAGTAGTCTGACTTGCCATCAAGTTAAAATGGATAGAGCTAGTCAGTTCCACAGTATGGACAAACTGGGAAATTACATTTATGTTAAAGGCACAATTATGTTAAAACAATGACAAGACTGTTTCTTTAAAAATTACTTTTCCTTTAAACCATTGATACATTTGGCACATTTTATAGGTTATCTTGGTTACTGTTAGCGATATGAAAAGTAAATTAGACTTTCATGTGAATCTGAAGGAACGGATTGCAGCAATTTATGTATAGGCTTTCAAAAGTTTCACAACACCTAACAGTGCCTAACTTAAAATTATTTCAGCCTTAGTGTTTCCATTTAGAGCTGCTCACTGAAATAATGAATGTTTTGGCTCCCCCAGCCACTGCCACCTTCGGTTTTAGAGATTATTTGTTATTTTGTAATTCAGTTCTCCTGCAGTTGAGAGAATGATTTTTTTGCAAATGCAAACGGAAGTTGGCTTATGATTCTGTGTTTTGTCCAACTAATGCCAGTTTGCTGCCGAAAGCAAGCATGTTTGTGCCTGCACTCAAGCGCTTGCAGTTTCATAATTAGACACCTATGCCTTTACTTTGGAAGCAATTAAAAATATACTTAATACAAAATGCACTGCTACAGTCACTCTACCACACGCTTTAACTTACACCTTACACTCTCTCTCATGTTCTCCTCCTCTGCCTCTATTCTCCTCCACTCTCCCTTTTATAATGCTGCACAGCTTTTTCTAACTCTTTCCTTGTGAACAGAGCCTTTATCTTTAGGGCGGCTTACGCTCTGCGAGCTGCCGCTACTACTACGTGGTCACTCTGTCGCCTGTTTGCCATGGTGGTTTGGATATACTTATTAAGCAGAATTCTAAGGAAGGAGTTTTATCTTAAAATTATTATTAAATATTTAATAACCAATAGAAAGAGAGCTGGTCTGCTCCAAAATTTTATATTTAAAGTGGAAGGGCCTGCTGAGTTCAATGCGGTTGCAGATTTCATCAATCGCTATGCTAAAAAGTGGATTTTGGGAGCAAAAAAGACTTAATTAACATTAATTTAAATTCTGAAACTTGTTATGGAACCACTATATATCAGCAAGAAACGCTTATTGTTTTAATGAATATAAGCTGGCCTCGACCAATAAAGGGTTACACCTCACGCAGATACATGGGAGACGCAAGTAGCAGTGTATTCAATTATCTATGTTTTACTAACCGCAAGCGTCATCCTGACTATATCTAGTTGCAGGAAAGTATCTAACTGTTTTCTGCCTTTCTGCCTATTTCCGCATAGTTTCAGGATTAACCAATTAATAAGCTTTACGTAACCTGACGTCCCTATTTCCGGACACTATATAATCTATAATATAAACAAAATAAAGCAGAGTGATTTTGGACCTGACCCAGAGTGTGTCGCGTGTCTTATTTCTCTCTCCGTGCACTTACATTTATATTCACATAATTTGGAGCAGTTCAACAATTGAAGAAAGGCTTTATTGGAAAGCATCCAAAACAGTTGGCGCCCAACGTGGGGCTCGAGGAAGTCGTACCTGTCGGAGGTCCCTCCCGGGGAGAGTTCACGCCGTGAGCTGACGATTGGACCCTGGGACTGCAGCCCAGTTACAAGGTAAGATCGTTTCTTATCTACCTTGTGTGTCACTCGTTACTCACGTGTGTATTCGGAGGAGGGAACTCAGGTAGTTGACGCACCCTCGAGAGGCAATAAAAGAACCCCATGTAAATATACTGTCGTAGTCACTTGTTGAACTGTGGTGCCTCCCTTTTCTGGCAAACACACTGTAGTAGGAAGGAATCGGTAAAGTGCTGTGAGTCTGCACCGGATCAACCCAGTTGCCTTGATCCCCAGACGGTGACGTCAGACTAGCCAGCCAGTAAAGTGTTCACAGTCTCCACCGGATCAGCCCAGTTGCCCTGATCCCCGGACGGTGTCGCGAGACTGACACTAATTTGGACAGCCCAGTTGCCTGTCCCCAGTATATTATATTACTACAGTGTGTGTGTGCCTCGTATCTGAAAGTTTCGAAAGGGTTGCGGACAAGGTTACGATATTGTTGCGAAATGGGGAACGATAACAGCGTTCCAAAAGGATATTGTACACCCTCCCAAATAGTTGCGAATAGACGAGGGAAAAAGTACATCAAACAATTGTCGAAGTTGGAAAAACGATATAAAGTACCCAGAGGAGGAACCTTATCAACTTGCACCTGGCAAAACCTCCTAAATGAAAAAGCAGGAAAATTAGACGACGACGGATTGAAAGATACTGTTAAAATCTGGCTAGATTGTAGCAAAGAATTTAAATCGTTAGATGGCGAAGAAATGTATGATGAAAAGCACTCAAGATATCTGTGTAAAATTCCAATGTTTTATACGCCACCGCTCTATAATGGCGCCGAGTCGTCGGACAAGGGGTGGAGCTGCCCAGCCTGTAATGCAATGACGTCAGGAAGCCGTCGCTCTTGTCTGTACTGTGAGGCCCCCCGCCCCCTGTCTACTCCGGCTACTGTGTCGTGTCTGACACAGACACCAGCGCCATCTTGTGACGCACTTCACCAACTGTCTTCAGTGGAAAATCTCCACCAATTGCCTGCCCCGTCTTCTATGTTATATCAGTACAGGCATCGGCGCCATCTTTGTTAACTGACAACGCCCAAAATTCTGGCCTACCTCCAGCTCCGTTATCTTCTATGTCTATTCCCACAGTGTTATTGTACCCAGTAGTTAATCCGGATGGCACATTTGTATTACCTACCCAGACTACAGCACCCAGACATATGGTCCCAATTATGATAATGCCAACAGCGGTATAGTACTTAAAAAGGGAAAAAAATTACCTAGACCGAAACCAATAACTAAACCCCAAAGAAGAACTAAGCCCAAACACACACAGTCCCCCTTGGTGGGTTTTGACCCACCTGTTCTCCTTGCTGAGGAGATGGGAGCTAGGCCTAAGCACCAACCTATTTTCACTGATGAAGAAATAGGTACTCATGATAGTCTATCAGAAGAAGAGGGCTCAGAGGAGGAGGAATCCCGAAGCATTTACCATGGCTTACCTTTTGTACGTTCCCCTATAGGCCATCGCCGTATAAGACATACTCGACAATCTGATACCGAACAGCCCTCAAGTACGTCAGCCCCTCAGCCACCATCCATTGGGAATACAAATCCCAATAATCCGTTTTCTTCTCAATTCGCTGAAATTATGTCTACAGCTATAGTACAAGCCACCCGACTCGCCACAGAAAATGCTACTCCACGAGATGGTCTCGCTTCCACGGAGCCGCGTTCCAAGTATGTAGCATTCAATCCGCAACAACTGTATACAATCGTCAAAGATCTCCCTGAACCTGATACTCATCCAATGCCATTTTATCTAAAAGTTTCACAGGCCTGGATTACCTATGGATGTACCTGGTCTGACCTTGTTAGTATTGTCCAAGCCAAAGCAGGAGATTACGCAGATCTTATTCTCAACCAAATTATACGAGACCCATCTTATCTCCCTTGCGATCCCAGATCCACTGAATCAGGTCAACAGTTTATCAAGCAACTGGAAATCTGGGCAAAGGACAGACTGTCCGAACAAACAGTATCTCTACAGGATATAACTCAAGAAAAAGGAGAGTCAGTGGAGAAATATGCCTACAGAATCAAACGACATTTTCGTGATCTAGGATTCTCACTCCAAGAAATGGCACATATTCGTATGTTGGGTCGTGCCTTTGTAGACAGCCTCCGTTCTGATCTCAACAAAGTACTCACTACCTGCCGCCCGGAATGGAGGTCAATGGATCTCGAAGTCCTTATACAGGTTGCTAAAGGATTGGAGGCAGGAAACAGCAAGAAAAAGTCCGCCATCGTGGCAGTAATGACCGGAGCCGACGCCACTAATGAAGCCACGGACGGACAGCGACAACCTCGTAAATGCTATGGATGCGGAAAAGTCGGTCATTTTAAAAGAGTATGTCGTAGTCGCCATCTGTGGGCCGCTTATCAAGCCCAGAACCAAAACCAGAACACTCCTCCTCCACCTCCTCCTCCTCAGCCATAGGAAATAGGGGAGCAAATGGAGGAGGGGGACTCTATTTGCATGGCCGTCTCCGCCCCTCCTTCCGGCCCTTCCCTTAAGATCACTCTTGATGTAGCCGGAAAATCTTGCTCATTTCTTGTTGACACTGGCGCTGCTCGTAGCGTGCTTTGTGAGACGGATGCACACCCCTCCTGGTTATCTGATATACAACTCCCCTGTAGTGGGTTAGTTAGAAGGCGTGGTTCAACACAACCCACTCACACGCCCCTTACCCGTCACAAGCTCTTTAATACATCTGCCTTCATCTACTCTAGCTCAATTTGTGGTCAGTGCCACTTGCCCTTTCAATCTTCTAGGAGCGGATTTTCTCGCCCCTGAAGAAACCTGTATGCTTATGGCAGTAATACATGATCCACCTCAAGATGAGCCCCCAGACTTTCTAAACAAATTGCTTGACAATCTTCCAGCTATTTTGTGGGCCTCTGGGCCTATGGACATTGGACGACTCAACGTCCCACCAGTACAAGTTGTGCTTAAGGATCGTAACGTTCTTCCATACAAGGCCCAATATCCTTTATCAGTGGCCCAACTAGATGCAATATCTATTCAAGTAGCTGCACTCCTAGAATCCGGTGCAATAACACTTACTACTTCTCCTTACAATACTCCGTTGTATCCAGTCAAAAAGAAGCAGATCAAAGGCCAACCTCCAGTGTACAGGATGGCACAAGATTTACGCGCTGTCAACGAAGCCACGGTTCTGGATACCCCTTTTGTGCCAAATCCACATACTCTTCTATCCAGCATTCCACCTACGGCATCCAGGTTCACTGTAATTGATCTTGCTAATGCCTTTTTCTCTATTCCATTACACCCTTCGTGTCAATATCTTTTTGCATTCACACATGCTGGTCGGCAATACACCTGGACGGTGATGCCACAAGGAGCTTAGAACAGCCCGTCCAGTTTCAGCAAAGCTATGTTTTCTGTGCTTTCTTCATGGCAGGACGCTCACCCGGAAGTTGAGCTCCTGCAATACGTGGATGACCTACTTCTTTGTGCTCCAGACCCATCCATGTGTCAAGAAACTACCCTGGACTTACTCTATTTTTTTAGCTACAGCTGGCTGTAAGGTCTCCAAATTTAAACTACAGTTATGCCTTCAAAAAGTGATTTTTCTAGGACATTGTATTACCAAAGGCCGTAAACACCTTACAATGGCACGGAAAAAGGCCATCCTGCAGTTGGCTCCGCCAGAAACTACACATCAGCTACAGATCTTTCTGGGTCTCATTTCATACTGTTGTCCCTGGATTCCCGACGCTTCTGTTCTAATGCAACCACTATATGACTGTATATCTCGAGAACTACCAGCAATTTTTTATTTAACACCAGAGGCACTGGACTCATTCGACGCTCTACAACAAATGATTGCCTCATCTCCAGCTTTAGGAATTCCGAACTATTCTCTTCCGTTCCGTCTCTATGTTATGGAACGGCAAAGGCCATGCCACACGCGTTCTCACTCAGATGCACGGTGGTCGACATCGTCCCCTCGGATTCTACTCCAAACGATTGGACCCAGTTGCTCGCGTGACACCCTCCTGTGTAAGGGCTATTCACGCTGCCAGTTGTCTTCTGGACGTCACTTCAGATATTGTCCTCGGACATCCCTTGACAATTCTAGCTCCACATGACATCTCAGCTATTTTACAACAGACCCAACCCAGACATCTCACTGCTCAGCGTCATCTTCGTCTCCAAAGGAGTCTGTTATTGCCCGACAATGTTACTATTCAACGATGCAATGTTCTCAATCCGGCTGCCCTCCTTCCACTTCCAAGGGGGGAGTATACTGATATTCCGTCTACGGATTTTATTGATCTAGCCACAGAAGAAGATCTTCAGGAACAGCTATTGTGGCATATACAGTCATCAAATGTCGATTTTCCAGATGTACCACCCGAGGACGATCCACATGATTGTCTGACCATGATGCAAGCGGAAGTCGGTTCGCCTCCGAACATACGGGATACCCCACTCTCAAACCCAGAATGGACCCTATTTGTGGACGGCTCCAGATATGCCGATGACAAGGGTCGTTTCCATACGGGAATGGCGGTTACGACTGACACCACTGTACTCTGTGCAAAAGCTCTACGACCGGATCAGTCGGCTCAGGAGGCTGAAGTAGCTGCCCTCACTGAGGCCTGTATTATGGCTAAAGATTCTACCGCAAATATCTATACGGATTCCAGGTACGCCTTCGGAGTTGTACATGATTTTGGAGTCATCTGGAAGGCAAGAGATTATATCACTGCAGCAGGGACTCCAATCAAGAACGGGAAAGCAGTTGAAGCTTTGATGACTGCGGCCCTACTCCCGAAACAAGTTGCAGTGATCAAAGTTAAGGCGCACTCACGGGCTGACACTATGGAAGCAAAAGGAAACGCCTTAGCAGATAGTGCAACCAAGCAAGCAGCCCTCAATGAAGACTCAGCGGTCCCTTTAATGACGGTGACCAAGGAAGCACCAATGGAATTAGACTGGGATATTTTAATTCAATTACAACAACAAGCTTCAACCAAGGAACAAAATCAATGGATACAAGAAGGAGCATCCAAGGATGAGCGGGGAGCCTGGGCCAGAGGCCAATATCTTTGTTTACCCCAGACTTTATATCCTTTAGTCATATCACTAGCTCATGGACCGACGTATCAGTCTAAAACCATTATGAAGGAGATTATCGAGAAAATCTGTATCGCACCAGGAATCACCCCGATGCTAGCACGAACCACCGAATCCTGTTTAATCTGCGCTCAGTACAACACTGGAAGGGCGGAACCAACTCTGTCCAAATGTTTACCAAAAGCTCAATATTCTTTCCAGCAGATTCAAATCGACCATATTCAAATGCCAATGTGTCAGACTTTTCAATATGTACTAGTAGTGGTAGATGTGTTCTCTGGATGGCCTGAAGCTTACCCAGTACGAAACCAAACCGCACCCACTACCGCAAAGAAATTTATTCAAGAATTTATTTGCCATTTTGGAGTCCCTGAGGTCATAGAAAATGACCAAGGACCTGCATTTACGGCAAACATCACTCAAGAAGTGTGGAAAATTATAGGTTCACATCTCGCCTTCCACACCCCCTACCGACCCCAAAGTAGTGGGAAAGTGGAAAGACTGAACGGTATACTCAAGTCAAAAATGTTAAAAATGACTCAAGAAACTGGTCTAAATTGGGTACAATGCCTACCCATCGTGCTTTTTGCTATCAGACACACGCCAAAGGCATCACATAAGCTCACTCCACATGAAATATTTTTTGGAAGTAGTCCCAGGCCAGGACAGTACTTCCCACAGCAGTTGCAAATGAATTATGAACAATTGCAAAATATGTTATTGCTTTGACTACTCAGTGATCTAATATATATGCCCAAGTTTTCTCTTCTATTCCAGATCCCAATACCCTCGAAGGTACCCATTCCCTATTGCCTGGGGAGTGGGTGGTTGTGAAGAAACACGTCCGATCCACTCTGGAACTGCAATTCGAGGGCCCTTATCAAGTGCTACTAACAATTTCTACCTCAATAAAAGTTGAAGGGAAACCCACCTGGATACACGCATCGCATTGCAAGAGAGTCAAAGGATACGACCCTCCAATCAATGACTCCTAGAATGCATATCCTGTGCATCCCACTATTATTATATTTCATTTTCCAATATATATGGGGAAAACCAGCCCAAGCTATCAGTCACCAGGGAGGTCGGGTAGCCATTACGAGAGATGCAAAACAAGCAGGTCCTCCCATTTTTTGGTACAACTCCAGTAGCACAACAGTAGCCACATACTCATTCCAACTTTGTCACATTATAGATTGTGTTTCTAAACGCTACACCAATGTATATACCGGTGTGATGACACAAGAAGGGGATACCACCGACAATTTTGACCCCGGGTATTGTGATGTTCAAATAGGAGAATGTGTTGGGTACATATGCTATGTTGGAGGGCAATGGGGGGACAATTGTAGGTATTGGGGCTCTGTAATAACTAATTCAGGTACCAAATGGGGATATAAGCCCCCTGAAGCCCTAGCCCTCAAAGATCAATATGGTAAATCATTGCTCTCACGAATAACTCTCATATCCACCGGAACTAGTGATAACCAACGATACACCTTTACTATAGAGAATCCCCAGCCAAATGATGCTCGAAAATATATTTTCGGGATTTACAAATATGGTTTTATGAGCGGCAAGGCCCCCTTCTATTTTAAAGATATGTACCATAGTTTAGAATGGAAAGAGCCACAAGGTAAACCATCAAACCAACCAGTTTCGAAACCACCAGGAATCCCATATATGGTCCAGCGTGCCATTCAACGTATGATAGCTATAGCGAATCCCACTTATGAGGATACTGTAGCCATAGAAACTGGATATAATGATATTAATCTATGGCTCGAGTGGATGCAATATTCTGCTATTAAGCACAATAAGTCCAATTGCTATGTGTGTGGTAGAGCCCGTCCACATCTGGGTAAAGTACCCCTACAGTTGCCCTATCAGTCACTGTTATGTCTATTGAGTCTTTATACCAATACCAGTAACAAATTCACCGAATGTGAGAAATGGAAAAGAGAATATCCTCTATTAATCGAGGCTCCCAAGCTCAACGGAGGAATTACTATATATTCTGGCACTTACATTTGTATTTCAAACACCAAAGGAACAGGCAAATTTCTTGGTAAATTATCTAATGGTAATTGTGCTGAATACAGCAATTTGACCGGTCCCCCCACACAGAATCAAGTATATTCTCTGGGAGACATCTATTGGCTATGTGGAGACATGAAACTGCGCACCAGATTAGAAGGTAGTTGGACTGGTGAATGTGCACTGGCCAAAGTTATAATGCCGTTATTTATAATGTTGGAAGAGCCAGAAGCTGTTGAGGCCCAGTGTACCCTGTTCCGTAAGAAACGCAGTGTCTCAAAAGACCCCGAGGGAAGCTTCGACCCCCATGTGTATATAGATGCAATAGGAGTTCCTAGGGGGGTCCCAGATGAGTATAAAGCCCGAGATGCGCTCCAAGGATTTTCGGATCAATTGGAGGCCGTAACCCAGATGATTTTTCAGAATCGCATGGCACAGATATGATTCCGGTAGAAAAAGGCGGAGTCTGTCAAATAATCCAGAATGGAAAGAGCCTCAAAGTGATCCTCCACCTAATCCCCTGGCTCCAAATGCTGGCCCATCCATCCGACGTATGGTAACCATTGACAACCCCTTTAATGTTTATGTACGATGATACTGAGCCAAGCAGTCTTGCGCCTTCTTATGAAACAGCATTCGACTCGATAGTCACCCCCAACGGTAATCCCCGTCCCGTGTAGGGACATATATATCCGAGGGACATGTCCAAGACCTGAAACCGGGATTTTATCCAGTAGGGATAATTTGTCGCCACTGCAGGTGAAGAGGATGCGGGATCATGTCCGGTAGGATCTGTCAGGATTAGGGACAGTTGGCCATTATATATTCAAGGGGGGACTGTTATGGAACCACTATATATCAGCAAGAAACGCTTATTGTTTTAATGAATATAAGATGGCCTCGACCAATAAAGGGTTACACCTCACGCAGATACATGGGAGACGCAAGTAGCAGTGTATTCAATTATCTATGTTTTACTAACCGCAAGCGCCATCCTGATTATATCTAGTTGCAGGAAAGTATCTAACTGTTTTCTGCCTTTCTGCCTATTTCCGCATAGTTTCAGGATTAACCAATTAATAAGCTTTACGTAACCTGACGTCCCTATTTCCAGACACTATATAATCTATAATATAAACAAAATAAAGCAGAGTGATTTTGGACCTGACCCAGAGTGTGTCGCGTGTCTTATTTCTCTCTCCGTGCACGTACATTTATATTCACATAATTTGGAGCAGTTCAACAATTGAAGAAAGGCTTTATTGGAAAGCATCCAAAACAAACTCACTGAAAATGCTAAATTTAGATAATTATATTAGACAGAAAAGGTATTATTGCACATCATAAAAACATGAGATATAAGAATATGAAGAATATGAAGTGAATAACAAAACAAGTATCCCATTTATCAAAAACACTTATCATAACAGAACAAAAACATTTTAAAATGCTAGGATGTTTTATTATTAGACCCAAAAATAACTACACTAGGTCAACAACTATTTCTCAAAGAGCTCAAAATAAAAATTCTCATTAGAAACAGAAAATACAGAAAGGGAACATATTTTTTGTGAAATGTGTAATGTTTATACATGTTGATTGTTTAACCCCAAACCCCAAAGCAAAATTAATCACAAATTTAGATTAAAATTGATTTTTGATGAATTTTGCAATTTTTGTTTTCCTTGTGTGCTTTGGGATTCATATGCCATGAAGCCTCCTGTCCCCTGTTCTAGCCTGCCTATCGCACGTGCGTTAGGCAGAAGGATCCTATTTTGCTCAATGCTGCCGCGCTTGCTAAAGCGCCGGCTGAGCCTCCTATTTGAACCCTGTTCGCACAGTAAACGCTGTGCGATCAGGGGAGGAGCTCCCAGCCACCACACTTCCCGCCGAGCCCGGAGTCTCCCCTCCCTCCCCAGTGACTGATTGCAATCCTGCAGTCACATGGCCTCGTTCATTTCCTTATAGCATCCACACGGCTCTAACTGTGAGTATAAAATTAATATTTGGGCTGCTGAAAGTTAGGGGAGGTGGGGGCTAATTTAGGGGCAGTAATGGTTAATGGGGTGTTTAGGGTTAATTTAGGGGCTGTTATGTTAATGGGGTGTTTAGGGTTAATTTAGGGGTAGTTATGGTTAATTAGGTATTTAGGGTTAATTTAGGGGCAGTTATGGTTGATGGGGTCTTTAGGGTTAATTTAGGATCAGTTGTGGTTGATGGGGTGTTTAGGGTTAATTCAGGGGCAGTTGTGGTTGATGGGGTGTTTAGGGTTAATTTAGAGGCAGTTATGTTAATGGGGTGTTTAGGGTTAATTTAGGGGTAGTTATGGTTAATGAGGTCTTTAGGGTTAATTTAGGAGTAGTTATGGTTGATGGGGTGTTTAGGGTTAATTTAGGGGCATTTATGGTTGATGGGGTGTTTAGGGTTAATTTAGGGGCAGTTATGGTTAATCGGGTCTTTAGGGTTAATTGAGGGGCAGTTATGGTTGATACTGCGCTTAGGGTTAATTTAGTGGCAGTTATGGTTGATGGGGTGTTTATGGTTAATTTAGGGGCAGTTATGGTTAATGGGGTCTTTAAATGTTATTTTAACCTGTACATTACATCATAAATGTACATTTCATTTTCAAAATGTATATATGGTGAGCCTCCATTGGAATTGCCGACCAGCCGCCACTGCCTAAATGCATACATTGCCTAAATATAGTAAAGAACTTGTACACTAACTGTATGCAAAAGGGTATTAATATACAAGGGCAAGGTCTCTTTGTCGTGCTCGTTCACCTTCATCTCACCAAGAATACTGAGCCTACAGTACCTGTGACCACCATCTGTTCCAGCAACCAGTACTGTATGTATATTACTTTGTTATTTAATTAACCTGCTTAAGAAGACTTAAGCTGTGGTCTTGATTGCTGTTTGGTCACTGGAGAAGTTTAGATATTCAAGACAAAGAATAATCTAACAAATAAGGGTGAGATAAACATTATAGAAATGCCTAATTTTTCATGATGTAGGGTCGACCCCCTGATTGGGGGGGGGTTGTTTTTTGTGTTTTTTTCCCTCTTCCTCTCTCTTTTAAGATATAAATACTTGCTTTGTTATAGTACATGATATAGTATAATAACAAATAGAGCACTTAACACACAGAGAAGGTAATACAGCTAGTTGATTGGAAGAAACTATAGAATTATGATTGACTGATACATATATAAGATATTAACACGGACACATTGGTAATAGTTGAAGCCACGGGGCACTTTAAAAGAGAAAGGAGGGTAAGGGAGAGAAGAGGGGAGGGACACAAGTTGGTGGATATAATATTAAAGAGAGAAGAGAAAACTTATTGAGATAATTAACACTAATAGAAACACTTAACCAGATGATTGTGTTTCTTTTTTTTTTCTTCCCAAACATTAAGACATAAATAATAGTACCCCAAGTATACTGTGACGGAACCCTCCATCACTGGGACCACTGGAGAGGCCTGACTGCCAGCCTCCTCCCTATTGGCTATGGGCCCTGGGTTTGTAAAGGCTTCTGTGGCTACCCCCCCAGTATATCTTCTCATCACTGGCTGAGGGGATTATCTCCAGCAGACAGCCAGGATCTGCCACCAGAGAGTGACCACCATTGTTTCAGTTTAATGTTGTATAAATCAGTCTCCCCCACCTATTGTATTGTTAATCTCGTTACTGTCCCTGTTGTCTCTGGGAGGCAGATTAAGGGGGCGGTTTGTGTCCCAATATCTTGTTTAATGTAAATGTGTGTTTTGCTGGATAAATCCAGCTCTGTGTGTCCAAAAATAAATCAGTCTTCGTTTGGTTTTACCCTACACTGAGTCTCGGCTAGTGACTGGGGAACCGGGGAAAGTGTGTTGTCCCAGGCTAAGGGAGCACAAGTCAGCGGAGGTAGTCGGTCAGACTAGCCAGCTCCGTGACATATACTTCTCCAAAAGAAAGATTCCTAAAATATCAGAACAATTAGAGGAAATGAACAAACCCATTGATCTAGAGCAGGCATGTCCAAACTTTTTTCAAAGAGTGCCAGATTTGATGAAGTGAACATGTGCGAGGGCCGGCCATTTTGCCTGACATTCTTTGAACCATTAAAACTAAATGCAAATTAACTATTTTATGCAAAGTTTATTGAAAAAGGCATACTTTTCATTTTGTGACTTGGATGACAGGTGTTAAATCACTCTGCTTTTAATATAAAAAAAACAGATCTATATTTGGGCAACTTATCTGTGGGGCCTTATCAGTCCGGAACGCGGGCCACAATTGGCCCTTGGGCCGGACTTTGGACATGCCTGATCAATAGGAAGTAAAAAGGGCTATAAATGAATTACAAATTAACAAGCCACCAGGCCCAGATGCATATAGTAATACATTTTATAAAGTATTTAAGGATCTGCTAGTGGTGAGGCTGGTCAAGACCTTTAACCCCTTCAGGACCGGAACGTACCTGGTACTTCCTGGCTACATGTTCCCTGCAGACCGGGATGTACCAGGTACGTCATCCCCAAAAAACGCCCCCACATTGCCACAATCGTGATGATCGCAGGGGCTGCTGCTGTCTTCCCAGGTGTCTGGGAAGACCAGCACAGCCACTCCGAGCCCACCACCGAGCCTGTGATCACTCTCGCGGCATTTTAGGGGTTAATTCCCATTTTGTATGGGGCTCTGCTGCTGGTGGTCTGTCTGCAAAATATAAAGAATTAGGAACATATATTAGAACATTGTTTGTACACATTCTCAAACTACAATGCATACAAGTGACAGGCATACATGACTATTCAAATCAACTGACAGAAAACAAAGGCCTAGTGATGACACTATGAGAGAGACTCCTCCTCCGTACCTGAGATAGGGCAGGACTCAAACAGTTAAAAGGCCCCTCCCCTCCTAGCACCCTCAGTGAATATCAAAGACCACACAGGAAAACAGAATCGCTGCAAAAATATTTATTGAAAGGAAGGCAGGGAACTAAACGTGTCACCAGGGATTGGCAGGGAAAAGAAGCTCTCGGTAAGTAGAACTTAATGTTTCCCTGCCATCCCAGGTGACACTATGAGAGATATAACAAAGAAGAAGGGTGGGAAACAAAGAAACTCAGGGGGAAAACACAGCCCCAAGAACCGTACGACCGAACAGGGCATCCTCTTGTGCCATCTGACCGAGTCTATAATGTCGAACAAAAGTACTCAGAGTTCCCCACGTAGCTGTCTTGCAGATGTGTTCAGGCGAGACGAGACATTGTTCAGCCCATGAAGTGGAAACTGCGCGGGTAGAGTGGGCACGAATCCTGGGAGGGGGAACCCCACCAGCTGCTGTGTAAGCTAAACAGATAGTTGACACAATCCATTTTGCCATTGTACGCTTAGAAATGCTAAGACCTCTACTGGGACCAGAAGAGGCTACAAACAAACTAGATGATCTGCGCAGAGGCTGCGTGCGTTCCAGATAAATCGAAAGACATCTTTTTAAGTCCAACGTATAGAGCGCTTCCTCTTCCGCCGATTGAGGGGACGAGAAGAATGTAGGCAACACAATTTCTTGGTCCCTGTGAAACGCCGTCTGTACTTTGGGTGGGAATTCAGGGGGCACAGCGAGGATGACCTTATCCGGAAAAAAACGCAGGAACGGTTCCTTCATTGAAAGGGCCTGGAGTTCACTGATACGCCTCGCAGAGGTAATGGCCACCAGGAAGGCCGTCTTCAGAGACAACAGGTGTAGGGAAACCGATTGAAGAGGCTCAAAAGGTGGCAACATGAGCCTGCGAAGGACCAGGTTCAGGTCCCAGGGCACCATCTTGGAGACAGGGCGAGGACGAATACGTACCATAGCCCTGGAGAAACGCCTGATGACTGAAATCAAATCGAAGCCAAGTAAAGCACTAATGGCAGCAATCTGGACCTTGATGGTAGAAGGCTGAAGTCCATGGTCAAACCCC
This sequence comes from Sceloporus occidentalis, assembly GCA_023333645.1. Classification (NCBI taxonomy): domain Eukaryota; kingdom Metazoa; phylum Chordata; class Lepidosauria; order Squamata; family Phrynosomatidae; genus Sceloporus; species Sceloporus occidentalis. The sequence goes on from JALMGF010000123.1 coordinate 2,283,465, forward strand.
ATTTGTAAAAATTCCAGAATGGCAGCCGGAGAACTGTCTGAAGGAAGAAGTTTCCTGGATCCACACCAGCTACAAAACTTCTTCCACACTTTAATGTATCTGAGGGATGTGACCTTCTTACGACTGCGAAGAAGTGTTTCCGTAACCGACTCAGAGAAGCCTCAAGACCTCAGAATTCTCCGTTCAACCTCCAAGCCGTCAGCTGAAATACCGCAGGATTTGGATGAAGGAACTGACCCTGGTGAAGCAGGTCTTCCCAGGCCGGGAGCCGTAGGGGCTGTGCGTGGCTGAGTGAGACTAAGCCCGCGTACCAGACACGTCTGGGCCAGTCTGGGGCAACCAGAATAACCGACGCCCGGTCGAACTTGATCTTCTGCAGAACCTTGGATATCAGAGGAAATGGAGGGAAAACATAGGCGAGGCTGAAACTCCAAGTCTGAGCGAAGGCATCCACTGCCAGAGGCTGGTCCCGAGGATTGAGAGAAAAGAACGCTGGAACTTGCGCATTGTCCCTGGAGGCCATAAGATCTATTTCGGGCATTCCCCACCGTTGGACAATCATGTGGAAGGCTGCCGGATGCAAAGCCCATTCGTTGCTTTGAACGGGAGTCCTGCTCAGAAAGTCGGCTTGGGAATTCAAAGCCCCCTGAAGGTGAACCGCAGACAAAGTCATTAGACGAGATTCTGCCAAAAAAGAAATCCTGAGAGCTAGGCGCAGCAGGCGAGGACTTCTTGTACCCCCCTGCTTGTTGATGTAGGCGACTACCGCCCGATTGTCGGAACGAAGCAGGATGTTCTTGCCGAAGAGCTGCTTTTCCCAGTGATGTAGGGCATTCTCCACCGCCAGCAGCTCCAGGCAGTTTGAGGGTAGGAGCTGAGTGGCAGGCGACCAGAGACCTTGAACAAAGCCGTCCCGATAGGTGGCTCCCCAGCCTGTTCTGCTTGCGTCCGTGGTAAGGAGCTCTTTGGATGACCAGGGCAATCGTCTTCCTGAGGCCAGAGTGTCTCGTAGGAGCCACCAGAAGAGGGATGCCTTGACATGCGGAGGAAGACGAACCAGTCTGTCCAGGGCGAATGGGTTCTCTTCCATCAGATGAAGAATATGGTTCTGAAGAACCCTCATGTGAGCCAGGGCCCAGGGAACTGCATACCTTGCTGAAGTCATCTTGCCGAGAAGAGACATACATTGCCTTAGTGGACTTTTGCGTGCAGCAAGCACCTTGCAGGTTAGGGAATAAATACCGCTGATCTTGCTTGAAGGAAGAAAAGCTTTTCCTTCGCAGGAATCCAGGCGAAGGCCGAGGAACACCAATTGTTGAGAAGGAACCAAATTGGACTTCTCCCAATTTAGAATCCAGCCGAGATCCTGAAGCGTCTGGACCACCCGGGAAAGGTGAGACTGAAGGAGAGCAGCTGAATGAGTGTGAATCAGCCAATCGTCCAGGTAAGGGATGACCGAAATACCCTGACGTCTGAAATGGGCCACTGCAAGGAGCTTTGTAAACACTCTGGGGGCTGGAGACAGTCCAAATGGAAGGGCTTGAAATTGAAAATGACTGATTCTTGAACCCCAAGGAATAGCTATCCGCAGAAACCGTTGATGGGAGGGGTGCATAGGGACATGAAGATACGCATCCTTTAGGTCTATGGAGACCATGAAGTCTCGAAGATTTAGAGAGTCCAGAGCTGATCGTACGGTCTCCATCTTGAACCTTAGGAAACGAAGATGACGGTTCAGGAAACGTAGGTCTATAATGAGACGAAACCCCTTTGGTGCTTTTGGAACCAAAAAGACACGAGAATAAACCCCTTGACTCTGTTCCTGCAGGGGCACGGGAATAAGGACTTCTGTATCTACAAACTGTTGGACGGCAGAGAACAGGAATCCCCGCTGTTCCACGTTCTGAGGAAGGTGGGAAATCAAAAACTGGTCTGCAGGCTTGCTTTCGAATTGTAGCCGATAACCCTGGGATATGATGGATCTCACCCAGGAATCTTGGGTGATGAAGAACCAATAGTCTATGAAATGCCGAAGTCTTCCTCCCACCGGGATGCCTGCTGAGTCATGCAAAACCCTTGGGGTCCTGGGCCGCTTTGGGGAAGGCGAACCTGTCATATCTACCCCTTTCACGATGAAATCTGCCCCGGAAGGCATGTTCCCTTGCAGGACGAGAGAAACTGGACCTGGACTGGCCTGGAAAGTATGGACGAAAGGACTGCCGCCTCCTGGAAGCAGTTCTGCGTTGTGGCATCCAATGTTTATCACCAGTCGTTTTCTCAAGCAGGGACTCCAGTTCCTCGCCAAACAGAGACCCTCCTTTAAAAGGGATATTAAGCAGTCTGTTCTTTGAGGCATTGTCAGCCCCCCAGGCTTTAAGCCATAAGGCCCGTCTGGCCGCCACAGAAAGTGCAGAGGCCCTGGCTGACATCCTGACATTTTCAATTGAGGCATCGCAGAGAAAATCCACTGCCAACTTGAGAGCAGCAATGTTCTTGAGGATAGTTTCTCTAGGCGTTTTTGCTGCAACCTCTTCCTCGATCTGCGACAGCCAGATTTTAACAGCTCGAGACACCGAGGCAGATGCTATGCCAGGTTTAAAAGCAGCGGTGGAAGCTTCAAAAGATTTCTTAACGGCTGCTTCAGCCTTCTTTTTCATAAGATCCGAAAAATGAGAGCCATCCTCCAGCGGCAAGGCAGTCTTTCTGGAAACTTTCATCACTGCGGTGTCAACCAGCGGGTTTGCACAGAATTTGACAAAGTCCTCCTCAAACGGAAAAAGGCGTTTCACCCGCCTGGACAGGTTAATTCTCCTCTCTGGATGGTTCCATTCCTGCTTAATGATGTCGGATAAAGCAGGGTGTACAGGAAAAGACGGTGACTGCTTGGAGAAGCCGGAAAAAAGTGATCTTTTTTAGGTGTAGCTGTATCCTCCAAGTTCATGGCCGACTTTACAGCAGAGACGAGAGTATCAATCTCTTCCACCGGAAACAAAAAGGAACTTTCCTCCTGGATTTCACCTTCCTCTGAAGAATACTCCTCCAGCTCAGGGTAATCGAACTCGGAGTCAGAAAGCTGTTGATAACCCAGGAAAGATGGTTCCCGTACTGCCGGAAGATGGGGAGGAGCAGGAACTGACTGACGAAAGGCAGAAAAGGTAGACTGCATCTCTTCCTTAAGCCAGGCTAAAAATTCTCTCCCACCAGAGGCTTCAGAATCCGCCACAGACTTTAGACAGGCGGAACAGAGCTTTTTCTTAGAATCCTGCAGAGGCTTGTGACAACCAGAGCACTGCGCATGCTTAGTCTTAGATAAAGCCTTTTTAGGTCTTTCCTCAACAGAGGGAGGCTCAGAATTATCTGGAGCAGACATAATTAAACAGGATGCAACAGCACCGTAGAAAATATATATAAACAGCTCTCAACTCACCACACCGCTTAAATAGCTTCATACCAGGCTACAAACTGCAACAGCAGCAAATTTGGCGCCAAAATTTTGAATTGACCCGAAAACGAGGCTAGGAACGCATACCGGACATGCCTAGAACTCCTCGCCGGAAGAAGCAGGGACGCCATATTGAAACACGCCGAGACGCCGGAACCGCGGCGTCTAACACAGAAGACGCCGGCAGATCAGCAAAGGAAGCCGCGGGAGCGGAGGGAAGGAAGCCGGACGGACCACCGCTCAGCCACGGTGAGTATGTGCGGGGCAGAGCGGCACCAGCCACCCGGCTATGGTGCAGGCACCAGCCACCCAGCTATGGTGCAGGCACCAGCCACCCAGCTATGGTGCAGGCACCAGCCACCCAGCTATGGTGCAGGCATCCCCCACCCGGGGGGGCTTAGCCCTAGGGATAACCGGCTCAACCTAGAGCCGTGAAAAATTAACAAACGGGAGATGAGTCCTCCCTACCTGATGTAGGGCAGGAAAAAACACTGAGGGTGCTAGGAGGGGAGGGGCCTTTTAACTGTTTGAGTCCTGCCCTATCTCAGGTACGTAGGAGGAGTCTCTCTCATAGTGTCACCTGGGATGGCAGGGAAAATAATATACACCAACATGAAACAGTACTTAAATCAGTGAAAGTATAGACTAATGCATTTAAAACAATGACTTACAGACTTATATTGCCAAGGCCTGTGTGTAAGAAAAAGGGAGAGCTCATACAGTGGGGCAAAAAAGTATTTAGTCAGCCACCAATTGTACAAGTTCTCCCACTTACAAAGATGAGAGAGGCCTGTAATTTTCACCATAGGTACACTTCAACTATGAGAGACAGAATGGGGGGAAAGAATACAGGAAATCACATTGTAGGATTTCTAATGAATTCATTGGTAAATTCCTCGGTAAAATAAGTATTTGGTCACCTACAAACAAGCAAGATATCTGGCTCTCACAGACCTGTAACATCTTCTTTAAGAGTCTCCTCTGTCCTCCACTCGTTACCTGTATTAATGGCACCTGTTTGAACTTGTTATCAGTATAAAAGACACCTTTCTATAACCTCAAACAGTCACACTCCAAACCCCACTAAGGCCAAGACCAAAGAGCTGTCAAAGGACACCAGAAACAAAATTGTAGCCTTGCACTAGGTTGGGAAGACTGAATCTGCAATAGGCAAGCAGTTTGGTGTGAAGAAATCAACTGTGGGAGCAATTATTCGAAAATGGAAGACATACAGGACCACTGATAATCTCTCTCGATCTGGGGCTCCACGCAAGATCTCACCCCATGGTGTCAAAATGAACACAAGAACGGTGAGCAAAAATCCCAGAACCACACGGGGGGACCTAGTGAATGACCTGCAGAGAGCTGGGACCAAAGTAACAAAGGCTACCATCAGTAACACACTACGCCGCCAGGGACTCAAATCATGCAGTGCCAGACGTGTCCCCCTGCTTAAGCCAGTACATGTCCGGGCCCGTCTAAAGTTTGCTAGAGAGCATTTGGATTATCCAGAAGAGGATTGGGCGAATGTCATATGGTCAGATGAAACCAAGGTAGAACTTTTTGGTAGAAACTCAACTTGTCGTGTTTGGAGGAGAAAGAATGCTGAGTTGCATCCAAAGAACACCATACCTAAGGTGAAGCATGGGTGTGGAAACATCATGCTTTGGGGCTGTTTTTCTGCAAAGGGACCAGGACGACGGATCCGTGTAAAGGAAAGAATGAATGGGGCCATGTATCGTGAGATTTTGAGTGAAAACCTTCTTCCATCAGCAAGGGCATTGAAGATGAAACGTGGCTGGGTCTTTCAGCATGACAATGATCCCAAACACACCGCCCGGGCAACGAAGGAGTGGCTTCATAAGAAGCATTTCAAGGTCCTGGAGTTGCCTAGCCAGTCTACAGATCTCAACCCAATAGAAAACTATTGGAGGGAGTTGAAAGTCCGTGTTGCCCAGCGACCACCCCAAAACATCACTGCTCTAGAGGAGATCTGCATGGAGGAATGGTCCAAAATACCAGCAACAGTGTGTGAAAACCTTGTGAAGACTTACAGAAAATGTTTGACCTCTGTCATTGCCAACAAAGGGTATATAACAAAGTATTGATATGAACTTTTGTTATTGACCAAATACTTATTTTCCACCATAATTTGCAAATAAATTCTTTAAAAATCAGACAATGTGATTTATGGACTTTGTTGTCTCATTCTGTCTCTCATAGTTGAAGTGTACCTATGGTGAAAATTACAGGCCTCTCTCATCTTTGTAAGTGGCAAAACTTGCACAATTGGTGGCTGACTAAATACGGTATTTGCTCGATTATAAGACGAGGTTTTTTTCAGAGCAAATGCTCTGAAAAATACACCTCGTCTTATAATCGGGGTCGTCTTATAATCAGACCTCAAATAGGTCTGGCTATGAGACGACTAAGATCCAGATCCCCTGCAGCTGCAGGGGACCTGGATCCTCCTGTCTCCCCCACCCCCCGCCCCACTTACCGGTACTTTTGAGTCCCCGGTGTGTAGCTGGGGCAGTGTGTACATGTCTACGCGATTCGCGTAGACAACTTCCGCTGCAGCAGGAAGGAGGAGTGGCTAGCAGCGGGGGTTGTCTGTGTCTATCGCGCAGACCTTCCGCGGCTGTCAGAGATCAGAGTTCCCCGCGGGGAACTCTGATCTCTGACAGTCGGGGAAGGTCTGCGCGATGGACGCAGACAACCCCCGCTGCTAGCCACACCTCCTTCTGGCTGCAGCGTAAGTGCGTGGGATCTACACACTGCCCCGGCTACATGACAGGGAAGTCAGAAGCACCAGTAAGTTTGGGGGGGGGCGGCATATAGGGGTATAAGGCATTTCTGGAGGCAGAGTGGCACATAATGGGGCACAGTGGCATATAGAGGGTTAAAAGGCATATCATGGGGCACAGTGGCATATAGGGTTAAAAGGCATATCATGGGGCACAGTGGCATTTAGAAGGTTAAAAGGCATATCATGGGGCACAGTGGCATAAAGGGGGTATAAGGCATTTCTGGGGCAGATGTGCATAACTGGGGGGCAGGTTGGAAAATAGAAGGAAATAAAACCAAAATATTTTTCTCAATCATAGCTTTTATAAAAAAAAAAATAGTTTACATGTGTCATAAATCAACTCACCCTCTCCCCGGCTCCAGCGTCGGCAGGTCTCGGCGTCGGGTTTCCTCTCAGCCTCTGCTCGCCGACACAGACACGAGCAGAGGCTGCGTGCAGGCACGCCCCCTCCACTGCCGGCAGAGAGCAGCAGGGAGGAGGACGCGGTCCCAGGTTGCTATGGAGACGCGTCCACTCCCTGCTACTGCTGATAGACGCCGGCAATGTAGGAGTTGTGTACGCGTTGCCATGGCAATGCGTCTCTCAGTATGACGTCATTTTGGCGCCAAATTCAAATTATAAAAAACCCCTTCCGCTGAGAGATCATTGCTCAAGTATCAAGCTATTACTGCCTCTGTACCTAAGCGTTCCTGATTGTTTCTACTAGTGTACCAGACCCTTCCTTCTGATTTTTGACCTACGTTCCTTGCTGCCTGCCTCGACCATTGTGTGTGACCTGACCTTGTTTTTGGATTATCGTTTTGTACCTTGCCTCGGACTTTGTGGTTGCCATCTGCTATTAGGAACCATCTACCTTTTCGGCTCACGGGTCAGCCGTGATAACATGAATTAACATTTACTGGTAAAACTCTTTTCCTATTGGGTCGTCTTATATTCAGGCTTTTTCTTTTTTTCCTAAATTAATATTCAGATTTGGGGGGTCGTCTTATAATCAGGGTCATCTTATAATCGAGCAAATACGGTACTTTTTGCCCCACTGTAACTGTTACTGTTACAGTGGAATAAGCTGGAACAGGAAGTTGACAGAAACATGGCCAAAGTTCACCACCAGGTGGCAGTTTAAGGCACCAACTTTATAAATACTAAGCACAGACATATATACAGGTATCAGAATACCAACTATAAACTAAATGTAAATAAATCTATTTTGTTGGCTAAAAATTTGAGTGATGAGGACATAAGATATATCAAAAGTAATTTTGATATTGCCTGGGCTAAGGATAACATTGATTATTTAGGTATTAAGATTGTTAATGATCCATCTAGGACTGTTGAGATTATTTTTCACCTCTATTAAAGTCCACAAATACATTTCTGAAAGACTGGGTAAAAAGAGAACTCTCTTGGACTGGTAGGATAAACACTATTAGAATGTACATATCACCCAAATGGAACTATTTATTTAAAATGATACCTGTGCAGATCCCTAAAGCATGGCTTAATATGATTCAGACAGCCATGAATACGTTTATCTTGCAGCGAAAGAAACCGAGGATAGGCTTGCCTCTTTTAACTAAGAAAACCGGAGGAGGGCTAGGAGTTCCAAATATAATTGAATATTATAATGCTTGTATGGTAGAATATGTAATGGCGAGCCAGTTAAGGGAAGCAAGGTTAAACAAATGTATTAAATGGGAGAAAGTCATTGAAAGCTTAGAAAAAGTAGTGACAGACAGGGAATGGGTCTGACCATCTCTAGACACATCCCAAAATATTTAATTGTTTGTATTGTATTATCAGTTTTTTTTCTGAGTATGTGGTCTCTTTCTTTCTTATATTAAATATTGAAATAAAAAAGGCACCCCCAAAAAATAATATATATACATTGAATTGGCTGGGTTCAACAAAGTCCCAATTCACACGGGGGGAGGATGGCCAAATGTCAAAATGCACACATCCCAAATGTGGCCTTTTATCCCCCAAACAACCCGACACACCCATTAATGTGGGGTATCACTGTTCTCAGAAGATGCTGCTGAACACATATTGGGTGTTGTGTGAAAGTGACATATACCAGGGGCTGTAAATTCATACCTAAAGTATAACATATGTGAGAAAAATACACACAAACAATGCTACTGCAAATGTGGAAAAGGCTGGTGGTAAGATGTGTGCATGCAAATAGTTAAAATACCAGCATTTGAAATACCCTGGGGTGTCTAGTTTTCAAAAATATATGGTTTTATAGGGCACACTGACCTGGCCAGGCTCAAAGATGTATCCTCTCAAAGTCAACATTACAGAAACTTCAATAACCTTGTCCGCTCCTCCTACCCCCCCATTTAACTTTGCACCCTGAAATGCACGTTCTGTCTGTAACAAACTAACAGCCTTACACAACCACTTTGCCTCTAGTTCCCTGCACCATCTCGCTCTAACTGAAACCTTGCTAACCTCTTGTAATACTGCCTCTCCTGCTTCTCTTTCCTCCACCTCACTCACACTCCTCGATCTGATGACAGGAAGGGTGGTGGGGTAGGCTTCCTACTCTCCCCAACTTGTACTTTTCAACCTATTCCCTCTGCTCCATCACTCTTTTTCTCCTCATTTGAAGTCCATGGTATCTGAATATTTAATCCCATCTCCTTACGCATAACTGTTATATATCGTCCCCCTGGCCCAGCTAACATCTTTCTTGACCATTTATCCTCATGGCTGCCTCTCTTTCTCTCTTCTGATATTCCTTCTGTAATCCTTGGGGACTTCAGCATGCCAGTTGACATCCCATTAAGTCCCATGGCTTCAACATTTCTTTCTATTGCCTCCTCTTTTGATCTCACACAACATATAAACTCCCTTACTCATGATGATGGTCACACCTTGGACATTATTTTTTCTAGCGTGTGCTCTCTCTCACTAACTTCTCTAATTCCGCTTTCCCCCTCTCTGACCACCACTTCCTTTCCTGCTTTCTAATCGTGCCTCCTACTCACTCCCCTGCACCCTATCCTTGCCCAACCAGAGACCTCAGCTCTATTAACCTTCAGAAGTTCTCAACCAATTTACTCCCTCTCCTCTCTCCTATCTCTTAACATATCATGCCCTAACAACCATACTTTTCACTACAACTCCACTCTCACATATGCTCTTGAGGATGTAGCCCCAGTTACTACTCTTCACAATGCTCACGTTTCAAACCCTGGCACACGACTGCAACCCGACACCTATGAAGTTGTTCCCGCACTGCTGAGCATAGTTGGCGAAAGTCTCATTCCATGGCTGACTTTCTGCACTACAAATTTATGCTACGTTCCTACTACTCTGCTCTCAACCTTGCTAAAGAAACCTACTTCACCTCCCTCATCTCCTCTCAGTCTCATAACCCAAACCGACTCTTTAGCACTTTCAATTCCCTTGTTTGACCAATCTCTACTACCCCTTCTACTAACCTTAATGCCTCTTACTTTGCCACATATTTCAATAATAAAATCGGATCTATCAGATATGACATATCTATACAGTCACCACCCTGCCCAATATAAAGGGGGGGCACACAAGATACCACAGTCAAACGGGGGGGCATTTATAATTTCACCATTAAATCATACCACTGAAAAAAGAAATATATATATATATATATATATATATATATATTGCCAAAAGAAATGTGCTATGGAATGATACTTTTGTTATTGGACTAACATAATACTTGATCATTCAACATGGTAAGCCTGAAGCCACAATTTAGTGCGACTAATCCTTGAAAAAAATATTATAGGGTAAATAACACAATACCTTAAATTTTCCACTAAATGATTTCAGGACCTTGAATCCATCCTGATGTAGATGTCTGTGATGTAGATTGTGTCCTGCGGTTTGTGTGTTCATATTCCGGCACTCAGCATGAAATGTCGGCAAAGGGACGGCCAACAGGGGGGGGGCAATGAATAACCTAGGCGCGTAGCGACGCCACTGCACTGACCTCTTCTCCCTTTACTACATTGCATCAATTCTCTGCTATCACTAAAGACAAGGTACATTCTCTTCTTCTTTCCTCTTGTCCAACCACATGCCCCCTTGACCCGATCCCTTTCCATCTCACCTTGTCTCTTTCATCTACTCTTGTCCCTACTTTAGCTCACATCTTTAACCTCTCCATCACTACTGGATCTGTCCCATCCTCCTTCAAGCATGCTACTATTACTCCAATCTTGAAAAAGTCCTCCTTTACACAACTGATCTGTAGGGTGCGTTTTCCCCGTTCTATATATGCAGAAAAGGAGGTATGATTATGAATCTATTGGTTATTATTGATGTATGTGTTGGATATGACCTAGATATAAAATGTTTTTCCTGACTGCTAGTGGTCACTTAGCATATCAAAGAATCCAGTATCTATGAGGGGATACAGGCATATGGTGAATTACTTGGTCCTTTTACATTTGACATAGCGGCATCTCCTCTGTAATATTTCACACCTTGCAGAGGGCCCTGGTTGGAGTCCCAGCTTCAAAAGACAAATTTATCTGATAAGACCTTTTGGCACCACATGCCTATACAATCGAATTAACCCCTCTCATGCTGATATTGGCCATCTCTACCGGGTAACAAGTCCGTGTATGCACTACACAAGTTGACGTGATAGTAGTGTTGGGTTGTATCAGTGACAGGGAAGTTCTAGCAGCTAAGATGGGATGCTTCTCTGAAGAAGTGGGTTTTGAGATGTTTTTTGAATGTTGGGAGGGTGAATGCTGACGGTTCGATGGAAGTAGATTCCAGAGATATGGGGCAGCCCATTTCCCAGTGACGGGAAAGGGAAGAGGTGATAAGTGAGGAGGAGACCCTTAGCCCATGGGAAGAACGTAAAGATCGAGTAGGAGAGTATTTGCTTATGAGGGCAGAAATGTATGGAGGAGCAGTGTTATGGAGGGCCTTATATGTTAGTACTAGGATTATTATTAATATAATTATTAATATAATAGATCACCTACTTCAGTAATTCCCTATAATACCTCGCATGGAATCTTATAAAGTCCAAAAATTATAGAAGCCTTTCTAGGAGATTTTTTTTTTTAATTATTTTTTTTATTACGCATCATTCATACATAGAATGGTTTCTCATTTTTCTTTTTTTTCTGTGTATGTGAAATAATTGAATAAAATGTAAATTTAAAACAAAATCACAGGGAATGCTTTACCACGAATGCCACAGGGAATGCTTTTACACAAAAACAGGCAGATTGTTGCATAGATACTAAGTGCCTATTTTTGTGAGATTTCTTAAAAGTCTATGTGGTGCTTTTACAAGATTAAATATTGAGTTGAAAGAATAAAATGATAAACCTAATTTTTATATGCTTAATATAGAAGAGAGTTCAATGAATAATTCAGCTGAGTGGAACAGCACCTTCAAATGAGTATATATGTATTCCTTAATTTAAAATACGTATAGGTTGGTTTGAAGTTAATGTACTTGCACAAGACTTCTATAACTCTCAAGATTCATTATTATAATAAGATTGAACATAATGTGGGCATATGGTGAGAAAAAAAATATATAAAAGGCCACATTTTGCTGGAAGCAAAAGGGAGTATAACATATTTTGGTTATTTTTTCTCTCTGTAAAACATTATTAATTCAAAAGCATGCAATCATTTCTTGGCAACTTTTCCCCTGAAAATCTGATAAGCCAGGCATTGCATTTTGGCACTGTATTTGAATCAGCTGGTTTGACATGCTTTTCATTTAGCATGTGAAAATATGTGGGAACAGTATTTTGGCTTTTATACTTTATATTACTGTGGATGATCCTGATTAAATATTGTCATAAGTAACGGCAACAAACCACTGACACTGTTTCACTTTAATTAAGTAACTGATGTTTACTTCAGTGTTTCGAGTTAACTTCATCATAAACACTGCAGTTGACCAAGTTCTTGCTGATTGAATTTTGAACAAATATACTATATAGTCATTACTTGTCAAACTAGTATAAATAATATTATTTTTGAATGTATAGCAAGTTGTCAGTTGTTGTTTGTAACAGATTTAATGTGACTGTTACTTCTGTGTTATGAACTGTTTCAGTGTTAACACAATAGCTAGATATCAACCATGCCAACTGTGTAACTTTTTAAATTAAATCAAGAGACATGCAACATTGAATTGCTAGTCAAGTACTGTGGTACGTAATATCTACTGTATAATTTTAGAGAGAAAGAGATGAGAGAGCTAGGTTCATAACATTTTACAGATATTTCATCTGTATTTAACTAGTTTGCCTTACAATTTAGGCAGACCCTGTATGTATAATCCAGTAGCTAAGGTATAATACACATTGGTGACACCTCAACTATTTAGAAGTTAACATTTAGGAAGCTTACCCAATCTTTTTCATATTTGAGAAGGACTTTGTGGACTATTTCTCCAATAGACTAAAGAACTGCTGTTGCTAGCAGGTGTATAAAATCAAGCACGATCAGGCATTTCATTTACATAGACAAACATTGACAGTAAAATGGGTTGTACTGTAAGAGCTCAGTTGCTGTACATTTGACACTCTCATTGGATGCCACTTTTTTCTGGTGCTGCACAACAATTCTCCACTCTGATGTGGAAGTGCACCAAGAGGCCAGGGTAAGGCAGCAGATAGATCATTGGAGAAGAATAAAGAATGAGAAAGATTGTGACACAGAGTGACAGAGCGCAACGGAGAGTGAGTGAGTGAGTGAGTGAGTGATGATGAATTTTGTTTCTGAATAATAAAAAAAAGCCCTCCAAATTTCGACTGAACCCAAAGGGCAGATAATGAAATTCATTGTCCGAAAATAAATGGACCAAGAATGAAACAAAACATTTGTCCAAATACACAATGTATGTTCCCCTGAACTACAGTAAAATATGTTTGCCTGAACATAGAGTAAATTTTTCTGTCCTCACACAAGTGTGTAACATACACTTTTTAGTAAACAACAGCAGCAAATACCTCTGACCTAATATTACAAGTGGGGTACTAACTAATAGAGTTTTTAAGGTGTTAGGAAGGACTTTATAGGATCTACTATATAGCAATCAGAATATGGTGTTTAAGTGAGATATAGCTTCAACATATCACCTGATAACGGGGCATCCTCCAATCTTGTAGATTAAGTAAAATTATATACAATAATAAACAAAATATACTTTTCTTCATTGCTATACATTATGCTATGCCGCACAGTATCTAAAGTTTAACCCCTTTGTGGCAATGGCTGATTTACTTTTTTGTACCCTTTGTGACAATGGCTGTTTTAACATATCTGCGGTGCTCGTCATTGTCTTCTTTCCTGTTTATTGAACCCACACAAGTAATACATTTTTTCAGGACGAGAAAGACTTTCTTTAGATGTCATTATTTTGATTGTATCATATCAACTATAAAAAAAAAGTATAACATATGGTGAAAAATTGAGCGACTTTTACTTGAAAAATCTTTTACAAAAATCTATAAAAGCTAATGAAAAAAACCTGCTAAATAGATTTTACTATTTGTCCTGAGTTTAGAAATACCCAATGTTTCTATGTTTTTTTTTTCTTTTTTTCTGCATGTTATGGGGGCAATAAGTACAAGAAGCGTTTTGCTATTTCAAAACCATTTTTTCCAAATCTGGAAATTCCAATAATTCTTCCCCCATGTGCTATTTCAGGTATTTTTGAAGCTGGCCAATGCAATTTACCTTATCAAGCCATATATTTTTGAAGACTAGACACCCCAGGGTATTTCAAATGCTAGTATTTTCTACCACCAGTCTTTGTCCAATTCTACCACCAGTCTTTGTCCAATTCTGCCACCAGTCTTTGTCAAACTTTGTGGTATACATTGTTTTGCATTTTTTTTCACGCACATTTTACTTCATGTATGAATTAACAGCTCCTGGTATATGTCACTGCCGCACAACAACCCAATATGCGTTCAGCAATATCTCCCGAGTACAGTGATACCACCAATTCAATGGGTTTGCCTGGCTGTTTGGGGGCAAAAGCACCACATATGGGGCATGCACATTTTTCAATGTTGAACTCTGACATTTGATGATCCACTGAGACAGCAGGTGAGGAGGGCCCTGCTCAAACAAGTTTACAATCTAGAGGGATTTAGGGTGTATAACACAATAGGTAAAAGTGCCGTTGTTAGGGATGGACCAGCCACACTAGTAAAAGTATTGCAGGAGAGGGACTAGGAAAGGTAAGTTAAAGGAATATGGGAGGGCGTTAATGTGCTATGTTGTAAGTATCCTTAAATAAGTGGGTCTTGATGGATTTTTTTTAAGGAATAAAGGCACGGACAAAGATGGATAGGCTGGGGGAGAGCATTCCAGAGGATAGGGGCAGCCTTTGAGAAATCTTATAAGCGTGCATGAGAGCTAGAAATCAAAGGAGAGGATAGAGATAATAAGGGCATGGACAAGAGCCTTAGTGGCATGCTGTGTTAGGAAGGGACTGATGCGGGCAATGTTTTTAAGATGGAGACGGCAGTTTTTAGAGACAGACTGAATGTGGAGGGTGAATGAAAGGTCAGAGTCAAGGGTGACACCAAGACAGCGGGCATGAGGAGACGGGGAGATGATAGCACCATTTACATTGAGGGAAACTGATGGGGGAATCTTAGCGTTGGAGGGAGGGAAGATGAGAAGTTTGGTTTTGGGGAGATTGAGTTTCAGGAAACGTGCAGACATCCAGGTAGCAACAGAAGCAAAACAGTTAGTTACAAGATCTAAGACAGAAGGAGAGAACGATCAGGAGAGGATAGATAGATCTGGGTGTCATCAGCATACAGCAGCCAAAGGAAGTTTGTCAAGTGAGCAAGTGTAGAGAGAGAACAGAAGGAAGGGGTCCTAGAAGTGAGCATTGTGGTACCTGCCCTAGACCAGAAATAGTGATAAAAATATCCAAAGAAGGTGTGCCTGTAGGAACTATAAGTGACCTCCCCCCTTGTTTTGTGGAAACATATCAGTCTAAATAACTTATTTTCATTTTATCATCCTCTCTCTCTCTCTCTCTCTCTCTCTCTCTCTCTCTCTCTCTCTCTCTCAGATCAGGAGGCTACTTAACTGCCTCTCCCATTAATTAGTGGAACCAGGTGAGTACTAGGAGAGTATCCGTGAATCTCCGGACTGGATTTCCACCTGCTGGTCTTCAGCTGCTATAAACTGTTGAGTGGAGCACTGGCCCGCCCTACTCTCCAAATGTTCCACCCCAGGGACCCAAAATACACAAATAACGGACATTCTATATTTCCATTATTTAACAAGACATCTCCCTGGGGCTAGTAGAAACTATTGTGGGTAACCACCCTGCAAAATATAAGGGGATATATATACTCCCTCCATTTTCATCCCCTGCTTTCTGTCACAATATATATATATATATATATATATATATATATATATTGTGATAAGGTGCAAAGTGTTATTGCTAGTGGTGTGTACATCCCCCCTGGGTTTGCAGAGAGTGGTATAATATGTAGCCCCAGGGGGAATATGTGCTGTGCTCCACCCCACAGTTTACATACACTTGGAGTTTTTTTTAGTTGAGACCCTGATTAGTAAGGGACATCCATGTTTTGTAAGAGCTCAGATGAGCTAGGATTTTGTTTGTAGGAATTTGGGGATTTATGCTTCTGTTACTGGTGGATTATAAAATAAACAGTGTCTTGCCGTTAATTCACAAAGACTGTGCCTTTTAATACCCTGGAGGTCCGTGCTGTTTGCAAAGACATGATACCCTGGGTGGGTGCATGATACCCTGGGTGGGTATATATATATATATGTTTAATTTTTTTTGTCCAATTTTGGTGTGTTAATAAAAGTGTAGGATTTTTTGTTTTTTACAAAAGGGACACTGCAGGTAAACCTCCATCGTTTTTTATTTCAGGGATGCTGCCAGTACCACTTTCTCAGTAGTTTTAATGCTGCCAATCTGACATCCTTGCCTGAGACCTAATAGAATAAGTGGTCTCTTGGGATTACATGAACTTTACTCTGCACTGCTTCATTAATTTTGACCTTCTTAATTATGCATTAAAATAGAAAGCAGGAAAAAGATATGAACAAGACAGAAAGCAAAGAATAAGGAGGATTAGCGCTTAGAGAATAAATGTTTACCAAGTGAAGTAGCATGCCATGCACAATTTTCTGTATTTGTTCATACTGTTCATATTATACTGTTCTTATTTATTTAAATCTTAATGAATACAAAGATTTGAATAAAGTGTTCCCATCAAGATGTTATCTCTTCGCTTTGTATTAGATGCACAACCCAATTGTGACCCCTGGAGGATAATATAATGCTGCTTCTTATTCTGCTGCCTGCAGTTCTCTTTACACTGGTGAATTTTTTCTTAACAGTAGCAAAGTATTATTTTCCTGTCATAATTTCACCTTTATTTAAACCCAGCATACCAATTTAGGTTCTGTCTGCTTACCTGAAATGTGGCCGATTATGCATTTCTCTGTCATCACGGCTTTCTCCCATCCTTTAACTTCTGTAGTCAAGCAAGGATTATATTATTCTTAGGGGCTATTGAGACAACAATAGTTTTGTATTGAAACCACTGTGCACTCAGTGCCCAGTCAGTGTCCATATCAACCTGCATCTGGCGTGACACGTGGGTCAGAGGGGCAGGCTAGGAACTCAACTAGCTATCCACCCCTCCCAGAGAAACATATAGTGAACTGGGCCACCCCACTCAGTTGCTATCGTAGAGGATCAAAGGAACATTATCAAGATGGGCCTCTCCACATGCACCTTGGCGTGCCTCAGGCAAAAGCCCCATTCAGCCCTGCAAAAAAAAGCTTGACCACAAAGTCCGTGGTTGCCATTGACTGATATCGTCACCCATGTGCCATTGCCAAGTCCAACCACAAAGTCAGTGCCCAGTTGTGGCCCAAACTAAATTGTAGAGTGTATTTGCTGGCAACCTTGGGTGGAGAGAAGTCTGCATTACTGCCACCAAAAGAGAGGACTCTACCTGTTAACACCTCTTGCTGCCATCAATATGGACGTCTATCACAATTTCAAAAAGTTCTGAATTGTTGAACAACTCAGCCCTATGTCCAACAAATGAACCCCATCCCGCCTGTAAAGGCCACTACAACTAGCATGGATGTCAGAGTGAGGAAGATGGGAACCGCCCCGGAATATAAATCTCATGGCACTGCTAAGCCTCTTTCTCACCCTTTCTATTAATATGATGGGGTAGGATCTTCGCCACACTCTCTAGGAATAACGTGTGACCAGACCAATGTAACCCCAGGCCATCTCAGCAGTAGTTTTTTGGCCTCACTGACTTCCTGTGTCATTCATTCCCCATAAGCTCCAGTTGCTGCCCTCACGTTGGTCCAATGGATGAAACAGTGGCTAATGATCAGAACTTTTTTCCTTGGAAAGACTGAATAGAAAAAAATGTTAGCATACATACATTAACAAGAGGATTGACAGAAAACATGGTATGATTTACTTGATTCGTTTTACATATCTCCTATATGGGATCTAAACCTGCTGCTTACACGTTCCTCAGGACTGCCCTAAACTGAAATATTGTGAGATAAAACCTATTCTCATGTACCAGAAACTAGTCCCCCACTAGGCTGAACCTCTGAAAAGGTCTTAGCTATCCTTACTGGTCATAATGGACCTGATGTTGCTTTCAGTATTGGCCATCTGCCCTGCCCTACCTGGTCGGTTTTTTACCTATGGATGCAGCATCTAATAACGTTGTCAGATATTTTTACATACTTTAATAACAGCCCTGATCCATCTGCTTTCTTGGAGGTAGCCCTAGCTCCCCTATCCTAAAGGCTCAGTGAAAAGCAAGTGAGAAAGCAGCTTTAAATGTTGCATTTTTGCATGCATTCATGCATTGTCTATTAACTACCGCTTCTTTTTGACATCTCCTCCAACCCTTCATGCACTACAACCCTTTTTTGCACTACAAGTTTTTTATTATGGTCCACCATTCCCTTAAGTTTACTAAAAAAAAGGATATAGCAGCTAAGGCTACCTCGGCTCTGGCTCTTGAGAAAACGTCTTCCTCTATATAAGCGATATATTGCAGCAATACTTTTAAGGTGAATGGATTTATCTGCCGTCATTTTTTTTAGATTGCACCCCTTTGATGAGCTTATCTAGTCAACTGCCACAGGTTTGTGGGAAGGTTTAAGACCCTGCAGCACGCCCATGGGGGGCTTTAAAGAATGTATTTACGTCACCCCAGGACAAAGCATCTGCAATAGTGTTATTGACTCCTGGCACATACTGTATTGGCTCGATTATAGACCGCACCCAAGTTTGGTGCTATTTTAAAGCCTAGCCTCCTCTGCCTTGTATGCTATTAGTCTGCACTCCCTCTGCACTGTGTCTATTTCAATACCCAGTAAAGACAATCTTTTAGATGAGAAAAACGTTTGCTACGGGAATGCCTAACTCAGCTAACAAATCCAGTAAAGCAGACCATAGTAAACCACTGGAATAGGAGGGCTGTTGAAACAACCTTCTATCCTACCCAATCCCAACTCATTGGCTAGCTTCTCTTTGACTATATCCAGGTATCCATCAGCTGACTTTGGTTTTCTCAGGCCAGCTCTATGCACCACAATGTCTTTAACAGGAATTTTTAAACCAAATTTGAAACCATGCAACAAAAACTCGGCTTTCAGCCTATCAGGATACCCTCCCAACAACTTACTGAGTCTGTCTATTATTACTGGTTGGGCACGAAAGAAGCCCTTAGCCCGAGTTTTTTCTGAGGCACTCCACTGTTGGATGAGTGCCGTCACACGTGCTGCTAATAAGCCCAACACACCAGTTTTGTCGAGCTACTTTCAAGGTTCTGCCTGTTGACTGATATGCTTTGCCCTTTCCTAAGGGACACTACAGTTATCCACACATCAATAATTTTTTTGCCAAAAGCTAAGGTGTTTTTTTGTTCTTTTCTTCCTGAATTCCCTGTCATTACTGTGCCAAATCACTCCCCCCATATGACATGTACAGTAAGTCGGCGTACTTGTTGAGGTTTAATCATTCTTGGTGCTTATGCTCTAAATACATGCTGGAATACACATTAAAACCACAAATTCAATTAGGTATATTCCTTATGGTTTCTCCCTTTTACATTTTTTATGTAAAAAAAATTATATCTAGTAAATTTATATTTACTTTTATTTGGTTCTTTTGTGTATTTCATTGAGTGCTAGACTTGTTTGATACACTTTGCTTTAGTGCTCGGAGGGCACTTTATTGGCTTTAGCACCACACTCAATACCAGACTTATTGCTATTCATCTTATTTTCTAGCTTTTAAGTACAATTCTGAATTCTCCCTTATACCTTCACAAGTTTCCTCCTTTGCCTTCTCGCAGCTTCCTTGGTCAGGTCATACACATTAATGTATTTGTCAGCCCTGACCTTTCTTTTCATTATCTCATTTAATATGCCTGTCAAATGAGAATCATCAGAGGTGGTCATTTGTGTGATGCAAACAGATTCAGACAGCATGTCTCTGGCTTACACCAGAAGACCTTCTCTCACAAGCATCTGGGGCGGTTGTGAGCTTTCTGCTGCCCCGACGTTGCTGCCCTTTTCTGCAACATCCTGACCTGACCTATCTGGCCTTGTGTGATGGTAGGGCCATCGCTTTGGCTAGTGCTGGGAGAGATGTCTGCTTGTGTTTCTGTTTGGCTCTGTTGAGAAAAGGAAGCAGCCTGTAGAGGCATTGGTTGGCAAGGCAAATGATGGCACATGTTACTGGCCAATTGTTTGGAGTATTGGAAAGGCAACCCCGCAAAAGAATAACCTATGAAACTTATTAGTGGCTGGAAAAGGTAGGGGATAAAAATGGTTAAAAGCACCCAGGTAACTTTGCATGCTCATCATTCCCAGGAAGTACCTCGCTAGTTTCAGATGAGACCGAGGACTAATTAAACTTTGTGACTTTACAGCAGATAAAACAGACTGACTAGGTGAGCTGAATGGGTCTTATCTGCTGTCAGATTTAGTTGTATGCTTCTCTACAAAAAAATACAAGGGGGGGAAAACACCAGGGACACTTGCCTACCAAGTAATCATTTACTTCTGCAGACAAACAAGGATTATACGGGGGCATATATTGTAGTTCAGCTATGTGATGCAACATTCCATTTCTATTCAAGCTACTGTGTTGTTTTTTTTAAGAAACTTCGTGTTTTGGTTGAGTTTTTTTAAACATATTATTAAAAGTTAAGTTTCAATATGATTTTTAGGTGAGATTTTTTGTATGAATTTCTCTGCAATTGCAACACAGCCTTCTTTTTTATAGTGTATATATCCTTAGGGCACCTGGCCCTGATTATTTTCTGGGAAGGTTGCCTAAAAAAATAATTAGCAGCTGTTACATTTTTTGAGTCACAAAAGCTTAACAGGCATAACCACTTGAAACCTTGCCCAGATTTTCTGGGAACTTTGCTAAAAATCATAGTCAAAATATGTTACATTTCAAAGCTTAACAGGGGCTAATCAACTGCTGGTAATTATCCTAGAAAATATGAGTGGGAGGGAGTACTCAGTAAGTTGTTGGGAGGGTATCCTGCTAACAAAGCAACAGAAAATAAAATAAAAAATTGGAGATTTTTCATTTGGTTTGTTAGGGGTCCCTCCTCACTTTTAGAGATTAGTACAAATTACGAAAGAGTTAAGAAAAAATAATTAATATTAAAATTCATGCAAATGCACAAGTCTATTTTGAATGCTACATTGTTCATATGACTAGCTGGTTCCTAACTGTATATCAGATTACTTCTTGTATACTAGCTGTTGGTTGAGTTGGTCCCTGCTTCTAGGATAGAACTGCTAGTTGCTAGACAGCTCCCTTTACTCTTACATCCCTGTCACAGACTGACAAACATATTCAGCACCTTTCAAATGTTTTCTCTACTTTTCGTTATACTTGTTTATCTTCAGAAACTGTGCCCCACAGGGTCAGTCTGGCAGGATTGGGCAGTGGATATTTCATGAAATGTATAATTTGCTTTTATGCTTAGGAGTCATTTACATGCTAACTTGTCCATGTGTTTACCAGTTTATAAGGAAGACCCTTACATATTTGTGTTAAAGAACATATTAGAAATATAAATTAAAAAGACTATACATGTAGTCAGCTTTTATGCCTATTTTATGACTATTGTCAAGAAACGGTCCTTGATCATGTGTGGAGATTTAAAAGTTACTCTAAACCCTCTGGTGGATGATACTACTCCACAAAACACCTGCAGAATCTACAGGAACAGGGAAATACATTTTACACATACAGTTATTTACATTATTGCTAGTGCAGACCCACAGTCCATCCTACTGTTTTCATCTAATTTGATACAGAGAAAACCTTTGATAGGCTTATTTGCTAGAAACAAATGTGGCTTTTTTGAAGAAATGTTTTCATGCCCATTCATAATCACTAATGCCAGACAGGGATGTTAATAAAGATGTTCGCGTTGCTCATACACATGGGGGAAAAAAAAAATATATATATATATCTATCATAGTCAGGGCCGGCCCGACAATGGAGCCGAGTGGGGCAACCGCCCCAAGCCCTTTTTTTTTTTGTTTGTTTTTTTAAAGCCGAGAAGAGAGAGGGAGAGGGTGCCGAGTGGTTTTATCTTAACAAGTTGTCAGTACCCACTCGGCGCCCCTCTCTCTCTCCTCTGCGAGCCCTCTAGCTCGGTCTCGGTGCCGGCTTGTAATATTGAGCGCCAGAAGATGACGTCATTTCCGGCGCTCAGCATTACAAGCCGCCACCGAGACGGAGCAGGGAGACTCACCGCAGGACTGCTGAAAGGTAAGTACGGGGGGGGAGGAAGGGTAGATAATGGGGGGGGGGGAGGAAGGGTAGATAATGGGGGGGGGGGAGGAAGGGTAGATAATGGGGGGGGGGAGGAAGGGTAAATAATGGGGGGGGGTTGCATTTTGTCTTGGGCCGGCCCTGATCATAGTGCAAGTATTGCCAAAAACTGTGTATTTAAAATCGGGCATAAACATGCTAGTCCAAGCTCTTTAAGATCTGGCTCTGGCTTGTATAAAATTAACCCCCAGGCTCTTCTAGCATAGATTCTTATGTATCTAACATCGGTGCCAAAAGAAGAAATTAAGGAACACTATTTGGAGGTGGAGCAAGGTTTTTATGTGTGGAACAAAATGTATAATTTGCTTTTATGCTTAGGAGTCATTTACATGCTAACTTGTCCATGTGTTTACCAGTTTATAAGGAAGACCCTTACATATTTGTGTTAAAGAACATATTAGAAATATAAATTAAAAAAAAAATAGGATAAACATAGTGTATCTGCCCATGTAACGCCATGCACACATTTTACTACCAGCCTTTGTCAAACTTTGCAGTAGTCTGTTTCCCCCACACACCCCTTCTACTTTAGGTATGCATTTGGCAGTGACACATACCAGGAGCTGTATCTCCTAGTAGTGATAACAACCATGCATGGGTTAGCTGCATTATTTGGGTCACCATCAAGGGAACCTTCCAATTCCAAGAATTTTTTTTTTTTTTTATATCTATTTTTTTTTTTTTTATGAGCAAGTACTAAATTTAGAGCTCTATCTTTACAAACAATTCTCGCTGTCACGGTTCTATGCAGATTTCAAATGAGAAGCCATTCCTGCTTGTGTCAAGACTGACTCAGATGATGTCTAACTAACTGTGTCCTAATTACTGTAGTTGCCCACCTGGCTGCTATCCAGCAATTCCTTTCTAGCTATTTAAGCAGTCAGTTCCATTTCCTCTTTGCCCTTGTGTCTGTTCCGCCTTCCAAGTGTGGTATTTTGTATCCTGTTTATGCCCTGGCTTCGTCTAACTTCTCCCCTGGCTATTGTATACTGACTTCCCTGATCTTCGTATGCCTGAACCCGGCTCATCTAACTACCCATCCTGGCTACTGAACCTGGCTTGTATTTTCATTATGTTTTTTACTACGATTCTGTACTTTGCATTTGACTTATCAAAGGTGTATTGTATTTTATGTCTGTCCGTTTTACAATGTCCCAAATAACATATATGGTTTTATTGGGTACATTAAATTGGCCAAGCTCAAAGATTTCCCAAATAGGGCATGGTCACGGGATCAACATTAAAAAATATGCATGCCCCAAATGTGGCCCTTTTGTCCCCAAACATTCAGACAAACCCATGAATGGGTTGTATCACTGTACTCGGGAGATGTTGCTAAATGCATTTTAGGATGTTGTTTGACAGTGACATATACCAGGAGCTGTAAATTTGCACCTGGAGTAAAATTTGTGTGGGGGGAAAAAACACAAAGCGGATGTTCCAAATAGCACATGGGCCAGAATTACCAGATTTGGAAAAAATGGTTTTGAAATAGCAAAATGCTACTTGTAATTATTGCCCTATAACATGTAGAAAAACCCCCATAAACATTGGTATTTCTAAACTCAGGATGAATAGTAGAATCTAGTTAGCAGGTTTTTTTTCATTAGCTTTTTATAGATAAAATATTTTTCAAGTAAAAGTCAGTCCTTTTTTCATTTTTTTCACCATATTTTATTCTTTTTTATATGATAAAATCAAAACAATGGCATCTAAAGAAAGCCTTTCTTGTCCTAAAAAAATATATAACTTGTGTGGGTTCAGTAAATGGTAAAGAATAAAATTACAGTTAAAAGCGAGCACTGCAAAAATGTTAAAACAGCCATTGTCACAAAGGGTACAAAAAATAAAATCAACCATTATCACGAAGAGGTTAATCAGTAAAATGTATCTATTAAATGTTTACTTATAATATAAAAAGTAATCACAATAAATATTACTCATTACATTTAACAGCTGTAATTATGTGTAGTATGTGAATAAGTTCGACATCTTCGTAACAATGGCAACTTGGTCCTTCCTTTTGCAATGATATAACTCTTTTGGGAAAGCAAACTAATTCAGGGTACTAAGTAAATGAGTGCTATTATTAGTGCAAATGTCATGCTCATTAGCGCAGATGTTTTGCAGAACATCATTACTCATTAAATGGGTAGAACAAATGTATAGGCTGTGTTTTATGTAGTGTGTCTGTTTCATTTTCTAAAAAAAAAATATTTTCCTACACTATCACTTACGTAGCAAAGATTATTTTACTTACATTTAAAGTAGCTTTGTTCTAAATGTATCCATATGTAACTACATCATATAGAAATGGTTACGAGATACCAAAAAAGGATACAGCAAGCAAAATTAATGAAGATTCATTTTTCTTTTTGTTGCACTTGTTCTTGGATAACATTCTTTATATATATATATATATATATATATATATATATATATATATATATATATATATATTACCATTAACTTTTTGTTGGCAAGGTTAAAACAAACTTGCATACATTTTTTTAATATACAAGTCAGATATATTTACAAGTATATATATACAAGTCAGAGGAAAAAAGTACACACCCTTACTTAACATCTCCACATCATGTGACCTCTCTCAAGACCTTTTCCTGTGTGTCTGATATAGATATAATATATATATATATATATATATATATATATATATATATATATATATATAATTATATCACTGACAGCAGCAAGATTGTCACAGCAATGATAGCACATCAGACAGCACCAGGTCTAGAGAGAAGACATCACAACACCACACTTTAGTTTTAGGGGAGTAGCTAGCCAGTAGAGCCCTGCGTGGGACTGTATTCTTAATCCTGCTCCTGCTGAATTTCTGACCATTAACACTCGCTCCTGCAACGTGTGTGTTCCACCCCCGCCTGCTCCTGTAACATATGTGTCCAATCCCGCTCGCTCTCCCTCAAACATTCTGTGTCAGCTTTTAGAGATATGCCTAATACCCCCTATATGCCACTCTGCCCCCCCCCGACTTGCCCTTCGTGCTCCAGACTCCCTGGTGTCTAGTGGGGGCAGTCGGTGAACGTCTGCGCGTGGAGTGTAGACAATCCTCTGCGGCTGGCCAGCACGTTTGCTGGAACTTCTATCACTGAGCAGTGTACGGTCATGTCATGCCGGCACTCCATCATAGAGGCCCCAGCGGAAGTGAAGGGTAGCAGAGGAGGTTGTCTGCGTGCATCACACAGACGCCTACTGGCTGCCAGAGAGGAGAATCCAGATCCCCTGCAGCGCTGTGGGGATCTGGATCTTAGTCTTATAGTCCAACCTCTATTTGAGGTTGGAGTTTAAAACGAGGGATATTCATTCATTCATAAATATTAATTCACATATAATCCTTCATTCCCTCAATCATGCATACTTGTTCATACACCCTCCCCCACCTCCTTACCTGAACTGCAGATTTCCCAGTGCCGCTCACAGACTTCCCCAGGGGCTGCTGCTTCCCTCTGTGTGAACAACTTCTCTTGTTCCTCCCAGGGGAAGCAGGAACGGATCAGAGTCATGTGACATAGATTCATGTGACTCCGCTGGGTTCATGCTTCCCCTGGGTGGGACAAGAGACTATGTGTGTGCAAGTAATGCAAAGGAATACTGCCTGTACCCGCAAGTTATGACTGGTCCCAGGGGACCCACATCCCAATGCAGTCCTTTACCAACAGGTGTAGGTTTTAGGTTTCTTTGTTTCCTGTGATTGAACTCTGCAGCCACATGTCCGTGCTCAGCCATAAAAAGGGAAAAATCAGGCCAAGAAAGGCTTTTTTTCTTTTTCTTTTACAATAGCTGTATGTGAAAATAAATTAGGGATTAATCTAGCCTTGGTGCAGACGAGGCATGAGGACGACCTTCAAAAAGGTCTGAAACGTAGATTCCAATCTGACGCGGACAAAATGTCCGAAAGGGAGCTCCCCGAGGAGAAAGCTGCCAAAGCCGATATCGAGGCATGTCAGTAACAGTACCCCCCTAGCCCGATAGCCTTGTGATTGCTCCGAAGAGCAACCACAAGTGCCATCCTGTAAATGACGTTGCCTAATACAGGATGGCATTAACAATAGATATGAGTTCACAGAGGGTCTATCCAGGTACTGCATCTAACCATGCAAGGTCAATGGAGCCCAGCTCACTAATCAGAGTGATTAGTAAAAAAAAATTATTGTTCAAAAATTTTAAACAAAAAATTTACAAAGTTTTTAATAAGCAAGTCCCACAATTCTTTATATTCACAATAATTCCCGCATGGAAAGAGTTAAAATATTGGCATTACAAATGCCCATAGGGTGTCTAGTATTAAAAAATGTATGATTTGATGGGGTAAATTGAATTGGCTGGGTTCAAAGATGTCCCAAATATGGGACATGGGGGGAGTAGGATTAGATGTCTAAATTGCAAAAAAATACACACCTCACAAAGGCGGCCTTTTACCTCCCAAAAAAACCAACAAACCCATGCACATATTGGGTGTTGTTTGACATGGACATATACCAGAAGCAGTAAATTTATACCTGAAGTACGTGTGTGAACAAAATACAAAAAAATTTACTACCATAAACTTTCACAAAGGCTGGTGGTAAAATCAGTGCATGGAAAGGGTTAAAATACCAGCATTTCAAAAACCTTGGGGTGTCTAGTTTTTAAAAATATATGATTTGATGAGGTAAATTGCATTGGCCGGCTTCAAAGATACCCGAAATAGCACATGGGGGGAAGAATTACCAGATTTGGACAAAATGGTTTTGAAATAGCAAAACACTACCTGTACTTATTGCCCCATAACGTGCAGAAAAAAGCAAAAAAACATAAAAACACTGGGTATTTCTAAACTCAGGACAAATAGTAGAATCTTTTTAGCAGGTTTTTTCATTAGTTTTTACAGATGAGTAAAAGTTTTTTGTTTAAAAAGTGAGAAAAAGTAATTTTTTAACAAAAAATACCTATATTTTATCATTTTTTTATAGTAAATTAGGTGATATGATAAAATTAATGGTATCTAAAGAAAGCCCTGTTTGTTCTGAAAAAAAACAATATATAATATGTGTGGGAACATGAAATGAGAAAGAAGAAAATCCCAGCTAAACAGCAACACTGAAAAATGTTAAAAGAGCCATTGTCCCACAATATACTACGAGTAATAACCCCTATTGTCCTTAAGGGGTTAATAAAGTATATCATTATCTATCATAACGTCTCTTGGTATTCATCTTTACATAATTTAACTGTATTCTGGAATCAAATACATTTATTGCTGAGGATGTATTTCAGTTTTGAGAAAGACCTCTCACATGCCACCTGAGATGAGGATAGTGTCAAAACTAACTTGTAGGCATTAAAAGGGGAACTGTATGCAATAATATATAAATGGAAGCGTAGAAGTACATTATAGCAGCATGTGATGCAGTTCTTCCAAGTCTTGCACTTCCGAGTGTTATGCTGAACATCTCAATGTTCTTTAGCAGAGATGAGATTGATGGTTTCTTCATCTTCTTCATAGGTCACGCTAGAGAGACAAGAGACATTTTTAGCCTGTTCCACTTTGATGCAAAGTCAAACGGTTCAGTGTGCAGAGTAGTTTACACAATGTCCTCAAAATGTTTAGGGTCAAAACATGACAAATCTGCGAATAGATGGCCATAGGTAGTAAACCGGCTCTGCAGACTGTTGATAATCTTCTCCAGTGTTATATTGTACACTTCAACCACATTCACCTGCCAACTTTTTCTTTCGGCACACCCTTACAGATATTGGAAAATCTTCCTCAATCACAACCTCACAGTCTGATTTCTTTTACTTGTAATTTCCCCACAAAATATAATTCTTTTTTGAACCCATAATGCTTTCAATGTCCAATTCATGTTCTCTTAAGGTGTCTAATGTCTCTGTCACCATTTGATATGCCTGAAGAAACCCTGGGTTTACAGGTACAGAGACAAGGGAGAGGGCTGTAATTAAAGTTTGAAACTTTCTCAGTGACTCTAGGAATGTCCCAGCCTTGTACCTTGTTTCTACAGAAGAAACATGTGATCTTAAGATTTCAGACAGGGTCTGAATGAGTTCCAAAAGCATTGCTTGGCTTCAGTCATTTAATGAACCAAACATGTTGGTCAGTGCTGCATTCTTGGCCCACCACCTTGTTTCTCCAATAACAGACAGAGATCTAAATTGTTCTTCATGAGACTGCTCTCTCCAAACATTGATGCGGAGGTATGATTCACAAATAAATACAGCGAAAGAAATTAGCGGGCCAAATAACGATACTGCCTGTCCAGAAATCTTGGTGACATCCACTATGATGAGCACATGTGCATAGCACCATGCACCATACATGAATTTGGTCAGGTGCTTTGCTAGTTAACCATGTAGTAAACCCATTGTACTCTCCTTGCATATTTGAAGCTTCATCTGTTGCATTGCAAACTCAATTGGTTATATCAATCTGCATTGACTCTAGAACATCACAAAACTAGTCGCAAAGAGCCTTTCCTCTGGTAGATGTACAATTTATTACTGCTACAAGCCATTCATGCACCACATCTGTGACATACCAAATAATAACAGCACATTGATCAGAGACGTTTATGTCCTGTGTTCTGTCCAGCTGTACAGAAAATACACCAGCTTATCTGAATTATTTAACAATACTTTCCTTGATAAAGAGAGAAAATACTATCAAGTGACATTTTTATTGTTACAAGGCTGCCATGCCTTCTATTGCCCTTTGCACCCTCATGTTTTATTTACGCTTTTTAATTATGTCATCAAGATGACCTTTGAGCATAGGGTCAAATTTACTCTGCTGTGGTTGATTTTTCTCATCCAATTGAGTATAAGCTGCTTCAGTAGATGCTCTATTGCTCAATCCTCTTTTGCATATATATTTAAAGTTCAATCTCTCTCGCTCATAGCACACTTTCTCGCTCTCTCATAGCACGCTTTCTCGCTCGCTTGCTTTCTCGTAGCACGCTTTCTCGCTCTCTTGCTGTCTCGTAGCACGCTTTCTCTCTCTCTCGTAGCATGCTTTCTCGCTCTCTTTCTCATAGCATTCTTTCACTCTCTCTCATAGCGCTCTCTCTCTCATAGCATGCTTTCTCTCTTTCTCTCTCTCGCTCTCTCATAGCACACTTTGTCTCTCACTCTCTCATAGAACGCTTTCTCTCTCTCTCAGCACGCTTTCTTTCTCTCATAGCTTTCAGGTTGAGGACATCTGGTTTTGAAGGATGGAACTTTAAAAAGGCACTAAGATTTTCTGATGGTGGTCTGAGGAACCCGTTTTTATCTTCAATGATGTCATGCACACCTTTACGAATGGATGCTGTTGGTTTTTCAATCACTTGTTAAGGCTGTTTTTCACTATACCCAAACTGAAAGCTCTTCCTTACATTATAGATCAATACAAGCTTCTATAATGTGCTTAGTGGCCTCACTAGCACTAAAATCAGTTATAGCTGTGCTTTGTATATGTTGGGCTCTAGCAGGACTGGTTGGGAGCATAGAGCAGGGTGGCCCAGCAGGAGGACAGCTACAAAAGTCCAAGAGGCAAATTCGAATCTGGGCAGGCAGCGAGGGTTCAACAACGGGAAACAAGCTAGGTCAGCATAGGAGAGAAACACTAAGTCCAGAAAACAATGCCAAGGGCTGAATATGCAAAGGAACGGATCAGAGCAGGGCTAAGAGAACCAGAGAGCTCAATAACTAAGCACAGACTGAAGGGTATGCTGGGTTTTTATAATCCACAGGTAAAGCCCCTCCCACTGACTCCCAGGTATTCCTGGCCTCACCTGTGAGGTTATGCAATCCCAGTAAGGGATTACCAGCCTCGCTCTTCGCCTCCCCTATCTCCACCAATGGGATGGGGTCCACGAAGGCCATGACGCTCCCTCCAGCTGTCCCCACCATGGGGGTGCGTGTGGATCGTGGTACGTGACCCACTAGAGACTGACGACGCAGCCTGCCCTGCACTGCAGCGCGGCAGACGGCGTGGGTGGCCGCGACACAGCGATTGCCGTGGGCAGCCGGGATGGCGTGGCGGTGCACCACAGGTAAGAGGCAAGGGGTGGCGCGCGGCGGGCTCCACAAGTAAGAGGGGAGGGTAAGGACATGCTACATCTGGCACTGGGGGCTTCATGTAAGTCTTCATCATCTTCACAATACAGTACTTGTTGGCTTTCAATGGTCTTAAACATAGAACTGACTGTCTCGTCTGCCCACACCAGAGGCACTTACCGCGGTAGTTCTTCTCCCCGGAATACGACCACCAAGGGAGAAGCTCTCAATAGAAGTTAACTTAGAGGATCCCAATAGTAATAGTGCAAGGTTCAAGCTCCAGCACAGGGCAGACATCACACATTTCACAGAGATGAATTGTATAGTCAGGATTGCCGGGTCGGTACACATAGCAGGCAGTCATAGAAGCCAAGGGTCCGTACACAAGTCAGGTTGTCAGACAAGCAAAATTGGTACACGTAGAAATCAGACTGAAGCACACAATCAGTGTGAATCAAAATGAATTGTGTAAATTAGAATAAATTAATTGTGTGGAAGAATTGTGTGAATGAGTGAAAGAAATAATGAATTTGTGAGAATGCATTAATAAATATGTGTAACCAAATTGTGTGAAAGGGTGAGTGACTGTAAAAGCGTCTGTGTGTATTATAGATGTAAAAATTATTTTTGGAAAGGCAAAGATGGCACGGGCAGGGCGTTTATGGGATAAAAGGTGGTACAGGTAGCGTGTTTATGGGACAAAGATGTGTGGTATCTATACCTTTAATGCAGAGATTTTGTGTGAATTCCAATTGATCTATACCTGCAAAGCTGGGTTTTTTGTGTTATTCTGTTGATCTTTATCTGCTATGCTATGTTTCCATACATTATTTATGTATACCTGCAAATACAGGGCATGTTGTCTTATTCATAATTTTTTTTTTGAGGGGGTAGGTAGGAGATTGGTTCCAGTGTATATAACAAAAAAAAAGTGAGTTTGTGACCCATTTTTTTTCCCTCTCCAGTCCTGTCCTGTCAAATTCAGGTTGTAGGTAAGTATGTCATTGTAGGGATGTTCCAAATGTTAGGCAAGTATGTAAAATTTGTCTCATTCCCTATTCAACTTCTTCTATGTGTTCAGTTGTTGATTTCATGACTGTTTCACGCAATTTCCATGGCAACCGGCAGAAAACGAAGAAAAGAAAAAGAATACGAAGAATTTATACGAATATTTGCTCAAAACGGACACTGGAACAAAAATTTGTAGAATACAAAGACTTTTTCTCCCCAGAAGAACACAAACATTTCACTGGCGCCCAAGTCTAATGAAAATATTAAATAGAATGGGTTCAAGAACAGATCCCTGATATACCCCACTGGTAACAAGATCTTGCTCTTAATATACTCCATTGACTACAACCCTAAGTTGTCTGTCACTCAGCCAATAGTTACAGACATTAGCGTCTAATGCATTTAACAATATAGGAATAAAAAAAAACCTGAGATTGCAGTTTACCTATACACGTCTGCTCATATACACACCCACTATACACACACATATATACTGTCCTTACTCACGCTTCCCTGTACACACATGTATACTCTGCCCTTAGACATGCTTGACCATACACATACACACAGCCCTTAAAGATGCCTGTACACACATACACACACTCACACCATCTTCCCTTACCCATATCTGCCCACAGACACATATACACTTCCTTTACACACCTTCCTATACACACATATATACACTCCCTGTATATACACACACACACACACACACACATATATACACTCCCTGTATACACACACACATATATACACTTTGTGGGTATGGACACACATATATACATTATGACAACTTATTGTCCTTTTCAGCTCTGGCTAGCCACAGTGTTAAGACTTCATTAGATTGCTGTCTTGCTATGTCTAGCCAGTGCTAGTATCATCCATTGCTGAAGGCGTGTCCTGTCACAGGCACATTAGCCTACAGTACTTATTGTGGGCAGGTGCCTAAAGGGTCAATCCTAGGATACATAGAAACTTAGAACCTGCACCTGCTAGCTTCTCCCCTAAATGTAAAGTGTCCCTTGCAATAACAAGTCCTGGGGTGTAATGCCAAGTCCTGCGGGTGCAATGGCAAATCCTACAGGTGCAAGTTAGTGTGACAGAGACCCATACTTGGACTGAATAGCTCTGCCGTGGAGATCTTCCTTCCCGCTGAAGGCTTAATTGCTCAATGGATTAACCCTTCATATTATCCTAAGGACTAGCCGAGATTTAGTGTAGGGGTAAAACAGAACTAACTTTATTGAGGACAGCACAGGTATTTATACACACAAACATGATAGGATTAAAGGTATAATCTCATCACCTCCCAGACAGCCCGGCGCCTCCATACAGTTCTATGGCCAGCAATGCCCATCGGAAAAAGAGTCACTATTTTCGGGGTGATCCCGAGGGAGCGGTGTCGATCCCGGGGTACCATTGGAGAGCTCAGGGTCCGAAGAAGTTATGGTCCAAAAAGCGATGTGATCTGACGTCGGGACCCTGGGCGACAGCATTAGAAACTTCCCTGGGAATAGTTTGTGCGGTAGCCACGGCTGGGTAACCCTGGTCCTAATGATTAGTAATAAAAACCAGGGTTCCCAAATGAGCTCCCTTTAAGTGGCCCACCACGTGTTTAATGTAACCTCAAAAGAATGACGCGGTGGGACAAAGGATGTCCCTAGCGACACAGTTTCAATTGTCGGCAGGTATTGCCGCGGTTCCTGGTCAGGCGCCAAGCAGGGGGAAAAAGGTGGAATCCGTCCAACATTAGGGGTATACAGGGTCTGTGAACCTTCGATCATTGTGAAAAATAGAGGTCTGACAACAAGACTAAGATACAGATCCCCCGCACCGCTGCAGGCGACCTGGATCCTCTTGTCTGGCAGCCAGTGAACATCTGCGCGATGCATGCAGACAACCTCCGCATGTACTGGCTGCCTGGGCATGACAGGAGTGTGATAGCTGTTAGCAATTATATACATATGATTTTTTTGGTCCAAATTTGGTGTGTTAACCACACTTTTATTAAAAGTAAGTAACACACCAAAATTGGACAGAAAAAACAATAACAATATTAATATATATATATGATTAACAGCAATCATACTCCTATCATGCCCAGGCATACCTAGATTCCAGCATGTACTGGGTGACTTGGCATGATAGGAGTGTGATTGCTGTTAATTATATATATATATATATATATATATATTGTTATTGTTTTTTCTGTCCATAGCTAAGCTGCTGCTTCTGCATAGTGAAAGGAACAACAAATTACTGAAAGATATGTTGCTTGACTCCTCCTCCCTCTGGCTCATAATCTAAATGAAGGGTCATTGTCAATAACCATACCCTTTTCCACTTGGGCCCCAAGCGATGTAAGGTTTACTCCTGTTGCAAGTATAGACCTTTGCTCTTCATGCTCACTTTCTTCTGGACCCAAAATAGTTCTGCTGCTGTCATATGAAGGTATCTGCCCATCTTTGCTCTTGGGAGTACTAGCAGTGCTTGCGGTAGTGCTTGCATCATTGGTACCACCCGTAGTGGTTTAATTCTATGCTTCATCATAGAATAGGTTACAAGCAAGCTTCACCCTGTGTGAGTCCTTGGTAGTAACTAAAATAACTCCTTACTTTGGTTGGTGGAATGAACAAGATTTTAGCACTACTAGAGTGGGGATATATGGTACCGCTGGTACTAATGCATGGGCAAGATGCATTAAATATTACAAAACACGTGACACAAGTGTGTTACAGGCAATTATTATTCCCTTTAGGCTGAAAACAGCAATAGTATGAATAGACTGTCAGAACGCCCTCCCACTGTTCCATCTGGGCCACTCAGCTATAAACATCTACAGCATGGCTCTCTAAGTCTTGGCTATGTGGGCCCCATTTTCAAGTGGCCCTGTTTCTAAGTGGCAAGCAGGAGTTAACACCTGGAGTTATTTCACAATACTCCCACCAGGAATACCCTGCTAATATCTCATCTCTCTACAGGTATGAACTGACTGTTTTATCCCGAAATTCAATTCATATTTAACTGGTATGAACCGACTGTTTTTTTCCTGCATATTGTTTGTTTATTATTGACATAGATGTGTATGGTTATCTGTTTTCTGCTCTAGTCCTCCCTGTGTAGATATTATCCCCCCTTTAGATCTAATTTGTAAGTGTTAAAACTCCAGATGCAGTACTAATTGATTACATTCAGTTCCATCTGGGCCACTCAGCTATAAACATCTACACCCTGGCCCTCTGAGCCTTGACTCTGTGGGCCCTATTTTCCAGTGGCCCTGTTTCTAAGTGGCAAGCAGGAGTTAACGCCTGGAGTTAGAAACTGGAGGGAGGAACTGAAAACACTAACAGGTAACCCTTACTAATCATATCGATACAATATGTTCACACTGTCTATCTTGCTCCTTCTTTTCACCTCTCTGCTGAAACTAATCACCATATCCTATTGCAAACTAGAGCTAGTATGCCTGGTTACCTTCATACAACTTTATTAAAGGTTGCGACTAGTTCCTATCCGGTAGAAGGACCATGTCCTTTACAGGGATAGGAAATAGCTTGCTCAGTGTGTGTGAGTTATTTTCTATCCAGCAAAATTACCTTTTGCCCCCTAGTGGTCAGGTCCTGTACAGGCATAAGAACTATCCAACTCATGTAAAGAGAGCTAGTTTCTATCCCTGTAAAGGACCTTTTGCTCCATCGTGGCCAGGTCCTGTTAACGGATAGGAACTAGATGGTTCATGGTGAGAAATCTAGTTACCATCCAGCTTAAGGACCCTTATCTCTCCAGCTCACACAGGTCCCTTAAAGGGATAGGAACTAGATGGTTCATAGTAAGAAATCTAGTTTCCATCCAGCTAAAGGACTTTTATACCTTCAGCTAACAATGGTCCTTTACAAGGATAACAATCCCTAGTTCCTATACTGCAAAGGGACTCATGTCTCCAGCTCACACAGGTCCCTTACAGGGATAGGAAGTAGACGGTTCATAGTGAGCAATCTAGTTTCCATCCAGCTAAAGGACTTTTATACCTTCAGCTAACAATGGTCCTTTACAAGGATAACAATCCCTAGTTCCTATACTGCAAAGGGACTCATATCTCCAGCTCACACAGGTCCCTTACAGGGATAGGAACTAGACAGTTCATAGTGAGAAATCTAGTTTCCATCCAGCTAAAGGACTTTTATACAATCAAGTAACAATGGTCCTTTACAAGGATAACAATCTCTAGTTCCTATACTGCAAAAGGACTCATATCTCCAGCTCACATAGGTCCCTTACAGGGATAGGAACTAAATGCTTCATAGTGAAAAATCTAGTTTCCATCCAGCTGAAGGACTTTTATACCTTCAGGTAACAATGGTCCTTAACAAGGATACAATATCTAGTTCTAATACCGCAAAGGGACTCATATCTCCAGCTCACGCAGGTCCCTTACAGGGATAGGAACTAGACGGTTCATAGTGAGAAATCTAGTTTCCATCCAGCTAAAGGACTTTCATACCAAGGATAACAATCCCTAGTTCTTATACTGCAAATGAACTCATATCTCTTGCTCACACAGGTCCCTTACAGGGATAGAAACTAGATGGTTTACGGTGAAAAATCTAGTTTCTATCCAGGTAAAGGACTTTCATACCTCCAGCTCACACAGGTCCCTTACAGGAATAGGAACTAGACAGTTCATAGTGAGAAATCTTGTTTCCATGGTCTTGCCATGGTCAAAAAGGCAAGAAACAAAAAGGCAGAAACATTGTCTATTAGATTTTATTTAATCTAACCCGGTTTCATAACATACCCATAGATATTCCTAATAATAATTGTTGTGTTAATGGGTACCGACGTGTCCTTTTTATGACTCCAATTGTCTTCCATCTGTCCTGGATTCACACCTTAACCCTGTTTGGTCCCTAATCACCTGAGCAGGAGAAAGACACAACCAATGGAGCTTTTCTTGGATATTCTCCCTTGTGTATGGCAGTCCGACGCACACAGCTGAGCTGTTCCCACTACCTTTGCACTTGTCCGCTGCACAATACTTGGTGGGCAACAGCTTATGCCTGGCTCCTATTCCAAAAAGCCGCCACCATGAGGACGTAATCTATTAATCTACCCATGTCACTAAAAAGTTAATGTTTTGTGAGTGGTTGAGATAGACTGTAGAAGAAGAAAACAGTATAAACATCTAGTTAAAGATAAAAAAACAAACAAAAAAAAACCTGATTTTTAATTGCAATTCCAGATATATTACATGCGTTATGTTCATTTAATTATTCGTGAACATATATTATTATTATTACTATTATTTTGAAACATATACAGCTGTTGCTTTATTTTATCACATTCTCATATACATTGTGAAGGTCTCAATTACAGACATGGCATTAAGTCTATAACAAATGAGTCTATTCACTAAAAAATGATGTGCAACTGAGAGTTGAGCAGAGACGCGAGAGACGCACTCACTGGAACAGAGAGAGACAAAGCGAGACACACTCGCTGGCACAGAGAGACAGCGAGACACACTCACTGGCACAGAGAGAGAGAGTCTGAGACACTCACTGGCACAGAGAGAGAGACAGTCTGAGACACTCACTGGCACAGAGAGAGAGACAGTCTGAGACACTCACTGGCACAGAGAGAGAGACAGTCTGAGACACTCACTGGCACAGAGAGAGAGAGACACTCACTGGCACAGAGAGAGAGACAGTCTGAGACACTCACTGGCACAGAGAGAGAGAGTCTGAGACACTCACTGGCACACAGAGAGAGAGAGTCTGAGACACTCACTGGCACAGAGAGAGAGAGACAGTCTGAGACACTCACTGGCACAGAGAGAGAGAGAGAGAGTTTGAGACATTCACTGGCACAGAGAGAGAGAGTCTGAGACACTCACTGGCACAGAGAGAGAGACACTCACTGGCACAGAGAGAGAGACACTCACTGGTACAGAGAGAGAGACACACACTGGCACAGAGAGAGAGAGACACTCACTGGCACAGAGAGAGAGACACTCACTGGCACAGAGAGAGAGACACACTGGCACAGAGAGAGAGAGAGAGACACACTCTGACACAGAGAGAGAGAGACACACGCTGACACAGAGAGAGAGAGAGACACACACTCTGACACAGAGAGACACACACACACACACTCACTGGCACAGAGAGAGAGACACACACACTCACTGACACAGAGAGAGAGAGAGACACAATCACTGGCACAGAGAGACACACAATCGCTGGCACAGAGAGAGAGACACAGACACACAATCGCTGGCACAGAGAGAGAGACACAATCGCTGGCCCAGAGAGAGACACAATCGCTGGCACAGAGAGAGACACAATCACTGGCACAGAGAGAGAGAGACACAATCACTGGCACATAGAGAGAGAGACACAATCACTGGCACAGAGAGAGAGAGACACAATCACTGGCACAGAGAGAGAGAGACACAATCACTGGCACAGAGAGAGAGACACAATCACTGGCACAGAGACAGAGAGAGAGAGAGAGAGAGAGAGACTCATTGTGAATTATTTCACAGATTCAAGTTTTCTTCTGCCTCCATAATATTCGGTATATTCATCCTCACATCCCATGTTATTGAAAAAGAAACAGCAGCCCAGCACAGCCCATTTGCAGTCATTTGCACGTCCCGCGCTGCTTCTTCTTCTTCTTCCTGTAGTTCTTTGTACCATGTGACCAGTCACAAGGTCTGCTCACATCACCAGTGTCCTTCTACTGGGTAGGAACTAGCCGCTACCCTTTATTAAATGATGCTGGTATCCATCAATGTCAGAAAGTAAGTAGTAGGGGACACAAAAGACACAGTACACCTAGTCACCTAGCTGCTTTTCTTTAAATTTTCAGTATAAGAATATACAATGTGTACATACCAAAAAGGTATGCACCAAAATAGTTTTTTTGGTGAAAAATGAAAAAATTAAACACATTTTGGTTTCATTTGTAAAAAATATATATCGAATCATTGTTAGGATGTGTAAAAAAAATTTACCATTTTTTCCTCAGAAATCTCATGGTGCTGCCACAACCACAAGGGATTCTGGGTAGGCGCATGCAAATTAGATCAACAATGATCCCCTTACAAATTATAAGTAATCTATCATGTTTAATATATTTTTAAATGCTGAGAATAAAAATGGCATTAATCACACCAAATTTTCATCAATTCCCTCTTGTAATATAGGTCCCATTCATTATTTAATTTCAAAAGGTCCCATTATGCTAATGTCTTGAAAATCAGTTTCTGCCGTTTCTGGAAGTTGAAAGGAGATATACCGGTACATTTTTATGTTAGAAATGGATATAGCTGCATACAGTAAGTCACAATGGCAAGGGGTTAATTGAAGCAGTGATATTTATGGGTCATTTTTGAAGGTCTTCACAATGAGAGAGTTTTGTCTTATAAATGTCTAATTTAATAGAAAAAATTATTTATTCTAATTTTCAGAATTTAACTAAAAGCTTTAATAGAATGATAGCAACTCTCTAAATCATTGAATACTTTTCTAAGTATTATTTCCTAAAGGGATAATCGGGAGCACATTTGTGATTATTGCAACACGTCACATTATGTCTTCATATTTCAGAAATGGTTCTATTATTGCCTATTGAATATTTTTTTTTCGTAAAAATGCATATTACTTTTTGTGATCAACTTGATTTTTTGCCTTCATTATTGCATTACAGAATATTCAGTAAGTAAAATGATGTACATTTTCATCCAAAGCTCTGTCTCATTGTTTTGATGAAAGTAGAGTTCAAAGAGTTCCTTCTACCATGCTTCCATTCATTTGAGAATTTACATTTCTTTCATTTCTTTTGAAATGCTTAAATGAGGGTTAACAAATATTACATATAAATATACAGAACTTTGGATATCAGAAAAAATGTGTGTACAAAGATTTTTTTTTCAAAGTCAAACAGTAAGAAAGTTGCATTTCTGTAATATATAACAATTTTTTCACCTTGGCCAACAGAGATAATTTTCACTTTTTTATGTCCATAAATAGCAGATTACTCATCAGTGCTAACCTACTATAAAGTATGGGGACAACATCATTGAAGAGGTGGGATTAAGCAACTCTCCACGTTGCTGCATTATAGACATACCCTACTGTCATATTATAGTAAATAGTTTATTACTAAAATATACTTGAAGGGGCGTGGCCTGGTGGCGAACAAGATGGACGCTTAAGTCCAGTGCTCCGGTACACCTGGCTCCTAATTAGCTTCTGTAACGCATCCACGTTCATCATGGGCAAACACACCAAAACTTCTACTACTCCCAAACCATCGGGAGCGAAAGAGAAGGGATCACTCACCTCATTGCGATCCTTCTTCCACGCGCCGGCCGATCAGGACTCCCGGGACTCCTTTCATAGGCCTCCTTCTTCTGCGGCCAGCCCGGCCAGCGAGGCGGTGGATGACGACGCTTTAGAGACGGGCCCGTCCTCTCCTACTCCACCGGAACGCGCTTGGAGGGAGACACTTGCAGCGTTAGCTACGAAAAAGGATATAGTCAATATTATTGACAGAGCGACCCAGGGGATTCGCTCCAGCCTCACTGCTATACAAGTTGACATACGCCATTTTGGGGACCGCGTGGCAGTGCTGGAGGAGGAACAACCTCGTGTTTACCACACGGTAGACTCTTTGACATCCCAAATTAGGCTCCAATCGGCTACACTACAGTTGCTATCACGAAAACTTGAAGATTTGGACAACAGGGGCCGCAGGAATAACATTAGGATTTGTGGCCTACCGGAATCAATTGAGCACGTGGATTTACCTTCTACGCTTCAAGCGATGTTCAATAAGATCCTTAATAGGCCTATGGACTCGGTTATTCGCTTCGATAGAGCTCACAGGGCCCTCAGACAAAAACCTACGGGCTCTCTGCCCCCACGGGATGTGATATGCTGCCTGCAGGACTTTCCACTAAAGGAGGAAATTATACGAGCTTTTCGCAACCATCCATCTTTCTCGTGGGACTCACATCTTATTTCGGTATACCAGGACCTGTCACCCGCTACGCTTCAGAACCGTCGCGCACTACAACCGGTCACAAGAGCCCTCCGTGAGGCGGGCATTCCATATCAATGGAATATGCACATCATCAGGCAACACGAGGACGTGGAACCCTTCACGGAAGCCCTGGGTCTTCCCCACTGTGAGGTCCCGGATTGGGAGTACTCCTTTCATCCCCCTGCGAGCTTGTCGGACCCCGCGAAGGATTGGTCTCCGAGACCACGACACCCGAAACGCCAAAGGAGACAGGACGGATCCCGCGAGTGACGACCTCACTTTTTGATTATCTACATCCCTCTCGCTCCATCTCGTCTCAGGCCGGCGCGAATACGGACACCCCGCTGCCACTGGTGTGCCTCTTTTCTGCGCCTCAACTCACCGTACACGCTACCAGAGGCTGTGCTGCGCTCACACTTCTACCCGCGACGGGGGACATCCGTAAGAGGACACTTGTTGACATGTAGCCGCTATGGCTAATGGCAGTCCGCCGTGAGGATGTTACGGTACCTTCTTAGCGGGGGCGAGGGGTGTTGTTGGACTGTATCTTACGGGATGTCTCACAGCTGTCCTGTTGATGTTCGATTTTTCAGATCTCACCGCACGCACACATTCATACATGCAGTCTTCACCCTTTCTCATATTTGTATTTTTTGTTGTTTACTTACCTTTCTCTATAGATTACTTTTCGCATTGTACCACTTTTCATTCTGTTTTCTCTACCGGGGTACATGGGGTACTCTTTAACCTCACGTTGTCCATGTGTAGCTACAGGGGACAGGGGACAGGAGTACGCTTTGTCTTATGTGACCCACTCGCGTTATTTCCCTATTTTATCGGTCGGTCTATTGGCTCACTACCTGATGCTATGGCATCCAGAGTTCTCGGTTATACTCCCTGAGTATACTGGGGATTCCAGTTGTATTGTTCTTTTCTTTTCTGGTTTTGTTTCGTTTGTATTGTTACACTGCCTTGTTGCCTGTGCTGCTTGGTTCCTCCAGACAGATTGACACCTGATATCGTTAACTTCACCTCTCTCAACGTGAGAGG
Source organism: Sceloporus occidentalis (assembly GCA_023333645.1). Lineage (NCBI taxonomy): Eukaryota > Metazoa > Chordata > Lepidosauria > Squamata > Phrynosomatidae > Sceloporus > Sceloporus occidentalis. Next base: position 2,324,814 of record JALMGF010000123.1, read on the forward strand.
TTTAAATAAACCCCAACAGCGGTCCAAAGTGCTTTATCTCCTAAACTCCTTTAAGATGCATATAGCGTTCCTCCAGGAGACACATTTTAAGGCACCTAGCGAATTTAAACTTACCAATCGCCATTTCTCCCACTCGTTCCTTTCGAGCTCGCCGGATTCTAAAACAAAGGACGTAGCCATTCTGCTCCACAAAATGCTTCCTTTTCGCCTTTTGGATGTCTGGAGGGCAGATCCATCTTTGTGAAAGGTTTTTTAGGGAATCAGAAAATTATGCTGGCAAATGCTTATGCTCCCAATCGTAACCAATCGTTTTTTCTGAATCGCATCCTGTCACAATTGGGTGAATTTCAGGAGGGCCTCACGGTCTTCATTGGGGACCTGAATATGATGTTAGACCCCTACAGAGAGTCCTCCTCCAGATCCTCCTCTATCCCCTTTAGTCATATCAAGAAAGTTAGGAGAGCGCTACACCTTAATCAGCTCGTGGATGTGTGGCGGTCACAACATCCAAATGACAGGGACTATACTTATTACTCCTCTCTCCATGACAAATACTCGAGAATAGACGCGTTCTTCCTCTCCCACCATCATTTGCTGCACTTGCACTCTTCTTGTATTGGCATTCGTTCGCTGAGTGATCACGCCCCCATTCACTTTTCCATTCAGTTGCAGCGCCCTGCTAGTAAGCCCTGGACGTGGCGCTTAAATGAGAGCCTATTAGACAACCCCTCCTCTCTCGCGGATCTTTCAGAACACCTTTCAAATTATTTTACTGATAATATCTCCGATGATCTCCCCCTTCCTGTTATCTGGGAGGCTCATAAAACAGTTATTAGGGGATATTTAATAAAATTGGGTTCCTCCCTTAAGAAATTAAAACTGGCAAGCATGCTTTCTCTCACTACACAGATTTATCGTTTGGAGCGGTGCCATAAGGTCACGCTAGACCCTGCAGCGCTTCCGCAATTACAGGCTCTTAGGACACAACTGGCCTCCCTCCTAGACGATAGAACGAGGCGCTCCTTTCTCATGACCAAAAAACTTTTCTATGAACTGGGGGACAAGCCGGGAAAATTGCTGGCTAGGGCACTTAGGGCCAAAAGAGCGGCTACATTTATACCAAAGATTCGAACCCCTTTAGGCTCTCTCCGTTACGAATCGGGGGAGATTGCCAAATGCTTCCACGCATATTACAAATTCCTCCACAGCTTACCGTCTTTGGTGGATTCTAATCCCCACTATTTCAAGGCATTGAAATCGTATTTACATAAATATGCCCCGCGGCCCCTGGGGGAGGATGAGAGGGAACTCTTGAATGCCCCGATAACATGCGGGGAAGTGAAAGCTGCGTTAAAGCTGACCCCTAAGGGCAAGAGCCCAGGACCAGACGGTTTCACCAGTCTGTATTATGACTGTTTCTTTCCGGTTTTGGGCGCTCATTTAACAACTCTATTCAACTCCTTTGCTAAGGGCCACTTTCCTGACCCACAGACTAATTTGGCACACATTACGGTCATCCCAAAACCCGGTAAAGATGCCGAACATTGTGCTAATTACCGCCCCATATCCTTGATCAACACTGATCTCAAACTTTTAGCTAAAGTCATGGCCATGAGATTACAAACACACATTCCTTTATGGATACATAGGGTTCAGGTGGGTTTCGTTCCTGGGAGGGAGGCCAGAGATAACACCATTAGGGTCCTGAATTTGCTAAATTATGCCAATGTGTGACAGATTGAGCCGTCATACAGGAGCCCAAGGTACTCAGAGATGGCTCCAGCCTGGCTGCCAAACAGGCAGGAACTCCATTGTTAAACTAATCCCATTAACAGGATGGCTACCAGGGGGATATTCAGTAGCTAAAGGGGATTAAAGGTTGGGTTGTCTACCTGTTTATCAATGTTGATTTATGTTACTTAAGTTCTGTGGATATATCAGTCTATGTTTTACAACAATAAACTGTTCATTCCTGCTGTACTCAGTTCAAGGTAGTTGTGTCTACTTATTGGGTACACATAGCAGGGTTCCAAGGTGCGCATGCTGGCTGGTGCTGGAAGTGATTCCGGGGACAACAGGAGGATACATGTGGGTGATCTCTGGGAGTTACTACAGCTCTCTTGGTGAACCCGTTACATTGGTGGCAAGCGGCGGGATTGCGTCCTAGTCTGAGGGACACTTCCTTTGCACCGGGATCTATCTCCAGGAAAGAGAATGGAAGTCAGCTATGCAGAGCTGATCCGGAGGAATTGTACCCGCCTGAAGCTCTGGAGGGATGTTTTCCACTTGGAAATTAAGTACAAGGGGAAAAGCCTCCCAACCTTTGAGGAAAGGTTTTCACTCCAGCGGAAGTTACGGATGCCGTTCTTGGGGAAGCAGCCCAAAGAGGAATGGGTGACTGAGCTGGAGGTGCTGGTCCAGACAGAGCTGAGGTTGGATGATGGATATCGGGCTCTGCGGTGGTACGCAGCACAGCTGTGCCTGGGGCTGGAGGATAAAGGTCCTACAGAGGGCTATGGCTTCGGCGGCCTGGGATTATTATTGGAAATTATAGAAAAGGATCCCGACTTTGGTAGTGCATCGGAGTGTCGGGAGGAAGATGTCCAGGACCGAAGGGAGGAGGATATCCCATACGTGCCTGAGCTGTGGGCTGACCTGGATTATTTGGTCACACAAGAATGGGAACTGGAACAGGCATATCAAGAGTTGTTTGACCATGTGCAACAGTATGCCCCAGTGACCATGGATTTCATTGATTTTACTGCGTGGTCACCTGAGGATGTTGACCCAGGAGGGGTGGATGGGACTGAGTCACAGGGATACTGGACAGCTAACCTAGATCCGATAGCGGAACTATGTGACTGTACACCACAACCAGATCCAGATTGGATTTAATTGATTTTACATCTGAGGATGTTGGTCCAGGAGGGCTTGCAATTGACTTCCCTTCCCAGAGAAAGGAAGAAAGTTTTCTGGGTGTAGTAGATGGCACTGCGGTCTCCACAAGCGCCCACCCAGCAGAAGAGCTGCCATCGGGGAAGAGTGCCGCTGGCCTCTGCCTGCTCCTTTCCCTGTTTCCCGAGCCTGACCACAGCAACCTTGTAGGGTCCAGTCAGGCAGCCCCTGAGACTGTGGTATTTGATGGGACTGCGGTCTCCACACCTGGGTCCCCAGAATGTTGGGCAGTTGGCCCAGATCCACACTCCCCAGAAGAAGCGCTGGAAACAGGGCAGAGTGCTGCTGTTCTCTGCCCACCCCTCCCCCTTGTTCCTGAGTCTGACCATGACGCATGACGCTCCCGCAGTGCCCGCTCAGACCACCGCAGCTGAAATACTGGCAACAGGAGAAAGGCAGGGCAGCCCCTCTCTACCAGCACTGGAGGTGCCCGCAAACCCTATAAAAGAGCTTTCTCCTGGTCAGAGTGCAGCTGGCCTCTGCCCTCCCTCATCAGACGTCCCTCCACCAGAGGATGGTACAAAACCAGCACTGGGGGACATGTATCCCATACAGGTGGAAGATACTGTGGTTGCCACCTGTGGTCCCCAGAATTGCTGGACAGCTGGCTCGGATGCCCAACCCTGGATTGAAGGGATCCCCGCCACCCTGTCATCTCCCCAGCAGCTGAGAAGACTCCAGAGAGAAGGTGCAATTGTCAATTCTCTCCAGCGGCAGTTATATTTTTTGGGAGAGGCAGAGGGCAGGCGGGTGAGTACTGCTCTTTTGTTACATTGTTTTGGGGAGTACCAATTTGTGGCTGGCAGTTGTGGTCCAGATATACAGATTGACTTCAGAGTCAAAGTGTGTGGGGTCTTATCAGACGTCAGTCTCCCCCAGAAAAAGGAGATATGTGATGGAGTGTGTGACGGAACTGTCCATCACTGGGGCCCCTGGAGAGGACTGAAAGCAAGCCTGCTACCCGCAGATTATGGACCCTGTCTCCCTGCCCTGGCGAGTGGGACTGTTGTCCTCGTCTGGGACCCGAACTCCCCAGTCTCTAAGTGCACCCCAGGACTGGTTAGTGGGACAGGTGCCCTTTGCCAGCCCCCTGCATCCACAACTCTAGGAGCGACGGAGCTGTGCTCCGGTTGGGGTCTGGCCCCAGTTCAGTCTTCTTTTTAAAAGGGGAGATATGTGACAGAATGAGCTGTAATACAGGAGCCCAAGGTACTCAGAGATGGCTCCAGCCTGGCTGCCAAACAGGCAGGAACTCCATTGTTAAACTAATCCCATTAACAGGATGGCTACCAGGGGGATATTCAGTAGCTAAAGGGGATTAAAGGTTGGGTTGTCTACCTGTTTATCAATGTTGATTTATGTTAATTAAGTTCTGTGGATATATCAGTCTATGTTTTACAACAATAAACTGTTCATTCCTGCTGAACTCAGTTCAAGGTAGTTGTGTCTACTTATTGGGTACACATAGCAGGGTTCCAAGGTGCGCATGCTGGCTGGTGCTGGAAGTGATTCCGGGGACAACAGGAGGATACATGTGGGTGATCTCTGGGAGTTACTACAGCTCTCTTGGTGAACCCGTTACACAATGAACACAACCTTTCATACGCCCTGGTCTCTATGGACGCCGAAAAGGCGTTTGATAGGGTCGCTTGGCCCTTTCTGTTTCATTGGCTTCCAAGGGAATTTTTTGAACCAAGTGAGGGCACTGTATCCGAATCCTTCCGCGCAAATTAGGGTCAATGGCACACTCTCTGATCGCCTAGATATAGAAAATGGCATGAGGCAGGGTTGTCCCCTCTCCCCGCTGTTATTTGTTTTGGTGATGGAACCCCTGGCTTCTGGGGTTTAATATCCCTGACATACGTAAAACACAACTTGTTCGCTCTTTACCGTTCAACTGGGTCGACTCGGCCATCAAGTACCTGGGTGTTTGGCTGCCAGCTGATCTTTCACAACTGATGCACTTGAATTTTACCGCCCTTCTCTCCTCGGTGGTTTCCGATCTCCGTCGATGGGCGGTCCCGCATATTTCATGGTTTGGACGTGTCGGAGTTCTAAAAATGAACGTTCTCCCCAGATTTTTATACCTACTGCAATGCTTACAGATATTTCTGCCCAGGGCTTACTTCAGGGCCTGTCACAGGGCTTTTCTCAAATATATTTGGAATGACCGAAGACCACGTCTTGCATTTCACCATTTAACTAGGCCCAAGGGTAGGGGGGGACTGGGGATCCCCAACATCGAACGGTATTGGATGGCATCGCACCTCTGCCGAATGGTAGAGTGGTCATTGGAGGCTCCCAAATTGTCGGTGTCTTTGGAAAATTTTTCCTTGTTCATAACATCTTGGCGGCGCCTTGGTTGCCCGATCGGTATAGGGCCCTTACACTGCGACACCATCCCACAATCTCCGCCACTTTACGGGTTTTGAAAAAGGTAGCTGCTCGTGGGACCTTAACAACTATCCCTGGCCCTATGTGGCTGCTCACACATAATCACGAGCTGAATGCTAATATTCTCAAGTGACTCTCGACCCTGTTGGCGCCGTTACATGTTGCTCAGGTGCGAACTTGTCACGTTATGCGGGGCTCTACATTTCGATCCCTTGCGGAACTCTCCGGACAGGTTTCCCCTTCATTTCAGTCTACTTTCCTGTTCCACCAAATCAAACATTATATTAGGTCGATGTTACCGTGTCCGCAGCTCACGCGGGGTTTATCTCCCTTTGAAAAACTATGTACGTCACGTAGTGAACCTGCCCAACTTTTATCCCAACTCTATGTTTTACTAACTGAGGAGCTGGGCGACACAAAACCGTTTTTTTCTCAGCCTCTGGGAGAGGGACCTCAACCTCCAGCTCAGTGACTCTGACTGGGGGAAAATTTTTCTTATTACACATAAAAGTATAATTTCCAGTAAGGTTCAGGAATGTTCCTTCAAATTGCTGTCAAGATGGTACAAGGTTCCTTTGGAACTGCATCGCTTCCTCCCACTCGTTTCGCCCCTCTGTTGGCGCTGTAGTCTTGCAGATGGTTCGTATATACACTTATGGTGGGAATGCGGAGATATCCGTCCTTTCTGGGAGGTTGTGGTGGCTGTAATCCGGGAAGTGTCGGACCCTGACTTTGTGGCTTCCCCTGCGGCTTTATTATTGCACCACACGCGTACTCCTTATGGAGTATAAAAGCGCTCTTTAACACTGCACCTGATTCAGGCGGCGAAAGCTGTTATCCCCTGATTCTGGAAGACACCGGGTCCCCCTCTCATTGGCGCTTGGGTCGTTAGGGTTAATTTTATTTTTCGTATGGAGGACTTAGTGGCCTCTGCAAATGTTAGAAAATATCAAAATGGTCTTAAATGGTTGCCCTGGACGGGTTTCCTTACGTCGTCGCGACTTCTCTATTTGTGTTTCGTGTGAGCACCCTACACGCCCTAGTTGGTACTTATCACTCATAACTTCCTGGAGGTCCGCGTCTCCCTGGGTTTTTTGGCTATATCATTAACAGGTTCTTATATCCACTTTTCCTTATGTGCTCTGCTATACCAAGTGACTGCTAATTTATGGTAACGCTGTTCGGCAGTGAGTTTTGTTTTTCTGTTCTATTCAGTTTGTATGTATTTGTTTTATTATTTAGAATACCACGGTCATTCTTCTCCAATGGTCTTACTCTTCCTGGATAGCGAAGGGATGTTCTATGCATGTATGGAAGACTCTGTTTTGCTATGACGATATGTTCCTGATATTTTCATGTCTCCACTCGCTACTATGTGTTCCTCGCAGGGATTTTGCTTCTGATGCTGTCTGCTATGTACATTGATATGCATATTAAGTTGCATTGTTATTGCATCTTTGTAAACTGTATGTGTGCATATTTCAATAAACGAAGAATTGACTAAAATATACTTGAACTGCACTCTTGCTGGTATTCCAAACAGTTTGACAAAGTGTACAGTAGGTCAGATAGAAGTTTAGTTTAATCAGTAACCTAGCTGTATTCAGTGGGCAAGTCCTATATGCCCAGCCTCTCACCATTGTTAGTGGAATCACAAATGTCAGACTGTTCCCAAGACACCTCTCAGTAATATTTCAAATAGATATGCCATTAGGCATGTAATGCTTACCATAACATACCAAACATACTTCCAGGCCCACAATGTGTTTTAAAAAAATGTTATCAACATTTTCCCTCTTCTTATCTAGATGTGAAATAATCCTTAAAAGTGAACAATAAAGGTCTGTCAATTACTAAAATTTGCTCCTAGGATACTCAAAGGTGAATGGTATCTGGCCTAGTTGCTTTACAGACTTTAATTGTATTTAGGTGCTTTTGAATTCTGTTCTGAGTCAGCCATATAAATGATGTCAAAGTAATAGTCTCCTTAAGTTATGAGATTTCACATGGCGGCAGATAAGAAATATTAGGCGAATCTGGACTGCTTATTTCTTCTGATGTAAAGACTTAAATCTTAATCAATCCTTGGTCTTCTCTTAAATTCAGTATACTGTAGCTTAATGCTAATGCCATGCATGTTTACATTCCCTGACGGTATTAGCATTTAACACATCTAATGGGAGATATTCCACATATCTACCACCCACTCAATAGAGTCAATCTTCCTTACATTATGTCTAAGCCTTTGACTTTCTTGTTTTCATTTCTCCTCTTTTAAAGTACCTTCCTTTACTTTGTAAAATTTAAATGCTTCTACTATATTTTACTCCAAGCTATACATATTAAAATCCCTTAGCCTTTCCTGATAATTTTGTTCTGCAAACTAGACTTGCGTGTTTGTTTTACGAAAAATGCGTTTCATGCCGAATGTTACCGTTTCGTCCATTCGTCCAAATAACGAACAAACTAATGCAACATTGGACAAAAGAAATGAAAAATAAATGAGCACAATATGACAATCTTTGTTCATTCGTTCCATCGCTGGCATTTTAACTACACTAAGAGTAGGAGAATCTCGCCATTATGCCTGCACTAACAGGTGGGACGAAGTGAGGTGATCTTCATTTGTCCAATCGGATCACTCCTGTCACATCATGCTGAAGGCTTGTCCAATGGCTGTGCTGTATCTTTCAAAGAAAAAAAAAGCAGACTAGTAATGAAGACAGCCTATAGAAGAGCAGAGGTTGGGAATCTGGAATTTGTGACACTACTGTGCTGCATCTGAGCATTTTACCGAGTGAAATTCTTCTGTGTGAGACTTGGTGAGCCTCAGCCTTCCATTTCTCACAGTGTCTAAGACTCTCTAAGGTTTTGATTTAATTGAGATCACTAATTAAGATCATTCATTTAATAAATGTAATGAAGTCCACTACTATCCTTAACCATATCCATATAACTCTAATTTTGACCTTCTTTCTCCAGAGTTGAGGCCTCAAGAACTGTACAAAAAAAAAATGTCAATAGACTAAGAGCTGAATGCCCTAGACCTATTTTACCGGACAAGGCCCCACTGACTCAAGTCTTTGACACATCTATGGTGACCTTTATGTCCCCTACAGGGCTAGACCTCAGGAAAGATGTGGAGAACGCGCTTCGGGTGGCACAAGATAAATTACCAGCCCACTGGTGAAAATCCTGCATATGGTAGACAGTCAGTAGACCCTACGTGTATCAGAGAATGAGCCCAACAGGCTTTTTGTCTCAGCAGCAATGCTGACTCAGCTCAGATAGAGGGCCCTACTACTGATTGACAACAAGATATCGGATTCGGCTGTAAAAGAACTGGGACCTTCAGCACAAGGTCTATTGTTTGGAGATTTGAAGGATTTACAGAAACATGAGGAAGATTTTTGCACAAACATCCACAAGAAGTGTTTTTGGGCGGACTGGTAGGCAGAGGGGACATGCCACCAGCCGCTTCTGGCCTTCAGGCCCCTGTCCGGGATAGCAGAACTTCTTCCCAAGTACTGCAGCCAGATACACCTACAATGTCCAAAGAGGCCAAGGACGCAGACAAGGCTTTCAAGGTAGAGGCAGAAGTCGTCCTCAGGTGAGTACTCATACCATTCAGTCTTGTAATTTTTTTTTCTCTTGCTCTTTGTTTTTAGGATTGGACTAACCTTACAGCAGACACCTGTGTCCTGCACACTGTTCTAGGACACACCATAGTTTTAGGTCACCATTTCCACTGATGACTACAGCAGAGCAAGCACTCCTCATAGACGAGAGGATCAAGTCCTTGTTCAACAATGGAACGGTCGAAGCGACACAAGAATCGGACGGATTCTACAGCAACATGTTCTTGGTGTCCAAGACAATCTACACCAACTGAATTAATTCATGGTCTACCGTCATTTTAAAATGGAAGGTATCGGAGGGGGCGTGGCCTGGCTGCTGAGGGAGATGGCTGTGCAGTAAGAGAGCTCTGTCTCTTCAGCCTGAAAAAGCGACCCACACTGCAGCTAATTTAGCTAACTTTACCTCCTCTGCTGCTCTGGACCTTGCTGTCACCCTGCAACTATGCCTGTTCAAAAAAAAAGACATGCCAGACAGGAAACAATGGCAAAATTCTGCTTTTCCAGGTCTCCTCAGGCATTCCAAGATGGCACTGACTGCTCACAGGATGCTGCCTCCTCGTCCTCACAGCCGGCTGTTATTTCACAGCCTGCTGTTATCTCACAGCCTGCTGTTATCTCAGCTCAGAGATCTCCTGCTCCTCCACATCGCTCTGCCTCTGATTCAGCCCTTCACTGCCTCTCCTCACAGGAAATTTCCAGGTCAGTGTCTCCACGGGCCCCCTCTGTCTCCTCATTCGCAGAAGAAGCTGCATTTAACCCCTACAGCCCTGCAGCTCTCCCTGGCTGTGAGCTGCTCTGCCCAGCCAGCACTCCATCACAGAGCCCTGCAAAGCAGCGTCCCAGGCTCTCTAATGCTGTTAATGATCCTGACATACAAAGAAGGGAAATACAAGATACCCTCACTGTATCTGATCATGATGCCTTAGACAACATGGCTGTTTCTAATCAGTCCCTCACGGACACAACAATGAAAACCATGTTGCAGGCCCTTCGTAAAACTTTCCTACTAGATATCCACACAATGGTCTCTCCTCTTAAAACTGCTGTGGATGGTCTGGGTGACAGAGTGGACCATGCTGAAAACAAATTTGAGGAATTTTCTGCCTCTCATAACACACTAATAGATTCACATACTGAGTTAAAGGACGACGTGGCGACATTAAAAGCGAAAATTGCTGATTTGGAAGATAATCATATCAAGTTACGTGGCGTTCCTGAAACCGTAACACCAGCTGAAATTCCTGCATATGTGCAGTCCTTAATTGAAGCAGTAGTACCTAACTGCTCTCCTCAAGACCTGGAAGTGGATCGCGCTCACAGAATACCCCGTCCGAAACATATGGACGACTTAATTCCAAGAGATATTCTAGCACACATACACTTCTTTACAGTTAAAGAGAGACTGATGGAACATTCTCGTAGAAATGGCGGCCTTCCTGCTCCATATCACAAAATCTCTTTATATGCAGATTTATCTGCAACTACCCTTCAAGCACGTAGAGCTTTGCAACCTATAACCCTATAGATGGGGATTCCCTGTCCGTCTGCTTATTCGTCATGGAGACGCTCTGCACGTTGTCCACTCACCAGAGGAGGGAACCGCTTTGCTCAAGTCATGGAACTTAGCACCATTTCCTCAAGCAAGATCGTCGTCAACCCGATCTCAAGTTCGCATGACACAAGAATGGTCCACTGCAGGTTTAAGAAAAGCGGTATGATTTGCACCTATTTTTGTCCAGGCCTTACTGGTTGGTCATACCTACTTGGCTTCAGTGCGGACTATAACCCCTCACTACACAATTGGTTCATGTTTTAAGAGCCATATGTTTTTTGCTCCTAACTGTTTTTATTTGATTTTGTTCTTAAATGCCATGTTAGTGTATATGCTAATACCATTTCTTGCTCATTCCACTCAAAGTGCCTTACCATTATCTATAGAAGGTGTGCGTGCTCGCTGGGAAACACACACTTTCGCCTTTCCCCTACTCTTACAAATATATATATATATTTAATTTTTTTTAACATCACCATTTTCTATGAAAAATGGTCATACGGATAGCTAGTATCAATGTCAACGGTTTGAACACACCTCATAAGAGATCACATTTTTGGAGAGAGGCTCAATCCTTGAGATGTGACGTGATATGTGCACAGGAGACACACCTCCTTTTGGGCGATGCGGGTCGTATGAAACACCCTGCCTATCATTATATATATCATTCACACTACAGTTCAAAAACTAGAGGTGTACTAATAGCCATTAGAAATACGGTATCCTTTGTATGCAAAGAGGTTATTGCAGACCCTAATGGGAGGTATATCATATTATACTGCACCATTAATAATATTTCTATGACATTGATCTCTCTTTATGCCCCTAATGTTGGACAATCACAGTTTCTTAAAAAGCTACTTAAAGTTGCTAGCAAGGTACAATGGGACTCATATATTTTATGTGGCGATTTTAATACCGTAATGGACAATAATCTAGATTCTACCTCACTCTCTAGAACCCAACCCACTTTCTTATCATCATGGATGTGGGAAAGAGACCTTTATGACATCTGGAGGATCAATCACGGTACAGAGAGGGGTTATACTCATTTATCAGCAGCACATAACACCTATTCACGTTTAGATATGTTCCTGGTGGATAGAATATTTTTACGATCCATATTAGCTTCAACTATCGAAACTATAACATGGTCCGACCATGCGGCAATCACACTCACGCTTGACGATGAGTTATCCTCACATGGAGTTTATCAATGGCGCATTAGCCCTTTCTTACTGTCTCACCAGGAATATTCAAAGCGTTTACATACTGATATTGAGGATTTTTTCAAAATTAATGCACCCTCTGTAGAAAGCCCCATATCTGTATGGAATTGTCATAAAGCGGTGATTCGAGGTTTATGTATTAAATATGGCTCCATACTCAAAAAACAAAGAGAAAAACAATTAACGGATCCCCTGACTAAATTGCGAAATACAGAGCAAGCTAATATAGCCTCACCATCTGATGTACTAGCCTCACAACTAACCTCTATTAGACACGATCTCCGTTGCCACATGCTGACAACATATGAAAAAGCCCACCGTAAGACACAAGCCCACTATTACGCCCAAAACAATAAAACGGGTAAATTATTAGCACATCGCTTAAAAAAGCGACAATTAAATTCCCGCATACCTTTTCTCATTCACCCGACCTCTAACAATAAGCTCTTCTCCCCATTTGACATCTCTAATGGTTTTAAGACTTATTATTCTCATTTATATAACATAGGAGACTCGATTATATCCCCCCCAGATCACATAAAAGCTATTCAGACATATCTGGACCGCTTACATCTACCACGATTGAATTCTTTCCAATTAAATAAATTAAACCAGGAGATCACCACAGAAGAAATTCAAAAAACCATACGTTCTCTTCCATCCGGCAAGGCCCCTGGCCCTGACGGTTTTACTAACCTATCACACTAGTCTGTCCCCCTATTTACGAAACTTCTGTCGGGTGGCCATGTCCAGTGGTTCATTGCCCAAAGAAAACTGACAAACCCTGATCACCACCCTCCCAAAACCAGGCAAATCTACTGACCACCATCAAAATTTTAGACCGATCTCTCTACTGAATCAGGACCTAAAAATATATGCAAAAGTCCTAGCTAATAGAATTGCCTTAATTCTCCCACATCTGGTGAACCAAGATCAGTCACCAGAAGACAACACCAGAAGACTATTAAATATCTTCCATTATATTGAGGTGGACAGCGCCCCTGCTTTGATCCTCGCCTTAGATGCCGAGAAGGCTTTTGATAGGTTGCGCTGGTCGTATGCTTTCTCGGTATTAGACCATATGGGTTTTGCTGGTAGTATATTGCTGGCAGTGTCATCTTTATATTCCAACCCCTCAGCGAAAGTTTTATCTAATGGTGCCTTATCTGAGGAATTCAATATTACAAATGGGTCACGACAGGGGTGCCCTCTTTCCCCTTTAATTTATATCTTATCCATGGAGCCACTGGCTCAGGCCCTTCGACTAGATGACAGGATTTCTGGGTTGAGTATTAATGGTAGAGATCATCTCATCTCTCTATATGCGGATGATGTCATCCTTTCCCTCACCCTGCCAGAAACATCTTTACCTGCAGTTAAGGAAAACATCAACACATACGGTCAGCTGTCATATTATCATTTAAATAACTCTAAAACACAAGCTCTCCCTCTGAACCTTCCCCCTCAGAAATTAACATCCTTGAAGTCCCAATACCGGTTTGACTGGCAGATAGCTAGTCTAAAATACTTGGGAGTAGAATTGTCATACCCCTTCTCTTCCCTATTCACTAACAACTACATCCCCCTCCTGGCAACTATTGAATCAGACTCTGCGGAATATGCTAAACATGAAGTCTCGTGGTTGGGCAGAATAGCTACTTTAAAAATGTTCCTATTACCAAAAATTCTTTATTTATTTAGGACATTGCCCATACACCTCCCTGAATCCTTTTTCATTAAAATAAATAGAATCCTGTCACGTTTTATATGGGCTGGGAAGAGACCAAGATTATCGGCTACCATTATCACTAAATCAAAACTCGCCGGAGGGATTGGGATGCCTAATATTAAAGGTTATTACATATCTACTTTGATAACTCTCCTAAAACAGTGGTGGTGCGATACTTCTAATTCACATTGGGTCCACATTGAAAATTCCTCGGTATATCCCTACAAAATTAGTGATCTTTTACTACTTCCAGCCTGGAACCTTCACAGGCCTCCTCTCACAAACCCATTGGTAAAAACCTCATATAATGTTTGGCTGCAATATCATAATGCCTTATCTTCCTCTACGGTGCCCAACCTTGGGGAACTACCGTTGTCAATAATTCAAGCCTCCAGTCCAGGGCTTGAATTAACTAACTGGTCTTTATGGGGTATATCTCATGTCAAGCATATATATGATGCTAATGGATTAATGACATTTGAAACCATTCGACGCACATATAATTTATCCACTAAGGATTTTTACAAATATCTACGTTTTACACATTTTTTACAATCTTTGACCCCCTCCTCTTTGCATGTAGATAACTTCACTCTCAAATACCTCTCATCTGATATGAAGGGATTAAAACCTATATATACTCTTTACACTAAATCTGATAAATGTAATAAAACTTATCCCATAAAACAATGGGAAAATGATATAGGAATAAATGTAGCCCTTCAAGATTGGCGGTTAGCTTTTAAATGTTCACATAAAGCTCTTCAATGCTCCTCACATGCAGAATCCGCCTTTAAGACAGTATCCTGTTGGTACTATACTCCAGATAGGATAGCTAAAGCTTTCCCTAACTCTTCAAATAAATGTTGGAGAAAGTGTGGCCAGAAGGGAACCTTATACCATATCTTATGGAATTGCCCTCTTATACAATCATATTGGGTAGAATGTAAAAGCCTTCTTTCTACGTTATTAAACTGCCCTATAAATTGGTTGCCTCAATTGATTTTACTTTTTCTAGGGATACAAACGGTTTCCCCACAATATCGGGAATTATTCTGTATCATTTGCATTATTGCAAAAAACACTCTTGCAAGCAAATGGAAAACTGTGGAGATTCCCTCTATTGATATAGTCATTTCCAAACTAAATACTACATATTCCTACGAAGAAATTCTAGCTAGAGGTTCAGGCAACACAAAAAAATTCTCTATCAGATGGAAACCATGGTATTCTTCATCCTATTGTATAGATATTTGAGGTTCTTTAGTATATTTAAGGATTCCAGACCTACTCTCTACAATTTAACAAATGCTATCTGTAACTACAGTCATCCTCACTGGTATGGCATGTCAACTATTAAAACTATTCACTATAAATTACTTGAGCAGATATACACTTTTTTAAAAAAAATTCACTCAGGCATACTGTTCTGTTCCTCTTCCTTTACAGGGAAGTTTTCTTGTTTATGTTTTTTATTACCTTATAATGTTACAATGTAACTGAGATACATGCTTATCAAGATGGTTTGAATTTTCAATGTAATGACAGCTGCGACTGTCTTGGTTTGATCATAACTGACAGCTGTGACTGTCTCCCATGTATTACTATTGGTGTTATTTGTACTTCTTATTTCTTTGAAAATTAATAAAAAACTATTGAAAGTAAAATGGAAGGTATCCACCTTGTATGTGATCTTCTGTGCTAGCATGATTGGTTCGTCAGGTTAGACCTGAAAGAATGCCTACATGTCGGTGTCAATGCATACGGACAGTTGAAGATTTCTCAGGTTCCAACTGGTTCTCAAGTCAACTGTGATACACCATTGCTTACTCGAATCATTGGTATTCATGGTCAACCGGGAAAAGTCGTCTCTAATCCCTGCCCAGACTATTCAATTTTGTATGGTTCACTCGACAAGCTGCATCCTGCGTCTGCCATCGACGAAGATCAAGGTGATCACGAAGAAGCTTTTGGAAAATAGAAAGGTTGGCATATATATCCCTGCGGCAACTGGCAACTGTCCTCTGGTGCGACTTCTATCCTCAGGCAATATTCCCGGGACCTCTACACTACAGGAAAACGCAACAGCTGAAAATCAGTTTTCCTGTTTCTAGTAACTCAGAAGGTCCATACAGAGATTCAGTGGTGGCTTCATCATATAGAGACCTGGAATGGCAAGGCAATATTCGGACAAAGCCCGTACTTAATTTCCAAAAGCCAGTCTTTGGGGCTGGGGAACGTTGTGTGCGGGCACTTCTACTGGAGGTCCATGGTTGGACAGAGAGTCTGCACATCAATTGTCTAGAGTTGATTGCAGGATTGTTAGCCAATCGCAGCTTGGAGAGATGGCAGTGATTGTAAACTGGACAAGACAAGTCTCATTAGACGATCTTAAAACATATAATGAGACTCAGGGGACCGATCAAGGTGGATCTGTTTGCAGTGTGAATGAATTAACAGTTGCCCAGGTTCTTCAGTTGGTTACTAGACCTGGAATGTTTGGCAGTGCTTCAAACATGACCAACAAAGGGGGCATATGCTTTTCCCTCATTCACCACTGTTGTCAGAGTCTTACATCAAATCAGGAAGCACTGGGTTTCAATAATACTGATAAACGCCTTGTGGCAAGGCCAAGTGTGGTATCCGGATCTTCTGGATCTATGGAATGAATATCCATTAATTCTCCCTCACGAACCTTTTCTGTTACGTGATCCTCAGGGAAACCCTCATACCCTGATAACAGAAGAAAGTCTCCAATTAGTGGCTAGGGCGCTTTCCGGGGCAACTGGGATGTCCATGGACTGTCGCAAGCAGCTAAAGACTTACTCTGGGACTCATGGGCACCAGGCATTCGCAGATGTTACTTATCCGCGTGGAACCAGTGGCATAGCTGGTGTATGGAAAGGTATTCTGATCCTTTTACTGACCCTATACCAATGATTCTAAATTTTTTATCCCATCTATTCCATACCAGGAATGCACTAACATCCAGTTAACGACGGTTGACGTACCAGGACTGTCATGGCTTTAAACGTTCTACATTCGCTTTCTGCATCCCAACATGTCTGGTCCCTCCCCGGGGTGTCAATGTCCACCATACACTGTATGGCGGCGGACACTCGTTTTAAAAGAGTTATGATGAGGAGAGCGGTCATAACATGTTAAATGCCCATGAGGTGTCTACTTTTAAAAAAATGTATGATTTAATGGGGTAAATTGAATTGGCCGGGTTCAACAATGTCCCAATTAACACAGGGGAAAGATGACCACATCTCTAATTTCCAATTTGAAAAATGCACACCTCCCAAATGTGGCCTTTTAGCTCTCAAACAACCCGACAAACCCATGTGGGGTATCACTGTACTTAGGAGATGTTGCTGAACACATATTGGGGTGTTGTGTGACAGCGACTTATATCAGGAGCTGTAAATTCATACCTAAAGTACAACGTGGGGAAAAATGCTCACAAAAAAATTATATTGCAAACTTTGACAAAGGATGGTGGTAAAATGTGTGCATGCAAAGAGTTGAAATACCCTGGGGTGTCTAGTTTTCAAAAATATATGGGTTTTATTGGGCACACTGAAATGGCCAGGATCAAATATGTAGTAAATAGGGCATGGGTAGTGGATCACCAAATGTCAACGTTCAACATTGAAAAATGTGCATGCCCCAAATGTGGCCCTTTTGCCACCAAACAGCTAGGCAAACCCATGCATGGGTGGTATCACTGTACTCGGGAGATGTTGCTGAACACATGTTGTTGACAGCCAGGAGCTATCAATTTATACCTAAAGTACAATGTTGTCATATTTTCTACTTTTTTTTATATAGTATATATACAATCAAAATAATGACATCTAAAGAAAGCCCTTATATATAACTTGTGTGAGTTCAGTATATGGGAAGGAAGAAAATTACACCATAGAAATGTGAACGAAGGGGTTAAACTGGCCTGACCTTCAGCTCCCAAATATTTATAACTATGGGACGTGGATGTGGTTCTTCGGTTTATTCAAGTAAGGCCTGATAATGACAACTTATCTTTATGTCAATTATCGTCAAAACTTGCCTTTCTTGTTTAGTTTCATTTTGTAGAGTATCTGACATCAAAGCCTTTGATGTAGACGTTTTCTGTTCTTTTCCCCGGGGTTACTTTCATGTTTCTAGATGGGCGAAATCAGATTTGCTTTTGATTTTCTTACCCCTTTCTTCAACCTGAGATTTGTGTCATATCAAGTCTCCTGTCATGTATTAAAATTGAAGATTATGCTAGCTTTAGTGTACATATAATCTTGATTAGGGAACATTTATAGGTGGGACATGTGTATTGTATCGTTTTTATATGTTTTTATCTCATTTATGACATGATATGACGGTTCTTCTGGTAATCCCTATAATGTATTTGTTGCAAATACATTTAACTTTCATATTTTTCTTTGTTCTTTTCAGTTTAACTGGGGTCTATATTACTCTTGGGACAAGGAAGAGTGCAGATTGGAGAAGATTCAGTTTTTGATTTTGGAAGAGTGACTATGTTTTATATTATAGTTTATTGTATTGTTGTGTGTTTGCACTCTTCAGTTTTTTTTCCATCAAAGAAAGAGGAGGAGTTTCAAGGCTAAGTCTCTTTGGTCGTTAACATTCTTTTTTTCTGATTGGTCATGGGGTTATCCTGCTGTGGGAGTAAGTAAAGGAAGTTAAAGCAAAATACCGTATTGGCTCAGATATAGGCCGCACCCGAATATAGGCCGCACCCTAAAAATTTGGTGCTTTTTTAAAGAAAAAGTTTTGGAATAGATATGCTGCCACTCTGTCCCCCCCACCCCCGAGATATTCTGCCACTCTGTCCCCCCCTGAGATATGCTGCCACTCTGTCCCCCCCCATATATGCTGCCACTCTGTCCTCCCCCCTCGAGATATGCTGCCACTCTGTCCTCCCCCTCTCGAGATATGCTGCCACTCTGCCCCCCCCGACTTACCAGAGCAGACTCCCAGGGTGTCTTGCTGGGCCGGCGGGGGACATCTACGCAATATGCGTATACAACCCCAGCGGAAGTGCACCGGAAGTTGTATACGCGTATTGCGTAGATGTCCCCCGCCGGCCCCGCAAGACACCCAGGAGTCTGCTCTGGTAAGTCTTGGGGGCAGAGGTAAAACTCATCGTGCGGACGTTCCCCGGCTGCGGCGATGCGCGTAAACAACCTCCGCTGCCGGCACGTCTGCACGATGTGCTTTAACAATCTACCTTGCCGGGACTCCCCTCGTGGGAATTCCCGGCAAGGGAGATTGTTAAAGCACATCGTGCAGACGTGCCAGCAGCGGAGGTTGTTTTACGCGCGTATCGCTGCAGCCGGTGAACGTCTGCGCGATGCGCTTAGACAATCTCCCGTGCCAAACCCCCCCCCTGGAAAGTGCCGGCAGGGGAGGCTGTCTGAGCGTATCAGAGAGTAGGATACGGGTCCCCTGCACTGCTGTGGGGGATCTGTATCCTAACCCTGCTGCCTGCCCGGCGCCCGGAACTGCATGTCCCGGGCGCTAGACCCAGAATATAGGCCGCACCCCCACTTTAAAGACTTAAAGTGTGGGGGGGGGAGTGCGGCCTATATTCGGGCCAATACGGTACTTGCCTCCAATCAAGATTATAGGTGCACTAAAGCTAGCATTATCTACAATTTTCTTTTCTACGTAAGGTCCCTTCGTCCTCCTTTGTAAACAGTAGTATTAATTTAGGTAGTAAGCTAGATATTTCTCCTCATTTATATAACCCCCTTAATTTGCCTTTAATCAAAATATTCCTTGTGTACATTTTCCTATTTTTAACTTATATTTTTAAAAATGTTTTATCATATTTTTTTGTTAACCTAATCATCAAAGACTCATCTCATCTTTTCATAACTTTGAATGAAGCACTTCTGTTTCAGCTTGTCATGTGTTACCAGTGTACTTCCCATTTTTCATGGATCCAACATTCTCTGTTTTCATTTTTATGTTGTTGATATAAAAAGCCTTTTTGGGGGGGTCTCTTCATTTTGCAACTATTTTCTCATTCTACACTTGCTAACCTGATTCCATTTTCTCCATTATTTTCATAATTATTGCTTTCATTTGTTTTTATTGCATTCAGGGCTGCCATCAGGGGGGTACAACTGTACCGGGCCCAAACTATTAGGGGTTCTGGCCATTCTTTTCTCTTACCCGAGAGAGCAGAGAGGCTGGGGCCCCTGATTGGCCACAGTGTCTCTTTACTGACAGGTCATGTAATGCACGTTACATGACCTTGTGGTAGTAGAGACACTGGTATAAAGGAGGCTCTTGTGGGAACTCGGCCATCCCAGTGCTTCTCTAAACCCCTCCTCCTGAACCAACATAGGTAGGTTGTGCGAGTGTAAGTATACTGCTGTTTGTGTATATGTTAGTATGCATACCTAGGAACTCTCCGCCTTTGACCCGGACATCTCCTGGTGAAGCTCTGGTTCTCCGGGTCAAGACCCAAATCCTCCATGTCCTGGGACACGCCCCACTCCCTGCTCATTTTCTCTTTAAATGGTGGTGTTTCCCCACCGACGTTAGCAGGAACGCCCACCAACGTCAGCGGGCAGTCCTGGCAGCGTCCCGCAAGGGAAGGCTCCGGGTAGCCAGACCTCAGAAGTTCCCAGTTATATTAGTATGTGAAAGTAAGGCTGTTAGTGTGTGTCTATGTTAGTATGTGTGTGTAAATATGTCAGAATGTTGCTCAGTTTATGATGGTATATTCATATGTGTATTGGTGTGTCTAAGTATGTTAGTATGTTACTGTTTGTGAAAATATGGTGCTGTATGTGTAAGTGCATATGTTAGTTTGTGCTTGTAGTTATTGTGTGTAAGTATGTTAGTGTGTATATAAGTATGTTACATTGTGTGTAGGACGAACTTGAGGGGATACATCAGTATTTTTTGTCATGGCACTAGGCAGAGAGGCAGCAATTGTATGTGCCAATGTGTATTTTATATATAACACTATATACACTCACTGGCCACTTTAATAGGTAGACCTGTTCAATTGCTTGTTAACACAAATAGCTAATCAGCCAGTCACATGGCAGCAACATGGCATGTGGACGTGGTCAAGACAACTTGCTAAAGTTCAAACCGAGCATCAGAATGGGGAAGACTTTGAATGTGGCATGGTTGTTGGTGAAAGACGGGCTGGTCTGAGTATTTCAGAAACTGCTGATCTACTGGGATTTTCACACACAACCAACTCTAGGGTTTACAGAGAATGGTCCGAAAAAGAGAAAATATCCAATGAACAGCAGTTGTGTGGACAAAAAAGCCTTGGTGATGACAGAGGTCAGAGGAGAATGGGCAGACTGCTTCAAGATGGCAGAAAGGCAACAGTAACTCAAATAACCACTATATTACAACCAAGGT
Source organism: Sceloporus occidentalis (assembly GCA_023333645.1). NCBI lineage: Eukaryota > Metazoa > Chordata > Lepidosauria > Squamata > Phrynosomatidae > Sceloporus > Sceloporus occidentalis. The sequence continues at coordinate 2,345,724 of JALMGF010000123.1, forward strand.
ATGCAGAATACCATCTCTGAATGCATAACACGGAGCACACCACCACACTGGGTGCCACTCCTGCCAGCTGAGAACAGGAAACTGAGGCAACAATTTGCACAGGCTCACCAAAATTGGGCAATGGAAGACTGGAAGAACATTGACTGGTCTGATGAGTCTCGATTCCAGCTGCGACATTCAAATGGCAGGGTTGAGTCTGGGGATTCCCCTGCCAGCATACTTACCTCCTCTTATGGCGGCAACTGCAGAAACTCTGGGGGCTGGTATCGGGGTGGTGATGGACGGCTGAGGGCTTGGTCATGACGTCACCTTGGAGGCGGGGTTTCTGATTGGCGCCGGCTTTAAAAAGCCGGAAATCCGTTTCTCCTGCAGCCTGTTGTGGTCCTTTACTTGATTAGTTGCTGTGTTCCTGATCTTTGTTATTATTGACCCTTTGCCTGCCTGACTACTCTTTGGATTTTGATTCTGTACCTCTGCCCAGTGATTCGTGTACCAGTTTGGCTTGTCTGACTACCCGCTCCGTGTCTCGACCCTCTGGCTTGTACTACTACCCTCAGTTCCATTCTACCTGTGGGGTTTGTCTGGAGATTCCTTCACCTTATCTACTCAGTACCTATATCTACCTGCCCGCACTTGGCCTCCTTACTGTTGGGATCCTCTAAGTCTTGGTTCTCTGTTACTAAGGGCCTCTCTCTTGGTATCAGGGGATTGGGCAGAATAACTCCTGCGGTGAGTGCCATTGTGCGGGTGGTGCTAACATTAAATGTCTTAGAAATAATTGTCTCCTTGCCATGCAGTGCAAAATTGACTTCTGTCTAGGGGCGCTTAAAACCGCGGTCTCGAATAGTTCATATACCGATGTAGAAAAAGGAAAAAGAAAAACTATATAGTGTAGTACAGTAAAAACAATTTAACTCCGGCACTGAATTTCAATGAATGCACTCACAATGTGGATAAACTTTTAGCGCGTATATCACAACCACTCCTCTGTGTGTATATGGATTCCTTGGCTCCACGTATATGCAAGAGAAGAAAATCTAATAGGGTGATACCATTACCATCAATATGTGTGCTGTGTGGTAGTGCACTCACATTTAGTCGAGGTATATCAAGCTCATCTGATTTGTCGTCCTGCAGTGGAGTCAATCCTTTAATGAGGTTCCTAGGAGGTCGTGCTGGTTTCCACCAAACGAAGTTTTCTTCAATACTCCGGTATAAGTGTGAATAAAGTGCAAGTGCTTATAATAAATAGTGGGTGTTCATTGGATATGTGCCGCAGATAGATCCAAAAAGCGGGATGAAATTAATAAATAAATAATTTAATGTGGGACTGAGCCCTTACCGCACACTGGTCGGTAACTACACCATATAGGTGTTTACAGAGATATGCTAAAAAAGTACTAAAACAATGGTAAAAAAGAAAAATTAAAATATATCTAAAAAAAGTAAAAGAAGCAAATCGAGTCCAAAATATACAATCCTCAACGCGTTTCGCCGTTTGGAGGCTCCTCAGGAGGTATAATTGTGGCCGAGTCATGTTCTTCCTTTTTATGTCCCCCCGATTGCATCGTCTGTGTTCTTTTCGTTCCGTTTGTCTATTGCCGTCACGTCATCACGTATTCATTCTGCCGCGTGCGTGCATGCTGTATGTCCCATTTGCGTGTGTATTTTCTTGCTCCGTTTCTTCCTTCCCATACAGTATATCGGGTATGTGTTTCTTCTTGAGTCTACATACAGTGAGGGATTACATATCCCAGGAAAAAAATAAAAGATTAAATATGTCGATGTGTTTATTTTGTTTAAAAACTCGGAGGGACGGATTTCAAGGGGGTTCTTCATATATATAGCAAGATCGGCTGGTAGAAAAAAGTGGGGAGATCCAGGGATAAAGGGATATAGGGTCTAAAAATTATGGGGAGATCCAGGGATAAAGGGATATAGGATATATAATATACTATTTAGGTGATCAGCATAGTTTAGTTTGTACTGTTCACATAAATCAATCCAATATTATAGGTAGAGACTTATAAAGAAAAGAAATGGATGGAGGTAATAAAATATACATAAAATATGGAATGGGACTCACGATATATGTGAGTTTCATAAGCCCATAAAAAGGTAATATCTTTTTATATATGAAAAATGTACACCAAAAAAAAAAAAAGAAGTAAATATCATCATCAAGTGCAGTGCCCAAGTGAGTGAATGTTTCATCATCTGTTAATATTTCTATATATTTTTTATTTGTTTATTTGTCTATAATCTTATATTGTAATGCATAAGTGAAGGTCTGTGTATTTCTAATTTCATTTTTGTGTATGTTTTTTTTTTTTTTTTTTTTTTTTTTTTGTGATAGAGGAGTGGTTGTGATATACGCGCTAAAAGTTTATCCACATTGTGAGTGCATTCATTGAAATTCAGTGCCGGAGTTAAATTGTTTTTACTGTACTACACTATATAGTTTTTCTTTTTCCTTTTTCTACATCGGTATATGAACTATTCGAGACCGCGGTTTTAAGCGCCCCTAGACAGAAGTCAATTTTGCATTTCCTTTTTCAACATTCCGTGGAGAGTGTTTTGTAGGGCTGCTGCTATAGACCCGTCCGCAAGAAAGGAAAGTATTTCGGTTTTGTTACTTTTTTGATATTGGGTTTCACTCTTTTACTTTCTATACATTGTTTTACTCCTTGCCATGCAGTACAGCTTCTTCTTTTTCGTCTTCTTGTTCTTCTGTCGTCTTCTGCTGCTCCTTATGTCTTGTTTCTTTGTCTTCCTGGTGAACTTTCGCAAAAGGGTGCAGCATTTGGGCACACCCTCTATATGTACAGGGAGAGGCTGTCCCTTTTTTCAGGTAGATGGTATAATTGCAGACTTCCACTTATGGGCTAACAGAGATTTAATAGAAACTTAGGGGCGTGTTTTTAGAAAAGATATGAAAGATAGCCAATTCTGGTCCGTTAGGTAAAGATAGTTTTGTTTTTATTTCTGTAAGTAAGAAAACATTCTGCTAAAACTTGAATAGCTCTAAATAGACATTATAATTGGGCAAATAATTTTGTTCCCTGCCCATTTCGTTCGACCAAAAATTTAGGGGCATTTTTTTATTTCGGGAACCTAATTTGTGGCCCACATTCACTCTCATTCATTCATTTACACTTTCACTTTGCCTTGCACACTGTCATTCTTGTTCACTCTGTCTCTTATGCTTTATAAATGTTTCCTTACCTTCAATGACGACCACTTTCGCTTCTGACGACCATTTCCGCTTCTGCATCTTATTCTACATTTTCTTTCTTCTATCTTCTCATCCGCCAAAATGAGGACTGTTGCCGGGAGCTCCTCTCTCAGCAGCAGTAGCTTGGGCAGAAGAACTTCTGCGGTGAGGTGCTGCCTTAGAGACCAGCGTAATAGCAACACTCCAATTGAGGAAGAGGATGGCACCAAAAATGCCAGGGCAATATGGTGGCACTTGCAGTGATGTCCTCCACCCCGATTGGATTATTTGAGTAAAAAAATACTTTGATACTTGAACTTGGGGAAATGTGGGGACGCCTGGCACTAAGGGGGTTAATTCCATGTAAGCAACACAAGCAAATAATAATGTCTATTAATAGAGACATAGTGCATAGATTTTACAGATGACAGACAAAATGTTTTAAAACCATGTTAATAACTTAACTAGAAAATATGAACTCGGGTTTATGATTGTGCAGCCCTATACTAAAAAAAATTGCTTGCTTGCCTCAAAGCAAAATACTGCTTATTAATCTCTACACAGTCACATTGACTTGCAAAATGTTGCTTTATTGCCAAGGAGACCTGAAAAGAATCACTTCATTAAACCTTACAATATCAGTGAGAATTTCAGTTCACTGTGCCATTAAATTATTTGCTGCTAAAGATCTTGGAGCTTGATTCATTAACCTTTTTACTCACAGAGGTTACATTAAGTATCACTTGAAGTAATTATCTGTGCCACATCAAGTAATTATTTCAGTGGGCATAAAGAGCAGAATATCTATCAGACTCCAGGGCACCAAGTTACTATTAGAAATAGTAGTAGTTTTGTTGCCTAGTTCTTATTCAATATTAAGGTTAGGAAAATTTCAACAGCAACACGTCATGACTAACTTTTAACATGAGTTTGTTTTGATCATGCTTGACCATCTAATATTCCATTATATAGGATAAAGGCTTCCTAAGAAGTCAATCTTTTGGCCAAAGAGAGGTAGATCAAATTCTTGTGATCGGTTAGGAACTAAACAGGTGTTGTGGTCCCCTCCAGAAGATGATGCCATTCCTGGAGTGCCAGAATTATAGCCTGAAGACCTACAGGACAGTGCCAATTAAGTACTGCAAAATCCTTTTCAGGGCCCATAGGAAAGCATTTATCAGAAATAATATAGCCCAAAAATGCAACCTGGTCTTTATGAAACTCACATTTATCCAAATTATAGTATAAGCCATTCTTTCGGAGGTGTTGTAGGATACATTTGACGTCTCTGATATGGGTCTCCAACGAGGAAGAGTGTCTGAGTATTTCGTCCAGGTAGATGACAACACACTCACTTAGCATCTGAATATGTCATTTATAAACTCCTGGAAGACAGCAGGGGCATTGCATAAACCAAAGGGCATAACCAGATATTCATAGTGCTCACTTCTGATATTAAATGCCATCTTCCATTCGTGTCCTTGCTTAATGAGTACCAAATTGTAGACCCAGCGTAAATTCAATGGAGTGAATACATTTGTCCCTTTTAACTGATCAAGAAGCTCAGTAATCAACGGTATTGGATATGCATTTCGATCATAATCTTATTCAGACCTCTGTAATCTATATAGGTCTTAAGTTTGCCTCCTTTTCTTCTTAACAAAGAAAAAAGCAGCGCCAGCGGGAGCAGTGGATTTATGTGTAAATCCATTAGCCAGGGCGTTGGAGACATAATCCTCCGATGGTCTACCATAACAGCCTGGACAGCGCATGGACAATTCCCGGGTAATAACAGCTAAACAATGGTTAGTTACAAAGGATGTGTCAATAAAGGCATCAGCAGCACCTGAGTCTATGAGCGCGTTGGTAACAATTGAAGCAACCACCCAAGACAGAACAATTGTAACCAGAGGCTTGCTCTTAAAGATGTTAGGGGATTGTCCTTAGCAAGTCCTTACTCTGGCCACAGTATAGACATAGGCTATCCCTCCTACGCGATCCCCCTCCACTTATCACACTGTGATCTCTATGCAAGTCCCCACAGACGTGCATAGAGATTGCAGCATCTGTGCCTCATCTGTGTCCTCCAATGAACTTCCAGGTGACGTCAGCAGTGACGCAACCCATAAGGTAATGCCCGATCGCGCGTGCAGCAGCAGGGATGTGTCCCTGCCGCTGGAAGAAGGGCAGGACGTACCGGTAAGTCCATAGGGGAATCTTGGGATGCGGGTTTTTTTGGACGTACTGGTACGTCCATAGGGAACTGAAGGGGTTAAGTGAAAAAAAAATATATTTTTCGGACAACAAATTTTGTTTCCTGCCATTTCAGTTCAATGAAATATGGAGGGCTTTTTATATTTGTTGTCACTCACTCTCTTATGTTTTTACACTCTCTCACTCACTCATTCTCTCTCTCTCTCTGAATGCCTCCCTACCATCTCCACCGACTGGTTCTGAAATTCCCAAGTGATGTGTTTTTAGGGAATTTTTATTTTGTGTGAGTTATTTTGTTGTTTAGGGATAGTTTTACTCACAAAAGCACAAGGTGCACCGTCCTGTCTCAACTGTAGAAAAAGTTGAACTCACTTTGCACTGCCGTGATTTCAGAGGCTCTTGTAAACTGTGTGACACTGATATACCACATACAGTACACGTGGTGTATATGTGCTCAGGAATAGTGGAAGATTATTTTTTTGTGTTTTTCTTTCTTGTGGCAGGTAGCCCAGTGTGCAGCATCCATCCCTGACATGTGAAATGGTAGATAAAAAAATCTTGTGTTCCCATTAAATTTCTAGTTCCAGTGAGCCAATTAGAAGTGCAGTGTCTTTGAAAAGATCAAGGGGTGTGTTTTTTTTGGAATATATAGTTTGTGGGGGATATTTTGGTGTTCAGGATACACCCCTCTCCCCAAATCACAAAGTGCACATTTTTGTACAAATTTCTCAGCTTGAAACCAATTTACGCACACGTAGTCTCTCATAAACATGTAAGGTAAGGCATTTAAGAGTGTGTTTCCTTTCTTGGTTGGCCAGGATATAGCATCCTTCTGCAAATATGCCTGGATCATGAACATAGAAAGTAAAAATAACAATTGAATTTCTCAGCTCCAAACCATTTTTACGCACTAATGATTGGGGTCTATCATGAGGTGACATAAGAAGGTAAGTGGGGTATCTAAAAATTTTTGATTTGAAACACCAATGCACGTCATTGATATTTAACCCTGTAACTGCCAAAATAAATATGAGATGTTTCCAAAAACAGGATAAATACATCTTTGGAGTTTTTTTCCCCATCTGGTTAGGTATCGTTTTACAGGTGAAACTGAGAGAAATTTGCCCTTTTTCCCTACTTTTCCTTATATTTTTCATACTAAATGATGCTTTAGACACAAATATTATTTCATAATAAAGCTCTACTTGTGCTGAAAAACAAAAATATATAATTTGTGGAGGTGCACTAAATGTGTTAGTGGACAATGACAGTTGAGTAAAGACAAAGCAAAAACAGAAAAATTCACTGGCCATTTAGCCCAAACGTGGTTAAAGGACATCCAGGACAGGTACCTTGGCATGATCTCTTTGCATAGTACAGACATTTAAACAGCAACTGGATGAATACAACCCCCTACAACCGGAGCCCTGGATGGCTCTTTTCTGTAGATGTTATGCCTCAGGCACTCTGTATAAACCAGCTCATCGAAAAATTCATCTAATATGTACAACAGTACGTCTTGCAATACCTAGGGTCTGGAAGATAGATATTCCCATGATTCACAATATTGAAGCGGAAATTTGGCCCCACTTACCGGTGCTTCTGAGTCCCCACGCTGTGTATCTGGGGCAGCGTGTAGATGATTACGCTGCAGCCGGAAGGAGGTGTGGCTAGCAGCGGGGGTTGTCTGCGTCCATCGCGCAGACCTTCCCCGGCTGTCAGAGATCAGCATTCTCTCTTAGCTGCAGTGGCAGTAAATGGCCTGAAATGGTCAAAGCCTTCTTGGGGAACTGCTACTACCTCCTAGTTACTTTCTCTGACAGGCAGCATACTCAACCCACAGAGAACACAGCTCTCCCCACACTTGAATATTCAAATTGAGTAAGGTTCTAGTGCTGCTGTTCGATCTCCTTCTTTACTCTTTACTTTAATCAATTATTTTACTTTGTGTAATATTGGGCAAATTCAGTCCTGCACCAAGAGGCTGCCCAGGCCTAGTGCCCCACTGTTGCTACTCCTCTCTCACCTTCCTTACTCTAAGCATCATTTTAAACCCCTATAGATGTACCTGTAAATTCTAAAAAGGCATTCAATAAAGGTCTTTAGGATGTACAGGTACAGACATCTGTGCCTGGTGATCACAGCGTGATCGGTCCAAGGGGGTTGTAGAGAATAATGGATAATGGAAAAAATGGAAAAAAGTAAAAAAAAATATTAAACAATAAAGTGAGCTAAGTGATGTCATAGTGACATCCCTGGCATAAAAACAAATTCAAGCGGTCTCTAGAGGGATCTCTATCTATACTGCATCGATAAAAGTAAAAAAATAAAATTAAAATATTTAAAAAAATTATTAAACATGGTTTTTTTTTAAACTTACACCCCTTTTTCCTAGTTCTACATACAGAAAATATAACCTGCTGCCCTCATTCACTACCCCGAAACCCATAACTATTAAAATTACTACCCTATATGGTACCATGTAATGGATGGATGTGGCCCTCTGTTACAGGGTCACTGTACCCAGGGCTGGGTACCCCGTTTGAGGGCTGAGGAATCACCAGTCAGTCCCTCATACGGATAGCTCCTGCTATCCACGGATCAATCAGACCACCATTCATAGTAAAACAAGAACTCCTTTATTTCAAACACACAGAACTTAAATATATAATTAATTCAATGTGCACCGAACCCAACCCCCAATCCCATCAGCCCACATCCCATCACAAATCCCATCAGTATACAAGCAATGTATCAAGGGGAGGGGATTAAGGAATACAATGGTTTTCCCCCAGATGTGTTATCCCCCTGTAGTGCGGGTGCCATCTGGGCAAACAGGGCTGTGCTGGCTGATAAAGAGCCCCATCCAGGTTACATGATTGTTCCTTTGATGGGCTGAAGCTGCAGCTACATTCAGTCTCTGGGCCGGTTACAAAATAAAATGCTTTATAAAATATTACCAGGTCATGGTATCACGAACTGGACACAAAAGTGCTCCATGACCTGGCTACACGTCACATGAACATATGAGCCAGCTAGCCTGGCCCTGTCACACCCTGTAGAACATAAACAAAATCAGGGCCGGCCTTAGGGGTGTGCGACCGCACAGGGTGCCATGGCAACAGGGGCACCTGCCCGGGTCTTAAATTAAAACATCGTTGTTTTTTTTAACTTATTTAACATCCTCCATGTTAAATATTTTTTTTTAACTTTATTTAACATGGAGGATGTTAAATAAAGTTAAAACAACAAAAAAAACCCGATGTTTTAATTTAAGTCCCAGGCGGCGCCCCTCACTCTCTGTGACTCCGTCGCGGTGCCAGCGTTTCATGCTGAGCGACGGAATATGATGTCATATTCCGGCGCTCAGCTGTGAAGTGCGCACCACGGCAGAGCGGGAAGACGAACGCCTCCCGCTTCCACCTCAGGACTCTGGCAACAAGGTAAGTAAGGCTAATGAGAAGTAGGGAGAGGGGGTAGATAGTGAGAAGCAGTGGGGGGGCAGTTAGAAGGGGCGGGGGCAGTGAGAAGGGGCAGAGGGGGAAGGCAGTGAGAAGGGGCAGAGGTGGTAGATGAGAAAGGGGGAGAGGGGTACATAGTGAGAAAGGGGGAAGGCAGTGAGTAGGGAGAGAGGGGGTACATAGTGAGAAGGGGCAGATAATAAGAAGGGGAGGGGTAGATGGGGAGAGGGGGTAGTGTGAATGCGTACAAGAATGAATGAATTAATGTGTGGGTGAATTAGTGAGTAACTGTGTAAGTGTTTGTGTCTATCATGGATGTTTAAGTGATTTGGGGAAATGCAAAGATGGCACATGAAGGGTGGGCTGTTTGCTGACAAAGATGTCTTACACTGGGCTGTTTGGGGACAAAGTTGGCTCAGGCTGGGCTGTAATGTGTGTGTAATCTGGGTGCTGATCAGGTTCTATGTGGGCAATGTGGACACCAGGGCTGGCTTTGGGGTGTGCCATCTGTGATCTATGCCTGTAATTTAGGGGGTTATCTATACCTTTAATGCCGAGTTTATATGTGAATTCCAATTGATTTATAGCTGCAAAGCTGGGTGTGTGTTATTCTGTTGATCTGTATCTGGTACGCTCTGTTTCCATACATTATTATTGTATACCTACAAATAGAGGGTTTGTATGTCTGATTCTGTTTATTTGATCTATACCTTCAACGCTGGTTAACTGGTGATTTTCACTTGATCTATACCTGCAAAGCTTGTTTTTTGTGTTGATCCTGTTGAGCTATACCTGATATGCCATGTTTCCATACATCATTTATGCATACCTGCAAATATAGGGTTTGCATGTGATCTATACATGCAAGTGCTGTTTATATGTGTTGATCTATAGTTCACAGGGAGAAGGAAAGGAGAGGTATAGGTAAGGAATGAGGGACAAAGGGACTGGGAATGATTTCAGGGGAGAGGACCTCTCAAAGTCATGGTCAGGGTGAGAAGGGGGGAAGTCTGCACTGACTCCCACAGTCTTCCCCTAATCTGCAGTCAGTGTGGTAACGGAGGGAGTGATGCTTTCTGGGGTCCAATTTTTTCAATATTTAAAAAAAATGTTTTTGTTACAGCAGATTAGCTGTTTTTTCCTTGTATTTAATGTATATTATTGTTTCCATTGTTTCCAGTTATATATTACTGTACTTGTTTGCACTTGCTTTCTTTTTTTTGGGGGATGGAGGGCGCCAGAGGAGCAGTCCGCACAGGGCGCCAGAACACTTAAGGCCGGCTCTGAACAAAATGGTATGTCTATAACCAGGGGATGTTGCAAAACATAAATTTGGTCACTGTTCAAAAGTAGCACTTAAAGTGTAAAAAATATTAAATGAAACGCCATATTTGCTCTGAAAAAAGATATGTAATTTGTATGGGTACATCAAACATGGAAAAGAGGAATCTTAATCAAACCCACATATGGTAAAAATGGCAAAAAAGCTCTACCAAAACCTCCAGGGACTGAAGGGGTTAAATATATGTAATATTGCAGAAACCCAGTCCTACACAAGGGGCTAAATGTGCCTATGATCTGCCAGTGCGCTACTGCTGCTTTTCTCTCAGCTTCCTTGCTCTGAGTGATCTTTTTATTTATTTATTAATTTATATAATATTGGGTAGATTCAGTCCTGCACCAAGGGGCTGCATGTCCCTATCAATTGCCAGTGCCAGCCCAGTGCCCTATTGCTGCATCTCCTCTCTCCTTTCTTCCTGTGGAAGATCATTTTTAAAATTTGTGTAATATTGGGACAATTTAGTCCTGCAACAAAGGACTGCAGGTGCCCATCACACACTTGTCAACTGTCCCTAATTTTTCCAGGAAAGTCCTGATTTTTGAGGCACAGTCCTGGTAAAATGTTGTCCCGGCATACGCTGGAGTCTCCGCAGTGACACTGTATCTGAGATGCGCATGCATGCCTTTTCTCACCTGTCCAGCCCTATCAGAGATTTTCTTCAAAGGAGGGATCCTCTATGCACCCCCTCTTCTGGCCTTTTGAGTAAGTGCACCGTGAGCCCTTTGTCAGTGGAACTGATACTAGGGAGAAAAGGACAGAAAAAGAAGAGCAAGAGAAGAGTTGCAGGAAAGGAGACAGAAACATGTAGGTGGTTGACAGAGAAGGTAGGGAGAAATTGGGAGAGAGCTTGTTAGAGAGAGAGAGAGTGATTGAGAGTGTGAGAATGCATAAGCGAGAGTGTGAGACAGTGTGAGAATGTGAGTAAATGAGGATGGGAGTGAGTGAGAGAACAGAAATTTTTAGTGTGAGAGAGCTTGAAAAAGAGTGAGCGTGAGTGAGAGATCATAAATAAGTGAGTGAGAGTTGAGCGAGAACAAGAGTGTGAGAAAGCACTAGTGAGAGTTTGAGAGCATTCGACAGTGTGAGCACTTATAAGAACAAGTGAGAGTATGAGAGAGTGAGATAAAGTGAGAGCATGAATGCGATTATGAGCTTGAGACAGCATGAATAAGAGTGAGTAAGAGTACAAGATAATACAAGAGAGTCGGTGAAAGAACATGAATAAGTGAGTGAAAGTATGAAAGAGTTATAAAGTAAGAGAATATGAGAGAGCTTGAGAGTGAGAATGTGAGAAAGTGTGAGAGAGTGAATGAAAGTGTGAGAACATGCAAGTGAGAGTTAGTAAGAGCGTACGAATCAGTGAGAGTGTGAGTGAGAGAGTGTGAATAAGGGTAAGTGAGAGTGTTGGAGTGTGAGTGAAAAAAAACTGCAAACAAAAAATCATAATGGAAGATAGAAGTTGCTGGCTTACTATATAATGATAGGAGTTATAATGTACCTCCGACTCTGTCTGGCTTACGATATAATAGGAGTTATACTGTATCTCCATCTGTGTCTGGCTCAGTATATAGCAATGAGAGCTATGCTGTACCACACGGCTGGAAGGTCCGCAGACAGGGAACTGGACACATGGCTGGAAGGTCCTCAGAGAGGACACTGGACACACGGCAGGGCACTGGACACACGGCAGGGAGCCCTCTGGCAGGGAACACTGCAGAGAGCCCTCAGGTAGACCAGATGCAGGCAGGCAGTATCAAAGCCAAATCAGAATCCAGGAGGAGAGTCAGAACAAGCCGGGTCAACACAAGCAGTGGAAGAGCCAAATCAGTAACCAAGGGACGAAGTCTGAAGCAACCCAGGTCACAACGGGTTAATTCAAAACAGAATGCTGCAAGCAGGAGAACAGGGCCAGATAAACTGCAATTCAAAGGCCCTGAATGGAGGAGAAAGCAGGTATTTAAGGGGGAGGGCTGCACCCAGGTAAGGAGAGGTGATGAAACCAGTGTGAATTAGGGTGTGTAGAGAAGAGAAGAGATAATAATCAATATACTTCCCTTTTATATTGTTCCACCGGATACCCAGCTGCAACCCGTACAAAACACTCTCCAGGTGTTTTTAAATTGGAACAAGGATCACTAGGGGGCGCTCATGTATACCAGTTGAAAAAAGTTAAAAAACAAAGGACAGGAAAAAAAAATGATTGTGTAGTATTATGCACAAATATTAGCACTGTATAGCTATATAATGCACTCACAATGTGTACATGTATTCAGGCTTCATAAACATCCCATCCTCCGGGTGGATGTGCGGTATATATATGTAAAGAAGCAGAAGACAGGTGGGGACTACAATGGTGTAGTATCAAACAAGTGACTTAACCACTTCAGTCATTCATCACTTACATTCAATCTATTGTGCCCATACAGTCTTTTCAATTAAACTTTTATCACAGATCACTGGGCTATCGCGTTTAATATAGCTAACTCGGGTGGTCCCCACCGATAGAGCGTGGGAAGCAGATGTGGTAATAACCGATCGGCATATTTTTAAACTTCTTTAAACTTTTTTAACACTCGGTTTTTCCATACACTATTCGATACTTACCATTGGGTGGATGGGTACACTCCGACATGGGGGGGGATGGTTACCGGCTAAGTAAAAACACACACCCGATATAGCAGGTGATCGATCGGCATAGCGGGCCATCGTATAGTCGCTGCGCAAATAAATAAATAAATAAATAAATGAAAATGTTCTCTCACCTTTTTTTCTGAGTTCCGCGAAAGATCTGAGAGTCCATCAGCAAACGGAATGACGATAGCGGACGTACTGACGTCAGACGCCGGCAGATTAAGATGGCGCCCGATATGATTTAAAAGGACCACACATCAACATTGAAGATACTCCTGATGAAGCCACACGTACGGTGAAACGCGTTGAGAATTTGATAGAGCTCTTTTTAAGTATTTTACTGGACTTTTTATGTACCTGTTAAAACATCCCTTGGTGGATGATTGTTAACAAGTTTTTATTTTGGCTTGTAGCCTTAAATAAATAGTATATTTTATCCCACTATATTGTGGATTCATATTAATTTCAATACTGAGTGCAGCTCCACACCAGCAAACCACTGGAATCCAGCAGATACAGAATCATTGGAGGAGCAGAGAAAAACCACTTGATGCATATGGGTATTACACCCCTTCAAAAAGTGTAAGTGTATTTCTACATTTGCGTGCCACAAGACTTGTTTGATACTACACCATTGTAGTCCCCACCTGTCTTCTGCTTCTTTACATATATATACCGCACATCCACCCGGAGGATGGGATGTTTATGAAGCCTGAATACATGTACACATTGTGAGTGCATTATATAGCTATACAGTGCTAATATTTGTGCATAATACTACACAATCATTCTTTTTCCTGTCCTTTGTTTTTTAACTTTTTTCAACTGGTATACACGAGCGCCCCCAGGTAAGGAGATACAGCTGGTCAGGTCGTTAGTCCACACAGTGCTGTGATCAAACAGGTGGCCTATAGTGTCTTCCACAGATGTAACTAAACTACAACTAAATACAGAGTTCAGACTAACGGTGGAATCCTGACAATCAGTGCCTGGCTCAGTATATATTTATGGGAGTTATGCTGTACTATGAGGTGCCCTTAGGGACATTATTTCAGTTTTTTATCTCACATATATCATGTAGTGAAACGCATATATCATATACTGAAATGCATATATCATATACTGAAACGTATATATCATATAGTAAAACACATAAATCATATAGCGAAACGCATGTATCATATACTGAAACGCATATTTCATATACTGAAACGCATATATCATATACTGAAACACATATATCATATACTGAATCGTATATATCATATACTGATATTTTTCATATATGTCATACAGTGAAACGCATATATCATATACTGAAACGTATATATCATATAGTGAAACGCATATATCATATACTGAAATTTTTCATATATCATATAGTGAAACAGATGGAGTGAAATTTATATATATATAGACTGAAAAAACGCTTACCGTATTGGCTCGAATATAGGCCGCACTTTTTCCCCCCACTTTAAGTCTTTAAAGTGGGGGTGCGGCCTATATTCGGGGTCTAGCGCCCGCCGCCCGGGGAGGGAGGACAGTGGTAGCATATCTCGGGGAGGGAGGACAGTGGAAGCATATCTCGGGGGGGACAGAGTGGTAGCATGTTTTTTTGGTGCTTTTTTAAAGAAAAAAACTTTTTCTTTAAAAAAGCACCAAACTTTTAGGGTGCGGCCTATATACGGGGGCGGCCTATATCCGAGCCAATACGGTATATCATATAGTGAAACAGATGGAGTGAAATTTGTATATATATATAGACTGAAAAAACACTTATATCATATAGTGAAACAGATGGAGTGAAATTTGTATATATATATACTGAAACTGGTCATCAGTCACATGATCATGACCCTGCCAGGTTGACTCCGCCTCCTAGAGCTCATTCTGAACTTGCTGGTAAGCAGTGTAGGCCTTTCCATTGAACTGGGTAAGTTTTTCTTCCCATTGTTTTTGTACATTTGAGCCCCTTTGTTTAATTTGTGGTCATTTTCCTCATTTTGAATTGTGTATTATATACATTTATGTTAGTATCTGTAAAATGGTTTTACTGTGGTTCAATTAGTTTCATTGCTAATGCTTGTTCAAGATGGCATGATGCTATCATGTGAGTTTTTGGATGGGGGTTCTGGGGTGAGATGGGGACTTGCTTGTTTTGATCTTTTTTGGGCATGTGAATTAGTGATGATTTTTGGGGTTTGTGGGGTTACATGTGGAGGTGCTGCCTTGAGATGGTCTGTTGTGATTAGTGGTTTTGAGGGGTGGAGGAGGTGTTTGTTTTTATTACTTCAGGTTTTTTTAAATTAATTTTGCCATTTCATTATGTTTATCTTTTCATTAAAAAGACAGTGTAATATGGGTTTGATTTTTTGATTTTAAACTGATTGGATTGGTTGGTTAATTTTGTTATTGATGTCATTGTTGGAAATTGGCTGTTATTGAGACCTTCTTGTTGTGTTGGGTTTTTAAATTTTTCTTTTCCTTTTCATGCTCTGTGTAGGACTTGTTTTTGCAGATTTTTGGAATATTTAATAAGTTTTTCCAGACACATTGAAGATTATTTCTAAAAGGTATGTGGTGCATTAACCATTCCTTAAATGTACAGAACACAAAACATAGTGATATATAGGGTTCACACAGGGTGGTACATAGACAAAAATAAGGACATCAAGTATAGAGAAACAGGAGGACACAATATAAATATAAAAACACATGGGGGGACAGAAACATAGGGGCCCACAGACAAACAAAATAAAAACATAGGTACACAGAGTCACACATATATACAGGGAGACACACAAAGACACTCATAGGGACACATAGAGACCAATACACACAGGAACACACAGGGTTACGTAGAGGGTTAAGCTTCAGTAGTAAGTAGTTCATTTGCATATCAAAATACAGGTAATGTCATAGACATGAGGAAACCTTTTCCTAATTCATGCATTTGCTTGCATATCTGTTAATACAATGTATAGATTATTCTTCATCATTATTTACTCTCTGTATTCACAGTATAAGCAATGATGAGGTTGACTCAGTAACCTTTAATATGGCTACATCACATGCAGAGTGTCCTTACTTTGTGAATTAAATTCATCCCATTTGTAAAAGGTAGAAACTACCTACAAATTGTTGCTTCTCCCTTTCCAAGTGTCACTTCTTGCTTGAGCTCAGTATACTTTTGATGCTCAATTTCTGATTGATTTATCTTTATTTTTTTGTTGTTTTTACAGTTTGGTCACCCTCCATGTCCTTGTTAAAGATATTAATATTGTAATTGATGACTTCTTTTTTTATAAATTTTTTAAAGCTATTTTAAAGACGATTATCAATAACCTTTGGACACCGCATTTGATGTTGTAATACTTAATTTTTTTAATTGGATTTTAAAACGTGGAACATATTTCTGCTTTTTCAACTCTTGGTTTTCGTTGGCAAACAATTTCTAAATGTTTTGGTATTAGCCATTGGACTTTGTATTATCATAGCCAAAGAACTGGATTTTGAAGACCCCGATTATCAAATATTTCTGATTCTGAACTTCAAAATCTTATATATGAAATTCTCATCACTACTCCAAAACGCAGGAGAAGTCTATCTAATTGGTAGCTTAAATGCAAGACAAACTCGAGTTCAGCAGTGTTTAATGTTTATTGACCCGGTTGGAAGAACAATCAGAAGATCAGCTATCCAGAGAGTTTCTAATGTATTATGTTCTAATCAATTATGGTAAATTTTAATTTAAGAATTTTATATTTTGTAATAAAAAAATATAATATTGTATAATTCCCTTAAAAATTGTAAATACCGTATTGGCTCGGATATAGGCTGCGCCCGTATATAGGCCGCACCCTAAAAGTTTGGTGCTTTTTTAAAGAAAAAGTTTTTTTCTTTAAAAAGGCACCAAAAAAACATGATGCCACTCTGTCTCCCCCCCCCCGAGATATGCTGCCACTGTCCCCCCCCCCGAGATATGCTGCCACTGTCCCCCCCCCCGAGATATGCTGCCACTGTCCTCCTTCTCCCCCCCTGAAAGCAAAATACCGTATTGGCTCGGATATAGGCCACACCCTAAAAGTTTGGTGCTTTTTTAAAGAAAAAGTTTTGGAATAGATATGCTGCCACTCTGTCCCCCCCACCCCCGAGATATGCTGCCACTCTGTCCCCCCCCCGAGATATGCTGCCACTCTGTCCCCCCCATATATGCTGCCACTCTGTCCTCCCCCCTCGAGATATGCACCTTACTCATAGATACACCACTCTCCCACCCAGATATGCTTTATAACCCCTGATATGCCACTCCGCCCCCCAGATATGCCATCTGATATGCTTTATGCCACCATGATATGCCGCTCTGCCCCCATCCCCCAGACTTACCAATGCATCCCCAGACTCCATGGTGTCTAGCGGGGGCAGCCACTGGACGTCTGTGCAATGCACGTAGACAACCTCTGCTGCTTCTCGCCACTTTCGCCGGGGCTTCTATGCCGACGCTCAGTCAAAGAAGTTCCGGCAGCAGCGGAGGTTATCTGCGCGTATTGCACAGGCGTTCACTTCTTTTTGACAGAGAACCGGAAGATCATATCACACCGACGCTCTGTCATAGAAGCACCAGCGGAAGTCCAGCAGCAGGGGGGTTGTCTGCATCGGGGAGACGCCCACCGGCTGCCAGAGAGGAGGATCCAGGTCCCCTGCAGCGGTGCGGGGGATCTGGATCCTAACCTTGCTGCTTGGCCACAGCAGGGCTAAATGATAAAGAAAAAAAAAAACACCTGCCCGGCGCCCGGAACTGCATGTTTCGGGCGATACGAATTGCGCATCCCTGCGATAAACTCAGATTATAGGCTGCACCCTGAAAAAGGCAGAAAAAGAGCCGCCTATAATTGGGCCAATACGGTATATGCTTGCTTTATTCCCATAGGAAGGCCTGCTCTGTCCTCCATTTACATATAGTCTTTAGAGGGCATTCTGCCTTCTCTGTAAGGCACCTACCTTAACCGATCCTCAGATGTCCTCTTCTTCCGGCAGAAACGCCGGCACCGCTCGCTGTCACATGAAGCAGCCGCTCGCGTGCGCGGCTGCTTCATTAGTATTTATGAGGCTGACCGCCGAATGGATGCCGCTGCTTTGCTATGGCGACGCAGGACGCGGTTACGTCCCGGACGTCAGGGAACTCCCCCTGGGCTATTTAAACCTCATTTCTTCCTTCTACCAGTGCTCAGTTATACTGGTGCTTCCTGTTTTTCAAGTTATTTATCTCCTGTGTATCCTGGTATCTGACCCTGGTCTGCATAACGGTTCTCATGCTATCCTATGTAGGCAAATGCATGAATTAGGAAAAGGTTTCCTGTATTTTGATATGCAAAAGAACTACTTTTCAAGCTTACCCCTCTATGTAACCCTGTGCTGTGTGTTCCTGTGTGTATTAGTCTCTATGTGTCCCTATGAGTGTCTTTGTGTGTCTCCCTGTATATATGTGTGACTCTGTGTACCTATGTTTTTATTTTGTTTGTCTGTGGGCCCCTATGTTTCTGTGCCCCCATGTGTTTTTATATTTATATTGTGTCCTCCTGTGTCTCTATACTTGATGTCCTTATTTTTGTCTATGTACCACCCTGTGTGTCCCTATATTTATATTGTACCACTGTATTTCACTATGTGCATGTGCCCCCTATATGTCACTATGTTTTGTGTTTTGTACATTTAAGGAATGGTTAATGCACCACATACCTTTTAGAAATAATCTTCAATGTGTCTGGAAAAACAAGTCCTACACAGAGCCTGAAAAGGAAAATAAAAATTTAAAAACACAACACAACAAGAAGGTCTCAATAACAGCAAATTTCCAACAATGACATCAATAACAAAATTCGCCAACCAATCCAATCAGTTTAAAATCAAAAAATCACACCCACATGACACTGTCTTTTTAATGAAAATATAAACATAATGAAATGGCAAAATTCATAAAAAAAAACCTGAAGTAATAAAAACAAACACCTCCTCCACCCCCCAAAACCACTAATCCCACAACAGACCAAGGCAGCACCTCCACATGTAACCCCACGAACCCCAAAAATCATCATTAATTCACACCCTTACGAAAAAATTACTGCAGTTTTTCTGAAGTAATACTGCAGTTTTTTGGACATGAAAAAACTGTAATACTGCACTTTTACTGCAGTATTACTGCACATTTACTGCAGTTTTACTGCATTTGTACTTCACTGTACTGCAGTTTTACTGCAGTTATTTTTGTACGGAAGAACAAATGAAATAAAGCTGCAGTACATTGAAGTACAACTGCAGGTTTGCAATATAAAAAAAAAAGTGCGGTAAATGTGCAGTAATACTGCAGTACAGTGAAGTACAAATGCAGTAAAACTGCAGTAAATGTGCAGTAATACTGCAGTAAAAGTGCAGTATTGCAGTTTTTTCATGTCCAAAAAACTGCAGTATTACTTCAGAAAAACTGCAGTAATTTTTCGTAAGGGCATGCCCAAAAAAGATCAAAACAAGCAAGTCCCCATCTCACCCCAGAACCCCCATCCAAAAACTCACATGATAGCATCATGCCATCTTGAACAAGCATTAGCAATGAAACTAATTAAACCACAGTAAAACCATTTTACAGATACTAACATAAATGTATATAATACACAATTCAAAATGAGGAAAATGACCACAAATTAAACAAACCCTTACGAAAAATTACTGCAGTTTTTCTGAAGTAATACTGCAGTTTTTGGACCTGAAAAAACTGCAATACTGCAGTTTTACTGCACATTTACTGCAGTTTTACTGCATTTGTACTTCACTGTACTGCAGTATTACTGCACATTTACCGCACTTTTTTTTTATATTGCAAACCTACAGTTGTACTTTAATGTACTGTAGCTTTATTGCATTTGTACTTCCGTACAAAAATAACTGCAGTAAAACTGCAGTACAGTGAAGTAGAAATGCAGTAATACTGCAGTAAAAGTGCAGTATTGCAGTTTTTTCATGTCCAAAAAACTGCAGTATTACTTCAGAAAAACTGCAGTACATTTGTACAAAAACAATGGGAAGAAAAACTTACCCAGTTCAATGGAGAGGCCTACACTGCTTACTAGTGATGTCCAGATCATGAACGAATCGTTCATTTGATCCGGTTCTTTTTAGTGATCCGGATGAATCGGTTCACTAGACTGAACGATTCATTTGTAGCGGTTCAGTCTGTGAATCATGCAGCTGTAACCTGATCCTAGAGCTGTGAGTCATCTGCAGAGCACTCAGACACAGACTCTGGGGTCAGGTTACAGCTCATTAATTCACACAGGAACGATGACTCATAGAGTCAGAGAGTCGTTCAAAGAGTCAAATGATCCGAAGACTTGAATGATCCGAAGAGTCGAATGATTCGAATCTTACAGGGATCCGAATCTTACAGAGATTCGAATCATTCAGAGAATATTACTGATACCATACTTTTATAAATAAATACATTAATAATGTTCACACTGCCCCCAGGATTTAGATTCCCCTGACTTGGCCCCCCTTTACCTATAAGTGCACCTACAGTTAACTTTATTAAATTAATTAAATTAACCCTCATTCATCAGCATAAAATTAACCCTTATACCCCATCAACCATAACGGCCCCTGAAATTAACCCTAAAGACCCCATTAACCATAACGGCCCCTGAAATTAACCCTAAATACTCCATTAACCATAACTGCCCCTAAATTAATTGCATGTACTCCAGATAAATTACCTAATAAATTGGTATGGTTGATGGGGTCTTTAGTGTTAATTTAGGGGCAGTTATGCTTAATGGGGTGTTTAGCGATCATTTAGGGGCAGTTATGCTTAATGGGGTGTTTAGGGTTAATTTGGGGGCAGTTATGCTTAATGGGGTGTTTAGGGTTAATTTGGGGGCAGTTATGGTTAATGGGGTGTTAAGGGTTAATTTTAGGGGCAGTCATGGTTGATGGGGTGTTAAGGGTTAATTTTAGGGGCAGTCGTGGTTGATGGGGTGTTTAGGGTTAATTTAATGGTGAGGGTTAATTTAATTAATTTAATAAAGTTAGCTTAAGGTGCAGTTGCAGGTAAAGGGGAATGTAAATCCTGGGGGCAGTGATTATTAATGTATTATTTATCCCTGTAAGATCCGAATCTTTGAACGACTCTCTGCCTTCATTGACATCACTGGAGGCAGGGGGGAGGATTCATAATGAAAGGGGCGGGGCCAATCGTTAGTGTGCCTGCACGGAGTTACTGGAAAACAGATTCGGATCATTTCAGTGAACGAATCGAAATGATCCGATTCACTTTAATGATCCGAACTTCCCATCACTACTGCTTACCAGCAAGTTCCGAATGAGCTCTAGGAGGTGGAGTCAACCTGGCAGGGTCATGATCATGTGACTGATGACCAGTTTCAGTATATATATATACAAATTTCACTCCATCTGTTTCACTATATAACTGTTTTTTCCGTCTATATATATATACAAATTTCACTCCATCTGTTTCACTATATGATATATGAACAATTTCAGTATATGATATATGCGTTTCACTATATGATATATACGTTTCAGTATATGATATATGCGTTTCACTATATGATATATGAAAAATTTCAGTATATGATAAATATGTTTCACTATATGATATATGCGTTTCAGTATATGATACATGCGTTTCACTATATGATATATGTGTTTCAATATATGATATATACGTTTCAGTATATGATATATGCATTTCAGTATATGATATATGCGTTTCAGTATATGATATATGCGTTTCACTATATGATATATGCGTTTCACTATATGATATATGCGTTTCACTATATGATATATATGAGACAAAAAACTGAAATAATGTCCCTAACGGCACCTCATACTGTACCACCTTGAGTGCCTGACTTACTGTTAAATGATAGGAGTTATGGTGTAGCATTGTCAGTGTCTGGCTTGCTCTATAATAATGGGAGTTATGCTGTACCACTGTCATTGTCTATAATGATCAGTGTCTGGATCAGTAATATAGTAATGGGATTTATGCTCACTATGAGCTGCATTGTATCATATTTATGTCTGGCTAAATGTATGCTGATAAGGGTGATGATATTGTAACAAGCACTGGTAAACATATGGTTAAAGATTAAAAATATGATGAATTTTTTTAAAAAAATCTCACTTTTCTTTGAAAAATCTTTTACTCACCTAAAAAAAGCTAATAAAAAAACTGCTATATACATTCTACTATTTGTCCTGAGTGTAGAAATACCCATTTTTTTATGTTTTTTTGCTTTCTTCTGCAAGTTATTGGACAATAAGTACAAGTAGTGTTTTTCTATTTCAAAACCATTTTTTCCAAATCTGGTAATTCTGCCCTGTGTTAATTGGGCCATCTTTGAAGCCGGCTAGTTCAATTTATCCCATCTAACCATATATATATAACTAGACACCTGAAGATATTTAAAATCCTGGTATTTTGCCAAAGTTAGCGGTAGTATTTTTTTTGTATTTGTTTCACACAAATTGTACTTCAGGTATGAATTTGTAGCTCCTGGTATGGGTCACTATCAAACAACACCCCAATATGTGTTCAGCAACTTCTCCCGAGTACAGTGAAACCCCCATGCATGGGTTTGTCAGGTTGTTTGGGAGGTAAAATGCAAGTGTGTGGGGGTTTTTTGTTTTTTGTTTTTTTTTTAACTTGGAGCTTTGACATACGGTCTTTCTGACACTATGTCCTATTTGGGGCATCTTTGAAGCCGGTCGAGTCCAATTTACCCAACCAAATACACACACGGCAGGAAGCCCTCTGGATGGGGCACACACGGCAGGAAGCCCTCTGGATGGGGCACACACGGCAGGAAGCCCTCTGGATGGGGCACACACGACAGGTAAGCCCACTTGCAGGGCACTCAGTCCACAAGTCCACTTGTGGGGTGCTGGCCGCAACTCAGTAACAGATCAGGAACCAAAGCAGGAACAGATCAGGACCCAAAGCAGGAACAGATCAGGAACCAAAGCAGAAACAGATCAGGAACCAAAGCAGAAACAGATCAGGAACCAAAGCAGAAACAGATCAGGAACCAAAGCAGAAACAGATCAGGAACCAAAGCAGAAACAGATCAGGAACCAAAGCAGAAACAGATCAGGAACCAAAGCTGGGCCTGGGCCTGGGCCAAAGCAGACCAGTCCAAACACATTAATGTTATGGCCCAGACTGAAGTGCTGGGCAGGTTTATAAAGGCTGGCTTGGTCAGGTAACAAGGAGCAGCTGGACATGATAATCACTGAGTGGTTCAGAGTGACAAGGGCGGCCACTGGTGGTTGGAAAAGGAAAATGAGCAGCACAGAGTGAAGATAATTCCAGATTGTAAAGGGTGGACACCCCCTCAAGGACACGGGTGGACATATGCAAGAAAGGACGAAAAGAACAAATATAGTGTAATGCTATAATGACTGGATTAAGCAGAGTTCTCTCACACATATATATATCTCCTTACAAAATTATATAATTTTAATAAATTAACAGTAAATATCAGACTATTGCCAGCAAATGATAATTTCTAACATTTCTGCAAACATTACAAAAATTCCACATTGGACCAATATATTAAAAGTGAAGTAGGGTCACATATACCCCCCTCTATAATATTTTACAATATGGTGTGATTGTACTGTGGACATTTTAAGATATAGCGCCCCAAATATCAGACCCATAATATACAGTTAGATTGCACATGTCACAACCCCCTCTAGAATATCATACCAAATGGTGTGTTGTTACTGTGAGAATTTAAAGATATAGCACCCCAAATATCAGCCCAGTAGTTAGCATCTGGCATTTCTCAACATTCTACATAGGGTTAAAAAAATTCTTCCATTGGAATAATACAGTTACACTGCACATATCTTACACACATACACATCCCTCTATAATATCTTACAATATGGTGTTTTTAATGTGCAAATGTAAAGATATATCGCCACCCAGAGCTTGCATCAGGGCTTCTATGACTGAGCACCAGAAGGTTATATCATGCCGGCGCTTGGTCATAGAAGCCCCATAGGAAGCAGCAGAGGTTGCCAGAGAGGAGGATGCAGGTCCCCCGCGGGGAATCTGGATCTTAGTCTTATAGTCAGACCTCTGTTTGAGGTCTGATTATAAGATGACCTTGAATGTAAGACAAGGTTATTTTTCAGAGTACCGTATTTGCTTGATTATAAGACAAGGTTTTTTTCAGAGCAAATGCTCTGAAAAATACCCCTTGTCTTATAATCAAGGTCTGACTATAAGACTAAGATCCATACCCCCCGCAGCGCTGCAGGGGACCTGGATCCTCCTGTCTGGTGCCTCAGCTGCTGCCGGAACTTACATCGGGCATCTATCATCAAGCGCCGGCGAAAGTGCTGGCAGCAGCGGAGGTTGTCTACGTGCATCGCTCAGACCTTCCCCGGCCAGAGAGGAGAATTCCCAGCTCTCTTCTACCTTTTGAAGAGATCTCTGGTTGACCACAGGGAGATGCCATGGAAGCCATCCTCTCTGGTGTGTTTCTGTTGGTTATAAGAAGGTAAGTACCCATCTCCTGGACCTGTTTCTACTTGAAGAAGGCAGCATATGGTATTCTGTGCTTACTATTTTTTCCTTGTATTACAAGTTGGCCCTGGTAGCAACTGCAGCACTGGATCATGTAATACTGACTGACATGTGATATCGTCAATTATAATAGCACTCTATTACATTGAACAGCATCCATGTCCTGTTACAGGAGAGTAGCCACAGTGCAATAAAATCAGGGGCTGTGTAAGTCCTCAGCATCCACTCAGGTATCTTCTCAGGATCAAACCTGATACCAAATAGTTACAAAAGGAAAGTTCCAGATCTTCTCCCTGCCTGATCCTGGTTGAAAGGGAAGTAAGAAAGCTCCACCTTTGTTTATAAACCTTTTTGATACAAAGGTGTAAACATGACTAAAGAAGGAGAGGAAAATAAATAAAGGCTCCAGGCACTCAAGGGTTCCAGCTCAGGCAGATTTATTGAAGGAGGACAACAACAACGTTTCGACCTCACAATGAGGTCTTTATCAAGTTTGGTGTGTGTGCAGATTCCTCATTCTGGTGACTCACTAAAGAAGGAGAGGGACACAAAGTATTTCTGCATAGGCCAGCAGTCATATCCCCCTTCCCGATTGGTTCAGGGGGGCCCATTCCTTATATGTCTATTTGTTTGCTAAGATAAATAAGAATTTAAAAAATATGAAACAGTAAAGTTTAAAATATGCTGAAAAACATGAGATATGTTGACAATAATTTTATCATAAATTGTATTGTCTTTTAGCATCACAGGAAGGAATACAAAAAACATTTTATTTCAGTTTTAAAAAAAAATAAAAAAATGTTACATGGTGCTTTAACGAAACAGAAATTCCAGAATAGCTAAGGATAAAAGTACACCCCTACTGGGTGTTCAAAAATAACACCATCTATGCAGGATTACAGTAATTACATCTCAGCAAGCCACTGGAAAACTATAGATTTGCTAACTACTTTCTAGCTGTGGAGCGGCACAATCATACTGTAATTACCAAGACAAACAGGATAATGTTGACATTTCAGTCTACTATAGAATTGTGTGGTATTTATTTTCACAATAGAAAACACACGTAAAAAGGCACTTTCCATGTCTGCTGTCCTATTCATTGTTGTTCAAAAAGAATTTTGCAGGCTACATATTATGAAGAATAATGATTATTTTTCTTCATAGAAAAAATAACAATGGCACATTAGGGGTAATTAATTTAAGTGACGTCAGAAAAGAAGTAGTGTTAAATATTCCTATTATTATATTTTTCACAATGTACTTTTCATATAATATAATTTTCATATGCATGCATTAAGCAGTTTTTGCCCTCTTTTGGATCAACAGCATGATTGAAGTTGATGAACTTGTGTCTTTTTTCAACTTAAATTATTCTGTTACTTATCAACCCAAGACTCCTTTATTGATGATCCCGAAAGCTATCCTCCACTGAGCAGGGGATGGATTTGACGGGCTATATTTGGCACCTGTACACCTCCACATTAATTTAACTTACTCCCTACTCCACCATACACAGGTTGAGGAAAGAGGGGATGATCATTGCCCCCCATTTATGTCAGGTCCATACCTCTCTGCGTTGTGGGCGGACCCCCACGTCTCCTCTGGTACACCACAGCTCCCTTGACAATGCAGGGCATGTTCTCTTTCGATGGGCTCCTCATCAGTCTGGTTGCAACTTGCTGTCCAGGGGTTAAATGGGAGGAGGTTTAATCGCACTTCCCCCAACACATTAATCTGGTTTTGGTAGCAGTATAAACTGCTTTGTGTGCCCACTATATAGGAGGTGAGAGTAGGTTCTCACCCTATTGAGAGTGTGCCTTGATGTGGCGGGTGAACTTAATTATGCTTTGGCCAATTCATATAACCAAAACCTCTCATTTATATTATGTTTATATATTTGTTGCCAACTTTATTAGGGTGAGAAGCGCAGACAGTATTTTGTTTTTTGTATACATTGTACAGCCAACACACTGTATTTGCAGCATGCTCACACTGTTTGGTAGGCCTCATAGTATACATTTGTATTATTTGAGCCTGAGACTAGCTTAGCGCACCAACATTTTTTCTTTTCTCTCTTTCAATGCCAGCATCCTGTGGACTGCTTAATGCGGCACATCACCACCTGGGGCCCATGCATGCAATACGTGATCCCTGTGTTTTAGATTCAGCTGTGTCACTATATCAGCATAGGCATGGCTGAGATGATTGAAGCTCTGGTCTGGTCGTTTGCCCTTATTTAAACCTGGCCTTTCCATCATGTCGGTGCTCAGAGGAGAGGCAAGTTGCTCTCTGGCATTTCCTGCATTTTGTTTGGTATCCACATATATAGAATATTGGCTTGTTTATTGATTATCCTGACCTCTGGAACCCTGAACTTTTGCTTATTCATTGATTATCCTGACCTCTGGCATCCTGAAAATTTGGCTTGTTTATCGTTTATCCTGATATCTGACCTCGGAAATCAGAGCTATTATTTCCCTGCTCTCTAGGGAGCCTCGCATTTGGGCACATCACATTCTAAGCCCCAACATCCCAACATTAGAATCATAGCCAGTATTTCTTCAGGCATTGTACTCTTTGATTAGTGCCTCCATGTCACCTCCTCACAAACAGCAATAAGACAAAGAAGGAAACCAAAGGAGGACTAGATTGCAGAATTCTGGCAGGAAAAAATATATGGAATGAACTAGCACTCCTAGGCCAATTTCTTCTGGGACGAATTCCTGAAAGATGAATTTGCACGTGTAGGCATGCCTTCTTTGCTAGGTCACCCAGATAGATCATCTGCTGCGAGAGAGACAGTTGGAACAGCCATGCCAGTACTCCCACCTCGTCGTCTTATCGGCCCTTTAGAACCTGCATAGACCCAGAGGTTACATGTTGTCCTTTATCTGAAGCTGAAATAAACTGCAATAATAATCTGTCATGCCCACGATGTCCTCCTATGCCTGGAAGTAAGAACTGTAACCCTGACATATGTTTAAGTTCTGCCCCTACTTATAGTTCACCTCACTTATCCATATCTCTATTCTTTCAGCTTTAGCTGCCATTGTGGATCCTGGAGCTGCTGTTTCTTTGAATTTACCCTTGCAAATGAGTCAAAGACAATTCAATACATATACAGGTGGTAGATAATAATCCTCTCAAGTTGGGACCTGTTACAGATGAGACAGAACTACTACAAGTATGTATAGGAACACCTAGAGACTTTATCTTTTGATAATTTTTTAATTGCCGTGGTTAACCACACACAACCCATACATTGGTCCCAAAGCACACTTTCTTTTAATTTACCAAATGTCTCAAAACACCCCAACCATTATTCTTGGCACATAAGCAGGTTATCATGGATTTTTTTATTTTGTTGCCCTATGTTTGATAAACAGAAAACTGATCAAATACTACCCAGGAGACCTAATGACTTTCCCATCTGAACCCGAAATTGAGCATCTAAAGGGATATGTAAGAAAATTTGGAGAAAGGATATATCCGTCTATTCACATCACCTGTCGGGTCAGGGATCTTCTTTGTGGGTAAAAAAAAGACGGGAGTTTCCAGCCTTGTGTGGATTACAGAGACCTCAACAAATAACCATTAAGAATCATTATCTGGTACCCCTGATTCTGAAACTATTGGACCAAATAAAGACTGCCACTGTATTCACAAAAATAGACCTTTGCTGTGCATACAATCTGGTTCGCATAAGGAAGAGAGGTGAGTGGAATTCCAAAAGTCGTTATGAACATTATGAGTATCTTGTTTTATGAACTTGCCACATTTCAAAGTTTGTTAATTGATGCTTTTAAGACCATCTTTTTCTATCTGGACAATATACTTATTTTTTCCACATCTCTCTGAGAACATGTGGAAAAAGTTGTTGGTCCTCCTCCGAATACACCACATTTTGAAAAGTGTGTATGTGAAGCATCTACAGACACTTTACTACAGCTCCTATTTTGACCCTGTTACAGCCACATCCCATCACAAATCCCATCAGTATACAGGGGATGTATCAGGTGAGAGGATTAAGGAATACAATGTGTTCCCCCACCTGTGTTATCCCCCCCCTGTAGTGCGGGTGCTGTCTGGGCAAACAGGGCTGTGCTGGCTGATTAAGAGCCCCAGCCAGGTTACAGGATTGTCTCTTTGAAGGCTGGAGCTGCAGCCACATTCAGTCTCTGGGCCGGTTTCACAATAAAACACAATATAAAATCTTACCGGGTCACAACTGGACACAAAAGCGCTCCATGACCCTGCTAAACTTCATATGAAAATATTAGCCAGTTAACCTGGCCCTATCACAGATCTCCCCCTTGCCTAACGGTCCAGCAGACCAGGCAGATCCACACGGGTCTGCTGCAGGCTGTCTGAGTGGACAAAGTTCAAAGGTGCAGGCCTTAGTTCATGGCCCCCTTTGTCAGAAGCATCCAGAGAGGGTGGGCCAGGGCCCTGGTTGCCCAAAAATATAGTCAGTAGTCCTCTGTGAATTGGAGGACGGTCCCAGCTCAGCTGGGGGCACATGGTTATCCCCCTTACCGAGGTAACAGGGATACCTGGGGACTCTAGTCTTGGTCTTGGGAACTGGGTCTGGGGCAGCTGCCAGGCCAGGGCAGTTGCATGGAAAGAAAGCTCTGCTCATCAGGCCGAGCCACTCTGGGAACCTGGGAAACATGTAGCGGTAGGAAGAGGGGCTTCTACTGGGATATTGAAGGGATCCAGGGGACACTCCAGGACGGGTACCGGGTTTAGTACGGCGCTACCAAGGGTAGCTTTGGAGACCGGTGGTTCTGCAGGGAGCTGGGAAAAGCCAACAGGAAACACAGCCTCCACCCCCGGGGCTATACTCGGTGCCACTTCTGGGCCACCAAGCACCGTACAAAGAGACACAGGGACCAGGGTCTCTGCGGGCAGGTCTGGGGCATTGTCGGGGCTGGGTGCACTCAGCAGCTCTGCTGGGATCTCGGGCACAAAAGGGGTATACTCAGGGACAGGGACCTGGATTTCATCCAGGGACTCAGGAAACACATTGGGGATAGGGACCGGTGTCAATACTGATGCACCGGGAGGGCTACGCAGACCCTCCATCTCCCTCTCTGGGATAAGTGCCGCTACCTGGACACGGGGAAATTCAGGGGTGCACACAGCGGCAGGTAGCTCTGTGGGAATCTCGGGAAGACAAGGGTGATACATATGAACAGGGATCTGGGCTTCTCCCAGGATACTCAGGGAATCAGGGGACACTTTGGAGAACACAGGGATAGGAACCAGGGCCGGCGACAGTCTACTGAGAGAACCCAGGGAACTCAGCAGCCCCTCCAGCGTCCTCGCAAGGTCAGGGCCTGATGCCTCTACCAGGTCACCGGGGACTTCAGAGGGAACCTCTGGGGCAGTGACCGGGCTTCTCCCAGGACACTCGGGAAATCAGGGGGACAGTCTGGGGCACTGGCTTCTACGGGCATAGCTAGAGGTTTGGTGAAGGGGATTGTGCCACTTACTCGGCCAGGAACTTTTAACCGGGCAACGGGGACAGTCATCTCTCCCACCAGGGTAGAGCAGCCAGGGTTGTTGGTGGGGACTTGAGTCTGGGCTTTTGGCTTCCTCCTCCGCTTCTTGCCGGCGAGGACCTCAGTCCCTCTTGCTAGGGCAGGGGCCGCGGAGTAGGTGGAGAGGACTTCTGTCTTACTCCTGCAAGTTGGAGTATCATGCTCCCACTCTCCTTGTAACTCCTGGAGCTCCACTCTCCACAGCAATTCTTTATAGTCCCTCTCGAGCTGCCATTCATCTTGGACCAGGCAATCCCTAACAGCCTCCAACTCAGGGGGAATAGCATAAACCAGGACTTCTGCACGATTGTCCCAGATTGTATCCCTGCAGTACTGACAGGGGCTTCTGAAGGACGAGTCAAATTGGAAGACATCATATATCAGTCCTGGGTCGACAGGGCTATACAGCACCAGAGGATCGCTGTGGTCTTCCCCTGCTAACCGCTAGGAGAAACCCTGGTAGCGGCTCTGGAGGTCAAGCTCTGCATATATGAGGTATTTTTTGTTGTTAATACTTTTTTTTATTCAAAGGGGTATATCCCCCCTTTTTCATTTTCTTCTTTATTTAACAAAACAGAGATAAATAAATATACATAAAGCAACTAGACAAAACTAAGAAGAACAAAAAATTACATAAAATACATTTAACACATAACATATCAACAGTTGTTGTTTGATGTATATATCACAATCATTGTTTCTTGAACAAGTGCAGGATAGGCTAGTGGGGTTTTTGAGAGATCAAGAATGGTATCTAACTTATTCGTTCAGGGATGTCTCAGAAATATTTGTGACAACAGTAAGTATGTCATTCCACATTTTCTTTGTTTTCAATGTTGAATCTAAGATCCAACTAACCCTTTCTTCCATTGTTATTTGGTGTTTTATCTGTGCTACTAATAGGGAAAAGTCTACGTCTTGTTTCCAATATTTAGCAATTATTTTTTTTGCTGCTAAAAAACAGTGAATTGTGAAAGTTCTTTCAGTTAGAGTAAGAGAAGGCCAACTTTGGTGTAATAACACTTCTGTTGGTTCTCTTTTAATTACAATATTCATAGTATGCTCTAAAAAATTGAAGACTATATCCCAGAAGTTCCTCTGTTCTTCCATTCCAGAATAGCTAGGTCCTCCATACATTGTTCTAGGATTTTAACATCAACATGTCCGATTATTTTATTCCATAAACCTAGTTTCATTTTTAATTTTGCCCATATAGGGATTCATTGATTCAAAATCATATTATCACTGACTGTGGGTATTTTTTTTGTTTACTTCTTTTCTGTGTCCCCCAGATGATATAGTTTAAATCTCCTTTGGTGCATGATTCTTCTTCTATTTTGTACCAAATTTCTTGGTTAGCGTCTTCTAACTGCGTCCTAAGGATATGAAGAAGAACGTAGGTTTGATAATATGATTTAAGAATTGGAGCTCCTGCCTGTGAAATCTTTTTTGCCGTTATGTTCATACTAATTCTGGGGATTTCCCCCTTCCAAATAAAGTTATTGAAACTTGATTGGGCCATATCTAGCCAACTAATTGGGATTGCAAGTGGAATTAATCTAAATAGGTATGTCCATTTGGGTAAAAGATATGATTTTAAAGCGTTTATCCTTCCCCACCAAGATAGACCTGCTTGACTCCACTCTTTTAGGGTTTTATTAGTAAATTTTATTAATTTTAACACATTGATTTCCATAATTCTATCTATATTTTTTGGAATCTTTATACCTAAATAGGTTATTTCCTTTTCGGAGTCGTTGAATTGATATTCTTTTTTAATTACGTTTTTTGTTACTATATCTATATTTCTGTATTGTATCATAGATTTATTAGAATTTAGTTTGTTATTGGAAACTTTACTGTATTCTATTATTTCAAACATTAAATTCTTTATAGATGTAAATGGATCCGTTAGAGTTAATATAATGTCATCTGCATATAGAGAAATTTTTGATTCCTGGTATTTGGTGGGGAAACCTTTAATTTCTATATTATTTCTTATGTTGATAGCCAGAGGTTCGACTGATAGAATATATAGTAATGGAGACAGGGGGCATCCCTGTCTTGTACCATTTTTTAGATGAAAACGTTTTGAGCAGATATCTGAACCCACTATCCTGCAGGTGGATTAGTGTATAACAATTTTATAGCTTTAGATATCCAGCCTGTGATCCCAAAGGTTTTTATCACTTGTTCCATGTAACTCCAATTTACCCTGTCAAACACCTTTTCGGCATCAAGAGACAGGGTAATAAGGGGCAGGTTTTTTTTATTAGCTCCGTCTATTGTGTCTATGAGTCGTCTTCTATTGTTTTCAATGTCTCTATGTGGAATAAAGCCAACCTGATCGCAGTGAATTATTGTTGGCAAAACTTTCTGAAGTCTGTCAGCCCAAATTGCGGAATATAATTTAATATCTACATTAATCAATGAGATAAAACGGTAATTAGCAATTTCCGTAGGTATTTTATCTTGTTTTAAAATTGGCAATATGTTAGCAGATAACATCTCCTCAGGGCACTTCCCTTCTGAGGCCAGTTAATTAAATGTCCTTGTTAAATGGGTAGCTAGTTCTAACTTAAGTGTTTTATAAAAAACATTTCCAAAACCATTAGGCCCTGGGGTTTTATATTTCACCAAATGATTGATTACTTCGATTACCTCACTCTCTGTTATAGATTTGTTTAATAATACCCTTTGTGTAACTGTTATTTGGGGAATGTCTGTATTATGTAAATATGAAATAATATCGTTTTCTGAAGTTAGCGTTGGTAAATTATACAAGTTAAAATAGAATGTCTTAAATCTATCCGCTATATCATCTGGGGATAAATATGTCTAACCATAGTCTATGATGTTTTTTTATTTTTCGTTCTAATCTTTTTCAATCTGTTGGACATAAGTTTATCTGTTCTATTATTTCTGTAATATAGTTACACTATTTGATTTATATTTTCTTGTACGGTTTTAATTTCTTCTGACTTGCTTTTTGTAGGATTTTCCTTATTATCCCTCGTTAGTTTATATAGATTTATATAGAGATCTGCTAGGGCTTTATTTTGTTTTTGTTGATTTTTTTTTTATTTAATGAAATGTCCTCTGATGACAGCCTTATATGCACACCAGATAGTTTGTACAGATATACCTTCTGTTTGGTTTTCTTGAAAAAAAATTCTGGTTGTATCCAGAATATGTTATTTATTAGCCTCACTATACAACATAGAGTCTTCTAGCCGCCAAGTTGTTTTTGATGTATGTTTTTTTTTACCATTAAACTCGAAAAATATTTGGCTGTGATCAGACCATACATTCTCTTTAATATACGTTTTTTCTATTAGTTTTTGTGTAGAGATATCACCTAAAATTAAATCTATTCTGGAATAGGAACAGTGTACTTTAGAGAAATGTGTATATTCCCTAACGTCTGGATGCAATAATCTCCACAAATCATACAAGTTATTTTTCCTGATTTCATTACTCATTGTCCTTGCTTCTTTTTTTAATCTTTTATCTACTGTGTTTGATCTCATTAATTTTTTGTCCAGATCT
Source organism: Sceloporus occidentalis (assembly GCA_023333645.1). Classification (NCBI taxonomy): domain Eukaryota; kingdom Metazoa; phylum Chordata; class Lepidosauria; order Squamata; family Phrynosomatidae; genus Sceloporus; species Sceloporus occidentalis. The sequence continues at coordinate 2,379,298 of JALMGF010000123.1, forward strand.
ACATCCTGAACACAGTGGAAGTCCCCTGCTATCAAAAGATTGCCTTTTTTGATTTTATCTATTTTTATCATTATTTTAGAGAAGAAATTAGAAGGAGCCTTATTAGGAAGATATAAATTTATAAAGGTGAATATTGTTTCATTTATGTTTACTATTAGGATAATATATCTGCCTTCCTTATCCTTCTCCTGGTATTGGATATCTATATTTAATGCATCAGAGAAAATAATTGCTACTCCCCTTTTTTTTGTGTCATAGAGGCATGGACAAATCTTGTAAAGGGTCTACTTCCCCAGTTTCTATTATCGTTATCTAACCAATGAGTTTCCTGGAGGAAAGCAATATCTATTTTTTCTTTTTTTTAAAAAGCATATATTCTGTTCCTTTTAAATGGTGCATTCAAACCCTGAACATTAACTGATACACCTTTAATCATCTTCTATAAGATGTATAAAGAGAATGTTTCTTGATCTCTCTTATCCACAGCCTTCCTGCACTCTACTAACACCAACCACATGACAGAAAACATAAAGACATAACATTTAAAAACTAGAACCTTGAGTGTAGACTCAGTGGTTCTCTCCGACACATTGGACATGACTCTTTCCATATGAGTCATGACTCTACGACAGTTTACCGAACAAAAGTCAGTAAATTCGATCCTGAGATCTATATATAGAACTCATGGCTGGAGAGGTTTTTTGGGGGGTTGTGGCAATAGGTGATAAAAGGTGTGGACTGTTCAGACGTGGGGTTACTTGCTCAATAAGGCAATGAGCGAAGAGAGAAAGAAAGAAAAAAAAAAAAGAAAAAAAAATCGTAACCCTTTTCTTCTATTTTGTTGTTATACAATAATCGAGATTTCATAATAATAGATTTTACATGACGGTGATAACAATACTCAACCAGTTCTTTAACAGTGCCCAAATTCGGCTGGATTTAGTCAGTAAATATTTAAGGGCCTTAACGGTAGTAAAAGTATTTTGGCTTAATCCATAAATTTAACAATAATAATGTTATGAGTCTTCATTAAGATGTATACTACAATTTTAACATATAATTATGTCACCATCATTTGCAAAAAACAAACAAAAAAAAAAACCCATAAGCCTTATCTTATATTTTGTTGTTATACGATAATCAAAATTTCATAGTAGTAAGTCTTGCATATCGGTGAAAACAATACTCAGCCAATTTTTTTAATAGTGCCCGAAATAGACTATATTTAACCAATAAGTATTTTAGGACTTTATCGATAGTAAGAATATTTTGGGTTGATCAATAGATTTACGATAATAATGTCATAAGTCTTCATTAAAGTGTTAACATATAGTTATCTCACCATTATTTGCAATGGTATATAAAAATAAATAAATAAATAAATAAATAAAATAATCCTATCTTCTTTTGTGTTATAATTAAAAACTCATAATAATACCTTTTTATGTGAAATAAGAACAATACACAGACAGTTTTATAGTAATATCCTAAGTGATATGCACATAGCTATTAAATATTTAACATCATCAAAAAGTGGCTATATTTAAATTAGTCAGTAAATTTATAGTGATAGTGTATCTTAAATTTTCATAGAAGTGTTTACTGTATTTTTTTTCCTTTTTTTTTTCTCTTTCCCTTCCTCCTTCCTTCCTCTTTCTTTCCTCTTTCTCTCTCTTTATCATATAACTATTCCCCACCGTTTATGGTGGTGTATAAAAAAAAAAAAAAAGTGATTACATTTGAATTAATCAGTGAATTTGTAATAATACAGTAGTGTATAAAGTGCCTTATGACAAAGATAAAATTTGTGTAGGGATATGTTTGCTTGGAGAATGAGTTACATTAAAAGGAAAGATTGAAAATAAATAATGACATCTCTAGGTGCTGCTTCAGGGGCACTTTTAGGTTTATTTAAGCGATGATATCTTTCCATTTGAGTGTTATGTTGCAGGGTATCTTTAATCATGGATTTGAAGAACTCTTCCAAGTAAGTTTTTAATTTATTTATTGTTTCCGAATATTCCTGATCCTCAGGTTATTTCTCCTCATTCGGTCTTCAAGATCACTTATTTTGTCTTCCATTTTATTTGCTTTTTCTTCCAACCCTTTTATAGCTTGTTTTATTTCAGATAAATCTTCTATGTTTGATTCTATAGCCTTTAATTTATCAGTTAGTTGTTCCAGTTTGTTATTCAGCTCCTCAGTACTTTTATTAATCTCTAGTTTTAAGACACTCGCTTGAGAGTCTAAACAATTCTTTAAATATGATTGAGATAACGTTAAAGGCTCCATTAAACTTTCAGAAGAGTCATCCATAGATTGGGAAGTTTCTATATTTTTACTAGATGATTTGTTTTTTAATTGATGTGGGGAGAAAAAAGCCAAGGTTGAGGCAGAGGATCTTTTATCTGTTGTATCCATTTTAGATTCTTTTCTTTCTTGATCTTTTTTTTGCTGTATGCTCTGTGAGGTTTTTGGAAGCATTATGTTCCCTTTTTTTTCCTTTTTCTTTCCTTTTTTCCCCCTTTTCTTGTTCTCCCTTTATCTTTATTTTTAATCACGCAGACTGTGGAATACGAGTAGAATAGGGCTTTGCAACCACTATCTCAATTTTCTTTACTCATTTGCAGAATAAAGTCATACAATATTGTCTGATATTTACATGTAGACAAATAGCCTTTTTTGAGAGTAGATAGAACAAAACAATTTAACCCACACCTATAATGGAGGGGTAAATAGATTATTTGTGTGATTTTCTCTTTTCTCTTCGCTCTTCTCTCCCACCTTTTCTCTTTCTAGGCAGTTTTATAGAAATTCAAATAGCATTTGTTATATTCTGCCAGTCCTGCCATATACGATATTTCACATTTAGAGAGTCAGAAAGGCGTTTTCTTAAAATCATCCGTGATAAATAGTTAGGGTTAATTACGATTGATAATGGTTACATTTCTAGAGAGAATTTCATATATCAAGCAAAATTGCATTCACGCTCGCAGGGTTTGTTCCTGAAGATGACTTAGCAAGTGTATAACCACACTGAGCTGAATATAATCTACAATTAGGCAGTCTCTAGGTGAGGATAGAGAAAATATCAAATGTACCGGAGATAGACCGTTGGCGTGCATCTAAAGTTTGTTCATAAGTCCTCTCCTCCCACAGCCTCTCCTGTTCTCCTGCTGTAGCCGTACGGCTCACTTAATTGGTGTTTGTGGAAGTTCTGCGTCGGCTGAGCGTCAGCTAAGCCTGCCGGCATCCCCCCATCTTCACCGTCTCCACCATGCACCCACACGGGCTTCAAAATCGCCGAGCATCGGCCATCGTCGCGGGCGCCATTACCGCGCCGTCACGCCGTCCTCTGGCCGTACTCCAACCCATAAAACTCCCCGCCTCCTCCGACGTGCACGTTCCGTCACGTCATCACGTCCGCATATATGAGGTATTTTTTTTTGGCTACACAACCATCCCTTGTGGATTTCATACATGCCTTCTCATATAATATTCCCTCCACTGCTATACCTTCTTCGGTTTCTATCAGGAACCATAAACTAGGAGGATACGAGAAGTGCAGTTTATCACACCTTTATTTACAAAGCAGTAAAAAATATTAAAAATTATAAAGTTCAAGAGCTTACTCACAGAGCAAGCCAGGAGTCAGATGCAAAAGCAGGTAGTTAGACAAACCAGGGTCGGAAGCCAGAAGCCAGAATAGTCAGGAACAAAATCAAGATCCGGAACCGGAGATGGAAATTAGCCAAGCCAGGGTAATACTTGATAATACAGCATACAATACTGGAATTTGGAGGACAGAATCCACACAAGGGCACAGAGGTACTGAACCGTTGCACCTAAATAGACGGAGCACAGCAGGAAAGGGGTTGGCTTATTAGCAGCTAATTGGGTAAAGATGTGACCTGTTAAGAGAGCAAAAACTTACAAGCAAGGAGTCGAGGGGGGGAAGGCTGGAAACCCTGACAGTACCCCCTCCTTAACTATCCCTCCCCCTTTAGGTAAAGTGCCAGGTTTGAGGGGAAAGCAGGCACAGACAAGCAAACTTGTTGCAAAACAGCAATTTCTGGAGGGAAACATGAAAGACTCGGTTTATCCGCTGAAAGATACTGAAGCAACATAATCGGGGGCCCGTTTCTGGGTAAGAGCACAAAGATTCAAGTTACGGGAAGGCGTCTGCGGACTGCCGGGAAAGTTGGAGCAGCAGAGGAGGAGCCATAGTAATTATGGACAGATCCCAGTATATTAATGAAGTAGACTGAAATTTGATTGATACTACAACATATAAAAAACTGAGGGGAGATCCAACGAAAACCTTCCAACATAAATTGGGAGAATTATTAGAAGAAGGAAAAAAGAATAACATTTTAAATAAAAATGAGTTCAATTATCTCAATATCGAATTCCCTAAGACAGCTGTGTTTTATTTTTTGCCCAAAATTCAGAAAAGCTTGACAAACCCAACTGGTAGACCAATTCTCAGTATGTTGATTCATTTTTACATAAATATGTTCCACTTGCCCCTTCGTATATATAAGAGAATTCTTAATGTTTTAAAAGATGTCAAATGGACACCTAACTACATTTGGACGACAATAGTTTCTTCGCTATACACCGTGATTCCTCATGATGAAGGCATAAAGGCCATTCATGCTGCGTTAGAAAAAGACAAAACAATAAACACACCCTAAAGGGAATTTATTCTCAGCTGCATTGGTTTTATTTTGAAACATAATTATTTTTGGTTCAATCATGATTTTTTATGCAGTTGTGCTCCACAGCTATGGGTACAAGGTTTGCATCAAGCTATGCCAATCTATATGTGGCTGCTTGGGAAGCCAAGTCCATTTGGCCCAACAACCCGTTTGGTTAATTTAAGGGCCGTTATGGTTAATGGGGTATTTAGGGTTAATTTAGGGGCAGTTATGGTTGATGGGGTCTTTAGGGTTAATTTTAGGGGCAGTTATGGTTGATGGGGTGTTTAGGGTTAATTTAGGGGCAGTTATGGTTAATGTGGTCTTTAGAGTTAATTTTAGGGGCTGTTATGGTTAATGGGGTGTTTAGGGTTAATTTAGGGCCAGTTATGGTTAATGAGTAGTTTAGGGTTAATTTAGGGGCAGTTACGGTTAATGGGGTCTTTAGGGTTAATTTAATGCTGATGACTGAGGGTTAATTTAATTAATGTACTAAAGTTAACTTAAGGTGCAGTTAGAGCTAAAGGTGGGCAAACTAAGGGGAATCTAAATTCTGGGGGCAGTGAAGATATTTAATGTATTTATTTATAAAAGTATTGTGTCAATGATATTCTCTGAATGATTTGAATATCTGTAAGATTCGAATCTTTGAATCATTCGAATCTTTGAACGACTCCCTGACTCTATAAGTCATCTTTCCTCTGTGAATTAATGAGCTGTAACCTGATCCCAGAGTCTGTGTCTGAGTGTTCTGCAGATGACTCACTCTAGGATCAGGTTACAACTGCATGATTCACAGACTGAACTGCTACAAATTAATTGTTCAGTTTACTGAACCGATTCATCCGGATCACTGAAAAGATCCGGACATGATCCGGACATTACTAGCACACACTTTAAAGCAAGAATATATGAAACAGAAACATACCTGCACAGTGATTATTACCTTTTTTGGATTGAAACCAAACCCAAAATCTCTCTTTAGGAAGCCAAACCTGATTTTTCTTTTGGCGAAACACGTTAAGATTATGCAGATCATCCAGATTGCTGCAAAGAAGACATGTTTATTCCTTTTGAACTTTTAAGCATATCATCAGTTATGCCATCAGATGTTGTAAGTGCGACCTTATATTTCATTTAAAATCACCACAACGTTACTGCACTATTGGAATTTTGTCACTTTTTTGAATTTTAAAGAAGATATTAAAGAAGAAAATTTAACTACCACCTCTATGGGCTTTCTTTACACAACATGTGAGTGCATTATATATATTTCAATTGCAATATTGTGTACATACATATTACACTATTATTTTGTATATTTTTCTCTTTTCCCATGTATATCCTGGATGGAAATCCTTAGCCAAGGGTGATTTCTTATTTAATTATTTTATTTTGTCAGCAATCCATAAAAGAAATAATATAATATCACGTTGGCAATAGCATATGTTCAAAATTTAAAAAGTATGGAGAGCCAAAACATTTTTCACTTTTATGTCTCTGTTGCAAGTCATCCTATGAAAGTGTGTGAGTGATAAAGAAGAAACAAACAAAAGGGAGGGGAAGAAGGACAAAGTGGTAAGATTGTTTTCAAGAATATGTTTACGTCAGTCGATTGGTCTTGTCTGTTACTTGTAGATGCATGAACAATTACAGTACAATTGGTCAGTCAGACCCATACGTTTACACCGAGAGTTGCCCTGAGGACTTGGTAACTATTCCATCAACCACAAGGGCAAACGAGAAACTCCAATCACATTGCATCACTGTAAAAGAGATGGACCTCCAGACAACAAGTAGTTGTATTTTAGTCTGGACTGAGAACTGTTCCGCATGTAGTGTGTGATCATTGCTTCCACCGCCTATGAGAAATTCCCTAGGCATTGCTATCAGTAAAGTGGTAAGATGATAAAGGTGTCTTGGAAGAATGTTCATTTTAATTATATTGATTCTCCCTGTCCATGTGAAATGGGGCAGTATTTATTGAGCTAGGTCCCGCCGGATCTTTAACAAGAGAGTGGGAAAATCAAGGTTATATAATTGGTTCAGTTGTGCAGACATATTAATACCCAATAACTTCAAATGGGAACCATCGAAAAGAGAAATTGCATTCCATCAGTACCCTCTCTTCCTCTGGCAAATTAATACAGATCTCTGATTTGTAAAAATTTATTTTGTATTTGGCAAAGCTGTTCAGGAAAACTGGTAAGGCAATGCGTGGATTAGATAGCGCAAATAACATGTTTTCTGTATAGGTGGCTAGTTTGATATTTTCTCCCTTCACTAAGAGCCCCTGAACATCTGCATTAGATCGAACCAAGGTGATAAAGCAAATAGAAGTGGAGACAAAGGACACTCCTGCCTTGTGCCAATGGCCACCACTAGCAGTTTCATAAGTGAACCACTGAAACTGATACCCTGGGAACCCCGGTGCAGCCTTGGAGTCACCCGAAACCAACAATTTAGGGTTATAAGGGCATTGCAATGCTTGGTGGCCTGATTGTGGTGCTGGGCAGTCTGGGCAGGGTATTGCTTGTGGTGATGGGATTATCTCCTTATCTGATAAAGTTTTGTATACAAGGCTGAATTTTTTCATAATAAAGTGTTCTTTGTTTTTACCTCAACATTGGTTCTGTCTGATGATTGGGGTGGGCTTTCTATAATCACTTACTGTCTTCATTTGCTAGATTTCGGTCAGCTACAGGGGAGGAAGCAACGATCTGACGGGTGTACCCAGTCAGGGTACAGGACCTCCCATAACAACATATATATATTTGTGGTGGGGGTAAAACATGTGCAAATGAGTAGCTTGACCAAGCGAAAACCCCCTTCCCACCCGCACATGAAGCAAATGAATAGTTCGACCAAACCAAAAATTCCCTCCCCCTCTGCACGTCAGGCTGATAAGTAGCTCAACCAAACAAAAGCCCCCTACCCTCCACTTCTGAACCAAATGAGTAGCTCAGAGAAGCAGCTACATGAAACGAGCTCCTTCTCTCTCCCCTTCTCTCCCAGCACATGAAAACTAGCAGAACTGCTGCATAGCTATGACTGAGTAGCAGTGAAGAATACAGATGTGCATTGAAAGGATGCCCTGCAAGTGTAACAAGACGCCTCTTTTTTCAAAGGATGCCAGATATCATGTCCATGGTGCCATAAGATCCTAAAGGGATCAGGCACTGGGGTCCTAGTAGAATCAGAACTCTGAAGACGCTCTCTGTGCAGACAGTGTACACTGTGTCTATTGTACTTGGATTAAATATAAATTAATCTGTTCTATGTTTGTATTCTAGATTTGAATGTATAGCTTTCAGTGATAGCAAATTTCATCACATTACAATTTTCCCAACATTGATAATACCGTATTTGCTAGATTATAAGACGAGGTTTTTTTCAGAGCAAATGCTCGTTTTATAATCGGGGTCGTCTTATAATCAGACCTCAAATAGGTCCGACTATGAGACGACTAAGATCCAGATCCCCCGCAGCTGCAGGGGACCTGGATCCTCCTGTCCCCCCCCCACCCCACTTACCGGTACTTCTGAGTCCCCAGTGTGTAGCTGGGGCAGCGTGTAGATGTCTACGAGATTCGCGTAGACAACTTCCGCTGCAGCAGGAAGGAGGCGTGGCTAGCAGCGGGGGTTGCCTGCGTCCATCGCGCAGACCTTCCCCGGCTGTCAGAGATCAGAGTTCCCCGCACTGGTGCCGGGGAACTCTGATCTCTGACAATCGGGGAAGGTCTGCGCGATGGACGCAGGCAACCCCCGCTGCTAGCCACACCTCCTTCCGGCTGCAGCGTAAGTGCGTGGGATCTACACGCTGCCCCGGCTACATGACAGGGAAGTCAGAAGCACCGGTAAGTTGTGGGGGGGGAGTGTTAAATGGGGGGCATAAGGCATTTCTGGAGGCAGAGTGCTCTGTGAAATGCCTTTTATCCCCCTTAATGCCTACAGAAATGCCTTTTTAACCCTCTATACACCACTCTGCCTCCTGAATGCCTTAAACCTCCCTATATGCCACTCTTCCCCATAATATGCCTTTTAACCCTCTAAATGCCAGAGTAGCATATAGGGGTATAAGGCAATTCTAGAGGCAGAGTGGCACATAGGGGGTCAAAAGGCATATCATGGGGCACAGTGGCATTTAGAGGGTTAAAAGGCATATCATGGGGCACAGTGGCATTTAGAGGGTTAAAAGGCATATCATGGGGCACAGTGGCATATAGGGAGTATAAGGCAATTCTGGGGCAGAGTGGCAAGCCAGGGGGCACATGTGCATAACTGGGGGGGTTGGGGAAAAAAAAGGAAATAAAAACAAAATATTTTTCTCAATCATAGCTTTTATTTAAAAAAATTGTTCACATAGTTTACATGAATTAACATTTACTGGTAAAACTTTTTTCCTATAGGGTCGTCTTATATTCAGGCTTTTCCTTTTTTTTTATAAATTAATATTTAGATTTGGGGGGGTCATCTTATAATCAGGGTTGTCTTATAATCGAGCAAATACGGTACTTAAAGCATATTTTTCACAAAATGAAGGCCGCAAGGGGCTACTAACATTTAGTGGGGGCTTCAAATTTGGTTTCCTGTCAGTTCATTTATGACAAAAAAAAAAACAGAAACAGAATTTACTCAAACGTTTACTCTCATTCACTTCATTAGACTCTCACTCACTCTATGATATTCTTATTTTAGTCCACTCTATCTCTCATGAATGTCTCCCTGTCTTCTGAGCTGACCACTTCCGCTCCCATGCCTTGCAGCTCTGCTTCCATATCTCATATCTTCTTGGTCTGCATCTTTTTGCTCTCCTTTCCCCTGCCTCCTATCTTCTCTTCTCTCTTGTTTCTTTGTCTGCATCTCCGTGTACATAACCTCCAGGCCAAAATGATGGAGCTTCTGTTGATATTTTCTCCCCTGACCCTCCAATATGGGGAGAGGATGTCACCAGAAACTCCATCATTTTCAGCTTCCTGTGACATCCTCTACACTGACCCTTCCCCGGGCGAATGCATGTCATTGGTAGCTCTGTCATTTTGACAGAAGTTCTACAGGAGGTCATATCTGCAGAGATGTGGACAAAAGAAAGAAGAGAGAAAGAGAATAACAAGAAGATGTAAGGCACCAAAGTGGCAGAGAAGATATGGAGATATTCGAAGAATGGGAGTGAAAGAGACTTCAACTTTCAACTGAAAATTCAGAGCTCTTTGCTTTTGTCTGTTTTGTTGGGGTCTGGCCTCATTTACGGAAATTAGTATTTTGTAAATTTTGTAAATTTGCCATCTGTATGAATCCATATGCACAAGTCTTTTATTAAAAGAAGAATTAGCAGCACCTCTGTGTACTTAGCCAGCTCATCTGATTTGATCCCAGGTTGAGTACAGCTAGTGACTTCACTGGCAGCCACATAAATCATCTAAACTGTGGGACTGGGCCTGATAACAGAATTACTAGAGCGTAGGTTAATACGTTTTAATCAGGGATTACATTATATTTATTTATATAGAACCAGCAGTTTCATAGTTACAAATAGAGGACAGTTGAAATATGTCATAGTCAATTTAAAATGACAATAACACCCATTAAAACATACAGGTACAGAAGGAGAATAGGACCCGGCTCTTGCAAAAAAACAATCTATTAGGGAATTATAAAACACTATATTTTAATCAGGTTTATCTTTTGAAGATGTGTAGTAGATATAATCAAGTATGTTAATTGATACTTTGGCTTCTCTAGAGCCATCACATAACTGCAGTTGTGATAGATACAAAGATGCTCTAAAAAACATTGGGAAATTTTATTAATACGCTGTTTAGCAGACAGCTACCAGTATGGGCCTCAAGGGTTTTCTGAAAACAATTTGCAGTAATGTTTCTGATTTGTTCAGTGCCAGTGTTTCCACTGTAAATAAATGAATTGATTACCCAGGAGCAGTACTCTCATTGTAGCATTGTTTTGCTTTATGTTGTTGTGCATCATTCTCAATGGGGGTTGTGAGTGTTTTGGAAGCTGTAACCACAGTAGTGTTACCTTGGGATATACAAATAGGGTAATTTCAAATAAATTCTTTGTGAATTGAGATTCTCAAAACAAATGAAGTCTGTTCTTGCACTGATAAATATTTATACCACTTGCAGGCATTATTTCTGTAAAGGGTATATCAAAGTGAATTAATGTCTGTCAAGAAAAAAATGATATGTTGAATTGCAGTTAAATTCTGATTTTCACAATCCCTTTCTTATTCACCAAGCCAATCTGTTTTTCCTTCACAAAACACAATTCATTATTTTGAAATTTCGTTTATTCTACATTGATAACAAAAAACATGCTTTAGATGCATTCTCAATGCAGTTAAAGACTGCATCTCAGAGCACCTCATTATCATTTGCAGTACCACAATACCAACTTTTCAGATGAATATCAGTGTTTATGACAATCAGAAGATTATATAACAGGGCAATTTAATGAGTTAACTGACCAAAACTTTCATACCTTTCTTTATTGTTCCAGTTACTCTGGAACCTTTACCAAAACCTTAGTATCATTATTAAAAACAGAGACAGCAGAAAGTTAAATTACAATGTCATGACTGGTGCATTGTCTAAGTACCTCAAAAAAGATACATAGACCAATAATATTATTTAAACATTTTATTCTGCTGGATAAATAATTGGTCACGACGGGTTGATGACATGCCAAGCAATTTTAATAATAGATACTCAAACATGTAAATAACAATTAGCATATAATTAACCCCTTCATGACAATGGCTAATTTTATTGTTTGTACACTTCGTGACAATGGCTGTTTTAACATTTCTGTGGTGCTCTTATTTAGCTGTAATTTTCTTCTTTCCTCGTTTACTGAACCAACACAAGTTATATATTGTTTTTTTTCAGGACAAGAATGGTTTTCTTTAGATGTCATTATTTTGATTGTATCATATTATTTACTATTAAAAAAGTATAAAATATGGAGAAAAATTTAGAAAAAAAGGACTTTACTCATCTATAAAAGCTAATGAAAAAACCTGCTAAATAGATTCTACTATTTGTTCTGAGTTTAGTAATACCGAATGTTTTTATGGGTTTGATTTTTTTCTGCACGTTATGGGGCAATAAGTACAAGTGTCATTTTGCTATTTCCAAACCATTTTTTCCAAATCTGGTAACTCTGCCCCATGTGCTATTGCTATTTGTATGTCTGATTCTGTTTATTTGATCTATACCTTCAATGCTGGGTTAACATGTGATTTTCAATTGATTAAAGCTTGGTTTTTGTGTTGATTCTGTTGATCTATACCTGATATGCTTTGTTTCCATACATCATTTATGCATACCTGCAAATATAGGGTTTGTATGTGATCTATACATGCAAGTGCTGTTTATAAGTATTTGATCTATAGTTCACAGGGAGGAAGGAAAGGAGAGGTATGGCTTAGTGAATGAGGGACAAAGGGACTGGGAATGATTGCAGGGGAGAGGACCTCTCAAAGTAATGGTCAGGGTGAGAAGGGGGGAAGACTGCACTGACTATCACAGTCTTCCCCTAATCTGCAGTCAGTGTGGCATTTTTTTGTTTGTTGGTGAGGGAGTGATTGCATGCTAGGGAGCATGGAGCAGGGCCCAAGGAAATGCTTTCTGGGGTCCAATTTTTTCAATATTTAAAAAAATGTTTTCCTTGTATTTAATGTATATTATTGTTTCCAGTTATATATTACTGTACTTGTTTGCACTTGCACATAAACTATCTTTAATAAAAGCTAGTTGTTTGTTACAAGATCTTTTTCCTTTCTTTTTTGGGGGATGGGGGGCGCCAGAGGAGTAGTCTGCACAGGGTGCCAGAACACTTAAGGCCCGGCTCTGCCCATGTCCTATTTCGTACATCTTTGAGCCTGGCCAATTCATTCTTCCTAATAAAACCATATATTTTTGAAAACTAGACATTTAAAATGCTGGTAGTATAACTCTTTGCATGCCTTTACCACCAGCCTATGTCAAAGTTTGCAATAGTATTTTTTGTGTGTATTTTTCCCCACACACATTGTACTTTAGGTATGAATTTACAGCTTCTGGTATATGTCACTGTCACACAACACACCAATATGTGTTCAGCAACATATTCTGAGAACAGTATGGGTTTGTCGGGTTGTTTGGGGGCTAAAAAGCCACATTTGGGATGTGTGCATTTTTCAGATTGGAAATTTAACATGTGGTCATCCTTCCCCCTGTGTTAATTAGGACATTGTTGAACATGGCCAATTCAATTTACCCCATCAAAACATAGTTTTTAGAAATTAGAAATCCCATGGGCATTAAACATGCCAGTATTTTCACTCTTTCCATGCCAGAATTGTTTGAAGACATAGCATTAATTTTAGGACTCATAAAAAATATTTATATATAAATATCCCGGCCATCCGGCTCCCGGCTCGCCGCTACACTTACCTCGTGGCGAGGTCAGGAGGAAGCGTCGGCCGGGTGCTCGGCATTGCGGTCGTGCTGGACACGCGTGTTACTGCAGCTAGGTTTAGCCACAGCTGCCACGTTTTGGCAGGTAGGGGGCGCGTGTGACGTCAGCGTTGGGGGCGTGGTGGCTACCGGCGCCAAATTAAAAAATCCGGAAGCCCTGTTACCTGTACCCTGGTGTGGTCTTGTGCTGGTTACCCGTTCTGTAGCTTTCTATGTTTAATCTGACCTTTGGCTTGTCCTGACTACCCTCTGATCTGTGATTTGGCTGTGTTTGTTCCTCCACGTGTATGACCTGGATCGTCTGACTACCCGCTTGGATTTCACCCACCTTCTGGCTGACTACCCGTCCTGTGTATGACCTGGATCGTCTGACTACCCACTTTGGATTTGACCCACCTTCTGGCTGACTACCCATCCTGTGTATGACCCCTGGCTCGTCTGACTCTGCGTTTGGTTTTGCTCTCCGCCTCATTTAGCGAATTGTGCCCTGACCAATTAGCTCCGCCTTCCCTATATTGTGTGGATCTCTCCAGCTATACCCAGAGACTATCTACCTCTCCATATCTACCTACTCCGGGGCCTCCTTACTGTTGGGATCATCGAATACCTGGGGGTTGCTTCTCAGCGCACTTCTCCAGGAGAAGAACTTCCGTGGTGAGTGCTCTGGCTTATGGTATGTTCAGACTGTAACCACTTAAGTCATCCTTGACTACCCGCAACACCCCCCACAAAAAACTCTACACAAATTGTTTCCCCCCAAGGTGAATGACTACCTGAAAAGCTTTGTGTACCGACGGGCTTCAGGACGAAAATAGTCCCACTGCATTCTTCTAAAACCAATCCACTTAACTGCCACCAGCTTCGGATCTAAACCAAGATGACTTACAGTTTAGCTCACTCCTGCCCCCCTCGCGGCCCAATATACATACAAATGCATGTGGATCTATACCGTATGCAGAGGACCTAAATAAAAAAAACTATTTGACAAACAAAACAAACAGTAGGACAATTGAAATAAGGGACATCAATCTTAAGGCCTACAGCATGTAGGGGGGTACATAACCGCGGAACCTAGACGACTCCCATCTTGCATTTTTCCTAATAACATAATCCCCCAGGCCCCACCCAGCACTAAGTGAAATAATCAGCTGCTAAAAGGGCTAGTGTGCAAATCCCCACAGCACACAAAATACAGATGGATACAAAGATACAATTGTCCACGTGCAAAAAAGTGTATAAGAATGAAACATCTATAATTACCTGTTATTTCAGATTTTTTTCCACAGATATGTAAAACGGAAAGAAAAAAAACCAAAAATCATATTTTGTGTGTATACTGTGTTAAAAATTGGCCCAAAACTATGTCTCATGCGATGACACACAGAACTCAAACTACTTACCTATATCTATAACCCTTTTCTGACAATGGCTGATTTTATTTCTTATACCCATTCAGCAAAGGTGTGCCCCACCCATTTGGCGTAGTAGTGGGATAAGGATACTATGGCCATATGATGTGACGGAATCTCCAATTGTTATCAGCAGTGAAGCATCGCGCACCACGACAGAGCAGGGAGAAAGAGGACTCGCGCTCTCACCGCAGGACTTCTGAAAGGTAAGCGAACTACAAAGGGGGGAAAGGGTAGATAATAGGGATGGAGGGAGAGGGGGTAGATAATGAGAATGGAGGGAGAGTGGGTAGATAGTGAGAAAGGGGGAGAGAAGGTTAGATAGTGAGAAAGGGGGGAAGATAGTGAGAAAGGGGGGAGAGGGGATAGATATATTATGTGAATGAAAGTGTGAATTAGTGAGTGACTGTAAAAGTGTGTTTGTGGTCACTCTCGTCACTATGTGAAACTTTATGCTAGAGCCCAGCATAAAGTGGCATGCAGACTAAAAGGTTTAAATCACTAGTGGTTGAATCCAACTCCATCTCATTGCAGCAGATGCAAATGGGCCTGGGCAGTAATAGATATAAATCACTGGGGGAGTTCAGCACCCCATTATTATTAATGATGGTCCTTGTAACTCTGCATTTTACTTTACAAATTAAGGTATCACAAACTTAGATGGACTCTCTTCTCTGTGACCATTGGTCCAGTTTAAAATGATTTTGTTAACTGTTTATATATTAAGAGATAACAGATTTATGCCCTTAAAGTCTGGCTTCATGACATGGACATGGAAACCATGATGTGCTGATTTTGTTGGGCTGAGAAAAAACATTTATAGGAAAGTTAGTAGGAAATAAAAAGATCAATATAGCAACAGGAGAACACCTGTAAAAGTCAATAAGGAGAGACTTCTCAACTCTCTTGATTGCCTGAGAGTTCAGAAGCCTCTCACGATAGGCTTAGTGCCTCCTTCACACCATGCAGGCACGAGGTGTGTGTGTTTGACTGTATGTATGTAACTGTGTTTGTTTGTCACTGTGTTTGTCTGTTTGTGTGACTGTGTTTGTCACTGTGTTTTTCTGTTTGTGTGACTGTGTTTGTTTCTGTGCCTGTGTGTGTAATGTCTGGTAATAGAGGAGTTAATTCTTTAAATCTGCTCATGTCTGGTAATAGAGGGGTTAACACTCTGAATCTACTCATGTCTGTAATGATCGTATGTATATTATTAAATCTGAAATCAAAATGGTATATGTGAATCAGTGTGTATGTGAGATATATACATAGTATAGTATACATACATATCATGGGACATAGTGGCATATAGGGGGGTATAAGGCATTTCTGCAAGCAGAGTGGCATATAGGGGGGTTAAAAGGCATTTCTGGAGGCAGAGTAGCATATAGGGGGTTAAAAGGCATTTCTGGAGGCAGAGTGGCATAATGCCCCCCCCCCCCCGATATAACATTCCCCACCCGACTTACCAGTGTGTCTGACTGGTGTCTGGTGTGGGTGGCAGGTGGAGGCCGGTGTTAGTTCTATGACTGAGCACTGGAAGGTCATGCAACGCCGGTGCTCGGTCATAGAAGGCCCGGCAGAAGCGCCAGCAGTAGGGGGGTTGTCTGCGTCTGTCGAGTGGACCTTCATCAGCTGCCGGAGAAGAGAATTCCCCGCAGCTCTGTGGGGAATTCTCCTCTCTGGCAGCCGGGGAAGGTATGCGCGATGCATGTAGACAACCTCCGCTGCTGCCTGCACTTTTGCCGGCACTAGGGGATAGAAGCCCCGGTGGAAGTGTCAGCAGCAGCTGAGGTTAGCACACAGGAGGATACAGGTCTCCTGCAGCGCTACAGGGGATCTGGATCTTAGTCACATAGCCAGACCTCTATTTGCTCCAAAAAAAAACCTTGTCTTATAATCGAGCAAATATGGTTGACCTTGAGAATGGCATTTTATGTGCCAAAATCAGTCAGTGTATGCTGACTGGAGCTATGTGTTGTTGATTAGACTTGTGCACGATTGGTATGAATCGCTGAAAACCAAGAACTCGAAAACCAACAAAATCATCGAAAACAAAGCAAACAGCTCTGAATTTTTGATTACATTTTGTTGGTTCTTTCATTCACACATTTTTTCACACTCTCATTCATTCTCTCTCACATTTTCACAGGAAGAAGAGGATGTGTCTGGAAGCTTCTGCCGAAATTCACCTTAAGGTTACCTCGGACAAAAGGGTGGAGCCTCTGGGCACACTTTCCCTCCAATCATTCACAGAAAGTCATTCCATGGAGAGGTCGACGAATACAAAAAGATAGAAGACAGGAGAACAAGAAGATCAGGCAGATGAGGAAGATTCATGACTGTGACAACATAAATACCCCAACCTAACCCAACAAACAGGGAGGACAAAAGACACAGGGTAAGGTGACTACAAAATGTCCCTCAGGCTCGTGTCACAACCTCTTAAAAAAAGTACCCCCGAAACCCCACCCCAACTTACTCAAAATTTGTCGCCAAAGCCTGGCCTTAATTAGGATCCCGGTCGGGACCCACTCTGGCCATGCTGGCCCCCGCGGGCATCAAGAGAAGAAGTGGACCTGCGCAGCATGGTGACAGGGACACCGAAGTGGTCAGTGGAGATTGTAGGGGCACATTCCGTGAGAGCCTAAGAGAGTAAATTAGAGTTTGAGAGAGTGTGAAAGAGCGTTAAAGATCATGTGAGAGCGAATGACAAAAAATGTTGTTCCTGAATGTAAACTCCCCTCTCTTGATTTTCAACTAAAACAAATGGGCAGGAAATGGAATTTGTTGTCCCAAAACAAAAATGCTTGAGTTCTTACAGTGAGCTCTTTTTTCCTTGTACATCCTTGGTGGCACGAGTGACAGCCTCCTCCTTACTTGTAGTAGAGCAGGACTAACAATGTTTATTCAAGGTAATGGGAGGGCTTTGGTATGTGCCACCAATGATCTACAGGAATAAAGGAGCTCAAGGTAAAAACTCAAGCTTTCCCTGGCACACTAGTGAGAAATAGCAAAGAAGAAAAGGGGAGGGAAAAAAACAAAAAAGTCTGAAACAGGCTGCCATCAGAACCCTTCCTTTCAAAGGCTGTATCTTCAGCTGCCATGTCATGGATGCGGCAATATCTAATGAATGTATGCAATGGCTTGCAAAATGTAACATGAAATGCAGCGCTTGGTAGTAACTTGGCTTCTTGTGGGTCAGGCAGTCATTTGGAGAAACTTGGATCCGGATAATGTATAGGTCCCTGCAGCAGTAGATCCTCTGTTATGCTCAGTTCCTGAAGCTCCGAATACCACACTCTGTTTGGCCAGTCTGGGTGCAATCAATATAGCAGAAGTTGCTCCTGCACAAATCTCCCTGGTAAATGAGAGGCAGAGGAGGGAAGATGTAGGCTAGACTGAAAGACTAGGTTTGGCTGAAGGTGTCCAGGGCTACTGGGTATGGAACAACACAGTAGAAGCTTTGTGAGGAGCTGAGAATATCCTGAAGGGGAGAGCTTGAAATTGGAGATTGGCAACCACTGAGGAGCGAGGGATAACAATTCGTAGAAACTCTCAGTGGCAAGGATGGATAGGGATGTGCAGATAGGCATCCTGATGATCTTTAGTTGCAATATAATCTGCTGGATGCAGAAGTCCTAGGTTTAAATGGATGGTTTCCATCTTGAATCATATTTTCCAAAGAAAATTGTTGAGGAAGTGTAGGTCCACAATCATAAGAAACACATCTGTATTTTTTAGTACCAGGAAAAAAACCCCCGAACATTGTTCCCCCTCAAGTACTGGAATGAGGGCCTTCTCAGCTTGAAAATAGGCTATGGTAGTTAATTGTACTTTCATGCCTGGGTCTGTAGGCAGAATGGAGACCCAGAATTCCTCTGTGAATTTTTTCCAAGCTGTTTTGAATCAACAAAATCTCCCACCCATAAGGAATGATATGGCCTCAGACTGGGTTCGGGGAAAGAAAAACGGTCGCTTCTTCCTCATCCACTGTAAGGTCTGCCACAAAAGCGCTCGTTTCTGAGAAACCTGGCATTTATTGACCTCTATAGTGACTTCTGCAGTGAGAAAATTGATAAGAAAGTTTTCTGGTGCCACTATGTCTCTGTGGAAGCCAATGTTTGTCCCCGGTGGTATTTTCTAAAAGGATTCCAATTATGCCCCGAACACCAGTTTCCCCCAAAAAGTCTGCTTTTTGAAGCATTGTTGGCTGATCCTGCTTTCAGTAATAGAGCTCCCCTATCTGTGGTGGCAAAAGCAGAGGCCCTGGTATCCATCTGGATTAGGGCTGAAACAACTAATCGATAAAATCGATACTAATCGATAATGAAAATCATTGTCAACGAGTTTCATTATCGATTAGTTCAATCAATTTTATCGACTATAAGATGAGGGTTTTTTCAGAGCAAATACCCCCGTCTTATAATTCGACCTCAAACAGAGGTTGACTTAATAACACTAAGATCCAGATCCCCCGCAGTGCTGCAGGGAACCCGGATCATCTTCTCTGACAGCTGGTGGGAGTCTGTGCGATGCAAGCAGACATCCTCCACTTCTACTGGGGCTTCTATGACTAAGCACTGGCATCACATGGCATCCGGTGCTCCACCATAGAAGCAGCGGCGGAAGTGGAGGGCAGAAGCGGTGGTTGTCTGTGCGCATCATGCAGACGTCCACCAGCTGCCAGGATTCATCGCCTGAACAAATGATGCCCAGGTCCCCAAAACTAGGCTGTAATTATGGAGCAGCTGATGAGCCTGGTCATGAGGGAAATGGCCGTCCTGACCTTGATTTAGTCAGTAGCGTAGGCCCGAATATAATAGTTCACAAGAGGTGATGAAGTCTCTGTAAGAGGCCATTTTCCCAGATAATGTGTCAGGCAAGGCAACTGCGGGCTCTGAAGCTATGGTGGTCATTATAGGAACAAGAAGAAGGCGGCAAAGGAGTAGCCTGTTGTTTCTCTCTATCTTTCTCTCTTTCTCTGTAGCATGGAGCGTCCTGCCTGGCCTGTAGATTCTGTACCGTAGTGGCCAGGGAGGCCAGTTGTTATACCATAGCGGCAAGAGGGTCGCTAGGTCCTGGAGGATAACCATGCTGTGTTTTTGTATGTAACTCAATGGTAAGGACCTAAAAAGGACAGGTAGTTCCGAAAGCATCACAACAGGAGGAGTAGGCAAACCGTAGTTGAGAACAGAACGTCAAGGCTGGCAAAAGGTAGCAAAGTAAAAAAGGATAGGTCAGGTACAGAGTACCTAGCACTGAAGGCATGGTGCAGAGGGTTTTTATACTTCCTGGTATCCAAGGCATCACAGGGGTAAGTTTCCCTTTAATTAGATTCTGCATCTGCCATCTTGGATGGTGGAACGCATAAATCTGCTGGTGGAACGCACTCGTGTGCTGTTCCAGCGAGCCCAGGATCATCGAGGACCGGCTTCGGGGCGGAGAGGATACCTGCGGGGGACCTCGAGGAAGCAGATAGGACCCTGTCACGGGGGTCACAGAAGACTGTGACAATTGCGGAGGATCACGCACTTATTTCATAAAGGCACTCCCGGGTGCCAACAAGAACTAACTTCATTGGGACCCCTGTCCCTTCACCATACCACTTTTATTTTTCCTTTTTGTTTACCCAAGGATCTATTAGTAAGATCTGCATCATGTCAAAAGGCACTAAATTACTCAGGCAGAAAATTAGCCATAAGAATTTTTTCTACAGATCCATTTGCCTCTGATGAAGCTGTGTACACTGCGAAAAGTGTCAGGTCTCATATTTCTTACCATATGGTGTTTCAAAATATGAAAGTTACACTATAAAGATGAATATTGTTTGGAAATTGTTTTTCATTGTGTATGCTCATATTTAGATACATTGGTTATTTACAGAAGATTTTTAATTATAACAAGCAGCTACATAATCCTACCCAAAAAAAGACTCCTACCCAACAAAATGGAGTCATAATCATAAAAACACAACTGACATTTGGACGACATCTGCATATTCCACCCATTTCCATAGCCATCACATGGGTGCTGCTGTACAACTAAAGATAATGCCCGTTATTCGGAACTGATGTTGCTAGAAGTGTACATACTAAGATAGTTGTATTACAAGAAACAGAGCTCCCATTATGGAGACGTCATTACAAGCTCTTGCAAGATTAAGCAAACGATGGCTGAAGCGGTTCCCAAGAGAAACTGGGAGGCCAGTCACTTACCAGTGCTGCAACTGGAGGCATAACGATAAGGTGATTACACCCACCCTAGAGTGTGTAGCCGCTGGGTCCACCCTAGAGCCAGTAAAAACAAAAAAAAAAGGTAGAACAGTCATCCTCTCAACCTGTAGGCAGCAGAAAAACACTGAGGGCTTACAGGAATATTTTTATTTTATATCTTTTGAAGTTTTTCCCTACTACAAGTAAGTCCTTTTCTCCCATTTTTGGGCGATTTTCATCCGTCGCCATGCGCCCTTGAACACGCAGCAGCCATTTTGACATTGGAAAACACCCGTCTAAATGCCCGTCTGTACCCTCTGCTACCTGCCCCTCCAGCTCTGAGATCCATTTTCAGTTATTATTATCCTGCTTCAGTGTTTTTGACTGCCAGTATGTATAGCTAGAATGTACCACACTTGGTGCACTTCTGTTGTTTGCACACACTACCCCATAATCTGATCCTATTAGGCCTAACGGGGAGCTGCTGGGACATTGCTGCAGAGTCTAACCATTCAGCTCCTGCTGCTGACAGCTTGCGGGGCATATGCCAAATATGCAGAAGTGTTAAATTCTGAGGAATTTCATTCCCAGCTTGATAGCACAATGCAAAGGTCAGTTAATCAGGCCATTCAGGCCTATGGGGTGCAGTGGCCCCATCCAAATCTACTGGATGGAAAAAAGTTTCTGATAAACACAGATATATTATTCCCCCTGCCTCCAAACAACCTACTTCAGACAGTGCATACCCTGTCAAAGATGGTATGATAAAATGCAAGAGAGCCCAGTGCCATATCCCATTTTTCGTACTCTGACTCTGATCAGGAGGAGGCATTAAGGGGTTTGGATCACTTAGCCTAGTTCTTTGGTGAGTAGAGTGCATATTCCTTTGGACAAGGCTACGCGTAGCAAGATGGGGCAGAATGCCCTAGACCCATGGTGCCGGATTCAGTATGTAAGACACCCGAGGTTGAGCCTAAGATCAGCCAGTTCCTAAGGAAAAGCTCAGGAAGGGTCTTGATTTTTCCCTGCCAAAGTGCTCGTGGTCCAGGCACTAAAATTTTCGAGATGGTGGAAGAGGCTATCTCCGATGAGACACCAGTGGACCTTATCGCCATTACAGGCTGGGTCCAGCAGGCCATTTGCCTTATTGGCAATGCAAACCCTGCCGTGGCCACTAATAGGAGGAAGGCAATTCTGCTCATAATCAAGCCCATATTAGCCGATATGGCTAAGTGAACCAGGCCCACTACGCGCAGACATTTATGGGCCTGGACAAGGCTTTGTCCAATATGAGAAGGGTGTTTACCAATAAGGATTCTGGAGGGGCCGGCAGAAGTAGGGGCCGTCTGCCCGGCTAATATCACAAAGGTCCGTATCACGGATCCAGAGACCCTAATGTCTCAAGACAGACATTCTAGGACTCTAGGACAGTGTCCACATCATTTTTTGGGATGCACGTGGATCCTACCAGTCGAGGCGCCCATATGGTAAGGCAAATTCTGACCCCTCATTTCGCACCAGGGAAAGTAGGGGGCAGGCTGGGATTTTTCATTCACAACCAGGAGTTATTGATATTGGACCCTTGGATCCTACAAGCGGTAGCGGGGTACCACATAGACCTTGTGTCACCTCTGCATCAGGTATCAGTTCCTCGTAGATTCATTTTTTCCCTCAAGACAAACTGCTGGTAACGAAAGAGGTTCAGGCTCTGGTCGACAAGAACACTATAATGCCCATCCCGTCGCAAGCTCCAAGGTTCATCAGCAATCTATTGCTGGTCCTCAAGAAAGGTGGGGGTGTCAGACCAGTTATCAACCTGCATCTGCTGAACAATGGAGGGGATTCATTCTCTCCGGGATTTGCTATGTATTGGGGACTGGATGGTCAAGTTGTATCTGATTCCCATAGCACTCGAACATCAGGACTTGTTACAGTTCCCATGGAACCGTCAAAAGTGGAGGTTCACATGCCTTCCATCCGGCCTTTCTTCTTCCTTTTTGGTGCTTCATCAAGGTCCTGAAGCCCGTAGTGGGGTGATTGTGCAGCCAGGGGGTCCAAATTATCATCTGTTTAGAGGATTTACTGATTATGTTGCAAGACATGTCATCTCTAACACTACACCTGAGAACTAGGTTTTTCTCATAAATTGGGAAAATTCGGTACTTGTACCGTCACAGAGGATGGAATTCCAAGGGTTCTTGATAGATTCTGTTCAGGGTTCCCTTTATCTCCCGTCATCTAAAGTAAAAATGATAAAGAAGGAAATCTGGAGAGTGTTGAACCATCAACACATTACTATTCAACACCTTGCACGGGTGATAGGTCTTTTGTCAGCATCTATTCAGGCAATTTTTCCAGGGCCCCTCCATTATCGCGCCCTTCAACTGCTGAAGATTTGTTCCCTTCGCCGCGGTCTGACTTATGACCACACCATTCTGATTGATTGCGAAGCCACGGAGCAACTTTCTTGGTGGTTCCATCATGTAGATGTTGGAACGGCACAGCGATTTTCGGGATGGCCCCGGATCTGATCATAGATTCAGACACCAGTCTGCTGGGTTAGGGGACCTAATGCGGGGACTTGTCAGCCTGAGGGCGTTGGTTTCTACGGGAACAAGATTTCCATATAAATTGCTTGGAGCTACTGGCCGGGACATTCACTATTCACATTTTTGCACAGCATTCTGCAGGATGCTCTGTGTTATTGGACAATGTTTCCATGGTCAGGCATATCAACCACCTGGGGGCATGAAATCACAGGATCTGTCACTTCTAGTGGCAGACTTCTGGCATTTCTGTCTAGCCTCCAAAATACAGTATCAGTACAGGCAGTTCATATGGATGTGGACTGGAACTTTTTCTGCGTTTGGACTGGAGCGTTTTCTGCGTTTGCATCCATAAGTGTTGGGGATCATTCAAACCTTATGGCGTCCGCTGTACTTCGATCTTTTCGTTGAACACACAGCTCCCTCTGTTTTTCAGCTGGAGGTCAAACCCAGAGGCAGTGGCAACCAATGCCTTCCTCCAGTCGCGGCCAACCAGCAGGCATTATGCGTTTCCACCATTCTGTCTAATACTTAGGACACTACTACACCTGTGTCAGTACAAAGATAAATTGGTTCTGATCACTCCTTGGTAGGATACCCAGTCATGGTTTCCTACCATATTGTAAAAGATGACAGATTTCCTTCGATTACTTCCTCCATGGATGGGCTTAGTCACGGATGTGGAGGGTTGTTCACATCCACTGCTTGCTTAGGGTCAACTCTCTCTCATAGCGTGGTTGCTATCAAGGGACCATGGGTCGTCGATGAACTCTTGACCCCTTGGCCGGCACATGGGCACCGGGTACTAGGTGATCTTACCAGTATGCTTGGAAATCCTGGGTGTATTGGTGTATGGATCCTGTATCAGCACCTGTAATGCTGATTCTCCGTTTTCTTACCGTACAGTTAATGTGTATAGGTTAGCCATTTATGCGGGGCACTGCGGGTTTCAGGGGGTTCAGATGTGGGAGCTCTGGATGTTTCTTCTCATTCATTTACACAGGAGGGTGCCCTGTTTGACATTTCTAGACATACTAAGACTTCCATTAAGTCGGTTTTCTATCCATGTTTCCCTGAACATCCTCAACTGTGTCCTATTTTCTGCCTTAAAACGTACAAGGATAGGACTAGGAAATTTAGATCTCTATCTCATCTGGAATTGTTCCTTGCAATCTGCAGACCCCATTTACCTGATGCTACTGCATCACTAGCCAGATAGGTTAAATGGTTATAGCGGAAGCAGGGGTGGATGTTTCTATCTTTGGTCCTCATTCTATTAGAGGGGGCTATGGCCTCCAAAGCTGCCACTTTAGGATGTAGATTAGAGGATCTGTTTAAGGCTGCGGATTGGTCTAGGAAATCTACATTTTGGAAATTATATTTCAAACCAAATATTAATTTATCTGCTTCAGTTGTAGCGCAGCTTCAAAATGGCCCAATTAGCACATGGAGGCAGTAGGACCAGATGTCAATGTTCCAAGTAAAAAAATGCGCATTTCCCATTGGGGTGTTGTTTGACAGTGGCATATAGCAGGATCTGTAAATCCATACCTGAAGTGCAATTGTGATAAAAGAAAAAAAATTACTACCACAAAGTTTGACAAAGGGTGGTAGTAGAATTAGCGCATGGAAAGGGTTAAAATACCAGCATTTAAAATACCTTGGGGTGTTTAGTTTTCAAAAAAATATGGGTTGATGGGGTAAACTACATTTGCCGGCTTTAAAAAAACCAAAATGCACGTGGGACAGAATTGGAAAGAAACTGGTTTTGAAATAATTACGCTACGTGATGCCCTGGGCAGGGGCCAAACATGGCCCCTGAAGTCAATCTTCGTGTTGGTGAATGCCTTGACATCCAGGCACGTCATTGGTCGTTAACTGACCTTTTTTGCATGACATGCCTGGCCCGTCAAAGGTCGTTAAGGGGTTGAAGAAAGAGATATGCATAATACTCGCCTCCATGTCATTATAAATCATGACTTTACATCAAGTTACTGGTAAAATCTAGGAATTCTATGATATTCTTGCTATAGGATACATACCTAAAATGTTGCAGTTTCTATTTTATACCCTGTAGATATAATTATTATTGGAGAAAGAACAACATCCTGTTGATGTAAGTTACATCTCCCAACTGTGTTTCATGTTATAGTAATATCTAGAATTTGATATCATTACTCAAGTTTATACGAGGTGTGACAGTGTAAACCCCAGGGAGATGCTTAGTGTGGCATTTGGGTACAGGTGCTATCCAGATCATAAATATGGGTCCCTGGGGTGGAGCAATTGGAGAGCAGGGTGGGCCAATGCTCCGTTTCCCCATGCTGTGGAAATTCCATGCCGGGTTTTCCAGGAGGCAAGAAATCTGCAGGATCCGGTCCGGGATTCCTATGGGGCCGGCATCAGGCACAGGTGCTGGACATTAAAAACCCCTGGAGCTTGATACTCAGAGAGACTGTTGGGGGAGGAGGAAGTTCCCTGTGCTCCCAGGGCAAGGAGAGGCCCTGAAGAAGACAATCCCTGAGCCAAGTGAGGCAATACCTGCCTGGACATTTTGTGTGCTGTCTGGGGGAGGTTTTCCAGAGCCTGGCGTAGCTGGGTCTGGCTGGTAGGTTGAGTCGGTGGGTGATTAGGCTTGTCAGTCTGGACCAGCATAGTTCAGTTAGAGAGGGCTCCAATTGGGAGCTAGGTTTTCTTTTTATGATTTGGTGTTTGGGGTTTCAGCAATTAAAAATAAAGATCTGTTTTGTTACAAGCTGGTGTTTCCAAGACTGATTGCCCTAGAAGACTGTGCTTAGGACCCCCTAAAAGTGACATGTATCGCCCTCCTGCTATAGGGTTTGTCACATATGGTGGAGAATGCGGGCAAAGCACTGCTATGGTCTGTGGGCAGAAAGCAGGAACCAAGTGAACAACTGAGTGGATGCTGGTGACGAGTGCTACACTGGATCCAGGAACCCCAAGTGTTGTGCGGCCTGAAGCTACCAAGCTGCAGTGGATGTGCCAGAAGTGATTACAGCTTAACCAGGAGGATTGAGTGGAAACTCTGCAAAGACTGTTGCATGGTATGTGCCCTTGTGTATTGCTGGCTGAAATACATATGCTTATGGAGGATGGCCTTGATGATCCGGACATGAAGTTTCTATTTGCTGGATAAAAGTATTGCGTATCTGTGAAACCTGCAAAAGAAATGCCACACTAAGCATCTCCCTGGGGTTTACACTGTCACAGAGGGGATATAAAGTTAGACTACAGCACTAGTAACTCATGGACAAGTCATATTTGGGCCTTTGAGCAGTTGGTTTCTTATGTCTAATTGATAAAATATTTTACTTTTTATACATTTGGTGTTAAGTATAAAATAAATAGCGGACTCTAAACCACTAAAGAAACTAATGCAATGGTCCTGCTGATTTGACCATTCAGTTAGTTGCTATTGTGATAAAACCACTTTCACCCCTATTGTTGACACCCAGCACTTAGTGTAACTTAATATAATCTACAGCTCATATGTACTTTTTCTGTTTTACTTAAATGCTTTGTCTGCATAACATCTGATGGAAACTGTATTTTAAAGATTCATTATTTTCCTCAATAATTTAGTCAAGAAAGTTTTTAAGTTAACAGAGGTAATAATTATTTTGTTAAGAATATTCTTAATCATTTTAATTGTTATCATAACCTTGTCATTTCCCATGCCATGGGGATTTCTCATTTAGTACCAGTGTCCAATTAAATATTTTCATTAGTGGATGGCCCATAAAGAAGCTACATACTTTACTAGATTTGATGGGCTACTATGATGACCTGTACCTTATTAGTATTCTGATTTTATCATTCCCTCAGCACATCCTGTATTTTAATTGGCATGATATTATAGTTAATGCAGAAATGCATTTTACTTGACTCAACTATCAATCTTACGTATGAAATTACATTGCGGGATCGACTGATTTCCGAAGTTTTGGTAACTAACTAAATTAGTGTCATTGATGACAATATTGTTGTATAAAATACTAAATTTTCTTGAAGCCTAATATTTATTCAGTTTGACCCTCAGGACCTAATAATTTTTCTGTTTAATCACCCCCCCCCCATAGACACTCAAATCATGAAAACTACAATAAGGTGCAGTAGATGACAATTTAATTATTAATTTTATAAAGGACATGCAATTTATTTAGCAGTTACTTTTTAGTAGATATTTTATTAAAATATTAATGACTGGACACAGGGTTATAATAAATGTAACCCTATATAAAACATCTCACACCCTATAACATTTTGTGTATATAAACTATTTATTTTTCCATTCATTATAAACTGGGTCTGCGTTATAAAAGTTTTTAATTATGTACTCCTAGCACAGGGGCATCCAACATGCGGCCTGCGTGAGAAATGCAGCCCGCCGGACCTTGAGGTGCAGCCCGCGTGAGATCTGGAGCCAGGGCAACTGGGATTGCAGGGGCGCAAAGGGCCCTGTTGCTTACCTGTGGATTGCTCGTACACACTGTGAGCAGTGTCTTTTGAACCGCACAGGGGGAGCGGAACCCAGCAGAGTCACGGTAATTTACATCGCATCACATGCTCCATTCCTGCTTCCTCGTTACGGTACAAGAGAAGTTGCTTGCACAGAATCTGAACAATGCAGAGGGAAGCAGCGGCCCCTGCGGAAGTCTGTGAGTGGCACCGAGAGAGCTGCATGATAGGAGTGTGATTGCTGTTAGCAATCATATATATATATATATCTTAATATTGTGGTTTATTTTTATTAAAAGTAAGTAACACACCAAAATTGAATGAAAAAAATACAATAACAATTACGTTATATATGATTGTTAACAGCAATCACATTCCTATCATGCCCAGGCAACCAGTACATGCTGGAATCTGGGTATGCCTGAGAATGCTGTTAACAATTATATATATATATATATATATATATATATATATATATATATATATATATATATATATATATTTATAAAACAATAATATGCTATTGCACTCCAAACCAATTCTGTTGTAGCCTGGTGCTAGGTAACAAGGCAAAGTAATATACACAGTCTATGGATAGTTACCAGCACTCTTTTTCCAATAAATACAGATTCCTCTTTTGCAGTTCAACGTTTCAGTCTTTATTTGACTTTCATCAGGACACTTTAGCTTTAACCAGTGGTCTCTCCCGGCCAAGTTGTGGCACCAGAATTTTAAAAGTTTGTACGAGCAACTCTATTGGTCGCCAGCAGGGGGCTCGTCTGCCATCAACCAGTGAAGTACAGGTGCACGTCATTGGTTGATGGCCCCTACAGGCGACCAATAGAGTTGCTCATACGGACATTTAAAATGCTGGCGCCAAAGATGCTGCGTATTGTATACCGCGTTAACCCTGTATTTACCCCTTCTACAAAAAAAACAAAGAAAAGAAATGAATAGGAAGAATGTACAGAAATATTCGCCCGAACGGAACACAGGAACGGAATACGAAGATGGTTTTTCCCCACAAAGACGAACACGAAGAGGTGGCTGGCGCCCAAGTCTACTATTTAGTATTGTTTTAATAAAAATAAAATTATAGTGTCCTTCACACTTAACTGTGAAAATGTTCACCATGAACCATGCCCAGACCTATTCTTGGTTATAAGTGTATGTGTGATTGTGGGTGTCAGTGTACAGAGTTAAAATGCCTGTCAGACTGAGTGGAGTGTCCATGAACCTTGTGTTAGATTGGGTGTGTGTGTGTTTGCATATAGTGCGTATGAGCCAGTGAGTTGGTGCAGACAGCAGAACATTGAGCAGTGAAGCGGTACCACAATTATTTCCTGTTCCTGGGTGTGGTGCACATACCTGGGAACTCTCCAGGTTTAGTCTGGAGAACTCCAGGAGAAGCGCCACCTCTTCGGTTTTGACACGCCCCACTCCCCGCCCATTACCCCTTTAAATAAGGGCCACCCACCGACATCAGTGAGACCGTACATTTACGTCAGTGTGCAGTCCCCACCCCACTACCCACAAGGGTAGGCTCTGGGTATGGTGATGCACCCTACTGTATACAGGTTTTTCACTGCACAATCCTACTAGGTTTCTAAAATATTCCCATTTACCATCTGTAAAAGAATGAGTGGTGCAATTTTTCCCTGGGGTGCCACTTGATCTAGGACCAGCCCTGGGCACCCCTAAAATGAAGTTGAAATGGCTACACTGAAGAATATGCTGAGGCAGCGTCAGTGAGTGGAGTGAGTATGTTTAAATATGTGCCTCGGTATGATAGCATATGTTTTTCTGTATGTTATTGTGGAAATGTGTTTTTCTGCTTATGTTAGTGTGTATGTATTTGTGTGTAAATATGTGTATGTTAGTGTGTTTGGTGTCAGTGTGTGTCTTTTAAGTTTCCCTCCCCAGGTCAGGCTCTGGATCCACTCCTGTCTGCATTGTTGTAATTTTGGGTTTTGGGGGGGGGGTGTAAACTGTAAATGCTACTGTTAAGGTACATTTTGTGAAATTTACACTCCGTTATTTTAGTTTAAAAAAGTTTATCTCTTAAAATAATAGATAAAACATTTGAAATGCTGCATAAAACAACAAAATATACAAGTAGGGACTAGGAATCCATGCTTATATACAGACTGAAAAAGGTAGAGCCTAAAGAGTAGGGGGAATGACCAAAATAATGAAGGGGTGGGGTTTATAGTGGAAAAGGTGTGGTCTGGCCAGGAAAATTAAGAGTGTGTTTTTAGTCAGGTCTAGGGCAGCACAAAACCTGAATACATCACTGCTTGTAGTATGGGAGATAGGCCTCAATTTCAGTCTAACACTGTGTGTTACTGACTGACACTTCTAACTCTCATCTGTTGATACTGCATCAGCAAGCCTATATGACTATGCTTGTCCCTTCCCCTTTGAAATGCACATTGGTGTAAAAACTAAAAAAAAAAACTCACGGCCATATTTCCCTTAGTGGGCGCTTTCATTGACGTCCTCTTCCCTGATTTGAGGATCGGTTACAGGATGTCAGAGAGCACTGCCATTTTGGCAGAAGTTCCCAAAAGGCTTTTTCTGTGGGGAGGCAAACAAAGAAAGAAGATAGCAGATTGGAGATAGAAGACAGAAGATGAAAAAGACGCAGAAGGAACAGGGCAAAATTTTGGTGCACACCCCCTTCCATCGAGGAATAGGGGAGAGACAGTCCCTTTGCTGTACGCTGAAGCTCCACCCTGTTGCGTGAATACTACACCAGGCCAGTATAGAAACACTTCTTTCTCTGTGGATCTGTTTACATTATGCTGGCATGGTGTAATACTTCCATGACAGGGTAGAGCCTTGGCACACAACATGTGAGAAAGAGGATAAGCGCTAAGGCTCTGCTCTGTCACAGAACTACTACTCCAGGCGGGGATAACGCTGCTTAGAGCCAAGACAAGTTGACCACCGGATAAAACAGAAAAAAGCAGACAGAAAAAACAGTGAACAAGACGTAGAGTGAAGGAGAAGCAGAGACATGGAGAAGTTAGGGAGACATTGACGGAGAATGTGTGAAAGAGCTAGCATGAGTGGAAAAAACTATGAAATGCGAAATGCAGCTCTCTTTGCTTTGTTTTCGTTTGTCTTGTTGGGGCTCTTCCTCGTTTTAGGAGATTTGTAAAAATAAAAAAAAATGTATGAATCTTAATGCAGACCTGTGCACGAGGACCAAAATCATTTCAGAAAAATACTTTTTTTGTTATTGGACATTTGGAATTTTGTTTCCTGCTTCCTCAGATCTGATGAAATTCGTTACCCAAAAATAAACCCCTCTCTCTGTGTGCCCTACACTTCACCCCTAGGTCTCTCTGTGCCCCACACCTTTATCCCCTTAGTCCTCTCTACACCTGTTCCCCATAACCTTATCTACCCCTCCTTGCCTTGTTTGTACCCATAAGCTCTCCTCATCCTTGTATCTACCCCTCTACCTGCTCACTCTCTCTAGCTGCTGTCTGGTCTCTTTCTTTCTCTCTCTGCACCTGCAGGAAAGGAAGTGGAGAAGAGTGTCAGTTGTGTGAGAGAGTGTAAAGCTGCAGAGAAGAAACTGGCAGGAGAGATGTAAAAAGGGACAGGGAGAGTCAGTGTGTAAGAGTGTTCTGCTGCATAGAATAAACAGACAATGGAGAGGGGTGGGAGCATATGTGGTGTACACAGTGGCCTCGATAGAAGCTGCTCTAAATTGTAATAAAATCATTGCTTGGCTGTAGAGGTAAATGAATGCACAGCCTTCCTTACACTAATTATGCTCTTTTTGGTAGTTTGATACCATATGTTCCCCTGTCCATGAAGTGTATCTCCTTGAAAACATGTGCATACTTGGTGGCATAATGTCCCTGGAATTTTTCCTTTTTGTTTTTTGTTTTGTAGAGAAACATAAAAAATAATTCCACAGTAGATACGACCAAGGCTGCCTGTTTTATCAGCTGTAGAGGCTCAACCATTAATCATTCCTTATTCTTGTGTTAGATTCAAGAGCCATATGCCTATACCAATGCATGTTTCCCTCACTGTATTATAGCCTCTACAACTTTTGCAACCACTACCTCAGTAAAGTCTTCACAATATTAAGAAAAACTCACTGTAGACCTCAAACTACTAGACAAGATCACCCCAAAATAAAGTGGCTGGAATAGAAAACTCACCCAGTTGCCCTAAAATATTATAGAATCCTCACTTGACCACAGAGGTTAAAGGATGGGACAAAGGCTTGATGAAGGCCATCAACCATCACAGAAAATGTAGAAGAGGGAGGGAAGATATACCTACAACAAACAAACAAATGATCGAATCTCAACAGAATTTCTGAGGTTTTGGCATTTGTTTGTTTCATTGAGGGCCCTCCATGTTATCAGAGATTCGTAAAAATGCACAAATTGGCAAAAATCTGAATGTGCAAGTCTAATATATAAAACTAATTTCCAAGAAGTAATTAGATATATAAAACAATAATAGCTCTTTTCAATAATTGTATTTTCTTCAAGTTTTGGTCACTGGCTTAAATAATTTATATTGGCCATATTGGCTGAGGAAAATGTTTCCCTTCTTGGCTTTTGGTAAAAATTACCTTTTTAGACTTGGGCGCCAGCGAAGTCTTTGTGTTCATGTTCATCTTTGGGGGGGGGAATCCGGATTCTGCAAATATTCGCCCATGTGTTCGTTTCGGGCAAATATTAGTTCTTTGTATTTTTCTCTTCATTTCTGCCGATTTTCTAGCTTATCTTAAGTGACTCTATTGGTCTCAGGCAGGGGGCTGGTCTGGCCAGGGCCGGCCCAAGGCAAAATGCCTCCTGGGGTGAATTTTAAAAGGCCGCCCCCCCACCTTGTACTTACCTTTCAGCAGTCCTGCAGCGAGTCTCCCTGTTCGGTCTCGGTGCCGGCTTGTAATGCTGAGTACCGGAAATCCTCCGGAAACTCAGCATTACAAGCCGGCACCGAGACCGAACAGGGAGACTTGCCGCAGAGGAGAGAGAGAGGGGCGGCAAGCAGGTACTGACAGCTTGGTAAGCTGGTCGGCGCCCCTTTCTCTCTCTTTAGCTTTTTGTAAAAAAAAAAAAAAAAAAGGGCTTGGGGCTGCGAAGTGCCGCCCCTTCAAAAGTGCCGCCTGGAGCGGTTGCCCCACTCGGCTCCATTGTCGGGCCGGCCCTGGGTCTGGCATCCCCAATGAAGATGTTTGATTGCAGTTGTAGCCCCCAAGGGTTGCACAACCACGTAGTTATTAGGTTTGAGGGCAATTACTTTTTCACATCAATGATATAGGTTTTGATTTACTCTTTACCTTTTAATAAATAAAATAACCATTTAAAAGCTGAATTTTGTTTATTCATGTTGTCTTATATTTAAATTACTTGGCTGATCTGCAACATTTAAATGTGACAAATAATGGCAAACACTTTTTTTCACTGTAATGTGAACTGTAACTATAAATAAATGTTGCTTTAATATCTGCTACAGTAAAAAGTTTAAATTTATAATGTCAAATATATTTTATTTTCACACAGTGGTATTTCTCATACTCTCTCTTTCAAACTGAATCCCTGAAGATCTCATTTCAACAATGGCACCCAGCAACAGAATGAACCAAAAATATATATCACTAGGAAATATAACTGACAAGGTAGTGAGCTCATTTTGGCAGACAATTTAACTTTCAGCCTAAGTCCCTTGGAACCATGAAAGGACATCGAAGAATGACTCTGAGCAGGCAAAAAAAGCATACAGGGTCAAGAAAAATAGTCACAAAATTACCCATTGGAAATTAAATGCCAGGAGGTTATACATTTATAATGTAGCATAGCAATATGGTTTGTTTTGCTGGGTACTCGGTACTAAATGATAAAGAGCACCCTAATATCAGGTAGAAATATTTTTTTTCTGTATTGTGCTCCATATGAACATTATATTGAAATGGAAAAGGAAATTCTGTCCATTAAAATAACATTAATAGATCAAAAACACAGTGAAGATGTTAATGTTGTAAATGATGATTATAGCTGGAAACTTTTTAATGAAATATCTTCATAGGTGTACAAAGCCCATTTATCAGCAACCATCGCTCCTGCGTTCCAATGACTCTTTGTGTTCACTAATCCAAGTTTAAGTTTAAAATGCTACTTGATCATTAGTAAACCCTCTTGATATGTTATGCTAATTGTGGTATTATTGCTAGACATTTTCCCAAAAGGCGCAAAGGCTTGGTATTTTTCAGAAGGGGAAAATAATGAAGTGACTATTTTAGCTGATTTTGAGGCATAATATGTGTATAATATACGTAGAGACAAAATAAAGAACACATTCATGACATTGTATGGCATCGTATACAAAAATGCAGTAGGAATTTAGGAAATATGGGAGAAAAAGGTCCATGGAACACCCACTGGATATTTAAACAATTATTACAGTATTTAAATATGAAGGTCTTGTGGCTAATTTGTGTCACATAAGTATAGGGCTGCCCTCCCCTGGGCTATCCATCTCTCCCCCTGCCTTTATTCCTTCAAAAAATCCCTCAAGACCCACTTCTTTAAGGATGCTTACAATATAGCACACTAACGCCCTCCCATATTCCTTTTGCTCACCTTTCCTAGTCCCTCTCCTGCAATACTTTTACTAGTGTGGCTAGTCTATCCCTAACAACGGCACTTTTACCTATTGTTGTAATACACCCTAACTCGTTTGAGCAGGATCCTCCTCACCTGTTGTCTCTGTTAGTCAAATTGTTATGTTACATCCTACTTGTTATGTCCTGTCTACCCATTGTACAGCGCTACAGAATTTGATGGTGCTATATAAAACAATAAATCATAATAATATAGGTGCTGTAAACAGAAGTATGGCAATGAGAGTATTCCTTACTTTATACCAGAAGCATAACAAGAAATAACAAGCTAGCATGACTCAAAGTGTCAATCTTATACTTTTATGTGCTGTTTAGTATGGTTCAAAAAGGTTAGATAAAGTTACATATGGTCAGACACAGCCACTTTTCCACCACAGCATAAAAAAGTACAATATTGAAAGATTTTGATTTGGTATATAAAGGAGATGATGAAAATGAATATTTGAAATTAGCTCATTAGCTCTTGTTATAGGGAGGCA
The DNA here is from genome assembly GCA_023333645.1 of Sceloporus occidentalis. Taxonomy (NCBI): domain Eukaryota; kingdom Metazoa; phylum Chordata; class Lepidosauria; order Squamata; family Phrynosomatidae; genus Sceloporus; species Sceloporus occidentalis. The sequence continues at coordinate 2,414,257 of JALMGF010000123.1, forward strand.
CACTGAACACTATTCAGCCAAGGAGTCCATATCCTAGAATAGAGTTGGGGTGTTTGAGATTGCCAGTGTGACATCTTTCCCATAACTCTGTGATGTTCCTACTGGATAAGAATATCTGATATCTTGGGTACCATCAATATTTTCCAATTTCGAGTAATACGTTAATTTAGAAAAAATGTACAATAAGTTTCCTAGTCGGATGTGGGAGAGGGTCTCGGAACATCTTGCTTTTTTACAGGTCAATGGTAAGACCTCACCTTGAATATGCAGTACAAGTCTGGGCACCTGTCCTTAAAAAGGACATTATGGAACTAGAGCAAGTTCAAAGGAGGGCTACAAAATTAATATGGGGATTGGAAGATACTAGTTATGAAGAGAGACTAAAAAAGTTAAAATTATATACACTGGAAAAACGGCATCTTAATGTGATAACATTATATAAATATATGCAGGGCCATATATAAAGAGCTTTCAGTGACCTGTTCATTAACAGAAATGTACAAAGAAAAGGAGGTCACCCTCTGAGACTGGAAGAGCGCGGGTATTCTTTATAGTAAGGACAATAAAGGAATGTAATTCAATGCCAAGGGAGGTGGTGTTATCAAGTACATTAGATGCCTTCAAAAGGGGTCTGGATAATTTTTTTAGAAAGACATACAGAACTATAAATAGAATTAATATTTTAGAGCTACTTGATTGTAAGAAATCATTTTTATACTTTTATTTTGTTCTGCACATTTTAGGCCTGAATGCAACTTGAGTGCTAGGAACATATGGTATCAATTAAGTGACGTAGTTTAGAGGGTCTTCTGTGGAATGCCGGTGTATCATATGACTGTTCCAATAGGATTCCTTTACGTATACCCTAACCAAATGTAAAGGGGTATAAATTGGCATGACTACAAGGACAAGGTCTCTTTCCACGCTCTCATCTTCATCTCACCAAGATACTTAGCCTACAGTACCTTTTAGCAACATTTGTTCCAGCATTGGTATTGTATGAATTGATAATTTGTTATCGAATAAACCTTATTAATAAGACATAGAAGCTGTGGTCTTGATTGCTGTTTGATCACTGGAGAAGCTTAGATATTCAAGACAAAGAATATTCTAACAAATTGACGAGCCAGCCAGTCTTTAGTCAGTTTTCTACGGCGAGCCTTTACTGCACGTTTGTTTTTTACTTTTCCTCTTCCGACAAAGGGGGGATAGTGTGCAGTTGTCTGAAGAGATCAAAGAGATCCTCTGACTAAAAAAAAACAAAAAACCTAGCAGTGTGATCAGAAGAAAGTGTAATTCGACACTACCAGACCATTACCAGACCACGTGGTGAGAAGCAAGAGCATTCCAGAACCGTGTATCGTAGTGAGAGCAGATTGAGCAAGCAACTGATCTACGGTAAGTATGGATTTTATTAATACTTTGTCTTCCGGAAGTAAACTTGAATTTACGTTTGTTCCTTATACGGCTAGTGATTCAGCTTTGTGGCATGATTTATGGCGTCAATGTGAAGATGCAAATAAGAAGATAGACAAAAAGATATTTTCTGTGAATAAGGAGAAACAAAAGTTGAGAAACGTAATGAAAATGATTAAGATTTTTAATACATTACTTGATGGTGGTGTTAATCTGACTAATAATGATGTTAGTCAAAGTAATTCACAGAGTAGTGACATGGTTAAAAATGAGATGCACAATGTGTGTGCAATAGAAAAGGAATGTCCTAAATGTGATTTATTAACTGAAGAGATTTCTGATTTGTCGGATTGCTTAGAAATTAAGAATTTGTTAATTACAAAATTGCAGAAAGATTTGAAACAAGTTTGTGTAATTACAAGGGGAGATAGACAAAGACACAGCTTTATTCCAGAAAATGTAGAGGATGAACCAGAGGTCAGTTCAGAACAGGAACTGCAAAGGAAGAAGCTTAGAAATAAAGCAGCAAAATTAAAATTACAAATACAAAGTGAGTTAATGAAATTACTTAAAGAAATACCGCCGTATAATTCTAATTTGGATGCATTTGGTAATGCAGATGTATTTGAATCGAATACAGAGAAGCATAATTTGTCTAATAAAGAAAAAAATATTTTGTTTAAGATTTGGTTACCTACATACATGAGTAGAAGATTAGTAGCTCCAATAAGTTCTCCTATAGTGGAGAATGATGAAATAATTCATGGAACAGATAAGGATAGACTCCAGCAGTTGATTAAGTTTACAACTGGAAATACCAATCCAACAATTGATATACTAGAAAATCTGAAACCTACAATTTCAGAGGATCCATTTTCTTTCTTGTTAAGATTTGAGCAGGCTTACAGATTAGTTTTTAACATTTCTGATGATGAATGTCCTGTTTCTATGATACAGGTGTTTGTTAAAAAGTTTAACTACCTGGATCCTACTAGCATAGCAATTGCTTCTGATATGCAAACACTTGAGGATGCTGCTGCATTTATTGATAAAATCAGGAGAGAATGCAGACATGAAGGGGTTAAAATGAATGTGTCTGTAGTTAACATGGTTAATAGCAAGGATATAGGTAGAAAGGACAGATCACATTTAATTCACCCCCCTTCTCCCCCTCAGGAATTTAAACATACCCAGATGCAGAATCCCAGGGGACACAGGTTTTGGAATAAAGAGTCTTTTCACTGTTTCTATTGCAAGAAACTGGGACATTTTAAAAGACAATGTCGCAAATTTCTCTATAATAAAAAATTAAAAGAGCAAAGAAAATCAAATGGATTTGTTTACAGTTCAGATCCAAATGTATATACTAACAGGGCTGTAACACCTCAAAGAGATTTACTTTACACTCCAATGATTAGGCAAATCAGGGAGATTGAAGTTAATAAAGAAGATTTACCTAATACAGGAACTACACAGGAGTATGTTTGTTGTAAGTGTCGCGAGAGCTATAATACGTAGATCTATGTTGATTCAGTATATAGGGAGCTAGTATAGCAATTAACTCTAATTCGTACTGTATCCCTGCACTCTGTCTTCTATGAAGATGTTTTGAATAAGTTAATTTATTTATAAGAAAAACTATATGAACATCAGATGTGTTATATGTTAAAGTTTTGTTTTATTCTGTAAGTTAAGATCCTGTAATGTTATATGTTGTATATGTTAAACTGCAACTACATAGTGTCCATCATTTGCAGAAGTACAAGTTAGGGATATTTCCTTTCTTGCTTCTCAGGTTGATTCAAAACCTTAATTTAGTTCATGAGAACAGGGTTTTGCGTCATGACTAAAAAGGATTACTATGTATTGTATTGTATTGATCAAATATGTTTTTCCGTAATCAATTGAAGTATTAATTATTTACTATTGTCCATATTCTTAAATTCATCTCATGATCCAAATTCATGTGTTATAATTTGCTATTTGGTTATTTGATAAAATGATGTGGTCTTTAATGTTAATCATTTTAAACAATTTCTTAAGAATCATATTAGAACATTACATCATATTTTATAGTGAGGTGCTACAATAATAAAGGTTTTGTATCAGCTAAGATTTTGATGCTGCATATCTGTTGTGTTTTTTAGGTTTTATATAAGAGTCGAATGGACAATGCAAATTATTAAAAAGTCTATCATGGCAAAGACATCTGACATTCAACAAGAGACAACCCTTTTTGTTTCTCGCAGTTCTGACGGCGACCATACTGATGATTGATGGTTCTAAGAAAGATCTACAGAGTCAAGAAGATATACAGATTTGACAACCAATTTATAGACAATTTAACATTGATCCAAGGAGAAATCCAATTGCCTTTTGGAGTCAAGAAGGATTTTTCCCCCCTTATTGCAGATTTTGAAGTAGCTTAATTAGGGGGTTTTTGCCTTCATTTGGATCAAGAGTAGGAAGGTTAGGTAGAAGGGTTAAACTTGATGAATGTAGGTCTTTTTTTTTCAACCTTATATACTATGAAACATGTGGAGAAGTGAAATCTCTGGTGACAATTGGACATTTATGTGTAATACAGAGTTTTGAGTTTTGAAAAAAGGTCTTCCCATATTGATGGAATTTTTGGGCAAGTCCACCAAACATGGAACATGGTGCCATCATTGCCACAATCCTTGGTAATGTGAGAGTCGTTCAGGAGTTAAGTACCACCGACAATTGTTTTTTTACAGCAACTCTACATGATTCATGAAACATGACACTCTCATCATCATTTCTTCAGTATTTTAGCTGCTTTTAATCATTCAGCTTTATGATAAAAATGCTTCCTTTTTTTCCAAAAAATTGTTGAGGTCCTTTATTTATTTATTGTCTCTTTATATTATTAGTAAACAAACTCGGAAAAGTCGGAAAATAAATGATTCTGTAAGAAGAATAATGTAAAGGCTGTATCATAATAAACAAATAAGAAATACATATAGGAGAATCTAATAATAGTAATAAATTAATACACACATTTCTGTGACCAGGGTTATAACAGATATACATGTAGGGTTAAAATTCATAAGTGTCTAGACAAGATAGCTTTTATGCATGTGAACAGGGGCCAGAATAGACATGTTGGCATTGATTTTGAACATATGACTCATTACACAATAACACTTGTAATAACAATTACTACACAAGAAGTCTTTTATTTAAGGCTATGACCCTAAGCACAAAACCAATATAGTATACAGCAGGATGACGACTTCATTACCTTCATCATCGCAGATGAGCTGGGTGAAGCAGACTTGCAAATTAACTTCCTTCACTATATTAGTATACTTGCACAGCACTGGATGGTGTCATGTCACACTCCCACTCTTATGCTGATGTCGGCCTTAGTGATGAATAGCAATGTACATAAGCATCATTGCTTCATTGAAATGATGCTTACCACCTTAGGCAAAACCTATTTTTGCTGCCTCTCTGAATCCTGCCCATGGAGGCAGAGTCATGTGACTGCATCATACACATGACCTGCCCCCCCCCTCCCGTGCATTGACGTTGCCTAAGCTTCCAGTCCTCCTCTGTTACAAAATGGAGCAGCTAGATCCTGGAGCACTTGCACAAATGGGACTTGCTACAGCACCCAGATTTGACACATAGGACTTGCCCAGCACCCACATTGCATCAATGTTTTCTGTGGCTGCTCGCCCCCTCTTCTCCACTCCTTGCTACCTGGGCTCTGTGCACCCCATGCACGTGCCTCGGCGTAGCCCTGGATGTATGTATGTGAGAGTGTATGTAAGTGTGTGTGAGCATGAATGTGTCTGTGTGATAACATGTATGTGTAAGGACTTACCTGCCTCTCCGGTCCCGCTCCGTGGCCGGTCCCGCGACGCTTCCTTCTCAGACAGCTTCCCGGGCAGCGAGTACCACCGCTACCCGGTCGGCGTCTTCAAACAGACATCTGTAACGTGTTCTTATAACCTCGGGTGACCTCTTAATGCAGGACACACCTCCACCTTTCCCTATTTAAACCTGGACTTCTGAGTCACCCTTGGTTGGTGTATTCTGCTGTTTTCCTGTGTGAGTTACTGTGACTATTTATTCGTTTGACCCGGCTTGCTGACTTCGCCCCTGTTTACTGATTTGGCTCCTGTTCTCTGATCGTTGGTATTGACTCGGCTTGTTTGACTACTCTTCTGGAATTGATTCGGCTTCCCGCTTTACTGGTTACCAGACCTGATTCTCGGTTCCAGCTCTCCTGGCTACTCCTGGTTCCTGTTTGCCTGACTAATCCGCCATCCGGGGTCCTCCTCATCAAAGCGTTACAGTATGTTTATGTGTGTGAGCATAAATTATGTGTAAGTGTGTGGGAGCAAGAGTGTGTAAGTGTGTGTGTGTGTAAGCATGAGTTTGTAAAAGTGTGAATATGGGAAACCATGTGTATGTGTGTTAGTATGTACTGTGCATGTTTGTTTAAGCGGGAGAGTGTTTAAATATGTGCGCCACTGCGTATGTTAGTTATCAGGTGGAGGAGAAAGGGGCTGATGGGACCACATGGCTTTACCTGCACCCTGGGCCAAAAGGTGCCAGTCCTCCCCTGATGTAGTCCTAGCAAAACATCCTGTTATACTCCATATACCAGCATTTTCAAATCCATGCCCTATAATGTCCAGAAATGCAGCTGAACATATTTTTCTGCCATATCAGACAAGTGCATGCCAAGCGACATACCCAGGGTTGGTTTCTTTGTTCAATATTCTAGCATATCAAGCATAAAATTCCAACAGTTTTGAAACAGCATTGTACATCTTATAATATGTGCCCTATAACTGGCCAAAATGTATGGAAATTCTATATAATTCGGATATTTTGGACACCTACATTTTGAGGGTATTTTCTGTCAATTTAACTAAGTTAATAAAGCTTCACAAATGGAAATATTTAAACGTGTTTTTATCTGGTTTTTAATAAATTACTCATACATAATATTCAAGTAAACATCCAAATATGGAAACTTAATAAACCACATTTTACATAAGTACCCTATTCATAGAAAATGGAAATAATGGTTGAACCAACATATGGCAAAAATGTCAAGACAGGTTCTGAAAGGGTTAAAATTACATAACTGCAAAAAGAAACTTAAACAAATAAGTGTATCTTTGAAGGGATGTGTTATTAAAAATTCAAGATCATAAATTCTTAGACTGCTGAGCAGCCTAATATTTTATTTATCATGCTGGTTACTCTTTTTTTAAATAATATATTCTGAAAAAAATTATTTGCAGTCATTTGATAAGATTTAGAAATCAGAATTATGATGGCATCAAATGGGGTTAGTTTTAATACTAATTAAATATTTATACACATTTCAATTTAGTACCTTTTGCAACATCTAATCCCTCAATGTGCTGAGAGCACGTTATGCATTGTGTAAGGATGTGACAAGAATGAGTAATTGCTTATATTAATATAAACAGGATTTTAGAGAATGCACTCGTGGAAAACTAGGTTTGTTTTCTATGCATGAATATTTGTTAATTTGTAAAGGGACACTCCAGGCATGCACTTTAATGCTTATTATAACTGTGTCTGCACTTTAAATTTCCATGTTGTCCCTTTCGCAAACGAGTTTGCCTATTTTCCTCATCCCTTAACTAATTGCTGCGAAGTAGATGTGTTCGGCATAACACATCTCCCTGCCCACGATATACTTACCAGCACTGGGTCAAGTTAATGCTGTGGGCTTTCAATGATTTAAAAGGCATAACTTTTCTACCACTGATTGGTTGCTGCAAGCAGCAAATCAGTTGCCAGAATCGCTGGAATAACGGGCAAAGTCTAACAGGTGAACTTGCTTTAACAGTTTTTTGCTGTGGAAAACAATATAGAATTTCTAATAGTTTTCATCCCCATTCAACCCGGTTGTAATTAACCCTACAATTTCCACCCACAACCCCCATCCTTAGATAAAATAATAAAAAATATGATAATAAAATAATAATAAAGAAAATTTGTTTAGCTTTTGTTTAGTGTTTTGGGTTTTAGGGAGTGTGACAAATCCTGTAGCATGAGGGCGATAAATGTGACACTTAGGGACTTTAAGCACTGTCCTCTAGAGCAATAAGGCACAGGAACAATGCCTTGTAGCAAATAGTGATTTATTTTCAACTCCTCAAATGAAACAACCCTAAACAAAATCAGAAAACAAACAAACCTAGCCCCCAAGTGGAGCCCTCTCTAGCTATACCATGCCAGCCCAGACTGACCAACCTAAACACCCACTAACTAGACCTCCCAGCCAGACTCAACTAAGCGAGGCTATGAACAACCTCCTCCAGAAAACACACAAAGGTCCAGGCAGGTATTGCCTCACTTGGCTCAAGGATAGTCTTCTTCCAGGCCTCTCCTTGCTCTGGGAGCACAGAGAAAAGTAATCTTCCCATAACAGTCTCATTGATCATGAACACCTGATGTAGGGCCTATAGGAATTCCAGAATTGATCCTCTTGTAAAAGCCGACATGGGTTTTCCACTGGAAGGGAGAATGAAGAATTGGCCCAACCTGCTCTTCAATTGCTCAACCCTAGGGACCCATATGCATGACTTGTATAGCACCTTGTAAAGCATCTTGCTGGTGTTTACAGTGCCACAGGAGTCATGGTGGACCTGGAAACCTGGCTAGCCTCTTAAAAGTATTTGTCATCAGCATGACCCTTGCACTGCCTATACACAGTGGTTTGATGTGACCTTCAATAACATACACAATAAAGGACTTTATTTATGTATGGATTTAGAAATGGCCCCGCATTAATTTACCTAAATGCCACAACATACTTTATTGAAAACCGAATAAAGCACTTAATTGTCAATAAACCACCTAACCACTTAAGCCAGCTGCAGGGTCCCATCTTACTACTATAAATGGTCCTCGTTCCTGTGTCCCCTACTGACGTCATCATAAACAACCTCTAACATCTAGCCATGATCCAGGTATTAACCCCTTGTGGGCACTTCTCAAGGGACCCTTCAGTGTTCCGAAGGGCGGGAATCTTCATACAGCAGGTAGGAACACTCTTCAGCTGTTGTTGTTGTTGTAGAGACGATGCCCGGTACTGCTTTCCCCTTATATAGTCATTTTGGGGGACAAGTCTGGTAACCGGCTGCAACCACTTGATACCAGGGAGTCTGGAGCATGGGGGACAAATCGGTAAGTTGGGGGGCATATAGGGGGTATAAAGCATATCAGGGGGGGCAGATTGGCAAATAGGGGTAATAAAGCCTTTCTGGAGGGCAGTGTTAAATAGGGGATATAAGACATATTTGGGAGGCACAGTGGCATATAGGGGGAATAAGGCATGTGATGCATTTCCTGCAATGAGATGGAGTTGGATTTAACCACTAGTGATTTAACCCTTTTAGTCTGCATGCCACTTTATGCTGTGCTCTAGCATATAGTTTCATATAGTGACTAGGGTGACCACATTTTATTTCTGCAATTCAAGGACACACGATGAAGCCCATGGGATCACACACACAAGTATATATATATATATATATATATATATATATATATATATAATATTAGCCCCTGCTGCCGATATATATATATATATATATATATATAAATATTACCCCTGCTGTCAATATATATAAATATTAGACCATGCTGCTAATACATCTTATATTGAAAAAAATTACTTCATACATAAACAGATCAACACATTAACACACAAACCCAACGTTGCATGTATAGATCAATTGAGATTCACATGTGAACTCGGCACTAAAGGCATAGAATCAGAAAAACAAATCCTGTATTTGCAGGTATACAATAATAATGTATGGAAATACAGGTATAGATCAACAGAACACACAAGCCCAGCATTGCAGGTATAGATCAACTGGAAATCACATATAAACTCAGCACTGAGGATATAGATAAAAAAACATATGGAAACAGCATTGCAGAACTCAACAATAAATGTATAGATAAACCCCCCTAAATTACAGGCATAGATCACAGGTTGCACACCCCAAAGCCAGCCCTGACATCCACATTGCCCACTTAAACCTTATCAGCACCCAGATAACACACATAAGACTTTCCATCTTTGTCCCCAAACAGCCCAGCATGAGTCAACTTTGTCCCCAAACAGTCTGACCTATGCCATCTTTGTCCTATAAACACCCTGCTTGTGCCATATTTGCCTTTCCACAAATCAATTATACATCTATGATACACACAAACACTAATTCACTAATTCACACTTTCATTCACATAATACCTTCACATAATTATTTATTCTCTCCCTCATTCAGACAATTCATCCACACATTAATTCATATTCCCTCATTCGGACAATTCATCCACATTAATTCATTCATTCTCTCCCTCATTCACACAATTCATCCACACACTAATTCATTTATTCTCTCACTCAATCTCACTCTTTATTTATTTCAATATTCTTACTACCCCCTTTATCACTATCTTCCCCCTCTCCCCCCTTTCTCACTATCTACACCCTCCTACCTTTCTCACTATCTACCCCCCTCTCCCTCCCTTCTCATGATCTACCCCCCTCTCCCTCCATCCCTATTATCTACCCTTTCCCCCCTATGTAGTTCACTTCCAGAAGTCCTGCGGTGAGAGCGCGAGGCCTCTGTCTCCCTGCTCTGCCACGGCGTGCGCTGCTTTACAGCTGAGCACATGACATGCCAGCACCGCAACCGAGCTAGAGGCCTCGCGGAGGAGACTAAGGGACACCGAGCGGTTGCTCAACAGGCGTGATGTCATGCGTCATGCCTGCAGAGCCGCCCACTGTACAACCCCTCCTAATGTTAGGTGAGGGAGCCGGTGCTGGAAGCACCGCCCCTCTTGAATAAAAAGCCATTGTTCTGCCCACTCTGTCTCCTTCCCCACGGTCTGCGGAGGGGGGTGGCTTAGGAGCACCATGCTGCAGTGCCGCCCCCCACCTCGGCGTTCCTGCTACCACGGCACCAGCGAACCTCGCTCCTTGTTCTCTATCTCTAAGCCAATGTTCTACCCAAGAACAAGAATTTGCATCTAGACCAATTTCCTTCCGTTTGAATACTAACCTATTGTGTGGTACCGTGTCAAACGCCTTGGTAAAGTAGATTACATCCACTGCAACACCCTGATCTACACTTCTACTTACTTCTTCGTAGAATGCAATTAAATTAGTTTGACAGGACCTATGTTTCATAAAACCATGCTGATTTTTGCTAATAATACTGTTCTTCCCAAGGAATTCTTGAATATTATCCCTAAACAGCCCTTCAACCACAGAAGTTAAGCTCACAGGTCTATAATTTCCGGGCACAGAGTGTTGTGGTCGTGGCCTGTTTTATGCAAAATTATGCTAATATTTAAATACACAATTTAGACAAAACACATCTAACAATACAACAATAAATTTGATTCAGGAATACAGTTAAATTATGTAAAGACGAATACCAACAGATGTTATGATATATAATGATATACTTTATTAATACCTCTAGCGGTACAAACAATATATCGAAAAAGGTTACCATAACAAAGTTACAGACAGTCAACAATTATATTCTAATAACATTGTAATAACATATGTACTTAACTTCAGAGAGTATCAGCATATCAAATGACTCCTTTGGTGTTCAGTTTCCAAAATGGCTCTAGATACCAGGATCATATAGAAGACTTTAAAGGATTCTTTCAGTAGTTGTTTTCTAATTCTTAGTTACAATACTAGGCACTAAACTAGTCCTAGCTTCTTGGCACTTAACTAGCCCAAGATGGAAGAGCAGCTTTCTATTTCATACTTTTTCTCTGGCAAACTTTTACAGCTCCCTTAGCTTCTGCCATGCTGCTTCCTTCCTGTCCTTCCAGTCTCCTCTGCTCTTCCCCCTTCTTCCTGGAGTTCCTGATATCCCATTGTTCCTGGCATAGCCCACATGGCTTTTCATGTAGGTAGCCATTATCTATGGTCTTAGATAAACAATAGATGTACACATCACTCACTCTCTAGTGCTACCTGGTGGTAGAGGTAAGGCACTTCTTAAACAATAGAACTAATTGGTATTGTAATGTATGCCACAGTTAGGGGAGTGGTTTATCCAAAGGGAGATACAGATATTGCGTCTGTGACGTGAATCACTAATAATGGACGATGCAATCCATGTCCACAACATTCCACCTCTTGATTCACATCATATAGTAATAATACATAAATATATCTCTCCAGAAAATAATCCCCCCACCATGGCACTCATTTCACAGATATCTTGTACATACAAACATATAAAAAACATAACAGTTATAATAACCCTAAATGTTATTCCCAAAAGATTGTCCAACTGAATCTTTCCCTCGTGTGACACTCCTCTTGCTCTTGATCGATCTTGATCCTGTCAAGACAGCAATTCCAATAAAATCCCTGCGAGTGGAACTCCATGCTCCCTGCTGCGTGAAGTGTCTTATCCTCAATAGAAAGCCAGGATCTCTTAAAAAGGACACCAATCTGCTAAAGAGAAAAGAGGACACGGTGAAGCATCACACTTATCATTGCACTACAAATCATGCACAACAGTACATTTGCTGCCTTCCTGACTAAAGCCATTAATATCTTCCTATAATAGCATTATCCCTCGGTCATCCTTATACTACCAGGGCTGATTTGGATATCCAAATGGATTTCTAATCCAATTCAGTTCCCGGGGTTCTGAAAACAATACAACCCTCTTCCACAAAGCAAACATCAATGTTTCATTTCTTTACATCAACCCCTCATGTTTCATACTCTAACATCCTCTTCAACCCAAATTCCCACGCTATAATATTTTGTAGTCAGTACTTTACTAAAGAATAATGGTTGCAAACCCATTCCCACTCTCAATTTATCACTACTGGGGACAGTACTCGAATGAGCTCTCCTAAAAACTCTTTGCACCACTCTACCATCCTAGTAGCTTTAGGTGGTAGGCAAGGGACCACTATATGCTTGGTGGTAATTGGATAATACAAAAGTCCATATATGCAAACGTTCATCTCTTTTGGTTCTTCCTTGAATTCTTTTAACAGTCTCTTCTTGCTGGATCCACAACAAGCCACAACTCTTCTGGCAATTCCATCCACCTCTAGGTCTTCAGTCTCCACAGCAGAACTGCCTAATCTGCCCATCTTTTTTTTCTTTAGGGCTACTTAGTGCGGCCACCCTCTTCATGAGGAATCAACTACTCATTCTCTTTCTCTGAGTAAATTCACATGTTCTGTGAGCCATTTTTTTAACAGGTTTGCAGCTGCAGGAGTACGGAATTACAATGTACTCTGTGACTGGCAACCTTGCTCGATGTTTCTTCTTTGTATCTTTATAATCTGCCACTGTTAATTGTTCTTGCATTATGCACAAATATACTCAGTCCACTGTGTCTTGATGCACTACCTGTATGTATACAATTTCTTCTTCCAGGCAGAGCCAACTTGTTTGTTCACCACTGGTGCAATGAGAATTAAAGAGAGCATTCGCTTATTCAATCCCAGCCTGCCACGTGTCTGCCTGTTTACATATACATTCATCTGCATTGACTTACTCTGAACCGCAGCACTCACTAATGGTGCTGCTGCATCCAGATCCAGATCGTCAGCAGTCAACCCAGAGTCATCCGACTTTTAAAACAGGCAAGACAAACGTGTTAATAGAGCTGTCAGCTGGTCGAATATCTACCTCTTTTCTGTCCTCCAGGCTGTCGGTTCTGCACATGACAAACCGGCATGGATGAGGAAGAAACATTTACAGGTTTTACATGTTCCCTTAAGTGGTTTTTACTAGGGACGCATGAAAACAAACACCCCTCACTAATAGTTTCCGTACTGTCCCGTTTCATATGATTAAACCCTGACTTCTGACTTGCAAATTTGGAAAGAGTTAAAACACCTGCAGGCACTTCAATTGTCAAAGGGCTGTCCTGCAACACCTCTTTAGTTTCTGCCCCCCTTATCCATACCCCATTCTGTTTCCTTGCCTTATCCCTCCCCCCAGCAACCTGTTGGCACCGATCTCTAGTTGATACTGTTGCCACATTTACCACTGGGAGCACACCATCTTGTAATAATGGGGAGGTCATGGCCCTGTTAATCGTCCTGCCATCTTTATCATTAGGTAGGGGTGGCTCTTCTAAATGTACATTGGTATGTATGTTTAAATGTGGAGAAGTCTTTGTCAGTGACCCACTAATACTACAAGGGTTGTAAGCAACTTTGTGTACCTGCCTAAGCCTTCTCACTACCGATTTCCACTTTTTAAACATCTCTGCAGTAGAAATACCATTTATCTCTTCTCTGGGTACACCATTCTGTAACAAGTCATGCCACATTTGCCTTCTAGTCATCCTACTCGGATTCCCATCCGACTTTTGTGCTGAAAATTGCACTCTAGCCTTTTCTGATTTATAAACCCTCTTAGTGTCCTTGGTTTCCATGTTTAACTCTTCTATCTCAGCCAATAGGGTGGTTACATGGTGTATTTTTCTATTGTTTCCCATTCCATGGAGCAGAGATAGCAGGGGAACTTTTAGATATGGCGGTGCAGTCTTTAGAAGCTTTGACCGCATGCTAGCTGTAAAATCCTCCATATCAGGGCCTTCCCAATTACCCTTGTTCAATCCTGCAACACAACCCATAATCCTTACATGATTTATGGCATCTTTAATTGTTACCCATGGGGTCGATGGCTCAATATCTGAGTGTGATGGATAAACTTGTAATAAAGCATGGCGAACCATGTCTACCAATGAAAAGTTCCCCCTAATCTCTCTCACCCTCCGTAATGCCTGCATGAGCTGCAGATTCAGTGTCAGCTGCCCCATACTTATGGCTTCCCTTGCACTCAACAGCACACTGTCAGCTCCTCCGTCCCACATGCGTAGTAACCACTCGCCCACATTTTCACCCACTTGCTGTTTATGTGTCTTAGCCAGCTCAATGAGCTCCATATGTGTGTAACTCTTTACCACTTCCTTCATCTCATCACGTGCACCATTTCTCCAACCATGCTCCCTATCTTGGTCGCAGTGTATTCTCCTTTTCTGCTGTTGTATAATGATAGGACAGGCCTGTCGCCGGTCCAGTTCATTATCATCTTCAGAAAAGGACACATACGCATCATCGGATGACCGGAGAGTCTCTGCAGGATCCCATGTGGGATCTGCCACCATTGCTCGCACCTTACTTACAGGCTCTAGTTTTCTACATCTCTGCAACCTCCTGTGCTTGATCTTGCTTACCATTAAGTTAGTACATTTCTCTTCTAGAGCAGCCAAATGGCACGCATTACTACGCATACATTCTTTGGTCATAACTAAAGAATCTTTGACTTCCTGTAACTCTGTCTTCAATGCTTCATTTCTCTGCACCTCGCGGCTAAGGGCCTGCACAACTATCCAGCCTGTGGTGGCAGCGGCTTTCCGCTCTTTCTTGGAGTAAACTCCTAGGTCTAAACGTAATGCCTGCACACCAAGTTCAGTACCAGCATCAGGATAGACTGGAGCTGCATATTTTATCAGTTCCTCAGCAATGGCTTTCCAACTACCAAATTCTGCCCATACAGGAATTGTTCCATATTTTGATCTTTCTTGCCCTGCTACAGCTGCTTTCTGTTTGAGTGTTCTGAACATCTTTACACACTATTACAAGCGAGTTCTATGCACCAGACTCTCTACTGTAATATAGGGGTTATGCACTAGAGTTTAAACACACAAACACATGGCTTTAGAGCACTAGAACGTAAACATACAAATCTGTAACTTTATGCGATAAATGCACAGTAAATACACGGTATTCTCATTAATAATCTTTACTGTATCCTGCCGACTACGCCAATTGTTGTGGTCGTGGCCTGTTTTATGCAAAATTATGCTAATATTTAAATACACAATTTAGACAAAACACATCTAACAATACAACCAGAGCCGGCCTTAGGCGTTGTGGCGCCCTGTGCGGACTACTCCTCTGGCGCCCCCCTCACTACCCGCCCTCTCTGCCCCTTCAAACTACCCACCCTCTCTGCCCCTTCAAACTACCCCCCCATGCCCCTTCAAACTACCGCCCCTCAAACTACCCCTTCAAACTACCCCTCCCCTCTGCCCCTTCAAACTACCCCTCCCCTCTGCCCCTTCAAACTACCCCCCCTGCCCATTCAAACTACACCCCCCCTGTCCCTTCAAACTACACCCCCTCCCTCTGCCCCTTCAAACTACACCCCCTCTCTCTGCCCCTTCAAACTGCACCCCCCCCTCTGCCCCTTCAAACTACACCGCCCCCCCACTTACCTTGTTGCCGGAGTCCTGCGGTGAGAGCGGGAGGCATCCGTCTTCTCGCTCTGCCGCGGTGCCGGCATTTCATGTTGAGAGCCGGAATAGTCCGGCGCTCAACATGAGATGCCGGCACAGCGATGGAGTCACGGAGAGTAAGGGGCGCCGAGCGGTTGCCGAGAACTTCACGAGCAACCGCTCGGCGCCTCTGACCGGGATTTAGATTTAAGCATCGTTTTTTTTTTTAAACTTTATTTAACATGAATGATGTTAAATAAAGTTTTCAAAAAAAACACACAAAAAAAAAACGATGCTTTAATCTAAGTCCCGGTCAGGCGCCCCTGCAACCATGGCGCCCTGTGCGGTCGCACAGGTCGCACACCCCTAAGGCCGGCCCTGAATACAACAATAAATTTGATTCAGGAATACAGTTAAATTATGTAAAGACGAATACCAACAGATGTTATGATATATAATGATATACTTTATTAATACCTCTAGCGGTACAAACAATATATCGAAAAAGGTTACCATAACAAAGTTACAGACAGTCAACAATTATATTCTAATAACATTGTAATAACATATGTACTTAACTTCAGAGAGTATCAGCATATCAAATGACTCCTTTGGTGTTCAGTTTCCAAAATGGCTCTAGATACCAGGATCATATAGAAGACTTTAAAGGATTCTTTCAGTAGTTGTTTTCTAATTCTTAGTTACAATACTAGGCACTAAACTAGTCCTAGCTTCTTGGCACTTAACTAGCCCAAGATGGAAGAGCAGCTTTCTATTTCATACTTTTTCTCTGGCAAACTTTTACAGCTCCCTTAGCTTCTGCCATGCTGCTTCCTTCCTGTCCTTCCAGTCTCCTCTGCTCTTCCCCCTTCTTCCTGGAGTTCCTGATATCCCATTGTTCCTGGCATAGCCCACATGGCTTTTCATGTAGGTAGCCATTATCTATGGTCTTAGATAAACAATAGATGTACACATCACTCACTCTCTAGTGCTACCTGGTGGTAGAGGTAAGGCACTTCTTAAACAATAGAACTAATTGGTATTGTAATGTATGCCACAGTTAGGGGAGTGGTTTATCCAAAGGGAGATACAGATATTGCGTCTGTGACGTGAATCACTAATAATGGACGATGCAATCCATGTCCACAACACAGAGTTTGAACCCTTTTTGAATATAGGGACCACATCTGCCTTCCTCCAATCCTCTGGCACAATTTCTGAAAGAAAAGAATCCCAAAAGATTAGAAACAGAGGTTCACTTATTTCCTGACTCAGCTCCTTAAGTACTCGTGGGTGAATACCGTCAGGCCCCGCAGAGCTTTGTTAACATTAACTTTCTTTAGTTGCTGCAGCACCTTGTCCTGAGCCATCCAATCACAAATTTTTTCAGTAGTCCTATGTATATCCATTGCCATAGGTTCCTCCTTAATATATACTGAGGAAAAATAGTTATTTAAAGTTTCTGCTTTTTCCTGGTCCTCCTTAACTAACCTCCCATCTCTGTTTTTAATGAACCTACGTTTTTATTTTTTGTTTTTTTAGAATGTATGTACTTAAAGAATTTTTTGGGGTTAGTTTTGCTCTCTTTGGCAATCACTCTCTCATTTTCTAGTTTAGCACATCTAATCACCTTTTTGCATGCTTTATTGGCTTCCTTATATCTTATATAGGATGCCTCTGATTTGTCTGATTTAAATGCTGTAAAAGCCATTTTCTTATTTTTCATTTTCTGCTTAACGTCCCCACATTGGTTTCACATTGTTTCTTTTATATTTATTTCCTAGTGGTACATACTGAGAAGTGTACCCTGCTAATATTTGTTTGAAAATACTCAATTTTTCCTCTATCCCTGAAGAGTTTATGCCAGTCAATAAGTTGTAAAGCTGCCCTTATCTTATTGAAATTGGCCTTCTTAAAATTATACGTTTTAGTATTCCCCATGGGCAATTTCTTTTTTGAGTTTATTTCAAAAGAGACCATATTGTGATCACTGAAGTCACAATTTAGTGGGACTAATCCTTGAAATAAATATTATAGAGTAAATAACACAATACCTTATCTTTTCCACTATTTCAGGGTGATTTCAGGGCCTTGAATGTTTTGCCCCCTGAAGTCACTACAAATTCAGGAGGGCATTTTATCTCTGGATAAATTAAAATGAAATACTTCCCACTGTAAATTAAGGAAACAGATAACCAAACACACACACCAAGACAGGCTTTTCCACACCGACGCCCAGACACACACACCAGAACAGGCTCTGCCACACCAACATCCAAACACACACACACACCAGGACATTTAAAGAAAGAAGAAATGTTTCAGCACTCAACTCCCAGGAAGCTGGGAGCTAGCAGGAAAAAGGGCAAAACAAAAACAGAAAGCAT
Source organism: Sceloporus occidentalis (assembly GCA_023333645.1). Lineage (NCBI taxonomy): Eukaryota > Metazoa > Chordata > Lepidosauria > Squamata > Phrynosomatidae > Sceloporus > Sceloporus occidentalis. Next base: position 2,432,390 of record JALMGF010000123.1, read on the forward strand.
AACAAAAATAGCAACGTTTCGGCCAAACAGGGCCGTTTGAGCTTGACAAAGACCCTGTTTGGCCGGAATGTTGCTTTTTTGTTTTGCTTTCTTTGAGTAAAGTAACCTAAGGATTGGAAGCTGATTGGAGTGCTGGGGCTCTTTTCTGTGTTCGTACACACACCAGGACAGGCTCTGCCACACCAACACCCAAACACACGCACACACACTAGGACAGGCTCTGCCACACTGACACCCGAACACACACATCAGGACACGCTCTGCCACACTGACACCCAGACACACACATCAGGACAGGCTCTGCCACACTGACACCCAGACACACACACCAGGACAGGCTCTGGACAGGCACACCGACACCCAAACACACACACACCAGGACAGGCTCTGCCACACCGACACCCACACACACACACACCAGGACAGGCTCTGCCACACCGACACCCAAACACACACACAACAGGACAGGCTCTGCCACACTGACACCCAATCACAAACACCAGGACAGGCTTTGCCACACTGACACCCGCATCCGGAGGGTTTCCACAGACGGTTTCACATCTTTGCCCCCATAACAGCCTGCCTGTGGCAACTTTGCCACCAAAACAGCCTGCCTGTGGCAACTTTGCCACCAAAACAGCCTGCCTGTGGCAACTTTGCCACCAAAACAGCCTGCCTGTGGCAACTTTGCCACCAAAACAGCCTGCCTGTGGCAACTTTGCCACCAAAACAGCCTGCCTGTGGCAACTTTGCCACCATAACAGCCTGCCTGTGGCATCTTTGCCCCCTTACACATCCATGCTATCACACACACATATTCATTCACTTGTTCACAAATATTTATTCACTAATTCACAGATAATCATTCACTCATTCAGATATTCATTCATACATTGATACTCATTAATTCCCTCATTCAGATACTGATTTACATATACTCATTCACAAACATTCATTCACTCACTCCTTCACAGATACTCATTAATTCACTCTTTCATTCAATCTCACATACACCATACAGCCTCCCTCACCCCCTTACCTGAACCGATGATGCACGCGCCGCTCGCAGACTTCCGCTGATCTACACAGGGGAAGCAGACGCACAGCAGGGCCATATGACGTACGTCACGTACGTCACATGGCTCTGTTGGATTCCTGCGTCCCCCTGGCCGTGGAAGGGACGCTGCACAGCAGACCCTCTTCCGTTTAGGTGCAATCCATAATTTTGTCCAAAATGAATAGTTTTCCATTTCTAATGACAACCTCCATATATTGTCGAAAAGGAATCTCACTTTCTTGTTCTTCAAACAGCCACTCTCTCAAATTTCAATGTCTACACAATAGGGAACAATTCCTGGAATAGCAGGTTCCTGAAAAGCTCACCCCCCCCAAGCGGTCATGTTTCAAAGCTACATTGAGCACGATGAGGGGAACTTGCATGATGGCCCATTGAACTGTCAACAGTACCCTTTTTTATTTTGTGGTGATGCTGCCCCGAGGCACCTCCAATGCTCGCTGGAAAGGACTGCCCTAGTTTGGTGAACCTATCCCAGCCTATCCAGTGATTCTGTATCCATCCCACAAAGTTGCATTGTTGTGCTGTGTGAAAGATATGGGACCAGTATTTCCAGAATTTGGAGCCTTGTCACACCAACACACAAGTCTTACTGAATCTTAAGTGTCGGGGAAAGGTCCTCCCACAGCATGCCTCCTCCATAGAGCTTCATCCATTCAGGTACCAGCATTTTCTTTCCTGGGCCTTCAACCTGACCTTGTCTGAAAGTCAGTGCTTGACCTCACTGGGAACCATGTCCTTTGACCCAAGAAATTTGTACAGGGACAGAAGAACTGGTTCCATCGACTGTTCCAGCTGCCCCTTGATTAGGCCCTATTCTCAAATGTGGAAGCCCAGATCTACTCCAGTATACCCTCCAGCCCAGGATCAGCCATCAGGTAAAAGAATCTTATTCTGTATGCTGTCTGGAGAATAATTTTAATTTTCTACTAAGGAGCCCTCCCACTAGGCCACCAATCTGCAGGGAGGCCAACCCACCTGCTGGCCCCTGACTTTTAAGTGAACCCCTGCCATCTTAGTCACCTTCCTCCAGTCATCTTCATACTGGCCATCTTCCTATCCTGACTCCAGGACCCCTGCACTTTAGCTGGTTATCATTTACCGTATTTGCTCGATTATAAGACGAGGTTTTTTCCAGAGCAAATGCTCTGAAAAATACCACTTGTCTTATAATCGAGGTCGTCTTCTAATCAGACCTCTTTCTGCTGGGGCCATGCTGCTTACCGGGCTTTGGTCGCGAGCAGCGTCTCTGCTTCTAGCAGCAGGAGAACAGGAAGCTAGCAGCGTCCTCACATAACTCTACCTCCCCCCTCCTTCCTCTGGGGGCGGGGCCAGAGAAGTTGCTCACACAGCCGGGCCCCTGCAGAAGTCTTCAAGTGAGAGATCTGCAGTTCAGGTAAGGGGGTGGGGGAGGGTTTTTGTGATTAATGTGTGAAGTATGTGTGATTAATGGAATGAATGAGTATTTAAATGTTTGTGAATGAGTGTGTGTGTGATAGCATGGATGTGTAAGGGGGGTGTGGTGGTAGCATGACATAGGGAGGCTGTAATCCCACTACTATCATCCCCAGGTTCCAGCATGTACTGGCTGCCTTGGCTTGATAGGAGTGTGATTGCTGTTAGGAGTTATATATATATATATATATATATATATATATATATACCTACAGAAATGCCTTTTAACCCCCTATATGCCAGAGTGGCATATAGGGGTATAAGGCATATCATGGGGCAGAGGGGCATATAGGGTGTTAAAAGGCATATCATGGGGCACAGTGGCATATAGGAGGGTATAAGACATTTCTGGAGGCAGAGTGGCATATAGAGGGTTAAAAGGCACATCATGGGACAGAGTGGCAAATAGGGGGGTATAAGGCATTTCTGGGGGCAGAGTGGCAAGCCTGGGGGCAGATGTGCATAACTGGGGGGGCAGGTTGGCAAATAAAAGGAAATAAAAAAATATATATTTTTCTCAATCATAGCTTTTATTAAATATGAAAAAATAGTTTACATGAATTAATATTTACTAGTAAAACTTTTCCTATAGGGTAGTCTTATATTCAGGCTTTTTGTTTTTTTCCTAAATTACTATTTTGATTTTGGGGGGTCGTCTTATAATCAGGGTCGTCTTATAATACTGCAGTATGTGTTTCACACTTCTATGCTAAAATTCTATAAAATAATTTTATTTTAGTCCTGTAACCTCTGTGAAACTTCAGATTTGCCTTGCTAATACTCAAGAGAAAAAAAATGTATCCAGGATGAAAATAGTATAAATGTGTAAATATTTGTTCTGAAAACTGAGTTTGATATCCTGGTTGTTAGTTAAGTTTGTGAAACAAACTGTAGACAAAAAATATATACTTCAAAATTTTATTAATATACTCTACAATATTAAAAAGCAAAATGGGCTTAAGAAAAAAACAGATCTGACATTTAGGATTTTGTTTCTTGGCAGTGTTTGAAATTAAAAGAAAGACTTAAGGACACAAATCATTAACATTATGATATATGTTGCAGCATTTCTGCACATTACCTTTAAATGATTCAGAATTGTTCAGGTTACAAAATACATTAATTTTCTAATGAAAGGATGTGTGTGGTGAATGGAACCATACGCATTAGCAAAGTCAATCATCACACATAAATTTATGTGCAAACTAGCAGCACAGATTCTTGGCCGGAGGTAAGGCAAACTAAAGATTTGTTAATGCAGGAAAAATAGCAGTGGCACTTTATTGCTTTTGGGAATTGATGTAGAGTCATAATGTCAAGATATATAAGCTCATGTGTATGTATGTAATTTCAGAAGATTGAAGATACAGACTGAGAACATAATACAAAAGTAGTAAATATTTACATACAGAGAAAAGATATTCACTATAAAGCAGAGATTTGCATTTTCTTTATAGAAGAATACTTCCTTCTTGGGTTACCGTGGCTTTTGTCTGTACATCTGTAACAAGTCGTACTTGGTCTGGCTGGATTTTCTGATGGCTTTTGGTCAGAAACATATACCTGCTTGTTGCCTGGACTTATACCAATACCAAAGTTGATTTGGTGCTACAGATCTGACTATTGAAGGGGTTCTTTTGTCATGTGAAGAGTTCCCACAATTAGCAATGCTTGTGAGAGCATGCCAATCTCTCATTAAATATGTGCTTCTTGAAATATTAACTTGTACATTGCCAAAATTTGATTTAAAGTCTTTGTCTAGCTTGTACTTATCAGTTGAGATGAATGCCAGATACCTTAACTCAATGAAAAAGAGATCCAACCTCCTTTGTGGCTTTTTTAAAACAAGGTTTTTGATACTGGGCACACAGGAGAAACACATTCAGTTAACAAACTGTTGCTTTTTCCCACAGCAATTCCACCAATGCTGGAGGCATGGTTATACTTAATTCCCAGTAGTGTATTATTTATTTCTCTGGGTGGAAGATAGTTATAAGTAAAAATTAATTCACAGATGTATACAATGGTGTAAAAAGTGTATACCTACCCCCCAAAACAACAGCACTAGTCAAACAATTATCTTCAATGCTAAATGAGGTCTCAGTGCACATTATTTTAGATTAGATTCTCGGTTGGTCACTACAAGCACATTATGTCCTTATGCTCAAATTGTGTACTCTTTTCACAAGAGCGAGAATGTACACTTTTTACGCCCTCATTCACAACAGATATTGAAGGCTTGACTACACAGTATATCTATTATTCTCCATTTCCTAGTATGTGTTTTCCTCATATTCAATCACACTCTTATTATCATCTCTCTCATGCTCTCTAAATTTTTCCCTACCTCCTCTGACGACCACTTCTGCATCTTCTTCTTTTATCTTCTCTCTACTTTTCTATATTCTATCTTCAGTCTTCTATTTTCGTCTGCATCTCCGAGGACATAACTGGGTGGGAACCTCCACCAAAATGGTGGTGCTTACGGTGACTTCTTCTCCCTGATCCTCCAAACTCAGGGCAATAAGGTGGTATGACATCCTCTCCCCAAACATTTAGAGAGTGTGAGAGAGAGTGAAAAAGAATGAGGGTGTGAGTGAATGTGGAAGGAAAGCCAAGAGTCAATAACGGCAAAACACAATCTCCAACTCGGGGAACACAATAGCCGGACCACACTAGGGTATCCATGCTGAGCAGTTTGAGATTTTTAAATCCAGTACCAAGCTATTCTCTCATCCAGCTGTGTGTCACGGACACTCCTCCTGCTGGCAGCAGCCTGTCTGCTGGAAGTGGGTCCCGTGGTGTGACATAATCCCACCCTTGAGAACCAGCCAAGGCCAAAACATCTGTGGTTTTTCCGGGTGAAATTTCTTCAGTAAAGCAGATCACTGGAAGGGACAGAGGCAACAATCTGAAAAAGAGGAATAACAGATGCAGGATTGGTCGGTTCATTGGTGTCAATGAATAATTGCCTAGATAAGGTATTAACGTTTACCTTATTTGATCCTGGACAATAGGAAATAATAAAATGAATCTTGAAAGAAATAACGACCAACGAGCTTGCCTTGGATTTAATCCTTAGGCTTTAGTGAGGTATTTTAATGATCTGTTAGGATGGTAAAACGGTTTCTAATTCCCTCCAAAAGATGTCACCATTCATGTATAGCCAAAATGATCTCCAAGAGTTTACAATTTCCTGCATCATAATTCATCTCAGAAGGTGAGAACTTTTTAGAAAAATTTCCACACGTATGTAATTTGTCCTGGAACAGCCCAAACACCAATCTCAGAGGCGTCCACCTCGATTACAAAAGGGTTTAACCACATCTGGATGACTTAACACTGGGGCTGAGGCAAAAAAATGTTTGGGCTGCGAGAATAAGCAGAAAAATAGTGCACCCACTCAACTGTCATCTAGAAAGTATTCTAGGCAAGTCCAGTATTATATAAAAATCATGATTAAGCCATTCAGGCAAAACATGTTTACCATCTTGTCTTTATGCTGCGCTTTATGGGTTTTGAGAAAGACTAATACATATTTGTATTTTTATATCTTACCGGACTTACCTTGAACACTTTCTACATGATGGTCGAGTGAGTGCACCATTTTCCTCCTCACTTTTTATACTACAGTTTTGCCTTTCCTTAAGTAACTTTATAGGGCAATCGTAAGGAAGATGAGGTGGCTATACTTCAGCTTGCTTTTTGTCAAAAACATCTTAGTACTCTCTATATGCCCTAGGCAACATGGATGACATAACAGAAGAAATAGACAAAGACTTAACTAAATCTGTCAGTAAGCAACCAGGATTGGATATCACCCGTTTACTCATTAATTGAGAGGTTATGTAACTGCAACCAAGAAAGGCCCAACTCTATAGAGCAATTAGATGATATGACAGGAAACATCAGAGATTCTTGACAGTCCATATATAGGAGCAGATGGGTGGTTTGCGGAATAATGGTAGCATGGTCAAGGGGGTGACTATCAATAGCAGAGACTGCAATAGGCGGGGACACCATGGAATGGGGCACCTTATACTTGGAAACAAAAGGTGAGTTAATAAAGGAGCTTGTAGCCCCAGAGTCAAACACAGAAACACAGAAATTGACAGCAAAGAACCATTCGGCCCATCTAGCCAAACCTCTGAATACTTATCTTATATCTAGCTTAGCCTTATGCCTATCCCATGCAAGCTTTAACGCCTTCACTGTATAAACATCTACCACTTCTGCTGGAAGCCTACTCAATGCATCCACTACCCTTTCAGCAAAGTAATATTTCCTCATGTTACTTTTAAACCTTTGCTCCCCTAGCTGAAGACTATGTCCTATTGTTGTGGCAGTATTTCTCCTTTTAAATAAACTCTCTTCCTTTATCATGTTGACTCTAAGTATTTCAATATTTGATATCCCCCTGTCACGTCTTTCTTCCAGGCTATATATATTAAGATCCTTTTACATTTCCTGGTAAGTTTTGTCCTGTAATCCATGAAACATTTTAGTAGCCCTTCTCTGATCTTTCTCCAGCATATGTATATCCTTTCGATCTGCTGTACACAATACTCCAAGTGAGGTCTCACCAGTGTACAATGGCATGAGCACTTCCCTCTTTCTACTGCTAATAACTCTCCCTATACAACCTAGCATTCTGCTAGACTTTCCTGCTGCTCTATTGCATTGTCTCCATGCCTTTAAATCTTTTGTAAGAAGTACTCCTAAATCCCTTTACTCACACGTTAACGTTAGGACAGTATCAAATATTCTATACTCTATATTTGCATTTATCCAGTTGTCACAGCTCTGACCATTTTCCATTTAGCTTATGCCTTCAGGAACATCAACCCTGCTGCAAATCATTGTGTCATCAGGAAAAAGTTATACCTTACCATCAGGACCTTTTGCAATATCACTAATAAAAATAATAAAGAGAATGGGTCCAAGTACAGAATCCCATTGGTAACAAGACCTTGCTCTGAATAAACTACAACCCTGTGTTGTCAGCCACTGCCTAATCCATTCAACAATATTGGGATCTAAACCCAGATATTTTGTTTTATTGATAAGTCTTCTATGTGGGACAGTGTTAAAAGCCTTACTGAAATCTAGATAAACAATGTCTACTGCACCACCTTGACCTAATAAAAGAAAAACAATAAGATTAGTAAATCACCCATGTGACTTTAGATGTTCAATAATCCTATCTTTTAACCCCATTATGACAATTGCCGGTCCGGGCACGTCATGCACTAACATACAGTTAGTGACAAATGACGTTCCAGGACCGTCATGGCTTTAAACGGATACAGAAAGTGATCTACAATGGCTTTCTACTAGCATTTGAAATACCCCGGGGTGTCTAGTCTTCAAAAACTTATGGTTTGATGGTGTAAATTGTATTGGCCGGCTTCAAAGATACCTGAAATGGCACATGGGGAAGAATAACCAGATTTGTTATTGCCCCATATCATGCAGTAAAAGGCAAAAAAAACATAAAACATAAAAACATTGGGTATTTCTAAACTCAGGACAAATAGTAGAATCTATTGAGCAGGTTTTTTCATTAGCCTTTATAGATGAGTAAAAGATTTTTCAAGTAAAAGTCAGAAAATGTCATTTTTGTTCTAAATTTTTTACCATATTTTATACTTTTTATAGTAAATGATATGATACAATGAAAATAATGACATCTAAAGAAAGCCCTCCTTGTCCTGAAAAAAAAACCAATACCGTATTTGCTTGATTATAAGACGAGGTTTTTTCCAGAGCGAATGCTCTGAAAAATACCCCTCATCTTATAATCGGGGTCATCTTATAATCAGACCTCAAATAGGTCTGACTATGAGACTAAGATCCAGATCCCCCGCAGCGATGCTTAGTTCCCCCCGGTGCTTAGTTCGGGCAGCGTGTAGAGCTCTACGCGATTCGCGTACACAACTTCTTCTGCAGCCGGGAGGAGGTGCGGTTAGCAGCAGACCTTCCTCGGCGGTCAGAGATCAGAATTCCCCTGGTGGAAGGACCTGTCTGGCCATAGTAGAGGCACACACCCTCCAATCTGCTAGCCATATTTTGGTAGCCACCAGCTGAATGGATTCTTCGTTTTATGAACGATTATGAACAATTATTGTCACGGGACACCTCTGTGACAGAACATGTCCCAATAAGGTTGAATTGGAACCCGGTGGCAAGGAGCGGCAAACAAATGCAATAAGGGAAGAGACATGCCGTGGTAAGACAGTTTTTTTATTAGCATTGAAGCCCCAAGGTCAGTGGCTACACAGTGAAGAGAAAAAAGTGACTAGTGCAAGCATGCCTTAAGGCCACGGTGGACACCAGGTCCCCTTCCTTCTCTCCCAGGCGAAAAGGCCGGTAGGAGGACTGGATCTTCTTGGTCCCTCCCCGGAAGAGTTAAGACCACTGAAACAGTCGCTAGAGGAGGGGTGTGATAAAAAAAATTCCCTGTTTTATCGCACACCTAGCCATAAGAAAATTGCACTTGACCTCACGCTATACCATCATATACAGTGCCCAGTCTTGAACCAAAGACTGGGGAAAAATTGCAACCTCAGGGCTTCATGCTTTCCCTCTCTCACAGGTACTGTCTTGATCTTAGCCAAAAGGCCGAGAAGCGATAGAAGAACCAGAATAACTGCTGAACTACTAAAAGCTGGGCTTCAGAATAGTATTGCACTGAGCTGCAGGGATTCTGAGGATTTATAGCCACAGCTGCTTGGGACTATCCCTGATGCTAGGGAAACAAAGGTGGGGCTTCCCCATTCATTATTGAAGATCCTAGGGCTGTGGGAGTGACTCCCCAGCCTCCAGTTAATGAATGATTTAGAGGGCATGCACATGCCATGCCCCCCATGTATCTGGGTGCCCTTAGCGAAGCATGTGCTGTTAATAGTGCAGATCGTGGCCGCACGACGGCAAGGGCTCCATCCTTGGCTGCCCTGCTGGCAGATCCTGGCGAGGCGGAGGGATGCCCGAGGACCAACCCCTAAGTGTGGAGGTAAGGGACGGTCCTGGGTGCCACCACGGATGCAGCCCTTGGCACCTTGACAATTATAAACTAATCAGTCTTGTCAGTAAGGCCAAAATATTAAAGGAACCACTGTGGTACACTGTGGCCAAAATAGTAAAAAAAAAAAAGTTATCATTTAGTACTTTTAGTACAAAAAACTCAAACTGAGAAAGATAGACAAATCTGTAAGATTAGACAGAAAGAGGCAATGCAAATTATAAAAGGTTCCAAACATGCAGAAGAAAAAAATGTCCAGTCAGTAAAAAATGGAAATAAAATGGTTTTTTTTTACATGCATAAATAAAAAAGTAACTAAAACAAAGATTAGTTAGGATAAAAACAAAAAAGGTATGTAGAAGAGGATAAAAGACAAGCAGACTACCTCAATGAATATTTTTTTCAGTTTTTACAGATGAATATCAAAGAAAGGACCCTCAGTTTGGAAAAAAACTGTCATTTGATACATGAGTTTATCGAGAAGGAGGTTCTACTACAGCTGTCTAAGGTAAAGACAATTAAGTTGATGGGGCCTGATGGCATACACCCCAAGTTATTAAAATAGCTTGGTGATGTACTAGCAAAACTGTTAACTGATTTATTTATAAGACGTGCAAATGAGCCAAAAACTTTTTTTGGCCCATTTATTTTCAGCCAACAAATTTAGTTCCCTCCCCATTCAATAAATTTGCAATTTGTACAAATCCAAATGCGCAATGTCTATTATTTAACCAATCATTGTTAAATTAAGTAGTCCCAAAAGACTGGAAATTAGCAAAGGTTGTGACCATTCACAAGAAAGAGACCCCTGGAGACGTATAGGCAGAAGGGGTTACATGACCCAGCCATGCACTCAGGAAGGAACTCAGTATCACCTGGGTGGGATTTATTTTGGAGGGAAAATATACTGTATAAATTTATGTGAAAATAACCATATTTATTATTTCAACTGATATACAGAGGAGAGAGGATTCCCGCCCTCCCCGAGTCTAGGAGTTCAGCGGAGGAATGCTGCAATTGGATATTGGGATCTGGCGGAGTGATCCAGAGGTTTTTTAGACCTTGATCTAGTTTGTGGTATGGGCATACATTCATGTTGTAGGTTAGATGATAGATGTTAGAGTGATGCCCATACAGGTTTTTCTACATTCAAGGTGTTTATTGCCCCGACCCATCTAGCCTGAGTTTTACAACGACCGGTGGTATCTGGCGGGGCTGGTGTCGTCAATAGGACCATTAAGTTATGGTCAGTTCAGTTTTAAATTCAGAATTTTAAGACGTGTACATTTCTTTAATACTGTTAAATTTGGAGTAATAAACAATGTCGCGGCATTTAGTAAATAAATGCCGTGGCCAATTCTAAATCCAATGTGCCTCCGTGTCATTTTTTCGGTTCGAACAGTTAATACACAGTGCCGTGTGTGCAGTGCATGGGTCAAGGCAGTAGGGAGAAGTCAGGCAACTACAGGCCAGTAAGTCGCACATCAGTAGTGGGGGAATTAATGGAAACTATGTTAAAGAGTAGGATTGTTAAGCATCTAAAATCACATGGGTTTCAAGATCAAAAACAATAAACTGCAATCTCTGAGTTTAGATCCCAATATTGTTGAATGGATAAGCAGTGGCTGAGGGTTGCAGAACTTGCAGTCAATGGAGTATATACAGATCAAGGCCTTGTAACCAGTGGGGCAACTCAGGGATCTGTAGCCATTCTCTTTAATATATTGATTTGTGATATTGCAGAAGGTTTTGATGGTAAGGTATGCTGATGACACAACTTTAATATGTAAAGACACCCACAAAAAAATTAATGTTGGCAAGAATATTTATTTCACAAATTTATAAACTGTATGTCAACTGGAAAATATGCAAAGGGGCCTTTAACCCCTTCAATCCCCTATGGACGTCCAAAAAACGCATTCCAAGAATCTCCTATGGCAGTACGTTCAGCTCTTCTTGCAGCGTCAGGGACACATCCCTGCCGCTGCACGGGATATCAGGCTGTCATTTGACAATATCAGGCTGTCCTTTTCTAAAACCATTCTACCAGAACCAGCAATCTTTTTTTTTTCAGCAATTTGAGCTACAGTATTTCATCTGCTGGATTTGACCACATGGGCAAGCCTTTACTCCCCACAGAAAAAGTGCAGAAAATTCATCATGATTCTTCCATTCATTGGCAAGTGTAGCCGGCGCCGTTACAAGCTGTTTTGGCACTCATTGATGAGGTAAGGTCGGGGAGACTGTGTGTAGGAGGTTACATATAAATCATTGACAAGTAGAAGTAGCCATAAACAAAACGGAGAGTGGTCTCATTGATGGTAATGGCTGTGATTGATGGGTCCAACAAGTTGTGGGACTTTTTCCTTTTTTCACTCTGGCCAATCAGCATTTACAAGGGGAAGGGACAAGTGTGTGTGTACTGCCATTTTAACTTGTCAGCAGCAGCAGCTATGGACTGATGCAAGTTGGAGTGTGAGATAGTTATCTTAGCAGAGGCGGGGAATAATGCTCATTGTTCACCTACCATACTGCAAATTAATAATTTGTTTTAGTGCAGAAAATTTACTGATGTAGTTTGGATTGGAGAAGCTGTAGTGACTACTGTAGCGAATTACTGCAGCAGACATGTTCCCCCTGTTTCTGAGTAGATTTTAGTATATTAAGAGTTGCCCATTTATGCTACTAGCCAAACCTGTAATTTGTGGACAAGTTAATTTCTTTTATTTTCTGTCATATTATCTATTATTCTTCATTGATCATTAAATATTGGTGACAATATAATATGTATAATATATAATGCTGGGGAAATTCAGTCCTGCTCCACGGGGCTACATGTTCCTATCATCTGCCAGTGCATGCCTGCCTAGGCCCAGTGCCCCACTACTGCTACTGCTGCTCCTCTTTAACCATCCTTACTGTGGGTGCAAATCCCGACGCACAGCATCAGTTGCTGAGCACATCGCAAAGGAGCAGGATCAGAGGTCTGCATTAACAGACCTCCCGCTCCCTTGATTGATTTTAAGCTGGTTAGAGGGAGATCCTTGCTACTCTAGTCGTGGCACCCCCTGATGAGCGGCACCAGGACGCCCACCCCCCACTAGGTACGCTACTGAATATATATATATATATATATATATATATATACACAGTATATATATCTGTCATGTTATAACACTCTGCTTAATTTTATTATTTCAATTTTGTTATTGTTTAATAAAATTAAAGATATTTGAATTCTTGGACACTTTCCTTAATTGTGCTTATAACTGTGAGCCCTATCTACATATATAGCATTAAGTGTGAAGCGCAGTTTGATTCTGCAATAATATCTAACGTACTGTAAAATCCTATAAATAGGCATGCAAGTATCTGTTAGTGTCTTCCACTATGAAACACTGATTGGACCGGGATATAGGATTTAATCTCCAGTTCCTTGAACTGCTTACATTATAGTAATTAAATTATATTCTTTACCTACTACCATTTAAAGGATTTAAGTTATTAAATATGTGTCATAGTTAACATTTGGTAATAGACTATAACGATGAACAAAGCTGTAGTTATAGATAACAGATAGCAGCAGTTAATTTATAAAGACACGGAGGCTCCCATTATGCTTATCTCTTTTCTTTATTCCCTCAGCACCAAAGAAAGAGAAAATGTTAACAAACATGTTGCTGCTCCCTCAGAGATAAGTATTCTTAATTTGTTCTATGGTTACCGATCGATTTTTTACATTATAGTTTCCTCCCTCCGCCCCCGTTGGTCCGGGGCGGGTGGGCTATGTCATTTTCCCGTTTACCGTGCCTTTCTATGTGATTTCGGCTATTTAAAGGTCCGTCTCTCTGCGGCCTCCAGTTTCTTTCCCATCAGGTTTCGCGCATGCGCGTTTTACGTCTGATGCGCGGTGGCCATCTTTGATCAGGTAAGTTCATGTTTCTTCTTTGCCAGGTCATTATGCACGGCTGTTTCGTGCCACGGCGGCCATTTTCCGGCAGTTCCGCGCTGTCTGTCTCTCCCTTCACTTAGTTTCTGAGTTTTTTACCGAGAATAATCTTCGTTTCTTGCTCAACCAGGTCAGTTGTCACTTCCACTATGTTCCCCTGTAAGCCAACCGCTCCTGCTGAGCTGCCAATGGCTTCTGGCCAGCATCCCTCTGGCTCACATGGTGAGGGTTCAGGCCCTCATGATTCTCAAGGGGATGCTCTTACCTCTGAGGAGTTTCATTCACTCCTTGATGCTACTATGGCCAAATCTGTTAATCAAGCCTTGCAATCTGCTATGGATGTTATGTCCTCCAATATCTCTCAGTCTATTGCTTCAGCTTTTAAGGCTGTGCAGTTCCCTGCTATGTCTCATAACCCTGATTTTACTGGCCTTAGCACTACTGAGGTTTCTGCAGGACGTAAAGCCTCCTCAAAATCTCATCACGTAAAAGAGCCCACCATCGGGCAAAATCTATGCGCAAGTGGAAAAAGGCAAAATCCTTTTCCGACTCGTCCGACTCTGAGGAGGCTTCTGAGGCGGCATCTGATTATTCTGACCAGGCCGAGGTTTCCTCTTATGAGGATACTGTGCATGGAGAAGGGGAACAACCTGACCCCGACCACCATGTTATTGATGGGGATACCCTCGTGGACCCCCAGAGCGAGCCCCTCTTTGATCTGGACGAAATGCAGAACCCTAGGTCGGCGGAGTGGTTCCCGTCACCACACGTCGCTCAATATGTGGCCTCCAGAGTGCGCAAACCTCTGGATAAAGCGGCTCGGAATAAACTACGGGCTGAATGCCCTAGGCCGTCCGTACTGGACGACGCCTGTGCCACACCCGAGGTGGATCCTAAGATCGCCCAATTTTTGGGGAAGACGGGCTGGAAGTCCAAGAAGGGTCTTGAGTTTTCCCTCAGAAACTGTCAGGATAAAATCCTGGATATCTTGTGTCTGACCACTAGGGCCTTTGAGATGGTGGAAGCTGCACTATCCGACAATGCCCCAGTAGATCTTATGGAACTACGTGGCTGGCTTCAACGCATTATCTGACTTGTTGGCAATGCCAATACTGCGGTGGCATCGGAGAGACGCAAGGCTATCTTGCTTAAAACTGAGCCAAAACTGGTCAACATGGCGGTGTCTGAGCCTGGCCCACAGGCAAAAGGTTTACTTTTTGGCGATTCCTTCGTCAAGGATTTGGGATCCTTTGTTCACACCTTCACGGCTTTGGACAAGGCGCAGTCCAATATGCGCAAGGTGTTTCGAGGGAAGGTTTTTGGAGGGGCCAGTAGACACAGGGGCCGTCTACCAGGCCGTACTTCCAGAGGATCATATACCGGTCCTCGAGGCCCCGCACTCTCCAGAGCACACTTCCAGGAGCACAAGCCCACGACCGTGGCAGAACAGAGGTGCTAGAGGATCATACCAAGGCCGACGTCCTTACAGTAAGTGCAAACCCAACCTTCTTACCTCCCGTATTTCAGGTCGGGGGCAGACTGCGTTTCTGCTTCCGTGCCTGGAGGTCACTAACATCAGATCCTTGGATCCTCGATACGGTACGGGGATATCACATCGATTTTATTCAGACCCCGGTTCAGTATCAGCTTCCCAGGGAGATCCAGTTTTCAGAGGCGGACAGGGCTCTGGTTTCCGCAGAGGTTCAGGCACTGTTTGCCAAACAGGCCATAAGCCCTATCCCAGACACATCACCAGGTTTCCTGAGCAATCTGTTTTTGGTGGCCAAGAAGGGCGGCGGTGTTCGCCCAGTGATCAACCTTCACCCTCTGAATGCCTTCGTAGCCTATCAGCATTTCAAAATGGAGGGCATTCATTGTCTCAGGGACCTGCTACAGGTGGGGGATTGGATGGTAAAGCTCGACCTCCAAGATGCGTACCTGACGGTCCCCGTGGCCGTGGAGCACCAGGATTTCCTTCACTTTCGGTGGGACTCACAGAAGTGAAAATTCACAAGCCTGCCGTTCGGCCTGTCGTCGGCGCCCTGGTGCTTCAACAAACTTCTGAAGCCGGTTGTGGGCAAGTTGCGAGAACAAGGTGTACGTCTCATCATCTATTTAGACGACTTGCTCATTATGTCGCAAGACGTAGACACTCTCACGCTTCACTTGTCGTGGACCACAACCCTCCTGCAGAACCTGGGTTTCCTGCTCAACTGGGAGAAGTCGGATCTCACGCCCTCTCGATCGATGGAGTTCCCAGGTTTCCTGATCGACTCGGTTCACGGGTCCATGCACCTCCCGGCTACCAAGGTGAAGTTGATCAAGAAAGAGATCAGGAAGATCTTGAGACAGCCGGCTATCTCCATTCGGAGTCTGGTGCGGATGATAGGGACGTTGTCGGCGTCCATCCAGGCGATTTTTTCCCGGGCCTCTACATTATCGTGCACTTCAACGGCTGAAGAACCGCTCGTTGCTTCAAGGTCTCTCTTACGATGCTGTCGTTCCGATCGATTGCGAGGCGAAGGAGGAAATCTCTTGGTGGTTGACCCACATGGATGCTTGGAAAGGGAGGGCGATATTCGGAGCTACTCCAGGTCTCCTCATTCCCTCTTTTGTCAGGGCCTGCTACCCTTGCTAGCTTGGAAGGTTTCCGGGGATCCTGGTATGTCCAGGGAGTTTCGAGATCGACTCAGTAGCTCTTGGAGGGAGCTTGGGCTCCAGGGACTAGACGGGCTTACTGTCATGCCTGGAACGTGTGGGAACGTCGGTGCGTGGGACACTGTGTGGATCCCGTTTCGGCTACTGTAACAGTGGTGTTAAGTTTTCTCACTGAATTGTTTGATGGTGGTTTGGCTTACCGCAACATTAACGTTTATCCATCCGCTATCTCCGCGGGGCACGTCGGTGTTGCTGGGGTGCCGTTAAGGAAACAGGGTGTTATTTGTCGTCTACTTAAGGGCATAAGGTTGTCTCGCCCTCCTCGTCCTCGCTATTCAGTTTAATGGGACGTTAACATTGTTCTACGGTTTTTAGTCGCATGGCCTGATAACGCCCTTTTGTCCCTGCAGCAATTATCTGCCAAATTGGTCATGCTGTTTTGTCTTATATCTTGCAAACACGTGTTCTGATGTTCGGGCACTGGATATTTTGTCCAGGTCCTTTACCCCGGAGGGTGTTCGGTTCGACATTTCGAGGCGTACCAAAACATCTCTTGCCTCGGTTTTCTACCCTTCTTTTCCTCATCAAATTCGTTTGTGCCCTGTGGAGTGTCTTCGGGCATATGAGGAACGGACTGCTCCTTTTAGGGACGTCTCGCGTCCTGAACTGTTTTTGTCTTTTCGCAGGCCTCACGGACCTGTGTCTACTGCCACTTTGGCCCAGTGGGTCAAATGGTTGTTGGACTCTGCTGGAGTTGATACTTCCATTTTTGGCCCTCATTCTACTAGGGGGGCCATGGCATCTAAGGTTGCGTTCCTCTGCTGTCGGCTGGAGGATCTCCTCAAGGCAGCGGATTGGTCCAGAGAATCTACGTTCAGGGAATTTTATTTTAAACCTTTGACTCATTTCTCTGCTACCGTCATTGAACAGCTTTAAACTAGCATAATGGGAGCCTCCGTGTCTTTATAACTTGCCAGATTTTACTATTTTATGACGTAAAGTCATGATTTATAAAGACACGGAGGCGAGCATTATTCCCACCCTGATTCATTGTTTTTCTTCTTTTGCTCCTCAGGATCTGGTTTGTATTCCCACCCATTTCTTTTATTTTGTACTGTGTCTTATTTTTTATTGTGATATTACATTTCATGTTTATGTGGTTTTGGTGTTCTGTCACTTGGCCGTGCATGTGTAGTACTGATGATTGCTTGTTTTGGCTCAATCTACTGATTTTCTTTTTCTTTCAGCTTGAGGATTCCTGGTTTCCTGTTTTTCCGTCCGCATTGTGGTTGCCGTGACGGTTTCGGCGGTTCTTCTGAGTTTCCAGTTTGCGGTTCGACTGTTTTTCTCCTGCTCTTCGGTTCTGTTCAAAGAAAAGAGGAAGCTGTTCAGGATGTATACGAGTATATAGGAGGAGGAGGGGTATCCTTGGAGGTCCCTCATTGGCTATGGATATATATGTTGTGATTGGTGTATTTGTACATCTACATTTTTTCTGTTTGTTAACATTTTCTCTTTCTTTTCTGCTGAGGGAATAAAGAAAAGAGATAAGCATTATGCTCGCCTCCGTGTCTTTATAAATCATGACTTTACGTCATAAAATAGTAAAATCTGGCAATTATACAATATGCCATATTGGCCCGATTATAAGCTGGACCCTTATAGTTTGGTGCTATCTTAAAGAAAAAAATATGTTTTAAGAAAAAGTACGCATTAGTGGAATGGTAAAACAGTATTTTATCTAATGAACAAGTATTGTGACATTTTTGGTATCTATTATGCAGTTAGTCAGCATATGTTACATACAAACAGAAACTTGGAAAACCAATAGCCATTTTAAGGTTCCCATCCTTAATTCATAATGCACCTTATAGATATGCCACTCTGCCCACTAGATATCCCACTCTGCTCCCCAGATATGCTTTATACCTCCCAGATATTCTTTATGTCTCCCAGATTTGCCACATACCGCCTGATATGCCACATACTGCCTGATATGCCACTCTGTTCCCCAGATATACCACTCTGCACCCACATATATGCCCCTCCTCCTGATATGCCTTATACTGCCTGATATGCCACTCTGCCCCCTGATATGCCACTCTATCCCCTGATATGCCACTCTGTCCTCCTGATAAGCCATTCTACCCCTCCAGATATGTCACTGTATGCCCCCCTGACATACCACTGCATCCTCAAATTTGCTGCCCGTGCTCCAGACTCCCTGGTATCTAGTAGGGGCAGCCGGTGGACATCTGCGCGATGCGTGTAGACAACCTGTGCTGCTGTCCGCCACTTCTGCCGGGGGTTCTATGACGGAGCACCCGAAGGTCATGTCACGCCGGTGCTCCACCATAGAAGTCCTGACGAAAGTGCTGGGTAGCAGCAGAGGTTGTCTACGCGCATCATGCAGATGTCAACCGGCTGCCAGAGAGGAGGATACAGGATGCTGGCCTGCAGTAAGGCTAAATGAGAAAAAAAAACCACCTGCCTGGTGGCCGGAACCGGATGTCCCAGGCGTCGGGTGATACAAATTCCACATCCCTGAGCTAAACCCCGATTATAGGCCATAAAAAATAATACAGTAAGATAATTTCAATTTGTCATATATATATATATATATATATATATATATATAGGGTAGTAGAAGTAGAAGGCTTGTGTTTCCCTCAGAAATCTCTGGTGCTACTACAACCACAAGGGATTCTGGGTAGGTGCATGCAAATAAGGTCAACAATAATTACCTTTTGCCTCAATATCCACTTTATACATGGATCCCTTGAAAGTTATTGCCTGCTGTACAAGACAGCCTTTAGACAAAACTTGGGAAGAGATGCATTAGCCAGATCACCACTCATGGACAGCTTTTTCATCCTTATTGGGACTCGTCAGCATGAGGTTGTGATACTGCCTTAACCCCTTCAATCCCCTATAGACGTACCGGGACGTCCAAAAAACGCCCACAAAGAAACCCCTATGGACGTCCCGGTACGTCCAGCCCTTCGTGCAGCGTCAGGGACACATCCCTGCCGCTGCACGGGAGACCAGGCTGTCGTTTGACAGCCTGGACTCCCCACTGACAGCAGAAGCCGGCTTTGCCGGCTTTCTGCTGTCCGATCGCCTGTAACAGCTTCCGGCATGAAAGCCGGTAAGCTGTTACCGGTAAACTGCCCGATCGCGCGATCGCGCAGTTGCAAACGCGCGATCGGGCATTCCCTTCCGGGTTAGGTCACTGCTGACGTAACCCGGAAGGTCATCGGAGGACAGGATATCCCCTGCGGGGATATCCTGCCCTCCGATGAGGCACAGAGACGCTGCGATCTCTATGCAGGTCTGTGAGGACCTGCATAGAGATCACAGTGTGATCGGTGCAGGGGGATCGCGGGGAGGGAATGAGAAACCATCTCTCTCACTCCCCCTCCCGGCCTGTAACAGAAAAGCTGAAAAAAAACAAAACGGTTAGTCATTTAAAAATAATATTAAATAAATCATTAAAATAATAATATAAATAATACTAAAAAAAATTATAATATGAGCTGTGATGTCACTGTGACATCACTGGTATGTTCAGGAGGTCCCTAGGAGGACCTCTAACCATTACTGTGTAAAAAAAATAATTTAAAAAATACAAAAAATTTAAAAAAAATTAAAATAAAAAAAATGTAAAAAAAATATATAAAAAAAGATAATAAAAAAAATTCTTAAAAAACCTTACATCCCATTGCCCTAGCATAACATCTAGCCAGTATAACCCTCCTGCTCCCGTTCACAACCCCCAAACCCGTTAAGCCATAGGCATAAAAATTATACAAAATTGTACACCTAATAGTATGCTCCCTGGTGCTGGGAAAGTCTGGAAAATCTATATAAATTAGGTATTTCTGAAATCAGGACACCTTAATTGATAAACTTGGAGGGGATTTTCCATCACTTTACCTAATTTTGTGAGGATTCAGAGGGAAAATGTAAAAAAAAATTAGTTTATTTTTCTAATCTTCGCTAGTTTTTACTAAATTTCTCATTCTAAATTTTCAGCTAATCATCCAACTATGGTATCAAACGAAAGCTCTATCTCTCCTTGAAAAAACAATATATAGTTTACATGGGTACACTATTCACAGGAAAAGAGAATCATCGCTAAACCGACATACCCCAAAAATGGCAAAATTGCTCTGGGCTTTGAGGTACCAAAAACCCCTGGGATTGAAGGGGTTAATACTTGAGCTCAAACAATCACCTGGCCTTTGACTGTAGAATTTTGTCTATGGGCTGTGCTTTTTGAATGCATTTATCATTAGAATTTATGATTAGCATTTACTTAGTAGTTCATTTTTATGGTTATGTGCTGGTTCATGATAAAGCTGTGGCCGACACCCTTACCCACAATGGTTTGTATCTTTCTGGGTTTTTAAACAGTTATTATTTCAAAAGAAAACCCTACCTGTGCTTAAAAAAGTAATACATAATGTGTGTGGGTGCAATAAATGAGTTAGTGGGCAATCACAGTTGAATAAAGTCATAGCAAAAGCACAAAAACTGTTCTGGTCGTTTAGTGCAAACATGATTAAAAAAAACAAACCTGAAGGGGTTAAATTAATTTATAATAATGGTAAAACAAAATGATTAAGTGTAAAATTAACTTTGAGGCAATGCATTTTCTTGGAATAATAGGTTAATTTCATTATCCATCTCTATTTAATTCTACATTCTGGTTTTGCAAACACTGTCAAATACTACCAAAATATTCATCCACACACACTAAATAATAATATACAATTTAATATCAAGATAAACAAACAGGTATTTTTATGTTTCAGCACTTGAATAAAAAAATGACTAGTTCATCCTACAATGCTTTACTCACTCACTCAATCATGTGTGTTTATATATAATAATGTTTAATAATGTTTATGTCTGAGTGCTTAGACACATCAATATATTATCCAGGCCTTGAAGAATATATGGATAAATAATTTATCTTCAACTGTTCCTAAGCAATGCTCACTTTCCCATCATGTAACTACGTACTTTCTGCCTGACCCCACACATTAAACATGTTCCAGGGTTATGTTATTGCGCCTCATTATGTAGAATAACTGGAAGGACAGTTTGCATTCAGAGCAGACATTTTTCATAATTATGCTCCCAGCAGGTTACCACCTGTCCTAGTTTCATCTGATTAAGGTGAAATGCAAATTTGTCCTCATTTTACAACAAAGGAAACAATTTCTGTCATGAAGAAGCAGATTACATGCATACTTGATGTGCTGTGTTTGTAAACGATTTTTTTAAATACAAATTTCTATTTAAAGAATATTGAAAGTTGGTTTTATAATTGCATTCAGCTAATTTTTTTTTATTTTTTTTTTGTACATTTTCTCCCATTTATTTATTTCTTAGGTTGATTACATGTAGTAGCATATCATGCTCTTATAACACTATCTCACCTCTTGATAGGACCCCTGGTAGACAGGCATAGCTAGACAGACAGGACCCATGTATGGGGTGGGGAAGTGTTGGAATTAAGGGCATGGTTAGAGGAATGGGCATAGCTATAGGGTAATGGGAGGGGAGAGCTATGCTATTTAGGTGAGTTCCCTTCCGCTCTGCCCCAGCCACTTTTACCTAACCGCTCAGTAGCAGTTTCGGTGCTACTGGAGTTTGAGTGAAGACCTTAAATGGACGTAGAGGCGATCCTGGCGGCTTGCAGGGCTGAGGCAAGGCTGGACAGTAGCAGGCAGCTCCAGGCACTCCAGGGTTTTGAGGAGGGTTTCTGCATACCTTTCCAGGAGAGGGTTGTTCTGCTAAGTCTGTGGAATTTGCGGTCCACTTTGGACCACCCTGGGGTGGTCAGGGAAAAGTTGGGGAAGGAGATGGCACTGGGTAGGATGGGACACCATTGGGTTCAATTCGTCCGC
This sequence comes from Sceloporus occidentalis, assembly GCA_023333645.1. Taxonomy (NCBI): domain Eukaryota; kingdom Metazoa; phylum Chordata; class Lepidosauria; order Squamata; family Phrynosomatidae; genus Sceloporus; species Sceloporus occidentalis. The sequence goes on from JALMGF010000123.1 coordinate 2,454,466, forward strand.
AGCATCCTCTTAATCTCATGTGGCAGCTCCGGGAGGATTTGGCTGTATGGGACGTGTTTTTGGCAGGGTATAATAGCAGGCCTCTTTGGCAGGTACTAGATGCTGCGGGATTGGTGGGTTTTGGGCAATTTTTGGGTCTCGCAGGTGAGCTGAGAGCTGGCCGCTGGAATGGCGTGTAACAGGCCTTACCAGGAACTTGGCTTTCCTGGAGCTTTTCCCGATCCTTGTGGCTGTGGAACTGTGAGGCAAGTCTTTACAGGATCACAGGGTAGTGTTCCATTACGATAACCTGGGAGTGGTGATGTCTATAAACAGCTTGATGGTGTCTTCTCCCCCAGTAGTCAGGCTATTACGTAGATTGATCCTTAGCTGTTTTATAACGTTATAACATTAGGTTTTGGGCTGAGCTGATGTGCGAAATATGATGGCGGATGCCCTTTCCCGTTTGCAGTGGATGGAGTTCAGGGCGGCTGCACCAGGGGCAGATGAGGCCGTGTCCCCATGCCCAGCGGAGCTGTGAGCCTTGGCTTGATCGAATAGCTCAGTGGATCCAGGGGTCGGTATCGCAGGTTACGTGGCGTTGCTATGGTAAGGTCTATAGTGGGCCAGGGGTAGTTTCCTGGATTATACGGATCGGTTGAAGGGCTTGTTGTGGTGGTTGTTATGGAGTTGGGAGGCGTTGGGTTCCTCTCCTGGGTCAGTGTCGGTGAAATTGTTAGGGCTTCGTATCTGGTTTAAGTTTAGTGGTGTGAAGGATGGCACCAAGGATTTTTTGGTTGCATTAGAGGAAAGGGGTTCATTCAGTTGATTAGCGCAAACTGGTATCGGGGGCCTTGCTTTTAGGTTTGTTTCAGGTATTGCCCAGGGTGTGTCGTGGCAGTTACAAGGTTACACTTTCTTTGGCCCAAACGGGTGCGTGTTCAGGTAAGGGATGTTCGGCATTTCAAAACGGATGTTTTTTGGAAAAGGGGCTTGGGTTCGGCTACAGGAGGTGCCAGGGTCTGAGTTATGCCCGAAGGGGTGTTGGGATCAGTATTGCTTGCTTCGCCCCCCCTTCGGCTAATCCATCAGGATGGCACCCCTCTGTCGCATTATCAATCTGTAAGGGTTTTTCGGTTAGTGGTCGATGCATTAGGTCTGCCTAGCAGGGATTTTGGTGCACACTCGTTCTGGATAAGGTCTGACGGCTGTTTCCTCTGCTCTTCTTCAACAGGTTTACCACATTTCCTATGTGTTTTGGGCTCGGCGTCGGGTGGCAGTCAGGCCGGGGGTGTCATCTTGGTCTCTCTCCGGACACGGCACAGGTGTGTTGGTTTGGAAAAACGTGAATGAGATGGGTGCAGCTCCTTCTGATCCTGGTTCAGTTGTCTTGACTCCTTGGAGTTTCTCACATATTGGTAATACATTTGGAGGTAACGACCTGGGATCGGTCCCTGTTTGGAGGTTGTGTGAGATAATACTGCGGGACTTTGCAAGGTTCTTAGTGTTTTTTCTAGACGTGTGTTTAGTTTGGTCAGAGGTCATTTCCCGGAATTATTGGTGCTGTACGCATTATCGGCAGGCGATTGAGCGTTGCAGGGTTAAGCTGAATAGACAAGTTTCCAAGTTTGTGTTGGGGGTCAAGGGTGTTTGAACGGGAGGCAGCCGTTTATTTTGGGAATGATGGTGTGGCTATTTAACGGATGTTGGTTTGGATTTGTTCAATTTAGCGTTACAAGAAGGTGTGGAGCAGTTAAACAGCGGCGGCTGTGGTGTGGGTTGTGGTGTCCTTGCCAGTCAAGTTTGGTAAGGGGTGGAGGAAGAGTCATGGTAACAAGGAGGTTAATTGGGTTGCTTGGCCCCTCCCCTGGCCTTTGGAAGATAGATCTATATTGGACATGTTCACTGAGCTAAGAGGGACTGCTAGTGGTTAGCATTGATGGTTAAAAGGTAATGGTGCTGGCTGATCTATTGGACAAGGGGGGAGGGGAGCATGCCCGGGTTGTTTCTTATAGATGCTTTATGCGCTGTGTATAGTTATTAAGAGCTGTGTTTTAATGGCTGGCAAGGGTCAGCTAGTTATGTTTAATAAAATGGCTGTGGCCTACTTGTACCAACTCACGTCTTCTGCCTGGTTATTCTGGGTTCAAGGGAGAAAAAGTTGGGAGGTATTGTGGTTTGGGGTGTTTTGTTCTAGGTCCCTAATGGTTACATGGTTCCCACTCCCTTCATACTTGCTGTCATCTCCATAACACCTAAGCACTAGACTTGCACACAGCAAAAAAAATAATAAATTGCTTCGGCCGGAATTCATTTTATCACAGGAAACTAAATTCCGTATTCCGGGGGGCATTTAAAAAAGTAGAGGACACCTTTCACTTACAGCAGCATCTCAATGTGTAAGCCTGGTAAGACCTCATTTTGTTCAGGGAAGTCAAGCATTTTTTCTCTTCAATCTTGATAATATTGCATTTGTTTTATTTTTAAGGTTATTCAATATGTTGGACTGGACCTCACCTATTTGCAGAGAGAGCGTCAAAGATGGATATTGTTTATTCTCTCTTTCTAGCTTAGCTAATGTTATATAAAGGTTAGCTAGAGTTTGCCCTCTCATTTTTAAGCCACAAGCCTTTTTTAATAAAGTAACCTCTAAGGACATATGTTAACAAGCACCACAGAGTTAGATCTGATGTTTCTCCATTATCATTTTGCTCCAAAAATGTTCTAACCTGTTCTACCAGTTCAAGTTTATCTTCTTATTTCCTATCGAAATCTGAGTTAGAACACCTTTCTAAGGAGAGGCCTGTCATCAAAAAAAAGTTGATGCGTGAATGGTGTATTGCGGAGAAAAAAGTCATTTAAACGTCATTTAACCAAAGGTTAAAGAGAGATGTGGAAAAATAATCTGCCTTAGTCCTGATACAAGAATCATGTTTGCATCTTGTAGTTTACTTTCCATCTTTTTCAAAGTCTGCAATGCTATTCAAATCCCGGGCAGTTATTAAAACACCTTTAGAGATCTTCTGTATAGCTTCTATTGAAGAATTAAGGAATCTCACAGACCCTTCCGAACGAGCACAAAGATTTTAATCCCTTAGAGTTTGTCACCATTTTAAACGACAAACGTTTTGGCTGTCAGCTAAACTCAACCCGTCAATGGTGCCCTGAACATCTAATCTAATCTCTGACTGTATATCCAAAAAAGCCAAGAGAAAAAAAATAGAAAAAACATATAGAAACTGACATTAACAACATAAAAAGCAATTGTGCCCAACATAGGTATGAACCAGCAGAAAGTTGTGTGTCGAAGTAAGGAGATGTAAGTGGGGAGTGCACAAAGAATGGAGCTCTCTTGCTTAGTATCTAAAAAAAAAGGTCTAGTATGTTATTTGTATCTATTCATTCTAGATTAGGTGAGTTTAAGGAGAAAAGAATATTTACCTTAAGTACCTTAAACAGAATGATGTCTTAATATGCTTTCTTATTTAATATACATATCAATCAAGTTGGTGTGTATAGAGCAACAGAAACAACAGAAAAGTATACAGAAGCCAAATAGCAAATCAAAAATATTCAGAATACATCATATCTTTATGTCTCAGTAGTTGCTATAGTAGTTGCTAAGATATTAGATATCTTTGACAAAGAAATGTGTTAATAAACCAATTTATTATGGTATTTATATCCTATGGATAGGTTTGTTTGGTTTTTTATTGGTAAACTCTAGAGACTAGTGTGTGAAAATCTCAGATCAGCTGGAAACACCATGTTTAGCCTCAACAATCCTACCATTGTCAAAGTTACTTTATCATATATCTTTCTCATCCTAATGTTTATTTCACAACTAAACCTCTTGACTATATATGAATGATTTTTATATAGTGGTACATGGGCGAGAGGTGCAGAAAGCTTTTCTTTCTTAACGACTCTGTCTTCATTATTCTGCACATATCCTCTCCCCCTGATTTGAGGAATTTGAGAGAGAATGTGCCGGGAGGGTCTCCCTGCGTTCTTCTGGCCTCACTGCGCAGTTTCCCAAAAAGGCGGAGCCAGAGCGACAGCCTCTCCCTCATTCCGACAATTTTGCGGAAGTTCCAGAAACAAACTTTTCTTGACTGCATCTAGAGGATAATTCACCCAGCCATATTGCTAGCTGAACTTAATGTAAATTGCATTTAAAGATTGGGGCTAGGTTGGCCTATACCACACACTAACTTTAGTTGTTGACTGAAGCTCCCATGATGTACATTCAGCCATTAATGGCTAAATACCATAGGAATTGTAGACTGGGGTAGCTGTGGCTAATCTTTACTACCCCAGCTATTGTAAACTAAAGTTCCCATCTTGCACAGGTACATGCTGGTCTGTTAGTTGCTAATTTTTCCTATTAATGGGCAACTAACATTTACCTCCCACCCTTTCCTGAGCTAACAAAAATAGACAATGGGGAGGAGGAAAGGAGATATTCTAGTGGGGTAGGGGAAAAGTGTGAATGACATTTTACCCACTCTGGAAAATATGCTGCTGAAGCCATTGCATAGGTGTACCTAATAAACTGGCACTGTAGGTTTGACGTAAGTCTGAAGTTTGACTGTGCCAGGGGAGGAAGGTAGATGTGCAATCCAAAATAAATACATAGAAGCTGGCAAATACAAAGAAGAAAATAAATAAATTTTTTCGCCTACAGAATATTCTAATAAATATGTGACCCCACCCATATCAGAGTTTATATAAATTATATAATTTCTGTTAAATGGTTAGAAAGTAACCATGCTTCACGTGCCTAGTATCCTTGATTAGTCCATCAATAAAGGTACTGTAAGTGGAGGGTCAGAGTTTCCTGATTCTGGTACTAAAGCAGACATTTGACTGTACATGTATTTCATAAAATGTAACTAAAGTAGAATTATATGGCACTAAATTGAAAGTGTATAAAAAAAACAGTAGATAAAACCATATATGTCATTATATGTACCATTAGATATATTTCATTACAAACACATATATGAAACATACACAAAGACTGTAAGTGGAAAATGTAACTATAAAATACTGCTGTAAATGTCATTATAAACTATTTATACTGCAATGACAATCCCAGGACATTGCTCCTGCTTTTTAGAACATGGTTTTCATAATGATTCATTTTAACTTAATTTCTTCTCAAGCTTCCACATTGCCAAGGGCAAAGTCAAGGACAGTGGACAAAAGAACAGATTGCAGTCTTGTTGAGAATATACCCGAAGGCAAGTGTGACCACCTGTCATAAACAATGCCACATAGCATGCCACTATAATTGAAACACCTAACCTTATATATCAGACCTGGGCAAAGCATGGCCCGCGGGCCACATCCGGCCCGCTGAATAGCTCGGACCGGCCCGCAAAGAGTGTCCTGGTGACTCACCAATGAGTCCGGTGTCCCCCCCCCGCCCCGGTCACTTACCTTAAACTCCTGTGTTGGAAGCGTTTGTCTCGGGTGCCGGCGCTTTACGCTGGGCGCCGGCATATGACGTCAGATGCCGGCGATCAGCAGTGAAGCGCCGGCACCCGAGACAAACGCCTCACGCTTCCAACACAGGAGTTTAAGGTAAGTGACCGGGGCGGGGGGGGAGATCCTGAGAAGGGGGGGTTAGGGAGTTAGAGGGGAGATACTGAGAAGGGGGGGTTAGGGAGTTAGAGGGGAGATACTGAGAAGGGGGGTTAGGGAGGGAGGTCTTACTGTGTGTGTGTGTCTTACTGTGTTTGTGTGTGTGTGTCTTACTGTGTGTGTGTGTATCTTACTGTGTCTGTGTGTGTCTCACTGTGTCTGTGTGTGTCTTACTGTGTCTGTGTGTCTTACTGTGTCTGTGTGTGTCTCACTGTGTCTGTGTGTGTCTTACTGTGTCTGTGTGTCTTACTGTGTCTGTGTGTGTCTCACTGTGTCTGTGTGTGTCTTACTGTGTCTGTGTGTGTCTTACTGTGTCTGTGTGTGTCTCACTGTGTCTGTGTGTGTCTTACTGTGTCTGTGTGTGTCTTACTGTGTCTGTGTGTGTCTCACTGTGTCTGTGTGTGTCTTACTGTGTCTGTGTGTGTCTCACTGTGTCTGTGTGTGTCTCACTGTGTCTGTGTGTCTTACTGTGTCTGTGTGTGTCTTACTGCGTGTGTCTTACTGTGTTCATAGCTTATTCAGTTATTGTAATAAATATTTTAGCCCATTTTTTAGCTCAAAATATTTTTTCCTTTTTTTTCTCCTCTAAAATCTAGGTGCGTCTTATCAGCAGGTGCGTCTTATAGAGCGAAAAATACGGTATGCACTCCGAAGCCTTGTTCATTTTGTTCACTTCTGTGCTGTGCTAATAGTTATTCAGGCCTTACTTATTCAAGCACCTCTACCAATGACGTAGGCTTGAATAACTTTATTAAACAGCACATAAGTTAACAAAATGGACAAGGCTTCGGAGTTTGTAGTTTGTAGAGGTCTGGCCCTCTAAAACCATTCCAATTTCTCATGTGGCCCCATGGGAAAATTAATTGCCCACCCCTGTTATATATCATAACTTAACATCTAGCAAGTTTGCATCATTACAAACAAAATGGGTTATCTATTAATTTTATTATTCATACATGAATAACCCTTGTTGTTTAATATACAATAAACACAAAAATCAAACAATCTAACTTGTACAACAAAGCTCCAAAGAAGTGTCACCATTAATTAATGAATCAATAATAATAATGACATGACAACAATCATTAAGCAATTTACGCTTCTGATTACAAACAAATAAAGCTATATTTCTTGAATTGTCTATTAATGCCACACACACTGGTAATGTATTATCTCAGATTGTATGGATGCATGGCTAAAACGAAATATGTTTTATTAATAAGGGATATGATCATAGTTACCTAAATTATATGCACAAATGAATCCACGTAACTGCTGTATGTTGTATGTTATATTTGTTTCAACAGCTGTTCTGTTTAACAATATTTTTATGTGTTTTTTCTCACAAATGCTTAATGCCAATTTAAAGTTAAATAACAATAAAATTCTATACCTTTCCTGTTGGCGGCGTGGTTCTTCCAGGGGTAGGAGGAGACAGTCCTGTTCATCTTCTTTGGAGGAGTCCCTGTTAAGGGTGCATCAGAGGCAGCGGGGGGTGGCTGGGGGGTAGGCGTTCTGGGGGTCAGTCGATCGGCATGGTAGGGAGCGTGGGCTAGGGTGCTAGGAAGCGGTCTCGGGAAGAGAGGGCTTTGGCTCTACCTCTAGATCACGCTCAGATGACAGGAGCCGTGGAGTAGCAGCAGAGCAGCCCAGGAATTTGGCTTCGGCTTTGGTGGCAGATCAGGATGCTATGGCCCAGCAGCCTGGCATGGCCAAGTGGCCAGCAGGTAAGTGCATGGAGCAGTGTTGGGATGCGATTGCTGGGGATCAGGAGTGGAGTAGTTCTGTTGCAGGGATTCTAGATGGGTTGCAGGCCTTAGTGGACTTGTGGAGCGTGTAGGCTTAAGGGGGGACAAGGAGGTGGGTGCTGAGGCCAGCGCATTGGTCTCACCATCAGAGGGGGAGGCAGAAGTTGAAGCAGTGGTAGAGGGATTGGGGGGGGGTGGCAGAAGGTGGAGACGGAGTGTTAAGCAGCGCAGCAGATGGTGTTCGTGGGCCACTTGGGAGTCCATGTGAATTTAGAGGTGAAGGACAGATATGGAAGGGGGGATTTGTGGAGTTATTTTGTTTACTTCCACTGGTGGAGTCGTTATATACAAAGAAGGAGGATAAGAAGGAGGATAGGAAGAAAGGGAGGGAAAAAACACCGGAGAAGTACCTTTTGTTGTTTTGTTATGCAGGTGGTGCTTGGGCTCAGTGGCGTTATGGATCTTCTGCTTTGGCTAAAGCTTATGATGGCCCAGAAGACGTCGCCCTTTCGGGACCCTCCACCGGCAGGAAAGGGACATGCTGGCTGTTTAATGTCAGTGCAAGTGGGGGTCCTCGTGCAAGTTCTGGCACGAGTGTTCAGGGTGTGGAGGGGCTCGTAGTTTGTCTCCCGCTGGGCAATCTCGGTCTACAGGGGAAACTGCCGGTGAGGCACGATGCTGCCGGTGCTAAGCTGCTACGTTAAGCATGAGGACACGGCATTCTTGGACCCCGGTCGATGGGGTGCTCAATCTTGTGTGCCTACTTTGAGAAGTTTATTGGGTGGTGTGGGAGGAGGTGGGTTGTCGCTCATTAGTGCATTACCTTGACGGCTTCTTTTGCATGGGGCCGACGGGTTTCGGGCAGTGTTTGCACCTGTTGCACTCATTGCAGCTGGTAACATAGTAACATAGTAACATAGTTCATAAGGTTGAAAAAAGACCAAAGTCCATCAAGTTCAACCTATATACATATTGTGTCCCTACTGTGTTGATCCAGAGGAAGGCAAAAAACCCTTATGAAGCAGATGCCAATTGCCCCATACCAGGGGGAAAATTCCTTCCCGACTCCAAATATGGCAATCAGAATAAATCCCTGGATCAACGTTCTGTCCCTATTAATCTAATATCCATAACTTGTAATATTATTGCTTTCAAGAAACACGTCCAGGCTCCTTTTGAACTCTTTTATTGAGTTTACCATCACCACTTCCTCTGGCAGAGAGTTCCATAATCTCACCGCTCTTACTGTAAAGAACCCCCGTCTGTGCTGGTGTAGAAACCTTCTTTCCTCCAGCCGTAGAGGATGTCCCCTTGTTATAGATACAGTCCTGGGTATAAATAGGTCCTGGGAGTGATCTCTGTACTGTCCCCTTATATATTTATACATAGTTATTAAGTCCCCCCTAAGCCGTCTTTTTTCCAAACTAAATAACCCCAATTCTGATAATCTTTCTGGGTACTGTAGTCCTCCCATTCCCCTTATTACTCTGGTTGCCCGTCTTTGAACCCTCTCCAGCTCCACTATATCTTTCTTGTACACTGGTGCCCAGTACTGTACACAGTATTCCATGTGTGGTCTGACTAGTGACTTGTACAGGGGTAGAATTATTTCCTTGTCGTGGGCATCTATGCCCCTTTTGATGCACCCCATGATTTTATTTGCCTTAGCAGCAGCTGCCTGACACTGGTCGCTACAGGTAAATTTACTGTTAACTAAAACTCCTAAGTCCTTTTCCATGTCAGTCGTCCCCAGTGTTTTCCCATTTAATACATATTCCCAGCCTGGATTTTTCTTCCCCATGTGCATAACCTTACATTTATCTGTGTTGAACCTCATCTGCCACATCCCAGCCCAAGCCTCCAACCTATGCAGATCCATTTGTAATCGTGCGCTGTCCTCTATTGTGTTAACCACGTTACAGAGCTTAGTATCGTCTGCAAAGATTGATACTTTACTATGCAATCCCTCTACAAGGTCATTAATAAATATATTAAAAAGAATAGGACCCAAAACTGACCCCTGTGGTACCCCACTAGCAACAGTCACCCACTCAGAGTATGTACCATTAATAACCACCCTCTGTTTCCTATCACTGAGCCAGTTACTTACCCACATACACACATTCTCCCCCAGCCCAAGCATTCTCATTTTATGTACGAGCCTTTTATGTGGCACCGTATCAAATGCTTTGGAAAAATCAAGATATACGACATCCAGCGATTCACCCCGATCCAGTCTTGAGCTCACCTCCTCATAAAAGCTGATCAGGTTAGTTTGACAGGACCGATCCCTTGTAAACCCATGCTGATATGGAGTCATACACTTATTTTCATTGAGATACTCCAAAATAGCATCTCTTAGGAAACCCTCAAACAGTTTACACACAACAGAAGTTAAACTAACAGGCCTATAATTCCCCGGGTCACTTTTTGTCCCCTTTTTGAATATTGGCACAACATTTGCTATGCGCCAGTCCTGGGGAACAGACCCTGTCACTATAGAGTCCTTGAATATTAGAAATAGGGGTCTGTCTATTACATTACTTAACTCCCTTAGAACGCGGGGGTGAATGCCATCTGGACCTGGTGATTTGTCTATTTTGATTTTTTTTAGGCGGCACTGCACTTCTTCCTGGGTTAGACAGGCGACATGTACTGGGGCATTTATCTCATCCTGCTGTATATTACCTGGCATTTCATTTTCCTCTGTGAATACAGCAGAGAAGAATATATTTAATAGATTAGCTTTTTCCTGATCCCCGTCTATAACTTCTCCCTCATTACTTTTTAAGGGGCCAACGCTTTCATTGTTAACCTTTTTACCATTTATATAGTTAAAGAACATTTTGGGGTTTGTTTTACTCTCTTTGGCAATGAGTCTTTCTGTCTCCAATTTTGCTGCTTTTATCTGATTTTTACATATTTTATTTTTTTCCCGATAGCTTTTTAGTGCTTCCTCACTGCCTTCCTGTTTTAGTAGCTTAAATGCCTTTTTTTTGCCATTTATTGCCCCCTTTACATTTTTATTTATCCACATTGGTTTTCTCTTGTTCCTGACTCTTTTATTCCCATACGGTATGTACCTTTCACAGTGAGAATTTAAGATATTCTTAAAAATCTCCCATTGAGCGTCTGTACTCTTGTTTTTGAGGACATTTTCCCAATTTACAGTGTTAAGGGCTTCTCTTAGTTGATCAAACTTTGCCCTCCTAAAGTGCATAGTTCTTGTGGCTCCTCTAAGAGTTCCCTTATTGAAGGACAAGTTATAATGCATCATATTGTGATCACTATTTCCTAGATGTCCCCTGACCTGCACATTAGTTACTCTGTCAGGTCTGTTGGTTAATATTAAGTCCAGTAGGGCGCCCCCTCTGGTCGGGTCCTGTACCATTTGGGACAGATAATTATCCTTACTTATAGTCAGAAACCGGTTTCCTTTATGAGATTCACAGGTCTCGGTTTTCCAGTTTATGTCGGGATAGTTAAAGTCCCCCATAATAACCACCTCATTGTGATTAGCTGCCTTGTTTATTTGCTTTAATAATTGATCTTCTGCTGCTTCCATTATATTTGGCGGCTTATAGCAAACCCCGATCAGTATTTTATTATTTTTCTTTCCATATATTTCTACCCATAATGACTCCACATTATCATTTCCCTCACATATATTCTCCCGCAGTGTGGCCTTTAGGCTGGACTTTACATAAAGGCAAACTCCTCCCCCTTTTCGTTTTTTCCGATCCTTCCTGAATAGACTATACCCCTGTATGTTAACCGCCCAGACATAGCGTGGTCTTTTGGCGTTCCATTGACGGCAGACAAAAGAGAGTGTCCAAGTACCTGCCTGAGTTTTTGCGGTTTAGCACTTTTGCCTTTGGTGGTGGTTCTCACGTTGTGGAGATGGCGGATGCACAATTGCCGGGTGGTCTTCTTTACAGATTATCTGGTGGTTGTCCATTCGATTAACCTGATGTCAGTGTCTTCTGCCCCTGTGGTGTGGTTGCTCAGGTGGTTCGAGCTGTTGTGCATGGAGGCGAAACATGTTCCAGGATATTTGAACATGTTTGTCAATTGTCTCTTTCTATCGCTTTCAGTGGGAGCGGTTTCGGTGGGAGGCACCTGTGGCAGAAACAGAGGGCTTGCCTTGCCTGGAAGTGATGTGGAATCTCAGGATCACATGCTTGCAGGATGGGTGAGGTCTTCGTTGGTTTCGGCTACCTGGGCTGCGTATGACATGAATGGGAGGGGATGGCGCGTATGGTGGGCACCGTAGACAGCGAGGGGGGACCAGTTGTATGTATTTTTGTATGTTTTCGCTGAGTTTGACTTTGTGTGGGGAACCCGCTTCACGGGTGGACAGGTACATAGTAGCACCTGTTGCAGGGTATGAGGAAGGGTCGCTGGCAGACAGACTCCAGGCGTCCGTTGTCGGCTGGGCTTCCGAGGAAGTTACTAGGGGTGTTAGGGGAGGTTTCTAGGGACAATTACAAGGAGTTGTTGTTTCCAGGCAGCGTTTGTGTTGGCCTTTTTCGAGGCATTTCAGGGGTCAGAACTGGTCAGCCCACGGAAGTTGGTTCAAGGTGGTTTGGCGTTGCTAGATTCCAGGTGTGCAGGTATTGGTGTGGTTGAGATCGTCTGTGTTTGAGAGGGGTAGGCAGGCCCAGCTTTACGCCCTCCCTGGTGATTTTAGTTTTTTAGAGGTAAAGCCGGCGGCCTATTGTCCTTCTTGGTTCACGGGGATTTATCGCCGGTGTCCAGATTCCATTTTTTTTCTCAGGTGATGCTGTTAGGTTTAGAGACGCTGGAGGTGGGAGCACACACTTGTTACGAATAGGGCTGCTACGGAGGCGGCAAAGCTCGGTTTGGGGGACGAGGTCATGTGGCGCATAGGGCGTTGGGAATCAGGGTGTTTTCGAAGGTATGTCAGACCACATAGGTTATGGTTGGGGGAATGATTTAGATTTGTGATTGTGGGTTGTTTGGAGGTTGGTTAGGGTGTGCCCTACCCCTTCCTTGTTTGTGTTTACATTTCAGGACCCTGCTTCATAGTGTTGTGGATAATCGGTCATTCTCACATGTACTGGACCTGGTGGTGAGCCAAAGTTAGGGTCAACAGTCTGCAGCTGGGCATTCCCGGGGACCAGGTTGACGTGAGGTGGTTTGGTGTGCGGGATATGTTGTGGGATGGGGTCTCATTTTTAGTTATGTGATATTTGCGTTTAGGAGTTTTGCCGGCTGTTCTGGTTGTTCATGCTGGGGGAAACAATATAGGGATCACGACTCAGCGGGTCCCTGGTGTTAAGTTAGTTTGGTCAGAGATTATACCCAGGTTGCACTGGCGCCATGACAGGGATGTGGAAGCGATGGAGGGTAGTCGGAAGAAAGTGAATAAATTCATGGTAAGTTTTTTATAAGGGGGTGCATGGGGCTAGTAGTTAGGCATGTGGCCCTACAGGGGTGTGGCCCGGATATATTTCGTGGTGATGGGGTGCATCTTTCGGACCTTGGGTCTGACTTCTTTAATTTGGCGGTGGCTGAGGGTGTTGAAATGACCCTGTTTCTTCTTGTGGGGGAGCCCATCCAGCTTAGGGTATGAAGGGATAGGCTTATGGCAGAAGCTTACCAGGTATTTAGGGGGTTAATGGTGCTGGGAGAGCATTTGGTGGTACTTGTGGTGGGAGATGGGAAGGTGTCTTTATTGGGTTATGTGTTTCTTGGGAGGCCTAGCACGGGAGTCGAGGCTACTACAGTCATAAAGCCAACAAGGCTCAAAATGAGCCAGAGTGGGTCCTTGACTGCATGCTGAGTATGGCTAGGCCTGGTGTCATTTTTTTAAAAGTTAGGGGTTAATAGAGGGCATTTACGGGTTGGGTGCTACCAGTTTAGACGCCATTTTATTGTCACCTTACTTATTGTTGTTTGTCCCACCCACCCTACCTCCCTGTTGCGGTGACCTTTCATGGGGAATGTGTGTTTTGTCTTGCGGAAGCTTACCAGGTATATAGTGGGTTAATGCTGCTGGGAGAGCATTTGGTGGTACTTGTGGTGGGAGGTTTCCTGGCAGGTGGAGCTGGGAACCTCAGGTCTGGGTTTGGGCTTCCCGGTATGTCACTCCCTGTGTTGTGTGGTACTTGGATAACTTGGTAAGCTTAGGGTAGTTTTCCATTATGGCAAATGGTTAATGGTAATTAATTTTGTTAATTGGTTTCAGTGTGTTGGTCATTGTCCTGTCAACACACCTATTTTGGTTTAGGTCTGCAGGGCAATGGCTAGCGTTAAAATAAAATGGCTTTGACCTTTTCTAACCCAACCTTGGTTGTTGTGTCTTTATTGGGTTATGTGTTTCTACTACAGTCATGAACTAAAACAATGTTATTTTATAATGCTTCCTATAAAGGCATAATCCCTTCCTAAAAATCAACCAGAGACAATTATTGTGTCAGTAGCAGAAACAGTGTATATAGTCAGATACAATATCATGAAGAATTCCCTTCAGTTATAAGAAAAAAAATTCATGTTTTTTGTGACTTCATGGTTATTGCTAACCATTGCTAATTGATAGACAATGTTATTATAAAAGTCATTATTTGTTAGAGATGAAAGTGGGTGAACAATCAAGGAGGGACAAATCACCGGGGACAGAGACAACACCCCAGGCGTCTACCCCTGGAACTCGCTGGGTGAATATACAGCACATGCAGTGAGAGACTTCACTGGCACAGCGATATGGTACTCGCCCGAAATGTGGCATAGAGTGGAGTGGGCTCCTGGGAGTCTCCAGAGGAGTATACTTGGACACTTTGCTTTCCTCTGCCAGGGCAACATGTACTGATGGCTGCATTTGTTTGATTTGTGTGTAGGGAGTCCTGGTTGGGGGGGTAGTCACCCGAGGTGGTGCAAGACCCCGCCATAGGCACTTGGTTTATTGTCTGTTGGGATAACATTGTTCTACTTAGGTCAGTTACACACTATACCCCCTTTAGGCCTGGTGCAATCCTTGCGGTTAGGTACAGGTGAGACGGTCACTATTTGGTGGGCCCCGACTTGTCCTTAGCACCTACGGTCTAGGCACTGATATAATAGTTTATAGTTTTTTTGTGTTGCTCTCTGGGATTGTCCTTATATAGATCCAAATTCATGAAGTCAGTGATGTCAGTGATGTCATTTTATGTCAGAGGATTACACTTACCTCAAAAACGCTCCATGCTGGTTCATGATTTGTATAAATCTGGGGTCCATATAGCTATGACACAAGAAACGAATTTCAGATGTCACAGGGTCCCACGGTTTGTCGTACGCAAGTACCCCCATATGTAGCGTTTTTTATATGGGAGGATGCCCCTTTCGTTGTAATGGAGTCTTGGACCGATAGCGAGGGTAGGGCGGCTAACTCCAGGCAACAGGCGTTCCTTAAAAAGATCCTGAATCAGTTGGAAGAGATGGTGGAAGGTGTAGTAATGCTGGGGGGGGGCTTTAATGTGATCATGGACCCTAGGCTGGATAGCTCAATGGGCTCTATTCGTACCTGACTCCCACATCTTAGGGCAATAAAGCAGGGGCTTTTAAAAGCACAATTAATAGACACTTGGAGAGCCTTTAATCCAGAGATCAAAGTTTTTCATACTATTCGATGCCCCATAATAGGTATTCTATGATCAACATGATCTCTCTTTCTCACAGACACCTTCACTTGGTCCGCAGGGTTTTGGTGGGTTCCATAACGTGGAGCAATCATGCTCCTGTGTTTATGTAACTGGCCAACCCCTCGGGGGCTCATGCCCCAAGGTATGGAGATTGAACAAATCCCTATTGTCTGATACCCTACATAATACACAGAGGACCACATCCGGGAATATTTTGCCCTTAATGCCAACGACGAAGTTGCCCCTGCAATAATTTGGGAAGCCCATAAAGCGGTGTTGATGGGCCACTTCATTAGTATGGGATCACACGTTCAAAAGCTGTGTCCGGCAGAGCAGGAGAGGATATGTGGGGAAATCGCTCACTTGGAGTCCCTACATAAATCTCACTATGAGCCAGAAGTTCTTTCAAGGCTAAATAGGTTTGGCGTTGGCGAAACAGATCCATACCCTTACACAATCTAAATATTATGAGCAGGAAAACAAGACGCAGAGAGACACCGTGTACAACGCAGTATTGAAAGGGTTAATAATATATTCAAAGTCCAGAAAGCCAGCCAAGGGTCAAAATCTGTGAAATCCAAAAGAGCAACATTCAGCAGCAAGGGTTAATCGAATAATCAAAGTCCAGAAAGCCAGCCAAGGGACAAAATCTATGTAATACAAAATATAAATGTTCAGCAGCAAGTGTAGGGGATACAGCAAGGAACTTGAACAACCAAGTACTGAATGTACAGGGCTGCAGGTGTAAATAGCCCGCCAAGCTGTAATTCCTCCCAAAACCCCTCCTTCCCCCCCTCCAGTACTGGTGACTGTCTGTCACCTCCTAACCCCACCTCTCTGGCTGCCCACAGCTGTGTTGGACCACAGGACACGGCCCCTCATCATCCCACTCGTCCCGGCGCTTGCTGCACGCGGCTGGCGCTGCAACAGATGTGGCCTGCAGGTTGTGGACGCGGTCTGTGACCACATGGTACGCGGCTAAAGATGCGGGTGCCTGGTGGAGTCTCCGCTGGGCGAAGACGCTCGTGGAGGGCGGGGAGAGCAGGTAGGATCCTGACAGTGAGTCCAAAAAAAAGAATAATCCAAAGCTTTATTAAATAATAAAAGCAAAAAAGGTGCCACTGCTGCCCCTGAAACAACCTGCCTGTGCCACCCCTGCCCCTTTCGCAGCCTGTCTGTGTGTCCATACAGAAGACTGTAATGACCCAGAGCACCCAAAGATGGTGTTCAGGAGTTATTGCGCAGTAGCGGAGTAGGACAGGGCCTGGTGCAGAGCGACTGCACTTTCCCGGGTGGGCATCTAGGGTTGTGCAGCCACATACCAGCGCCCTGACATAGCAGCTGATGTTAACCAGAACTTGGAGATGTCCTGCAGGCACCCTGGAGCAAGCATGAGACATAGCAGTAGAATCATGTGCAGGATGCTGCAGGCTAGGAATATGGAAGCTAAGCAGAGTACAGGAGAAACATAGCAAGCAAGGGGGACAGAGCAAGGAGCAGGGGGATCAAGCAAGAAACATAACCAGACAAGACATACATAATACAGGGCACAACAGGGAACAAGACAGGAAATACTCAATATCAAACATGAACAGGTGTCACGAGCTGGGAACACAGGTTGATAAGGAGCCCAGGTGCAGGGGATACGAGGGGCTGTCTGTACCTCACGATGCATTATGGTCTGGGGTTGTTACAGACAGGCGCAGGAATAAACCACAGACAACAGATCTGGATTAAGAGTTGTATTGAATGCGATGGTACATCAATATATACAAAAAGTCACTCGACTTGGCAGGAAGCCCACTTGCGGGGCACACGGCAGATAAGCCCACTTGCGGGGCACACGGCAGATAAGCCCACTTGCGGGGCACACGGCAGGTTCTGGAACAAGGCAGGTTCTGGAACAAGGCAGGTTCTGGAACAAGGCAGGTTCTGGAACAAGGCAGGTTCTGGAACAGGTAGTCCTCAAACATTAATGTCAAGGCCCAGACTGCAGGGCTGGGCAGGTTTATCAAGGCTGACTTGATCAGGTAAGCCCCTGCAGCTGGACCTGATAATTAGTCAGAGAGGTCCAGAATGGCCAGGGCGGCCACTAGTGGTCGGCAAATGAAAATGAACAACAAAGTTTGAACAAGTCCAGCTAGCGCATGGTGAAACGTGACATACCCCCACCGCAAGGAGCAGCCTCCGGATGCTTACGGTACCATGGAACGGTGGTCTCACCGTCTGCGGTGTGACGTCTTTTTCTTCTTCTCCTCCTCCTCCTCCTCTCTAGCACGTAGTGCTTTCTCATACGCTTCCAGATCTACACGACATATTACATTGCCGTTGGAAGTCACTACGAGGTCTGATGGCAGTGGTTCTGTTGTGCCGAGGCGGGTTGGATAGACAGATGCGAAAGTCCCGGTATGTGCTTGTCTTGTCCTACTTCTACTCCTGTGAGTGGTAGGAGTGGTGCTTCTGACTGCACAAACAGCCGGGGGGTTGATCTCCATGGATGTGTCCATGACCTCTGCATCAGATGACGCACTGTCCATATAGGGCCACTCGGGGGTGTCAGACAAGGTCTGGAGGTCTTCTGACATCGTGATGGAGGGCGTAGGAGTCACAGGTGCCGAGGACTGGTTAACCCCTGCATCACCTGTTTGTGGATGTGACAGGGTATGCTCCTGCTCTGTGACGTTGCTGGCGTCATGTGCAGGGTCTGGGGCATGGGGTTTCTCCAGGTGGGTTGCAGATGGCTTGACTGGTCTGTGCGGACAATATGTAATCCTGTGGCCAGTCCCTCCGCAATAAAAGCATAAGTCGTCCTCTTGTCTCCTTTGTATTTCTTTTTTGGTGAGCAGCTCTCGCTTAAAGCTCTTAGCAGCCTTCTTTCTTGGTGTCCGGGTCTTGGTTTTTGTGTCCACGCAATCGGCTTCCAACACAGTCCTTACTGACTTGCATAGGTGGAGTACACATTCTGCCAACAATTCCAGCACTGCAGGTATCCCCGTGAACTCCTTGTATGGGCCTTGACATTCTGTCACGAGCTGGGAACACAGGTTGATAAGGAGCCCAGGTGCAGGGGATACGAGGGGCTCTGTCTGTACCTCACGATGCATTATGGTCTGGGGTTGTTACAGACAGGCGCAGGAATAAACCACAGACAACAGATCTGGATTAAGAGTTGTATTGAATGCGATGGTACATCAATATATACAAAAAGTCACTCGACTTGGCAGGAAGCCCACTTGCGGGGCACACGGCAGATAAGCCCACTTGCGGGGCACACGGCAGATAAGCCCACTTGCGGGGCACACGGCAGATAAGCCCACTTGCGGGGCACACGGCAGATAAGCCCACTTGCGGGGCACACGGCAGATAAGCCCACTTGCGGGGCACACGGCAGGTTCTGGAACAAGGCAGGTTCTGGAACAAGGCAGGTTCTGGAACAAGGCAGGTTCTGGAACAAGGCAGGTACTGGAACAAGGCAGGTACTGGAACAAGGCAGGTTCTGGAACAAGGCAGGTTCTGGAACAAGGCAGGTTCTGGAACAAGGCAGGTTCTGGAACAAGGCAGGTTCTGGAACAAGGCAGGTTCTGGAACAAGGCAGGTTCTGGAACAAGGCAGGTTCTGGAACAAGGCAGGAACCAAACAGGTAGTCCTCAAACATTAATGTCAAGGCCCAGACTGCAGGGCTGGGCAGGTTTATCAAGGCTGACTTGATCAGGTAAGCCCCTGCAGCTGGACCTGATAATTAGTCAGAGAGGTCCAGAATGGCCAGGGCGGCCACTAGTGGTCGGCAAATGAAAATGAACAACAAAGTTTGAACAAGTCCAGCTAGCGCATGGTGAAACGTGACAACAGGATACCCCTCTACCGGGGCTTCAGAACAGGACACCCCTCTACCGGGGTTTCAGGACAGGACACCCCCTCTACTGGGGATACAGGTTACATCACAAACTGACACACATAAATACAGGAACTAGCCTAGGACTACAAGATAACAATTGGAGATTCCGTCACATCTTATGGCCATAGTATGCTAAGCCCACCACTACGCCAAAGTACTCCAATATACGGTGGGTCCTAACGCTAAGCCCTGCCTACGGTAGTACTAATAAACTGAACATTGAATCTATACACAAAACCAAGAAGGACATACCTTTATACTGCTGACTGAGACAAACAGAACACACGGGTGGGGCACACCTTATAAAGGAAACAGAGCTAAAGCAAAGAGCAAGACTGGAATCAGAGGTTCTGGACAGAACATATGGAAATCCAGAAACAGACCACAGCAAGACAAGGAAACAAAAGACATGCAGCTCCGCAGCCTGGATGGGGCCTGACACTGTGTCAATTCTGCCCCTAAAACACCCTGCCTGTGCCACCTCTGCCCCTGAAACAACTTGCCTGTGCCACCTCTGCACCTGAAGCAACCTGCCTGTGGCACCTCTGCTTCTAAAGCAGCCTGCCCATGCCACCTTTGCCCCTGAAACAGCTGCCTGTGCCATCTGTCCCTGAAACAGCTTTCCTGTGCCAGCTCTGCCCCGAAACAGCCTGCCTGCACCAACTGTGCCCTGAAACAGCCTACCTGTGCCACCTCTGCCCCTTTAGCAGCCTGTCTGTGCCAACTCTGCCTCTTTAGTAGCCTGCCTGTGCTTATTGCTGTGGTGCCCACACACTGTGTGAGGAAACTATTTTCCCGCCCAGGGGGAGCAGGAAAATAATTATCTTGCCTAGTGTGCTGGTGCCACGGCAGTAAGCTGCGGGCCCACGGCATGTTGTTGTCGCGGCACTCCCCTGATTTGTGGCACCCAGAGCGGACCTCCCCCACCCCCTTTAAGGTAAGCTCCCCTGATGTCATCATATGTAGGCATGCATTGCAAATCCTACGTTGGTTAAGTCTCTAAGTGTTTAATGAGTAATGCATCTGAGCTCTTTCTTATGGGCATCTTCAGCTACCCCAATTAGAAAGTAAACTAATTAATGAAACATGGATTATTTCTCAGCATATCTATCTGCATTATTCTGGACTCTCCAGGGAGAGGGTGTGAAGGAGGCTCCAACCTTTTTTGGAAACCGGGAGGCCTAGTTTACAAAAAGAACAAGAAGAGGTAAGAGAAGAAGTGGTGCAAGTAGACAGTGACAAGGAAGCAGTCAGTGGAGAAGTTAGAAAGACATTGAGAAAGGGACAGTGTGAGAGTGTATGAGAGCATTAAAGAGTATGAATGAGGGTGAGTGACAATGAATTTAGTGTCCAAAGGTAAAAAGTCCTCCAAATTTCGTCTGCTATGACTATGTATGCGAGTATGTATAGTGTTTGTGTACTATACTGTAGTGTTAAAGTCATTTTAAAGTGTCTCTCTAATACTGTCTGAATGGCTCCCTTCCTTATCTAGTAATACGGTCTCTTGCAGCTCCTCTTCTTCTCTAGCATCCTCTTCATCTTCTTGTTATTCATCTTCTTGTTATTCTTACTTCTGTCTTCTTTCTTCATCCACATCTAAGGGACATGACCTGTTATTGAACTTCAGCAGAAATGGCGACGCTTCCAGTTACAACCCCCAATAGAGGAGAGGATGTCACCAGACCATTTTTTCAGAAGTTCACTGAAGGTTTTTTCAGAAAAAATGACGTTGCTTCCATGCACACCCTCCATCTTGATCCTCCAATTGGAGATGGGGACAAATAAAGAAGACGGAAGACAGAAAAAAGCAAGTAGATGAAAAGTATTCTAGAGAAAATGCAGAACTGTGAGACACGAAAGTAGAAGGTGTTGGAGGAGAAGGTAGGGAGACATTCAGAGAGCTTAAGAGACACCGTGAATGAGAATGAAACTGTGAGAAAACATGAATAAGAATGTGAGAGAGTGGGAGTTAATGAGCTGACAATATTCAAATGAAAATCCAGAGGTTTTTGCTAGTTTTTCGCTAGTTTTGTGGGGATCTTGCCTTGTTTTTGCAGATTCATACGAATTTATGAAATATGCACATTGTGTTAACTTTACAGTTCGTACATATCTGAATGCAGTAGCTTAATATACAGTGTATGTGTGTGTATATGTATGTGTGTACTGTGACTGAACGTCCTTTAAAGCACAAGGAGTTAGTCAGAAATCTGTCAGAACCACTTGTCTTCTAAGGTAATATATATTCATAGACATACAGAGGTCCTTTATCAGCAGCCATCACCCCTGTGTCCCAATGCCATATTGTGTTAGGCAAATGGATCATTAAAAAACCCTTCTGCAATTATGTTATCACAGCTACTTTCCAAGAAAACATCTAAGTGACCCCAAACTTTTGAACATTAGTGTATATACTGTAAATACTATATGCATAGTATAAGTGTGTCTGTATATACACTTATATTTTGTTAGACTCAGTATGTAGTGTTGTTGGATAAGGTGCACAGGTGTGTAAGAGCGTAATGTTAGTATGTATGAGCATATGGTGCTGTGTGTGTTATTGTGTGGCATTAGTGTGAGTGTGTCAGCTTATAGTGTGAGTATTAGTGCACAGTGTTAGCATGTGATACTGTAAGGTGTTAATGTTTATGAGCATATGACATTAGCATTTGAATAGGGCTGAAACAACGAATCGAGAAAATCGATAATAATCGATAACGGAAATTATCCGGGTCAGAGTGGGAGACTGGGTGCAGGGCAGAGTGGGAGTGGGGGTGCAGGGCAGAGTGGGGGGTGCAGGGCAGAATGGGGGTGCAGGGCAGAGTGTGAGTGTGGGTGCGGGGGCAGAGTGGGAGACTGGGTGCAGGGCAGAGTATGGGTGTAGGGCAAAGTGCTGGGGCAAAGTGTGGAGTGCCGGGGGCAGGGCAAAGTGCTGGGGCAAAGTGAGGGCTGGGGTAAAGTGTAAAACTTTTTGGCATTAAAACCTAGTTTGAGAAATAATGTGTTTTGGGTTCTTGTACCTTTAAAGTTTAGCTTTAATTATGTCAGTAAAATAAGAAGGCGGATAGAGAAATGCCATTGTGATAAAGAGATCAGTGTTAATGACACATCTTAATGTAAATTATACGTTTTTATTTTAAATAAATGAAAAATTTGCATATTGATTATTTTTAATCGATTAATCGAAAAAATAATTGGCCAACTAATCGATTATGAAAATAATAGTTAGTTGCAGCCCTACATTTGAATGTTATGTTAGTGTATGGTGTTAGCATTAGTTTGTAAATACTAGTGAATGGTATCAACAATGTGTGTGTGTCAGCGCATGGCATTGGTGAGCCTAGGATTACTGGTGCCTGGGAGATGAAGAGAAGGAGCAGGAGAAAGAATGTGTGTATATGTGCATGGTGTTTGAATGAGCCATTCAGCATGTTAGTTTATATGCTTGTTAGTTGGTGAAACCATGATGAAATACTGCACCCAGGTGTCACTCACCATAAGCTTGCCCTTGCTCTTATAAAGGGGGGGTGATGGGTGGAGCATGGCATTGCAACGGGTGGGCATGATGTGGGCTGAGGGTCATGGAGGTCAATTTAGACAATTGTGTATTGTGTTTGTTTAATAAAACATGATGACAATATATTAATTTTATTGTTTACACTGAATACAATAAATACATAACACATGCTCTTCAGATTGTATGCTTGGGACCACGGCCCTCTTTACCTAATCTATCAGTTTGTTCGAGTTTTGTCACAGCCTTTGATGGTGGTATTGTAAGAAGTGCTGTGCAAATTATTGGCTCTATAAACATATAAACATACATAAAACGAATTACATATTAATTACAAATTGCATAGTATTTGTATAGGTGAAGATTTGTCATATAAGAAATGTTTTATTAACTAGAAATAAGAATTTTGGCAAATACATAGGTGTGTGTACTGTATGTGTTTTGTCACATTGCATATTATGAAAATCAAGCTAAATATAAGGAAGTCTCACTACAAGAGAGATATGACAGTTGGAATGTATAAGGAAGGGGGAGAGAAGATGGATATAGGCTGTCTTGTTGTCAAGTAGTGAGTACAAGAAAAGAGATGGATCTGTAAAAATTTCCATTAAAACAGGAAAACACAAGATGGCCCTAACATCACCTCCGATGGCTCCTTAGACCAGCTGCTTCTCGGATGCCCTGCTAAGGAGCAAATTGCTTTCATAGCAGGACATTTGGACACTACTGCATTAATAGATACTGATCTCAGCATGCTAAGTCAAGCACAAAGGCAATTTAATATGAACAACACTGTCATCTCAATTTAGGACAACAGCGAAGATGCCCTATAGGGCATCACCATAGCTTTGAGAAGCATACAGCATAAGACATTTTTGTTGTCTTAAGGCTATGAAACACTGGTATTTCTAGCATAAACCAAAACAAGACAAAATGTAAAAGCAGAGTTGTCAGCTGCATAATGCCAATATATAAGATTTGGTTTTAGCTCAAACATGTATTATTTTTCAAAATTAATTTCAATAGTTCAATGAAGTAAATCAGTAAATCAATATGGTTGTCAGTAACACATTCAAAAATAAATAAGATATTTTTTATATATATATCTGCATTACTCTGAAGAATTAACCAGGGAAAGTTAAAATGCTAAAATGTTATCATTGTATGGCATTTTTTGCCCCCTCCCCAAAAATATTTTTCTTTTTTGTTACCCTTCACTTCTGCAGCAATCAAGTTGGCAATGGGCAAGCAATAATTTTATGGGTAGATTTTAGACTTATTTTTAATCCTTAACAACCAATGACTTACCAGGTATGTGTCATTGCCGAATTTATGTCCAGCAACATCTTCTGAGCACAGTCATACCACTTATGTGTAAGTTTGTCACATTGTCTGGGGGCCAAAAGGCCATATTTGCAAAGTGCACATTTTTGTTTTTAAATTTTGACATCTGGTCAATCTGCAATCAATGATCGCCTCCTAAGCGCAAACAGCGTTGCTGAAATGCCTTGATACCAAGGCATTCAGTTACACCGAATACACTCCCCAGGACATACTGTGATGAAAAAATAAAAAAGTTTATTTTTATGAGCAATTCTTGAAATACGCACTGTATGTTCTCATAAATCCTGGAATGGAAAGAGTTAAAAATACTAGCATTTGTAATACCCATGGGATGTCTAGTTTTCAAAAATGTATGGTTTGATTAAGTAAATTGAATTGTCTGGGTTTAAAGATGACCCAAATAGGACATGGGAGAAAAACGACGAGATGTCAAAATGAAAAGAAAAATGTACACCTCCCAAATGTAGCATTTTAGCCCCAAAGAGTGGAATAAAATGTAAGCATGGAGGTATCACTGTGCTCAGGAGATGAGGAGATGTGCTCAGGAGATGTGCATGGAGGTATCACTGTGCTCAGGATATTTGGGTGTCAGCATTCACACATACAGAAGCTGTAAACAGTACCTAAAATACGTGTGTGAAAAAAACACAAAAAATTCCACCACAAAATTTTGGCCCAGAGCTCAAGCTAGGGCACCATAGAGATGAATTACCTGGAACAAGCCTAATCACAAAAATAAAGGAGCAGGGTTGAGAGAAACAGGTCAAATTAGAGGATGGAACTAAAGTCAAAAGAGCAAACCAGGTCTGGTACAGTAGAGCATACTAGGATCAAATTGCACACAAAGCTACACCATCACAAGGGTAAGGACAACAGGAATAGAAAAACCTGGTAGGAAATGAAATCACATGAAGGTCAAATAGATGGAATTTAAAAAAAAAGTTGACATCACACTGGCACACGCAATGTCAGAAGCAGGTATGTCTTATGAGGAAGGCCTATAATTAAGCATTCTTGTGGATGGGGGAAGATGAAAGAGTGGCAAAGTAGTGGGTCATTGCAGGATCGTCCTGCCACTGTTAAGGTAAGGTCTGACAATATATATTAGACTTGTGCATTTGGATTTGTACCAATTACAAAGGTAATTTTGTCAATTTGTTCAAAAACGAGGCCAAAGCCAACGAAATGGACGAAAACAAGGCAAAAAGCTGAGAAGTTTGCAGGCTCTTTCATGCCCATTCCCTCACACTCTCTGAATGTCTCCCTACTTTCTCTGTCAGCCACTTTCGCTTCCGTGTCTCTCATTTTCTTGTTCTTCTCTTTTCTCTCTTCTTTCTGCTCGCTTCTTTCTTTGTCCGTATCTCCACGGACATAACCTCCCGGGGAAAACTTCCACTAAAATGTCAATGCTTCTGGGGACATCCTCTACCCTGATACGAGGGTCTGGGTAGAGGGCGTGACCAGAAGCTCTGCCATTTTGCCCTAAAATAACCTTGTATGATTTCCTGCGGAAATCACAGAGCTTCTGGTGATGGATTGGAGGATCAAGAAGAAGACGTCACCGGGTGAGATGCCATACTGGTGGAAGTTCCCACTGGGTTATGTTTACAGAGATGTGGACAAACATAGTAGATTCAAGACAGCAAATTGAAGATAGAAGATAAAAGATGAAGAAAAAGTGAGGGTGGTCGGCAGTGTCTAATTTTTTGGAGAAATTCAGTTTGATACAATAAGGCTGGATGGTTTTCTTCTGAAATCTCCAAAATGTCAATATACTTCTGGAGGGATGGGGTCTCCTGCACTGTAGACAATATTCTATGTGAGGTCTGAACAGGGATCTTAAAAGTGACAGAACCACCTATTTTGGCTACTAATGCCTCTAGGTATACAACCCAGCCCCCTGCATTAACATGGTTTCCATTCAATTCCCAACTACTGATGTAATGCTTAGTGGTCTGTAATTGACCAAGCCATCTCTGCTACCTTTTTTGTGAAGTGGTACCACAATTGACAACTTCCAATCCTCTGTCATTGCTCCTGTCAATAGCAACTGGTTAAATACGTCTGCCAACGCTTTTGCTAGGACACTCCCAAGCACTTTTAATAACTTTGGGTGTATCACATCATGGACTTGACTGTTTTTACAGTTAGAACTTCTTCCTCTGTAAACACACATGCTTTATGAGTCTCAATGATTCTCTTTAACTCTAACTGAGGTTTAGACAAAGGGGATCTTCATCATCCCTTGTAAAAACTGAGCTGAAATATGTTGTCAGCTAGATCTTCATCCGTATTTCATAACTTCCTTGATCTGTCTTTAATCTTATATATATTGAAAACAAAGTTTTAACATCATTTTTGGTTAAACTAGTCATTTTCTCCATCATGTGTACTTCTGTGCATCTAATAATGCACTTTGTCAATATTAAGCTTACCCTTATATTGCCTCTCATCTTCTTCATTCTGAGTTTACCTATAGTTTATAAATACACCCCTTTTCTCTTTCAATATTTGTGCAAAATCAGTGGAGTACCAAAGTGGTTTCCTTTTTCTTTTATTCTTAGCAACAAGTTGAACCCCTTGACGACAATTGAAGTGCCTGGCACATCATGAGTTTAATCAAGTTCAGAAGGGATCTCGGAGCGTCAACGTTCCCCATATTAAATATTGCACCGGTCGTCTGCTTTTAAAGAAGTTAGGAGACTACCAATAATCGCCTCATAAGCTTAAGCAATGTTCCTAAAAAACCTCGATATCCTACCTAAAGTATAATGTGCGGGAAAAAAAACACAGAAAATTACTATAACAAACATTAACAAGTGCTGGTGATAGAATTAATACATAGAAAGTGTTAAAATAGCAGAATTTAAAATACCCAGAAGTGTCTATTTTTTTAAAATCTATGGTTTAATATGCCTGCTTACAAAGATGTACCTAATATGATATGGGCAAAGGCTGGCCAGATGTCAAGATTCCAAATTGAAAAATTCTCACCTCACAAATTTGACCATTACTATTCTCAGGAGATGTTGCTAAAGACACATAGCAGTGACACATACTAGGAGCGGTACATTTTTACCTACAGTACAATGTGTGTGAAAAAAACACAACAAAAAATACAGCCACAAACTTTAGCAAAGGCTGGTGGAAGAATTAGTGCACAGAAAGAGTTATTCCAACAAATTGTAAAAAAAGTCATAAAATGACCTCTGTATCGTCTCAAAAATACTTAAATGGAAAGGGTTAAATGCCAGCAATTAAAATAGCTTGGTGTGTCTAGTTTTCAAAAATATATGGTAATATATCGGGAGATGTTGCTGAAGACATATCGGGGTGTTTGGGTGTGGCATATACCAGGGACTGTAAATTCATACCCGAATTGCAATATGTATGAAAAAAAGCAGACTTAGTTTGACAAAGGCTGGTAGCAGAATTAGCACTTGGAAATAGTTAAAATATTAGCATTTGAAATACTCTAGGGTGTCTAGGGTAAATTGAAATGACCAAAAATGTCCTAAATAGCACATGGGGGCAGAATGACCAGTTTTAAAAACTAAATTGTTTGGAAATAGCAAAATGCTACTTGTACTTAGTGCCAAAAAAAAAAAAAAACATGCAAAACATTGGGTATTTCTAAACTCAGAGGAAAGATTAGAATCTATTTAGCAGTTTTGTATTATTAGTTTTTGTAGACACATAAACAATTTTTCACACAAGACACTAAAAATCCTTTTTTTTTCAATTTTTTCACTACATTTTATAAATATATCTTTTATAGTAAATAGTATCTAAATACAGTCCTTCTTGTCTTGAAAAAAACAATATATAATGCGTTGGTACACTAAACGCGAGAAGAGAATAACAGCTAAACATGAAACAGAAATGTTAAAAACAGCACTGTCCTTAATGGGTTAATGCAATGTACTACTGCCTTCCGAGCTCTAGAGTTACCCAAATCTATATAGAATCTCCTCCTTAATGAACCTTTAAGAAATGTCTCCCATAATGGGCAAACCCTTCTCATTTTCTGCCTTCTCTATCCTTTCTGCAATCTCAATCACAACACATATTTGTCCTCTGTCATTGCTCCTGTCAATAGCAACTGGTTAAATACGTCTGCCAACGCTTTTGCTAGGACACTCCCAAGCACTTTTAATAACTTTGGGTGTATCACATCATGGACTTGACTGTTTTTACAGTTAGAACTTCTTCCTCTGTAAACACACATGCTTTATGAGTCTCAATGATTCTCTTTAACTCTAACTGAGGTTTAGACAAAGGGGATCTTCATCATCCCTTGTAAAAACTGAGCTGAAATATGTTGTCAGCTAGATCTTCATCCGTATTTCATAACTTCTGTTCTGAAAGTTCATGGATCCTATTCCCTAAACTGCAAGCATTTTGTGCACATTGTGCACATCACTATAAATCTACTGTCTTCAACTTATGCATTACAGCTATAAAACAATTGTCTTTCCAATTTATCATAGCTGATAACATGCACATTTTCTCAATGTAATAAAATAGCTCTGATGGGATGTAAACTACAAGAAAGTAACCACATTTTTGGTATTACTCGTTGTATTCCTTTGTCTCACATGCTTTGACAGACTACTGTATTTCTGAAGGACAATCATCATTCTGATTGTATCAAAATACAGATAAGATAGTGATCTATTTGACAATTCCACTTCATCAGATTGTTGACATGAATTTTTGACTTTTGACTTCCTTAAAACATGCAAAAGCTATACCAGATAACTTAAGCTATTTACATAATGTGTACAAATGTATAGAAAGGAAGCAAAATTTGTAATACATGCAGAATTGGTAACATTTTATATATAATACTATTTAACTCCTCAGTGTCAACGATTTGGGTTTTTGTTTTTGTTGTTTTGTTTTTTCAATTTTTTTTTACACTTATAAGAAGATATAACAGACATGCTGGAAATGCTTCTAACCTTAACTGTAAACCATACTCATGGATTATCATTAAGCATTATATTTTTTTTAAGAACACATACATGCTGTCACGGAACTAGATCCATACAGACGACTGTAAAGACCCAGAGTGCCCAAAGATTGTGTTCAGGAGTTGTTGCGCAGTAGAGGAGATGGACAGGGCCAGGTGAGCATCTAGGGTTGTGCAGCCACATACCAGCACCCTGACATAGCAGCTGATGTTGTCCAGAACGTGGAGATATCCTGCAGGCACCCTGGAGCAGTGGCGTCTCCAGCTTTCATATTTAGGGGGGGGCACATGGGGGGCCAGGCACCAAAGTAGGGGGGCAAATAAAAAACGGTACATATACACTATGTATATATATATATATATATATATATATATATATATATATATACACACACGTTAGACGTGCATTTTTAACTACATAATATGCACTTATCTCTTTGAAGTAAAGACCGTGATTGAAATATGATTTCAAAATAACAGCTAAACTGGCAGTTATTTCTCATTCTTTAATATTAGCCCCTGCTGACAATATATATAAATATTACACCCTGCTGCCGATATATAGAAATATTACACCCTGCTTCTGATATATATTAATATTAACCCCTGCTGCGGATATATATTGATATTAGCCCCTGCTGCAGATATATACTTATATTATACCCTGCTGCCGATATACATAAAAATTATACCCTGCTGCCGATATATATTAATATTTGACCCTGCTACCAGTATATATTAATATTAGCCCCTATTGACAATATATATTATTAGTCCCTGCAGCCAATATATATTAATATTAGCCCCTGCTGCCGATATATATATAAATACTAGACCCTGCTGCCAATATGAATATAAATACTAGACCCTGCTGCCAATAAATATTAATATTAGCCCCTGCTGCCGATATATATATATAAATACTAGACCCTGCTGCCAATATGAATATAAATACTAGACCCTGCGGCCAATAAATATTAATATTAGCCCCTGCTGCCAATATATGTTAATATTAGCTCCTGCTGCCAATATATATTAGCCCCTGCTGTCGATATATATTAATATTAGCCCCTGCTGCTGATATATATTAATATTGAACCCTGCTGCCGATATATATATAGTATTAGTCCCTGCTTCCTATATATATATTAATATTAGCCCCTGCAGCCAATATATATTAATATTAGACCCTATTGCCAGTATATAAATAAATATTAGCCCCTGCTGCCAAAACATATATAAATATTTGCCCCTGCTGCAAATATATATATAAATATTAGACCCTGCTGCCAATATATTTTATAGTGAAAAAATTGGACCCTACCCAAGCATTTCCTTGGGCCCCGCTCAACGCTTCCTTGCATGCAATCACTCCTTCTGCTACCATACTAAAAAAAAAAATATTTCCCACACTGACTGCAGATCAGGGGAAGACCGCGAGAGTCAGTCCTGCACCGTTACATTGAGAGGTCCTCTCCCCTGTAATCATCCCCAGAGTCCCTTTATCCCCTCATTCACTAAACCATAGCGCTTTTTTTACTTACACCCTGTAGTTCAGGTATAGATCAAATAAACAACACATGGAAACAGCACATGCAACTGAATGAGATTAAAAAAAAAACTTGTATTTGCAGGTATACATAAATAATGTATGGAAACATAGCATTGCAGGTATAAACCAACAGAACACACAAACCCAGCATTCCAGGTATATATCAACTGGAAATCACATGTACACTCAGCACTGAAGGTTTAGATCAAATAATCAACACATGGAAACAGCACTCCAGGTATTGATCAACTGAATAAGACATGCAAATCCTATATTTGCAGGTAAACATTAATAATGTATGGAAATATAGCTGATACAGATGAACACAATGACACAAAACCCAGCTTTGCAGATATAAATCAATTGGAAATTACATATAAACTCTGCATTAAAGGTATATAAAGTGATATAGATCACTGGTCACACACCCCAAAGCCAACCCTGGCGTCCATATTGCCCACATAGAACCTGACCAGCACCCAAATTACACATTGTGTCAACTTTGTCCCCAAACAGCTGAACGTACGGCATTTTTGTCCCATAAAGACCTCTCCCTCCTAATCTATCCTATCTACCCCCTCTCCCTCCCAATCTATCCTATCTACCCCCTCTCCCTCCCTATCTACCACATCTGCCTCCCTATCTACCACATCTGCCTCCCAATCTATCCTATGTACTCCCTCTCCCTCCCAATCTATCCTATGTACCCCCCTCTCTCTCCCAATGTATCCCATCTACCCCTCTCCCTCCCAATCTACCCCCTCTCCCTCCCTATCTACCCCCTCTCCCTCCCTATCTAACCCATCTACTCCCTCTCCCTCCCAATATATCCCATCTACTCCCTCTCCCTCCCAATCTATCCCATCTTCCCCCATCTCCCTCCCCATCTATCCCATCTACCCCCATCTCCCTCCCCATCTATCCCATCTACCCCCATCTCCCTCCCTATCTATCCCATCTACCCCCTCTCCCTCCCAATGTATCCCATCTACCCCCATCTCCCTCCCAATCTATCCCATCTACCCCCATCTCCCTCCCCATCTATCCCATCTACCCCCATCTCCCTCCCCATCTATCCCATCTACCCCCTCTCCCTCCCAATCTATCCCATCTACCCCCTCTCCCTCCCAATCTATCCCATCTACCCCTCTCCCTCCCAATCTATCCCATCTACCCCCTCTCCCTCCCAATCTATCCCATCTACCCCTCTCCCTCCCAATCTATCCCATCTACCCCCTCTCCCTCCCAATCTATCCCATCTACCCCCTCTCCCTCCCAATCTATCGCATCTACCCCCTCTCCCTCCCAATCTATCGCATCTACCCCCTCTCCCTCCCAATCTATCCCATCTACCCCCATCTCCCTCCCAATCTATCCTATCTACCCTCTCTCCCTCCCAATCTATCCTATCTACCCCCTCTCCCTCCCAATCTATCCCTATCTACCCCTTCTCACTTCCTATCTACCTCTTCTGACTCTCTAACCCCCTCCTAACTTTCTAACCCCCCGCTTTGAAGTTCACTTACCTTGGGCTTGTCCAGCGGTAAGATCGCTAGGTCTATGTATCCCTGGTTCTGCCGGCTTCACTGCTGGGCGCCGGATATGACGACATATACCGGCGCTCGGCTTGAAATGCCGGCACTGCGAACAAGGCAGAGGCCTCGCGGTCGCGGAGAAGAGTGAGAGGCGCCGAACGGTTGCTTATTCCTCAGAAACCGCTCGGTGCCTCTCACTCTCTCCTCCGGGTCTATTAAAAAAAAAAAAAAAGACGGCGTTTCAATTGGGGGGGCACACCGGGGGGCACAGCATGATGTAGGGGGGCCATGGCCCCCTCTGCCCCCCCCCTGCCGACGCCACTGCCCTGGAGCAGGCATGAAACATAGCACTGGAATCATGTGAAGGAGTTACGGTGCAGGCTGGGAGAATGGAAGCTAAGCAGAGTATCAACAGAAACATAGCAAGCAAGGAGGACAGAGCAAGGAACAGGCAGACCAAGCAAGGAACATAACCAGATAAGATATACATGATACAGGGCACAACAAAGGACAGGGAACAAGGCAAGGAACTCAGGGGAAGGAGTGAGGAGACGGAATCTTCGGACGCTTCTCCTTTAAGCAAGGATAGGACATCTTAACTGGGACATGGGGAGAGGAGAGAGGAACCGAAATCCTCAGATGATTCAGGGTAGGGGGGCAAAGGTACACAAAATACAGACACACATGGATACAGGACTAGCCTAGGACTATAAGATAACAATTAGAGATCCCATCACATCATATGGCCATAGTATACTTGGCCCACCACTACGCCAAAGTACTCCAATATTCAGTGGGTCCTAACGCTAAACCCTGCTTCCTGAATTTCTAATAAACTAAACATTGAATCCAAACACATAACCGAGAAGGACATACCTTTAGACTGCAGACTGAGACAAACAGAACAAATGGGTGGGAAACACCTTATAAAGGAAACAGGAGCTGAAACAAAGAGCAGAACTAAAATCCAGGAATCAGAGGTTCAGGGCAGAGCATACGGAAATCCAGCAACGGATTACAGCAAAACTTGGGAACTGAGGCAAGGCAGGGAAAAACAGAAATATGCAGCTCCGCTGACACGCGCATGACGTTAATTGTTTTTTGTAATTACAAGACAAGTATGAAAAAGATGTACAACAGCGTAGATGTTTTTAAACTTAGATGGCTTATATAAAGCCTATTTAAATCAGTGAGATTTCTT